>OY757911.1:53720101-53902416 GCA_963585895.1 Sepioteuthis lessoniana | reverse complement strand
CACAAAATTATGGAGCAAAAGCCTCAAAACGGGATGCAGTTCAGAGCCGTCCCAAGATATTCCTTTTAGGTTGGACTTACCCTATTAAAAAGAGCTGATGAGTTATCAAGTTTACTCAGAACTTTTCGGAGGATTTGGTTTTGTTTGGTTTTATCGCATATCAGTGATTGTTGATTATTTTGTTATATATTGACCCTCGACCGAGCCGTCAATAAAGAGATACACCTGTGTAAATAAGCGGAGGAACAGCGGAAGAAAGTGTACGTAATACAATTATATAACCAGGTGCCACAGACGGCTTGGGTCAGTTCCAGTTGTAGTTGGAGTCAGTCGGGGACAAGGTACCGAATTGAGAGCTTTGGGCCCTCAGTGACCCACGGCTGAGCAGCCCAGCCAGAATGCGAAAGAGGTGCTGCTATGGTCAGAAGAACTTTGGGTCAATATGTAGCAGTCTGTCCCCGTCTCCAACTCACCTCCCTCACACAACCAACATCAAACCTTTCGAGAATAAAGTGTGAGAGTAATATTTTTATAAAGAAGTGTGTTCGTTCGTTCATTGAATTGGTCATTATGTTTGATTAAGTTCCGCATATATTTGTATACGTGTATAGTATACAACAATTTATTGCCAAATTCTGTTTTTTACATATTCATTAAATATAAGTTTTGTATACATATTTTGTAGATACACACAGTTAAATGACCAAAAAATTTGATTTTGTTTACTTTGGTTTTATGGCATATCAACCATTGTTGATTATTTAATACAAAATCCTGAGCTTTAGAGAATGCAAGTAGCCATGCTTTGACATCACTCCCAGGTCCACTCAATCCCGTAGTGGTAGTCCCTGATAGGGTCCAATCTATGGATCCAATAGAAATAAACTGTGTACTTATGCTAAATTGAATTGTTTGAAATATAATTGTTTTTGACATATAAACTGTGTATTTATGCTAAACTGAAATGTTTGAAATAAAATTTGTTTTCGAGATTTAAACTGTGTACCTATGCTAAACTGATTTTTTTTTAAATAGAACTGTTTACAAGTATGAAAAGGATTCTGCTTTGCTAACCTAAAATGGTTGATATACCATAAAACTAAACTTAACCAAAACAAACGATGCGATAGATTCTATGTTGCAAGAAAAAGAAGAAGGGGAAAAGAGTTGCCAGCATTGAACGACACAAAGATTACATAAATAAGCGTGAAGAAGTCTGATCACAGCTGTCAAATACAAGCCAGACAATATAAGCATCAACAGAAAGAAAACAAAAATGAGCGGGAAAACAACTGTAGGGATATTTCAAGCAACAAACAAACGAACCCTCACAAACGAAAACATGGACATGATTAATACAGGAAAACTTTTCGAGAAAAACTTAATGCCTTCTGATAGCAGCACAAAACAATACCATAAGGACCAAATATATTAAGGCAAGAATAGATAAGACGCAACAAAACTGCAGATGTAGGCTATGTGTTGATAGAGATGAAACGATTAATTTACATAGTAAGCGAATGCAGCTAATTAGCCCAAAGAGCGTCTAAGACTAGACACGATTAGGTGGGGAAGAGAGCTGTGCAAGAAATTCTTATGCGACCATAAAAACTAATGGTATATGCACCATGAGAATCCATCTAGGAAAACGCGATCGAACAAAGTCCTCAGGGATTTTGATATACAAACGATCACTTAATCTCAGCTAGACGACCAGGACTAGTGATAGTCAACAAAAAAGAGGACTCGCCGAATTGTGGACCTTACCATCCCGGATGACCATAGAGTAAATTTGAAGGAAAGCAAAAAGAGAGATAAGTACCGAGACCTTTCAAAGTAACTGAAAAAAAAAAAAATGGTGGAGCATGAAAGTAACGGTGATACGAAATTCAGTTTGTGCGCTTGGTACAGTCACCAAAGAATTGGTAAATGGAAAGGAAATTTGGAAATAAGAACACGTGTGAAGACCATCCAAACGATAGCACTGTTACAATTTGCGAGTATACTGAGAAGAGTCCTGGAAACTTGAGGAGACTTGCTGTCACTTAAATTTCAGTGAAAGACTATCAGCTGACTCAAGTGGGAAAAACTCTCAAAACGATCTAATAATAATAATAATAATAATAATAGTAATAATAATAATAATAAGAAGAAGAAGAACAAGAACAAGAACAAGAAGATTATTAAAATTCTTCGGCATTTGAGATACAAACGGATCGATAGACGTCTAGACCTTGTATTAGTCAATATAAAAAGTAAGAGAAGACAATCTTCCAAATAGTGGACTTGGCTTTCCATCAGACCACAGGATAAAATTTAAAGAAAGCGAAAAAAGAAATAAGTACCTAGACCTAGCGAGAGAACAGAAATCAATTCGTACTGTACCCGATCTTTATAATTTCATTCTTTTTATGTAATTTCCTTTTATTTGCTATAAATTACTCATATTTACATCATATGAACAGTAATTGACACCATATTGAGTTGATGACCACCAAAGGCAGTTATTAAATGAGTACGTACAGTTGGTTTTCATCAGAGGTAAGCGATCTATATATATATATATATATATGTGTGTGTGTGTGTGTGTGAGTGTGTGTGTGTGTGTGTGTGTGTGTGTGTGTGTGTGTGAAAGAGAGAAAGAAACGGACAGAGAAAGAGAAAGAGAGGAAAAGAAAGTGAAATCAATGACAAAATGTGCGCACAAATATAGCAACAATGTATAAATATGATTTTCCATATATGTTTATCTAGATTAAAAATATTACTGTAGTATATTCAATTTGATATCACACAAACTATCAGTATATAATTGTAAACAGTCCTGAGTGTGTTTCATGCACGTGCACGCACGCATACTCACACGCAGACGTAAACACACACACACACATGCACACACGTACACACATATATATTGCAAAATATTTAACTGCATTAATATGCCCTGAGATGTCTATGAGCATATGGATTTGTGTACATGTACTTAGCGATGTCTGATTTGTCTGTTCTGAACGGCAATGAGGGGTAGAAAAAGAGAATGAATGGATGGAAAGAATAATGAACAATAACGAACAGGATTATCATTGCCGAAGGCTAAGTAACCATTTAGCAGCGAACTCTCCCTGTCCACACTTGCCCCGTGGCTGGTAAAATCTTCCTTCCTTGCCACACTCACCTGACACTGCCAGATGCAATGGACACTGCCCAAACTGACCACTGGCCTTTGCTCCGATTGTTGATCAGAGATTCGATTTTGATTCTTTTCCATTGTTCTTGATTGGATGGTGACTATCGACGTTTTCAGTACAGACATGTCTGCCCACTAGACGATGGTAAATCTAACTTTATTACTCTTTCATACACTTACTGATATTCACTTCAATACTTTCATTAATGTGAAAGTTGCAAAAATCAATAGTTGCATATCTTATAACTGTTTTATATATATATATATATATATATATATATATATACTCCCTATATATATATATATATATATATATATATATATTGGATCGGGGTGTAAATTAAGAAATGTCGATTCTCACTGTGTGTCCGTTTATACTGGGTTGTACTCAAATGAATATAACCTAACTAAAATACGATATTAGTAATTTCTGTCTGTCTGTCAGTCTGTCTGTCTGTCTGTCTGTCTCGCTCTCTCTCTCATTTTAGAGAGAGAGAGAGAGAGAGAGAGAGAGAGAGAAGCCTGTGTGTGTGTGTGTGTGTGTGTGTGTGTGTGTGTGTGTGTGTGTGTGTGTGTGTTTTGTAAGGGTAAATTGGTAACATTTGATGGTGTAAAGAGTAGCGAACTTTTCGAAATAGATCAGTATATAAATAAAAGGAATATGTATTCTCACAGTGAAACTTATGTTTAATCTTAGCTTGTTAAATGGTGATGTTGATAATGTAATTATCTCTTTATATATCTAATTATCTATCTATGTGGGTGGATGTAAATTGGGAACATCAATAAGCAAAATTTAGCGAAAAAGACAACGCGACCATTACCAGCAAATCTGTTCCTCCTGGTGTGCCTGATATATTTGGATTGTGCTGATAATTAATATAACCTTAATAACTACCAAGATTGGTAAAGTGATGATCTATTGGTAACTGTATGCGTAAACATATTTATAAAGTATTTCAACAGATAAATAAAGGTTATACAAATGTCTCGGAATATTTTTAGGGGTGTATGTCTATGCGTAATTAAGATATTTACGGTGTAGGGCAGTGTGTTTCTGTATACATACAGACATAGGCGATTTTCTGCAAAGAAAATTATAGAAAATTGCATATTCAAACACATACACTAATTGTCATTTTTCATTGTTTACTAATTCTGATATATATATATATATATATATATATATATATATATATATATATACTGAGGTAATTAATAATAAAACAGGGTAAATTTCACGACTCAGAGTTGCACGTTGACAATGATTTCATCAGCAAGTATTCAGCACGCCTGATTTTGATTTATTTTTCTAAACAAACATATAACATTTTTCACGAGGACACATGAATTAGTGGTTAAATCACATGATTGTCACAGGACTTGAAAAGTGTATATATTTGTTTAGTTGAATCTACCAAAACAAGACGTTTTGAATACAAGCTCATGTGAAGATTGAAAACGTGAATTTCTGAGTCCTGTTTTTTCTCCTTTCATTATAATCTTATTTTTTACTTCGAATATTTTGTGATATTGTTATGCATTCTGGCGAATTGAGTACTGTAAAAAATCATGAATCAAAAATGTTTTTGCTTTAAAACTCAATCAAATGTATATATATGGTTTGAGTTTTCGTTTCTTTGTTTGATAGCATGTCAAGAGAGCGATTGAGAGTTTTTGTGTGTTAGCGTATGAGTTGGGATGAGAGTGATTATCAGATGATACAAAAATCTTCCAAGTGTGTTGCTTGGATACTTCCCTTCTTTCTTTGTTTTACACTTTTTATATATTATTTATTCATGATCTCTTGGCATTTTGCATTTATAAAAAATTATTTGCAATTTGAAAATTTGAAAAAAATGAACCAGAAAGTATCAAAGATATTTAAGTATTTTTCGGAATAATCCAGTTTTAATTTTTTGTCTTTAAAGTTTTGCTTTTTCTGCTTCATATGCTGACTAAATTTTCACTGACTCATCCGCATTAATATTCTACTTTATCATATTCCAATACACTGGCCTATTTCAAACTAGTGTCCTAATTTTGTTTATAGTTGTCATTACATTCATGTCAAATTGAGGTAGGGGTTTAACATTCTTATATTACTTCGACCCCAGACCGAAATGATAATTTCTCTAAAATGTTTTCTAATAATTATGACTTATGCACCGATTCAAGGTGTGTCCATTAAGTAATAAGACTAATCATCTATCTATCTATGCATGTTCTTCCAAAGACGCTGACGGTAATCAGTCTCTTGGACATGGTGTTGGCTTTCTGTAACTGATACGACCTTTATAACAGCGTACTGTTAACAGCTTGGAAATGGTGACCATGAAAGTGATTTTTAACTTACGGGAATATTAAATCATCATGAGGATTTAATTCAGAACACAGTCTGAAGGAATATGTGTACTTCAGACATGTTATTCTAGCCCGAAAAAGACAAAAATAGTTTTAAAAAAGGAAAAAAAAAAAGAGAGCTCACAGAGCGTGTGCCTACATTATTGCTCAGGCTTGACAACGTGAAATAAATAAATGTATGAATGAATAAATAGATAAATAAAAGGTTTCAATTTGTTTTATATTGGTTTAATGGCATATCAACAAGTGTAGGTTATTCAATGCCAAATCCTTTTTATACGATTAATTAAATATGCATGATTTTGTTTTGTGTGGTTTTATGGCATAACAACCATTGTAGTTTATTTAATGCTAATTCCTTTTCATACATATATATGAAAATTTTATTTGGTTTGGTTTGTTTTATGGCAGATCAAACATTATAAGTAATTTAAAGTAAAATCCTTTTTATTCTTATATATCAAATATATGATTTCTAAATACATTTTGTAGATATAATTTTTCAAAGAGCTGAGCTCATTTTTTGCACAAAGTTAAATGGTTTATCTTATTTCTATCAAAAACGAATATACAGTTAAATGTAAAAACAGTTCCCACGATTAAACAATTCAGTTTAGCATGTCAAATTTGAATGGTTCCAATTATTGCTATGTATTACTAACTATTCAATTAGACATTTGTCATTTATTTACAAACAGTTAAATGACCAAACAATTTAATTTAGCATAAGTACAGTTTTTGTTGACACACATTTAAATGCAAAAACAGTTCTACCCCAAAGAAATCAGTTTAGCCAAAGCAAACTATTTAAATACAAAAGAATTCTATTTGACTCAAATTCATAACCCTATCAGGTAATACCTCTATGGACCAGATTGGATCTGGGATCGATGGCTTTGAAGGGGTTCTCCGCGTTCCCCAAAGCTTCAGATCTTTTAGTGTCATAATCAGGACACAAGTTGAGGAAGTCTTACATTTCTGCTGAGATGAAGTTGGTGTGATCAGCAGCCCCACCTCGATGTGGTAGTTATTGATAGGGGAGCCTTCGGGTCACCCTCGACTAAGGTCACCAGCTTTACTAATATATATATATATATATATATACAAGAGGGGCATACAATAAGTTTCCAGATTTTTTCGTATGGGCCTTTTTATTGATAGTACAGACAATAAACTCTAGTCCTCTTCGAAGTAATCGTCTCCAGTTGTATTGCACTTGTTGTACCGTCCCAACACCGTCTGGAAGGTCCCATGGAAGTCCTCTTGTGTGAGCATGTCAATGACCTTCTCCTCATTGGCTCATAACGACAGCCTGTGAGCTAAGGGAACAACCAAAAGTCAGAGGGAGCAACGTCTGGACTATAGGGAGGCTGAGGAACTGTCATGATGCCCATCTTCGTCAAATAGTCTGTGACAAGGATGGAGTTGTGGACTGGTGTATTGTCCTGGTGAAAATGCCACTGACCCGATTTGAAGAGTGCTGGACTCTTCCGAAGAAATCTCTTCCTGAACTCCCTTAAAAACTCAACATAATAACTCTAACCCTAACTCTAACCCTTTGGCCAATCAACTCTTGTGTGTTGATTTCTTTACTTCTCCCACACCTCTCATAATCCCTCACACACTCCATGCCTTCCTTAAATCTCTTATGCCACTTAAAAAATGATGCTCGATTCATGCAAGATGGTCCAAAAGCAGTCTGAAGCATTCCAAACGTTTCCGTGGCATTTTTACCAAGTTTAAAACAGAATTTTATTGCATATCGTTCTTCGAAAGTGTCAGATTGTATTTTTGAAATTCATCAGCTGTGACAATCGTGCTTTAGTAGGATGTATTCCAATTGCTACGTAGCTGTTGATTTGAACCTGAAATCATAAAAATTGGTCGGTGATCTCATAAGATGTATAGCAATAACATACTGAATTTTCAAGAGTCTCCGACAATTTTAAATGCCCATGATAAAAAAAGCCTGTAAGCCTATCGTATGCACCTCGTATATATATATATATGTATATATATATATATATATATATATATATACACACACAGAAGGAGATAGATTGATAGATAGATAGAAATATATATATATATATATATAGAGAGAGAGAGAGTTGAGAGAGAGTACCGCGCAGAATTATTAATAAATTATTTTAAGAATAACATCACAAAAAGCTACAAACCAAATATACCTCTTTTTCATCGACAGTGAAATGTTGAGATTCATGATAAAAGATATTTTGCGCAATTTTTTTCAACAGAAATATATATTCTCTTCTTATCGTATATTTAAAAAAGTATATCTTAAACAACAACATTTACACAGAAATACATTTAAAATTGATACAACGGAAGGAAAATCGATTACAAATAAATAAACATTTACCTAAATCGAACCGGGGACATCGATTTAAATGTCTTAGTCTTCAGGCGTCTTGCGTAATTCCTTGACTTTCAATGATAGCGAAGTCTAGCCTCGATAATAATCTTGTTAGAGAACCAAATGTGAAGACTCTAATGCTCAACCTAAGATGATTAAATTACGAAAATTAAAGTCGCCTTGTAAACAGAACGGCGGTCACTTTCTAACGTAAATCGCACAAGAATAGATGTCTAACTAATATCATAGCAACGGCTTGTACTTTTATCAGAGCTTTGATCTCGAATAATTCCATGCACTTACTTTAATTCGCTAACCATAATTATTAATTTCATTTTTCTCTTTCGTTTTTATTGAGAATCTGAAAAAAATTCCCGGCCTATATGAAAAGACTAGTCATTTTATTTATTTATATATTTATTTATCTATTTATCTATTATCTTTTTTATTTATTTACTTTTTGGAATGATTAAAGAAAGTCGAGAAAGAAAGAAAGAAAAAACCACATCATTTGATATAAATTGAAGTACAAAATTCAAACTCTTTAACACGAAATTGATCTTATCTTCAGATGTACGCTTCTACACGACTCGCCAATATCATGATTTCAAAAAAGAAACTAGAAACTATCCATCTAAAAGCAAAGCAAAAAAATCCTGTTGGAGGTGTTACCATTTATAAATACTATCATCGTAATAGATATTTTCCATCATTCTTATCATCACCAAGGCGAGCTGAGAGTATGTATTCCTTTAACACTCTCTCTCTCTCTCTCTCTCTCTCTCTCCATCCGTCAATATCGGCAACCACTTTCCTTAAGTTGTTTTTACGTCACCATTGTCATTGCACGGAGCTCATGAATATAAGTGTTAGTTGATCAGTTAACACTAGTAGGCCCTTGTGTAGTAGTCCATTGGAGAACATTAACTCTTCTTTTCATTAGTGCCCAGCCTGTTGTGATAGTTTTATTTGGATGGTTTGAATGATGGGAGGGCAGTGTCTGTACAGCTGCTGCTTTGTATAGCGTTTCATGGTTTGTTTTTTTTGGTTTTTTTTTTACACCTTCACTCAGTATACTTGCGTAGTTCGAATCTAGCTATTTCTCCAATGGTTTTGTTTGAGTCAAAAATACAATATAGCAGAGTTCCATTTGGTGTAAAACCTGTCAATATCAGGCTATGCTTTACCTATGTTCATTTTAAGATCGTTTTCAGTTGATAAGATATTGCTCCCAATATAATGTTATTGTCTCATCTTGAATGTTCGAAATTAAAAAAAATAACAACTGGCGACTCTGTTAATCAAATACGAAAAAGTCTTTTATTCAGACTGACTACATCTAGCAGTCCGACACAAATATGAAGAAAGAGGAAGGCTTTTAAGGGTTTATCCGCGAATCAACAAAGAGGCACCAACCACCCCGTCTCTCACCGAAGCGTTCCAACGTTTAATCAAACTTGTTCTTTTGTATTCCATATTCAACTCTCTTCAAAGACCGTCTGCCTGAACTTACAATTATCTTTTCATGTATGATCTCTTCTTAATAATTGAATGAACAAAGCATTGGTTTGTTTATGTTCAATATCCGGTCTAGAAAGATTTTGACGAGGTTTTAAACCTGGTCACTCCAGTGACCTACAAGACAATCTGTGAAACATGCCATCTCGGATACATATATGCATTGCACCATATGAACTTTTGCGACGAAGTATACTTACTCTCAAAGACTAACCAGTCCACAACCTCACCAAATAAGATAATAAAATAATTAATAGAATCAATTTTCAATGAGATAATTAATATGATAAATTTATCACTCTAATTATTTTACACCAAGTTATATGAACTTGTCTTGTAATTTTTTAGGCTTGCCCTTTAATGAGGAAACGGTAACATACTTATTAAGTTGAAGATTAAGATAATACTCACATAGGGACTAAACCGGCCCAATATCCTAATGAGTAGAGTGTTCACCAATAGTCTGGGAGACTGGGGTTCAATCCCGGGTTGAGTCATACCAAAAACCCAGAAAATAGTACTTGATGAGGACTTGCTTAGCACTCAGCATTATAAGGTACGGATTAAGGTTAAAGTGGAGTAATCCAGGGAAAGGAGTAGCGCCCTCTCCAAACCCTCGGTGTAGTAGCTAATGAAAAGGTAGTCATCAGGTCACCGCGAATATGGTCACCAACTTTACTTTTTACAGAGGGTCTAATGATTCTTCGGCTTGCTCAAGGCAGGTTAGAACGGCTTTACCTTGTCTGTTTGCTAGTTACGTTCGATCACCAGCATAGTCATCAAGAAAAATGTTTAAATACTTATCTGTATTAATTCGATGAAACACAATAATTACTATTGTCATTAATCTAGTTTTTCTTTCATTTTTTTTGTTGGGGAGTTGACGAAATAATTTTAGTTGTCCGAGGTATAAAATTCAAACTCCTTAAAGACAGCCTTAGTTTATTGCTAAATGTACGCTTCTGTCTAACTCCCAAAGGAGTAAAAAATAATTACATAAAAAAAGAAAAAAAATCAGAAAAAAAATTAAGGGAAGAAATGATCTATCAAAAAGAAACAAAAAAAGTACGTGGTGCATTCAATAAGATAAAAGACTTTTTTTTCTATGGGCATTTAAAATTGTCAGAGACTCTTGAAAATTCAGTATGGTATTGCTATACAACTTATGAGATGACTGGCCAATATTTTATTATTTCAAATTCAAATGAACAGTATAGCAGGAATTGGATTACATCCTACTTAAGCCTGATTGTCACAGCTGGTGAATTTCAAAAATGCAATCTGGACGTGGGGACACTTTAGAGGAACAATATGCAATAAAATTATGTTTTAAACTTGGAAAAATGCAACAGAAACATATGGAATGCTTCAGACTGCTTTTAAATCATCTTGCATCAATCGAGCCTCATTTTTTAAGTGGCATAAGAGATTAAGGGAAGGCAGGGAGTGTGTTAGGGATAATGAGAGGTGTGGGAGGAGTAAGGAAGTCAATACACCAGAGTTGATCGGCCAAAGGGTTAGAGTTAGGGTCACTATGTTGAGGTTTTAAGGGAGTTCAGGAAGAGATTTCTTCGGAAGAGTCCAGCACTCTTCAAATCGGGTCAGTAGCATTTCCACCTGGACAATGCACCGGTCCACAACTCCATTCTTGTCACAGTCTATTTGACTAAAATGGGCATCAAGACAGTTCCTCTGCCTCCCTTTAGTCCAGACCTTGCTCCCAGTGACTTTTGCTTATTCCCTAAGCTCACAGGCTGTCGTTATGGGACAATTAATGAGATGAAAGAGGCTGAGACGAAGGTCATTGACACGCTCATATAAGAGGACTTCCATGGGGCCTTCCAGAAGTTGTTGAAACGGTATACCAAGTGCATTGCACCCGGAAGAAAATTACTCCGAAGGGGACTAGAGTTTTATGTGTGTACTACCAATAAAAGTGCCCATACGAAAAAAAGTCTGGAAACTTATTGAATTATCCTCGTATATAGAATTAGATGCACGTTTCTATCCTTGGGGTAATTCTCCTTTCTTATTTTGGCATGTGTGTTGAATTGCTGAATAAAAATAGGGAATAACATGTACATTTCATGTCCCTGAGCTATTCACCTCTTGGTCAAGCCAAGAACTTTTCTGCACATATTTGTCATTGATTTTCTGAAATGTTTCACCATATATTACTTATGTTCGATGGATTTGTATATCTCTCTAATTTCTTCATTCAATAGTGAAATTTAATAGATTATACCAATTTATCTAAATGTTATTCTCTGAATCTCATTGTTACACATATAATATAAATGATTCCTTCCCGACTAACACATATCTAAATTAATCCAAGCATACCAAGGTCTAACAAAGAAAATCGGATGATTAGAAATCCAAGGAAGAACATGAAACATCCATTTGAAAAATTTTCTTAAAAGAGAAAGAAACAATATTGACCAAGTTGATGCCAACTGATTGTGTGGAAAATACTAACGGTGCATGTTAGGCAGAGGATCTACTGCTTATTGATTAGCCGCGGAATCTTCTCCGACGAATAGAAAGGATGCTGCAAGAGAACCAGAGGCACAGAGGAACTACAATACATAAATCATCACATCCTTAATGAAAGTAAAACGAGACGGAAAAAAATCTAGCTATAGCCTGGATTGACTTAAAAAATCTTACGATATGGTCCTCCAAAGATGGATACTACATTGTCTCAAAATGTATAAAATACCCGACCAAGTCGTACAGTTTCTCGTGAAGACCATAGAATTGACAGCAGAAGGGAAAAGCTTATCAGAAGTAAATATCCAAAGAGTCATATTCCATGAAGATGCACTATTACCATTACTATTTGTAATAGTCATGATGCCACTTAACCTAATCTATAGAAAATGCAGAGCTGGATAAGAAAATAGTAAATAGCAAAAAAAGATCAACTTCTTGATGAACATGAACGACATCAAGCTTTTGGCCTAATCGAAAAAGAATTGGAAATCCTAATACAAACTGTGAAAATATACCGTCAAGATATAAGAATGGAATTTGGCATAGAATAATGCGCCATGGTAGTAATTAAAAGTGGCAAATGACACATGATGGAAGAAGTCAAACTACCAAATCAAGTAATAATCAGAACGCTCAGAATAAAGGAAAAATACAAATTCTTGGGGATATTGGAAGCTGAAACCATCAAACAAGTGGAAATGAAAGCTAAAATTAAAAAAGAGTATCTCAGAAGAACCAGAAAATTACTCGAGAAAAAACTCTATAGCAGGGACCTTGTCAAAGGGATAAATACCTGAGCTGTCCTCCTCGTAAGATATTCGGGACCAATTTTTACGTGGACCAGAGAAGAACTTTAACAAATGGACCAGAGAACAAGAAATCTAATGACCATGCATAAAGCCTTACATACCAGAGATGACGTTGACAGGCGATATGTATGAAGGAAAGAGGGAGGAAGAAGACTTGCTAGCATTGAAAACAGCGTTGATGTATCGATATAACGACTCGAAGACTACATAGAAAAGCGCGGAGGAAGACTGAAGGAATAATAACACAAAGATCAGCAAAACGACAAAAATCAGAAAAAAATTTGGAAAAAAAATCTGTGGACATGTTAAACGACTATCAAGTGAAAACTCACTCAAGAAAACATGGGGGTGTCCTCGTGGTGTAATGGTTAAAGCGATGGACTGCGGAATCGCAGTACGCGAGTTCGTACTCCAGTCGTGCTATTACGTTCACTTTTGGGCAAATACCCTTGGGAAAGGTATGAACCCCCTTATCCTCCAAGCTGTGGGTTCTAGGAGAATGGCTTTGACATTAAATAACCTAAAAAGAGTTGATATGCCATTAAAGAAAGAAAGAAAGAAAGAAAACATGGACGTGGCTGAGAAAAGGTAACTTTATGAGAAAAACTGAATCTCTCCTGATAGAAGCAAAAAACAACACCATAAGGACCGACCATATCAAGGCCAGAATAGATAATACGCAACAAAATAACAGATGTAGGTTATATAGCGATAGAGACGAAACGATCAATCACATAATAAGTGAATACAGCAAATTAACATATAAAGAGTATAAGTCTAGGCACGGCTGAGTCGGCAAGGTGATCCATTGGTAATTGTGCAAGAAACTGAAGATCGATCATACGAAAAAATGGTATATGCTCAACTTAGAATATATCCTAGAGAATGGGACACACAAACTCTATAGCGATTTTGAAATACAAACGAATCTCCAAATCTCAACCTGACGACCAGACTTTATAATAATCAACAAAAAAGAAAGAACTTGTGGAATTATTGATTTTACTGTCCACGCGGACCACAAAGTAAGATTGAAAGAATGCAAAAGATGGATAAATACATAGAACTTGCTAGGAAATTGAAAAAAAAAATTCTGTAACATGAAAGTGACGGGTATACCAGTTGTAAATGGTGCTCTTGGTACAGTCACCATTTGATTGATTCAAGGAATGGAGGACTAGGAAATAACGGGGCGCTTGGAGACTGTCTAAACTACAACATTGTTGAGATCGGCCAGAATACTGTGATGTGTATTGGAGACTTAAAGAAACCAGCTATCACTCAAATTCCAGTGAAAGACAATCAGCTAACGCTGATTTGAAAAGCTCTCAAGGAGTAAAATAATAATAATAATAATAATACCTTTCCAAAGAATTAAAAATGTTTGAAACATTAATGTAAAGTTGATAACTATGGTAACTAGTGCGTATAGAACGATCCTCAAAGGTTTAATAAGAAGTTTGAAAGAAGAGGGCAAGACGAAACCCTCCAAACTATAACATTGCTGAGATCGACCATGAGATTGAGAGGAATCTCTCAGATTGAGGAGACTTGCTGTTATTCCAGTTAAAAAAACATTTGCTTAAACTGGTGTGAAAAACTCGCAAGGGGTTTAATAATAATAATAATAATAATGATTAGAAGAAGAAGAATTGAAAATAAGAAAATAAGAAGAGGCTATCCAATCTACGGCATTATTAGAATCGGCCAGAATACTGAGAAGAGTCCTGGAAACGCGCGGAGACTTGCTGGCACTTAAACTCTAGTAGAAGACTATCAGCTAATGCTGGTGGGAAAAACGCTCAAATGAGTATAATAATAATAATAATAATAATAATAATAATAATAATAATAATAATAAGGACAATGGGATGCCATCCAAACTACTTCATTATTGATATCGGCAAGAATACTGAGAGGAGACCTGGGATTTGGGGAGACTTGCTGTGAAAGACAATCAGCTAACGCTGATGTGAAAAGCTCACTAGGAATAAATATTGATAACAAACACTAAAAAAGATTCCGCAACAGGATCAAACTATAATAATTTAACAGGACATTTTAAAACAACGAGAAAAATTCCTCAAATAATGGGGAGTGGAGAATGCTTGAAGGCATACCAACAACCAGATGCAAGAGAAGTAAAACTATTTTGGAGTAGACTTTGGGAATATAGAGATCATAACCGAAAAGACGAATGGATAAACAATATGGAAAAAGAGTTACAACGACGCAGACAAGAATATAAGGCAAAAACCCACGTCGACTCACTCAAAGCAACACTCAAAAACATGCAGAATTGGAAAACACCATGCCATGATTTCATATATGGACACTGGTTTGGTTTGGTTTGTTTGGTTTTATGGCATATCAACCTTTGTAGGTTATTTAATGCCAAATCCATTTTTATGTAAATAATCTGTTCTATTGAAAACAGTTCAGTTTAGCATAAGTACACAATTTAATTGTCAAAAACATTTCCATTTCAAACTATTCAAGCAGTTATATGTAATAATTCAGTTAAGTGTAAATACAGTTTTAATGTCGAAAAACAGTTCTATTTCAAATAATTCAGTTAAGCATAAGTTTAAGTGTAAGTACGGTTTGTCAAAAACGTTTTTATTTCAAGCTATTCAGTTTACTCAATTCATTTTAGCATAAGTATTCTGTTAGTTCTATTTAACCCATAGATAGGGCCCTTTCAGGTGCTACCACTCCGGGCCAGAGTGGACCTGGGAGCGATAGCAATGAAGGGGTACTCCGCATTTCCCAAAGCACCAGCACTGCTGGAACCTCACCATCAGATTGTTTAGTGTCATATCCAGGACACTCGTTGTGGGGGGGTCTTACCCTTCTACAGAGGTGCAGTCAGTGTATTCTACAGCCCCAGCTGACTGGGCAACATGGACACTGGTTTAAAAACATTTACTTCCACCAACTATAAGTAGGCAATAGAAATGAATAGATGACAGGCATACTCGAATAGAGGACCAAAGGAAAGATCATTCTAATCAAAAAAGACCCCAAAAAGACCCCCCCTAAAAGAACTACAGACCCATAAGGTGTCTACCCATTATGTGGAAAATACTAAAAGCACAATTTATGGGGAAATTAAGTAATTGCTGATATGTCACGTATTGTTCCCTGAAGAACAGAAAAGTTGTCACAAAGAAACAAGAGGAACAGAGCACATCCTCAAAGACGGCAAAAGGTGATACAACAATATAGCTATGGCGTAGTTTGACTACAAAAATGCATACGATATATCCTGCACGGCTTGTGTTCTGTCTTGAAATATATAAGATATTCCACGGAAACATAAGGTTTATGTTTCCGTGGAAAAACTGGAGATTGGAATTGACAGGAGGATGAGAAGTTTAAATGAGGTAAAAATCCAGAGAGGTATATATCACGGAGATGCACTATAAACTTTAGAATTTACATTAGCAACCATGTCAATAACATACGCAGAAAAAGCACAGCCGGCTACAAACTTTATAAATCGTAAAAAAAAGATTAAATACTTAATGTACATCGTCAACATCGACTCTTTGGCAAAAATTTAAAAGAATTTAAAACCTTAATGCAGGCAGTGACTATTTGATGTCGGGATATAAGGAAGGAATTCGCCATTGAAATATGTGCCTTGCTAAAATTGAGAATCGGAAAACGGTAAATAAGGGGACGAAAAGAACTATCAAATCAGGAAAAAATCAGAACGCCCCGAGAAAAGGAAAATTACTAATACTTGAAAATAACAGAGGAGACTTGATTTCACTCAGACAGCAGTGAAAGACTACGCTGGTGAAAACAATTTTCTAGGTCTGATGTAATAATAAAGCCAGCAAAAGGATTTATTAGAAAATTGGAAGATAGCCAGAAATATTATTTTTTTAAAATTTATAGTCGAGAAGAATTAAATATCCAAGAAAGATCTGGATTTTTTCTGAAACGACCATACTGGAATCAGCAGAAACATCTATTTGAGCGCTTTATATTTATCCACCTACGTAGTGATGTAAAAAGTAATGTATATAATAGCAATTCAGTTTTATTTATTAATTATATCAGAAGCAAAAACTATTATTTATTTAGTTTTCGACGTGGATTGTTTACCTGTAAACGTTTCAGCTTGTTTACTTCCGGTAATTGTCAAAACCCGGATTAAAAAAATATTCTTAATATTAGGTTTTATGAATTCTGCTTCAATTTGATTCAATGGTATTTTCTTACGAAATTGTCAATTTTATTTCATTCTCTATGGACGCATTCACAATTTTATTTAATCAACACTTGAATTTTTTTCAAATATAAATGGTGATTTTCTTCAACACAATAGAAACAGATTGTTGGCCATAACCTTTATCAAAACAATGTCATTAGACTATTAAAACTTCTGTTACTCTCCTTACTGCTGTTTCTCCATTGATGGGGCTTCTTGTATAGTTTCCATGATTATATTATCACTTGTAATGTTTCGTTCACAGTTTCTGATTATTTTACTATAGATTCCCTGTTTCCTACCGACATTGTATTCTGTGGGTTGTGATCAGAGGTTTTTATCGTTCTTTGTTATCCGAGGAGGCGAACAGAAACAAATATAGCAAAATGCGAAAGAAAAGATGAAGGGAAAAATAAAGTTGTGTGAAAAAGAAAAATACGTGGAAAGGGTGTAATAAGGACAGGAAAACAAGGAGAAAAATTGAACACGTAAGAGAAAAAGGAAGAGTGGATGAAAAGAAGAAAAAAAAGAGACGAAAAAGATAGGAGCCAAAGAGGAAAACCAAAAACCAAAAAAAGGGAAATTAAATTAATGAATAAAACAGAAAAGCTAATACAAGTAGCTGAATCGAAGAAAAGTTACCAAATAAGTGATGGACGGGCAAGAGGAAACAATTGTAGAAAAAGTGGGAATAAATCCTTCTCTAAGAAGAAGAAGAAGAAGAAGTGGAGATAGAGATGTGGGTGACAGTGGAACCATGAATAAAAAATGAACCAGTATAAAAAATGCAAAGATAAAATGTGACGACGATAGTGATAATAATGGTGATAGTGTGGTGGCGAGGCGACATAGAAACAATGAATAAAAAATGAATCGTTTTTCAGAAGATTCGAAGATAAAGGATTATAATGATGAAGATAACGATTATGATGATGCCGTTGAGGATGAGGATGATGATATAATGCCAGCAATAATTAAAGATTAGGAATCCAAATTAAACAGGAAAAAAATCAAACGAACAGTGCCCGAATAGGCAAAGAGGCGGAAAGTACAATGATCAGGGTACGACGAAGGAAACCCGTTTTTAATTTTTAATACGAAGGATGGTTGAAACGTTCTCAGGCTAACTAAGCTAATCAATTGAAATGATTTTTTCATAGTTCCCTTTATGAACAATAGACTTCTTTCGTTTGAGTAGCAGTGCTTGTATAAAAATAGAGAAATATGTCAGCTTTAGACGACATGACGTCATTTATATGAACTTTTCAGCTCTTGAATTTTTCAGCTCACCCACGTACATACCAAGATGGCATCCGTTTAAGTAGACATTTATTAATTACCTTCACCTTCAGTGATTAATTTCCTTCCATCTGGGCTTAAAGGAAAAATATTCACTAATATTTTTTCTTTTCTTTTTTGAACATAACTGTATATTGTGTAGGCATTATCTTCTCTCAGCCTCTAGATGCTTCTTGCCACCATTTTACCTTCCTTGGTGATCGTCTTCTTCTTTCGTCGTCCAGCGCAGTCCCATGTTCTTTACAGCTCAGAGGAATTAAAAAGACATAATCCGTGTGCATATGTACTTTATAATCATTGAACACTTTTCACACATATTTTTCCGACTTCTTAAGCAAATTGGCAGCTCTTTGACCATACCAAGAATTTAAGTCCTTACAATTCGACCGGTTCCGGCAACTAATTTAGATTTACTATGAAACATCTAACTTCTAGGATTTTAATCATCTGACATTATCTCCTCCAAAGAAAGCAAAGCTTTCAACCAACGTTAGACTGTTATGATTACAAATAAAGTCTTTTAAAATCATTTCAATTACCTCTAAAAAATTAACTATTATTTAAATTTAGGAATAATTATTAAAGCAAACAATACAATTCGTTATGTACAGTTTAGCAATTTTGGTACAAAATATCATAGCAATTTCGTTATACGTATTGTCTGGAGTGTCTGTTTTGGCTTATAAAGATAAACATATTTTGATTTGAGATGTTTTTCTGAATGCTCTCATGTTTAGATGTAAAGAAAGAAAACCTGCATAAAGAATTGTTTTAACTAAAGTATTGCGAAACCCAATAAAAGGATAAACATGAAGAATCAAAAACATTGATGAAAGTGAAATGAACTGAGGAGAAAGAAAAATTTGAGTTTGCTGAATTCAAGGAAATATTTTTTTTTAAACTTCAAGATTTTAATAAATAAAAGAAATAACTTCAACAGAAATAAACCGCAAAGTAATTCAAGTAAACTCTGACATTTCACTATATGAAAAAAAAAAAATGAAAAATAAATAGAATACATGGAACAAGGACAAAAGTCAATATAAAACAATATAAAACAAATAGAACAAATGAAAAAAATATGACAGTGTTGACAAAATATGAAATGTCACAAAAAAGTCTGAATAGCTGAATTGAAGAAGTAAATATATTTTTTTCTATCGGCGATGATTTCAATGTACGTTTCACCTACGGCAACTATTAAAAATATCTGAAAGGATCAAATTAGAAAAAGCCGGGCGCCGGGGGAGCAATTTCCATGGATCAAAGAAGACGAATTTCTCAATAAGATAATCGAGAGTTCTTATAAAATATAGTCTGAATTTAGAAACGGATTTAGCGAATGTTATTGATTGGAAACGAAGTTAACATGGCAGACGGTTCGTCATAGGTCAAAAGCGACACGAAACAAGTCTCTCTAGAATTGTCCTCAGGAAAAGGTTAGCATTAATAAATAATTCCCTACCAGTTTAAGACCTAAGTTATCATTGGAATTCTGTATTTAGCAAAAATGTTTACAAAGTGTTGACAAAAATAATAATTCTTATATCTTAGATTATTTGGACTATTGTCTTCATCTTAACAAGAAATACCTACTATAACTTAACACTTGTAACTGGTCATGGTTAACGGAATTAGAACAATTTAACCTCGTGGATTAAATAAAGAATTTAGTTAATTGACGCAATAATGAGGCATAAACCTTTCTCTCTTTTTATCATCTTTCTCTTTCTCTCTCTCTCTCTCTATATATATATATATATATATGTATATGTGTGTGTGTGTGTGTGTGTGTAAACACAGAATATATACTCTCTCAAACGGACGTACGCCCATTCAAACACACAAACACACACATATATATATACATATATATATATATATATATATATATTTGTGTTGATGTATTTACTACACCTAAGTACAAGCAGCATGTGACATGAGATCATTTCTTTCTGCGGAGTTTAACAGATCTGAATTAAGAGTTTTCCTTCTCCTTGACTGGTTGTCATACCAAGTTTAAGGATCCCAGTCTGCTCTGTTATTTGAATCATAGCTGGAGGAAAAACAGTTGGATTTATAACTTTACCAAGACTATTATCATTATGTGAAATGTAAATAGCTTCGTCCAGAATTCGAACTCGGGTTACCGTGATAGTTTCGTACGAGGTTATGCTTTTAAATTCTTGCGCCGCCTTATATCTATCTATCTATCTATCAATCTATCTATCTATATGTCATATTCATAGAAGTTTATCAGTGGCTGTTTCTTTTTCATCAATAGATGACAGTCAGATATATATATATATATATATATATATATATATATATATATATATATAATGAAGAACACAACAGACAGAATACCCTCTAAGTGACTGCATGGGGAAGGGAGAATATATCACTCGTCAGACTAATTTTACATAAAAAGTCCTTGAACTAAATCCAGCTACAACGTATGATTGCGACAGCGGATTTAACATTTTGCGAGACATTTGGATCCATAAAGCACGCTGGTGCAAACAATGTAATTTTCCTATCGGAAGCTGTAAATCCATAAATGGGGTCATTGATCTGGACAAAACGCAAAGCGTCTAGGATCCCATTGTTTTGCGACAGTGCTCCGGAGAATTTCTAAGCGAGCTAAGAATCCGGGGACCTAAAGGTAACCAGAAAACTATTGGACAAATCTTGAACAAGAACTTTCATTTACCCTTAGAGCTAATCGTAAGGGCCCCATAAGAGAGCAGATCTGATTATTTTTCTTTTTTTAAAATTATATACGAGTGGTTTTGCCCCATAATGGAAAAGTAAAAAAAATGACCGAATCGATGAAAATAAAAAAAAAAGCGTGACAGCATGGCTTAACGTGTGCACATTATATGAATGATCGTTAATAATTAACATATCTGAAAGCAAACACATTTAAGATTATTATGAGCTTAAGCTACACCGAGGAATTTTCGCTCCGTTCGTCTTCATATACTAATCTGTGGCAAATATTACTTGTGGAGCCATGGTTGGCAGTACCACCACAGCCACCGAAACTGTGGCATCACCCCTGGTTAGCTGCTGATGAAGACATGGTATCAAACATGTTCTCACGCGTTTTATAATTATATATATATATATATATGTATATATATATATATATATATATATATCAGGTAGAGGGATTCTCAGCTAGCAATATTAGTAGAAGGGAGTGTCCTCCTGATGTAATGATTAAAGAGATGGACTGCAGAATCGTAGTAAGCGAGTTCGTACTCCAGTCGCGCTATTAGGTTCACTTTCGGGCAAATACCCTTGGGAAAGGTACGAACTTGACTTATCCTCCCAGCTATGGTTTAAATGGTACCACTACTGTTCTTCTAGGAGAATAGCTTAGGCATTAAATAACCTACAAACGTTGATATGCCATTAAACAAAGAAACCAAACCAATATTAGTAGAACTTGGTTTGTGTTCAATTTCTCACTATAAGCCCCAAACTTAAAATTAAACACCATGAAGATCAACAAGAGTACTAAGAAAAGTCCTGCAGAATTGAGGAGAATTGTTGTGGCTCAAACTACAGTAAAAATATCAGGTAACTCTGATGTGAAAAACTCTCATAGGAGTATAATAACATCAATCATGAAAAGCTTGATAAAGAGACAGGAAGTTATTAAATCAGTGTACAAATGGAGTCCCGGCAGACGACAGCATTATTAAGATCGGCCAGAATAGAGAGGAAAGTCCTGGAGACATACGGAGTCATTCAAACTCCAGAGAAAGACCTTCAACTAACGCTAGTGTAGAAAACCTCTCAAAAAAGTAATAAATAAACATAAATACGTTATAGTAAAGTAAGTAAAGTTGGCAACCTTAGTCGTGGGTGAAACGAAGGCTCCCTTTTCAATAGCTACAACACTGAGGTGTAGGAAAAAGCGCTACTCCATTCCCTGTTTGCTCCACTTTACCCTTGATCCGTACTTTATAATGCTGAGTGTTAAGCAAGGACGCATCAAGTACCATTTTTGAGTATTTGGTATTACTTGACCTGGTATTGAACCCCGGTCTCCCAGACCAATGGCGAACAATCTACCCATTTGGCCAATGTTTTGCAATAGTTTCGTTTGTTTTCGGTTTCTTTGTTTCATAGCATTTCTAACTTTGAGGGTTATTTAACGCCAAAGCCATCACAGTAAAAGAACATCAGTGATACAATTCAACATATAGCTTGAGTGATAATGTAGTTCATAAATTTCTCAAGCGAATTCATCCAAAAGTGAACGTAATAGCAAAACTTGCCTTTGAAGTCGTTTATTTGGAGGTCATCATCTAGCAATTTCATCATTAAGCCACGGGGACTCCCTCCATATCTGTATATGTGCTTTCTGCATATATCACGTTATTGAAGCACTTCAAACCGTGAATGATACACCATTGTGGTTGGTATTATTAAGGTAGTTTCCCGCTGAAATACTGTGCGTTGCTTCACTCCATTTATGGTCTGAAAGCCACACTGATGAACGTACAACGAATTCTAACTCAAAAATTTAAGCTTTACAAATTCCTGTGAAGCCATAATGATGTAGAATTAACCAAAAACATATTTTTGTGAAATAAGATGAAGACCCAGTTGATCATAGTGTAGTAACCAGATGGTTTAAGAAATTTTGTTCGGATTGCAATAACCTCGACAATCAGGTAGGGTCAGATACGTCTAAACTCGTAGATTTCGAGATCGTTCTCTATGCCATTAAGGCAAATCTGTCAAGCCACATCTTACATTTCAGTGAAGATGGTCACCTTCAAAAGGTGCTGAACTGTGCCTCACGTTAGTATAACATTGCAAAAAGTTTGGCTCATTCTAGTATGTAATATATATGAGCTAAAGCCATGGAATTTGGAAATGTCGTAAAAAGAATATTGAAAACATTTAAAGATTGGTTGTCTGATAAATCTGGAAGTGTATATCGGAGCAGCTGCCATAAACGTTCCTTCAATGATGTTTTAATGTTTGCTCCCCTGACCTATTTTTTGATGAGGGGCATAAACACTGAATGACGATCACTTTAAAACCCTCCACATTCAAAAGGTAACACACATTTTTCTACTCACTCGTTGTAATTCGGATATCTTCACTGCAAAATTACATTTACCTTGTAATCTTGTCTTTCACGCAGGAAGACCGAATTGTTAATTCTAATCTGAAACGCCTTTTCGAATACGACAAAACACTCTATTCGTATTGGAAGGAGAACTGGTTGTTATTAGTCATCAAGATTACTTTATCTTTTATTAATGGTTTGTAACAACTCTTAGTTTAGCTACGGTAATTATTTGGAAAATACGATGTTTTTTTTTCCTTCTTATAGTCACTGTATCAGGTGTATACGTAAGATGGCAATTTATTTTTCGTGAGAAACGTGTTAGTGTCAATAAGCATTTAAACACTTCTCATTGATAGTAAAGATATATAGTGCTTCTTGATTAGGAAATATTGCTAAAATTTTGACTCATCTGCACCTCTGTATAGTTTTATGACACCAAACAAGCTGATGGTGGAGTTCCAGTGATGCTCGAGCTTTGGGGGATGCGAAACACCCCTTTATTGCCATGGCTCCCAGGTCTACACTGACCCGGAATAGTAGCACCCTATGGGTTTAATAGAATACTTATGCTAAATTGTATACTTATGCTAAACTGAATTGTTTAAATTAGAACTGTTTGACAAAACTGAATAGCTTGGAATAGAAAATCTTTTTACAATTAAACTGTACTTACATTTAAACTGTTAAGCTGAATTGTTTGAAATGATGCTGTATTTGACATTGAAACTCTACTTACACAAACTGAATAATTTAATATAGAACTGCTTTGACTTTTAACTGTGTGTAAACAAAATCAGTACTTATATTAAACTGAATCAGCTGAATTAGAACTGATTGAATAAACCGAATAGCTTGAAAGAGAAATGGTTTGGACAATTAAACTGTGTACTCATGCTAAACCAAATTGTTTGAAATAGAAGTGCTTATTTAGTCCAAAAATGGATTTGGCGTTAAATAACCAACAAAGGTTGATATGCCATAAAGCCCAAACAACCAACCAACAACATAAATGTATGGACCCCGCATCTTCCCTGTAATGAATCAATAGTACAACTACAGCTATTCTACAAGGATGGTTTTGGCATTAAATAACCTACAAAAGTTGTTATGCTATTCATTCATGATTCATTCGTATAAAAGAAATTGATCAGCTATACATTCAAACACTTTCCCCCTCCTCAGAATTTTTGTTACACCTTTATTTTTAAGCGACAAGAACAGTGCTAGAACTTGCTTTGTCTGCATCGATGTTTCTCCCTAAGGCATCAGGTAATGAATATGACTCTTGTTCTTTTAGTCGGAGTGGCTGGAGCTACCTGGGGAAACGGTACCCTGAAGCCAGGCTCTTCAGAATATCGGTCGGAATAAACGCTTGCTCTTCTTCCTGCTTCAGTATTTATATTAGCCGTCAGCTGCGGACACTGTGTGACACGAGGTCAAATATCTAGGCGAAATACACAATAAAAGGTAGTGCTAAATATTGATTGGTCCCCTAAGAGATTCCCACCTTGCTAGGCGATTTTTCCCCGCTGCAAAAAATTTTCTGAATAATCTGTTATACGAATCGATAAATATAATGATTATTTATTAATTGAGTTTGCTAATTTGCAAGTTTGCAAATTATGCTTTAAAAATCGATCGGTTGAAAAATAAAATAGAAAAGTTAATAAAAACAATGATATTCAAATCATGAATTTGATTTTGAAATTATTTCTATAATGTAACTTATACAGTTTATATGTGCTTGAAAACGAATGAAATTATCAATTGATAATAGACTAATTATCACTAAAGTTTTCATCTTTAATCAGTAAATCCAAGAACTTTAGTGCATTTCAGAAAATGTGAAAAATAAAAATAAAACAATTATCAAACATTTCATTTTATAGATCTTTAGCGTAAATGAACTTATCGATAAGGTCAAAAAGAAAATTACGAACTTTATATAAAAGGGGGTGTCCTCGTGGTGTAATGGTTAAAGCGATGAACTGCTGAATCGTAGTACACGAGTTCGTACTTCAGTCGCGCTATTACGTTCATTTTCGGGCAAATACCCTTGGGAAAGGTATGAACCCCCTTATCCTCCCAGCTATGGGTTAAATAGTACCCCTACTGTTCTTCTAGAAGAATGGCTTTGGCATTAAATAACCTAAAAACAGTTGATATGCCATTAAACAAAGAAACCAAACCAAACCTTCATATAAAACAAAATGAATTGATAAAACACCCTGCCGTAACAGTTACCGTGACTGGAAGTATATTCTAACAACTATAATTCAAATCCCGAATGAAACAGTTAACATTCACGTTGCGTTAATAAACCTATGCAGGCTTAGACCCCAAAACTCTCCTTCCAATAATGTACCCCTAATCCAGAATTAGGGAACAGCGAGAAAAAGAAGTGTAGCGATAATATGGTTAAATTATTCACAAGTGTACCAGACGCAATAAGAATATTCAATCAATTTAAACAAATTGATTAACCAGTTCATGTGTCAACTTTACGTTTCTTTAACTCAGCGACATTTTCGGACAGGGCATGAAAATGTTCTACAAGGAAATAAAAAGCACCCTTTTTCTATTATCATATCCAATCTTTGAAGGCATACTTTATCGATATTTTAGATAATACCTGTTAATTAATAGTTGATTGTAATCGTTAACGAATATCTAAAACGTTACAAAAAGTCCTTTTTTAGACCGGCGTTGCGCTGCTACATCATTTTTAAATTTTTTTCCTAACGGTGTAAACATTATTTCTCGCAAATTGTCGCATATAAGTCGACTTTTTAACCCTAAAAAATAGTTAAGAACTATGGTTCGACTTATATGTAAAATCAAAACCTTTTTAACAAAGTGGTCAAGTAGTCGAACAGCAATCAACGCAATCGATATGTACTACTTACCATGATCCAGAAAACAGCCCTAGCACTTGTAATCTAAAATTGCGTTTGATTAACATATCTAACAAATTAACACTGACATTAATATAAAATAATAAATCTGTAATATAAATACAGTAAAATATTTACACAATACTACACGCATTTTTCAACAGCTGATCCTATTTACCAACCCCTCTGCTCGGGCAGGATATGACACAAGGTCAATTTTTAAGCAGAGTTTAACAGGTATGAAATCAAAGTTTTCCTTCTCCTAGACTAGTTGCCTCGCAAAGGGCTGAAGAACCTAGTCTGTCCTACTATTTACCCATAGCTGGTGGGAGAATAATTGGATCCATACCTTTCTCAGGGGTATTAATGCTATTAACTCGTGTCGCCGTGTCCATTTCCTACGACGATAGCCATTACACCACAGTTGATGCTTCAAATACTAATGTAAATGTTACATAGTGTATATTTGAGGGTCAATCTATACAGCAGATAAGATCTAACCTATTATTTTGAGTTAAAAATCTTGAGGGTGACTTATATGCAAGGCTGACTTGTTGGCTCAAGTTTACGGTAAATAGATGAATATTCCGACGAATTATTATATAAAAACAATCGTCAAAAATATTCCTTTTATGTAATTTACTATTTTATTGTTCACAAGTAGTTTAGATCATCCGGAGAAACGTTTACACAAAAAAAAAACAATGATTTTACAAAGTTTTCAAAATAGTATTTAAAAGAGTTGATACATTTTTCTTTGCCTCTTTTACTGCATATCAACTCTTTTAAAAACTATTTTAAAAACTGTCTGAAATCATTTTCTTGACGACTAAATACTGTGTATAGTCAAAGAGCTTAAGGATTTAATTTTCAATTATTTAATATTTTATGAATATTTCTCTTTTTATTACATGAAGTCAGCAATATTGTGTAAAATATGTTAACCCAACAAATGTGGTGTCCGAGGTAAGTTACTAAACGGCATCCGATGGTAAGGCTCCACTTCTGAAGATCTAAGGAGTGTCGGTACCCCTTCATGCTAATTACTCTAAGGTCCACTCTGACCCAGATTGCTAGTTCCTCTTACGGATCATTTAATAGATCAAATAGTTATGTTTGTAAATTGGTTAGTATTGGATAAGAAAATAATATATTAGGTTTTTATTTCGTTCTTTAACTAACGTCAGCATTTTAATGGTTTTACATACTTTGAATACACATTTTCACATACTTTGAATACACATTGAGAGAAATAATAAACAATTAGATTAAAATAATCAGAGCTGAAATTGCAAAATACGACTATACTCAATTTTATAAGTAATAAATAATTATATATATATATATATATATATATATATATATATATGAATATATATATATATATATATATATATATATATATATATTTATATATATATATATATATATATATTTATATATATATATATATATATAACAGCATTCATTGTAGAGTAGCGAATCAGATGATAGTGTAAACATTTTTTTAGATCCATTGGCTGGCAACATGTGAAATTTGTGTCAAAATTTTAAACCACCCGATACTCCTCATATCACGTATTACCGATCGATTCTGCAATAAAAATAAGACGTACCGATTAGGTAAAAAAATATACCCCCATTATAAATACCGTTTGCTATTTCTACGTGATTTCATAATTAAAGAAATACAAAAAAATTGAAAAATATATTCATATAGCACGTATAGTCGATTCAATATGCATAGGAATGCAAACTAACCCTTACCGGAAAGATGCTGTCATCTTTTTAGCTTAATGCCTTTGTAAAAAAAAGTATAATCAAGAGTTAAGAAAGATTATACAGTTTTGATCATATTTGAAAACTTATGGACATATTATTGATGGTGGTGCAATGGTTATCATCACTGGAAATAAACACGGTGACATGAACTCAAATCCGGGACAAGATTTTAGAGTTTATAAATTTGGGAAAGGTATGAATCCAAATATTCTCCCTCCAGATATGAAAAAATAGTAAGACAGGGTTCTTTAACCTTGGTATGGAAACTGGTCAAGGAGGTGGGAAACTGAATTCAAACCTGTTAAACTCCACTTAAGAGAGTTATCTTTAGTCATATCCTGCTCATCATATATATATATATATATATATATATATATATTCTTAATAACAGATTACTTGCCTTAAATTTATCGAGGAAATCTTACGTCACAACAGATAACCTGTTCACCACAAACGAAAAGACATTTGAAAACCATTTCAAATAAATGTAGAATGCCAATTAACTTGAAATAATTCACACAGGTACGCGCGCGCACACACACACACACACACACGCACACACACACACACACACACACACACACACACACACACACACACACACAATCACGTTCTCTAACACTTTCAAAACTTCGCATGTACACACACACAGATACTCGAACAATTCCATGTAAGCTGGGCGAAGAATACACTGATTTTATCCGATGTGTAGAGGAAAGAAACCTCAAAAATGTGGTGTCCTAGGTATGATACTAAACTGAGTCTGATGGTGAGGCTCTATTTCTCAAGCACTGAGGATTGTAGGTACCCCTTCATGGCTATTACTCCAAGGTCCACTCTGACCCAGACTGCTAATTCCTGTTAGGTCTCCTTCAATGGGTCAAATAATTGTGTTTGAAAATTGATTAGTATTGGATAAGAAAATGTGAATATATAGCGACATGTAAATTGATTGTATAAAGAATAGTAATAGTAATTGTTTGTTAAGGATTATTTTTACTTACTTGAAAAAGATAACTCTATTCTAAGAAATATCATTTATTAAATAGAAATGATTACTTGAAAATCTATGATTATTCGTACTAGATAGGTATACTAAAAACAATACTACTTTGTGTAAATTATTTGTATTAGAGACGAATACTACAAATAACATAACTGTTTACAAAGAAAAAAAGGAAAGGAAAAATTATAAATATACCATAAACTATATTCCCTCACCACAAGGCATAAGATAGTCCAATATGTATTGACATTCCTTTAAAATTAATCAATCAGTCATATTCTATGTCTTGCATAATATGTTGGTGCAGTTGCATCGATGAATAAGCAACATAACAAAGACTAATTGACTCTTATGAATTTGCCAAGATAAAGTATCTTCGAAGCAAGGAATCATGAATTAGAAGGATTTACTTCCATGGTTTGAATAAAGTTTAACATCGAGAATGGACACATGAAGAAGTCTTGAGGGTACAATGACCAGACAATTTGGATAAGAATTAGAATAAAAGTGAGGATGCTAGATTAAATACATGATAAATTCAAAACATAAATCCAAAAGCATACAATAGTAAGGTTGTTTTTTCCTCTTTCAATGTAATTGGTCTATAAAATATTACTGTATCCATAATCTACTTTTATGAGGCAAACCTCTGAGAAAACAAATAAAATAGTTGTAAATATGAACATTATCATATATATGCATTCACCCAAAACTTCAGCCACAGGATATGACACAATGCAATTTTTACTGGGTTATAAAGTTGATTCTCCTATACTGGTTCGGTGAGCCAATGCTAAAGTCCAGTTTTTTCTACTCTATCGGTACATATATACATATGTTAACCTAATATGTACGAAAATAATACAGGTATTGCCACATTTAAAGCTCTGTAGGAACACGCATAAATGATTACAATGTTAACACACACACACACACACACATATATATATATATATATAAGCTTTTTAACATAAGTACATTTTTTAAGTATATCAATATATATTTTATTTGAGTTGCATAAAAAAGAGCATTACTTTATATCTATTAATGTTGCCGGGAAAAATACCCGGCAAAAATGGTTATTGACATGCCCTGTACAGAAATGGTTTTGGCCCACGCAATTATCTGATTTTAAAAAAAAAAGTAATATTGAAAATATGTCAAAAAATGAATCGAAAACCAAAATTCAAACACCAAAGCAAATCAATCAAACATTTTTATCAATGTGTGCTGACTTTCAAAATGGCGCCGGTTTAGAAATGGCTGACAAAAAAGGCGTCTCTTTTAAAATACGGGCGTTGCAACGTTTTAGAAACCTTGACGGTAATTCGACTTGTCAGAATTTTATTTTTTGTAGTCTGTCGGTTTTTTCTTTGTCTCTCTATCTCTCTAAATGTCTCTATCTGTCTCTCTTTCTCTCTTACGTTGTTCGGCTCTTAGCCAATGCTCGTCTACCATGACTCCGGTAACCGTCAACAAGTAGATAATAAATTCAATATGATTTAGCTAAATATGACATCTTGCCAAACCATCGCTCTTTTATATAAAAAGCACCATTCAAATTTTAAAGTGGGCGCCTTGAAGCAGTTATCTCCCATTATTATCATGACTCTAGGTTGATAATTCCTGTTACATGTGACTAGAAGTTTTTATGCGTTATGCCCAAATCATGGTAGATTCAAAGAAAATAGAACTGTCGCTTCACCGATAAACCTAATTTTGAGTTCATCTCGATTATTTACGAGCGTTTAACGCACTTGAGGAAATCCACCACGGAAACAGGACGATATTTTTCTTACGTCATTTTCCTCATCATCAGCAAGGCATGCAGACAGCACAGAATTCTTTGTTTCCCCTTTCAATGCGTCCCTTTGCAAATACTCTCGGCGAAACCCAGTCCTCAGAGATGATGAATGTAAACTTTGGCTTGTCAGCCAACACTGTGTTGGATTCCATAGGAGGACGTAGCTGTTGAGATCGTCCTTACTTCCTCTATATTGTCAAGCATATCTTGCTCATCTTACTTGTCTGGTTTGTGAAATGAGAGATCGGTAGTCGTTCACCAGCTGTTTTTATTAGTGTTGCCTCCAGTATTTGCAGAAAACATCACCCAGAAACTTTATGAGGTTCACATCTTGCTTCCTTCCCTAGAGTTTCATTTGAGGGAGAGATGGTGCAATCATAGTAGTACTGACACAGCTAAAGCGTGGAAGAATTGCTGTTTTATTTCATTGCATTTCATAATGAGATTTCTTTTACAAAGCTCTCTTTGTTTTTTCTGTTACTAAATAATGTTAGCGATCGTAGTCGAGAGTGACCAGAAGGCTCCCTTTTCAATAGCTACTACAGCGAGGTATAGAGAAGGGCGTTGCTCCATTCCCTGGATTACTCCACTTTATCTTTCATAAGTACCGTATAATGGTGTATGTTAAGCAAGGAGGTATCAAGTACTATTTTTAAATTATTTGGTATGACGTGACCTGGGATTAAACCTAGGTCTCCCGGACCATTTGTGAAATTTAATCATGAATTTACATCGAACAAAAGCTAGATATCTTAAATATTTAAAGCAGAATAGCTACATATTTGGGGATATGATAACTTATTTCCAAGGTTTATTGTTAATTATAATCATATTTCTATCCATCCAGCGGTAAGGGAATTGGATTTAATTTATGTCTATGCTCACATATGTTGTTAGTTCTTTAGTTTTGCAATCGGTCATATCTTAAATTTTTTTAAAAATATTTGACTAAGAGATATTACAATTCCTGGTTAGAATGGAAACGAAGATGGTATATATTCTCAAGATAACCAGAATTGGAGCCTCGCTATCTCAAGGGGAATACTGTCAACGTATTCATAGTCCCGGTGACACAAAAGAATAACAAATAAGTTGAACTCGCAAAAGATTACAACAGTTACTTTTATTAGCACAATAGAGGAATTTAACGGAGAAATAGAAAACACTTTCTATATTGGGAGGGATGCAATCTCATTGTTCAGTACAATCTGCTTATGTAAGAAGTTTTTATACGTTTCCATACTTATTTCTTTTTTATTTCAGACTGTATTCATCCAGTCCATCCAACACTGGCAAGATGTGACACGAGGTAAATTTTTAAATGGATTGAAGCGGGTTTAAATTCAGATATTTCTTCCACCTAGAACGGTTGCTTAACCAAGGCTAAACAGCCCAGGTAGAAAGGTAAAATTTTCACTTAAAATGTCTGAAGTCTTTAGCAAGTGATGAACAGTTCCAGCAATTCCTAAGGGTAGTCTGTTAATCCATTTCTGTTTCTGATCGTTCTTCTATGAATAGAAAAAATAATGAGGTCACTAAGTTCAGATTGAGTTAAGTGAGGTTATTTGTGTCAATTAGTTTAATGACATATGTTAAGCAAGGAGGTATCTGTATATGTACCGGTAAACCCTCTTATATATATATATATATATATAGTCATCCACAGACAGATCTGTTTCGTTCTATCAGAACTCATCAGTGTGGCTAGACATTAGCTTCCCGTAGCTGGGATCGAAACCCGGTTGACTCAACCGTTAAGCCAAGCTTCTAACCATTCAGTCACGAGAAGCCATTAGCATCACTATTACTATTGTTTCATACATCCGTTCAATGGCTACCGAGACCTCAATTCATATATGAAGAGGCTTGCAATAAACGCTAATGGCAACACGATTACTTTTTTCGCCAGAGAACTTAACCGTACGTGGGTAGGGGAGTATATATATATATATATATATATATATATATATATATATATATATATATATATATATATAATATCAAATAAAACAGATCGAATATTAATTCATTTCAACATTCTGTTAGCACAGATTGTATCTTCAAAAAGTGAACTATTTTCAATGGAGTGTTACAGTTATTCTGGGGAAATACATATCATCTTAATTTAAACATTTCGGGGATTATACATCAATATACACAATATTAAAACAAAGAAAATATACTATACATAAAATATAACATTTATGATGGATTATATCTATTGTGATTTACTTAATATTAGTGATGTACTTGCTCGGTATGTGGGTATTTTTAAATATATTTTCTATATCAATAGCCTTTTAATGAACACTCTGTAAGAATATAGTGACATTAAATACTTCTATGGATTGGCAATTATAAGTCTATTCTTATACTTAGACTTAATTTGTATGATATATATATATATATATATATATATATATGTAAAAATTGGACGCTGCTGCTGTTGCAACATAATGACTTAAAAAATTCCCTTAGTCTGAAACTAAGTCTAACGTAAAATTGGACGGGTTTCGATCCCGGCTTTAAGCGTCCTACGTGTCTAGCCACCCTGAAGAGTTCTGATAGGACGAAACAGTCTGTCTGTGGATGACAATATATACACATATATATATATATATAACGTACCAGTGTTATCCGACCAATAAGAATTTATATCCATCAGCTGTCTGCGGGAATAAGATGTAGTTTATAGGATATGCGGCGAGTGATACATGATAGTGATGGAATGAGAGAGAGACAAAGAGTGAGTCAGGGAATTCCATGCTGTTAGCGTCATTTGTTGATGATGCATATATATATATATATATATATATATATATATATATTCCCATATATATATATATATATATATATATATTCCCATATATTTGAGGAAAAATACATAGATCATAGATCACTCAGTAAAGGCAGGAGCACGAGGTAAAACACAAACAGCCTCGTCCAGGATTTGATCTAAAGTTCATTCCTTACTACCATAATAGTTCTGCTATGAACGTTTTCCAGACTGTGATATGTTTAATAAGTAATGAACAGATTATCTCTAGGTTCAAATATTCACTACTCAAATTAAAAGAAATAACAAAAGACGGTTTATTATTAAATATTATCCTTTGAAAGTTTGACATGAAACGATTTTGTCATATTTGAGTTCGTTTTCTACAAATCTAAACTTTGGTAAATAGCGACGATTAAAAAAATATGTATAATTTGATACTGTTTTTCTTTTCTTCGACTGATTGCCTGATCCGTAGGCGATCTAACATCTGCAGTCAAGCATATTTCTTTAAAGAACATATTTAATCAGCTTTCCTCTGTAAAATTAACCCCAGTAAAGCACCAAAGAATTTGAGAGTTTTCGAAGACCCACACGTGCCTAATAATCTTCTGGTTTCATCATTTTTAATTTATTTTACTTCTCTTTTTTCATTACTATAGTAACAACCATGGTATATATAATACCATGGAGATTCTCATGTGGTGATGGTTATCGTTGCCGGAAATGTGCATGGGGCACTGCGTTCAATTCCGGGACGATAAAGTTCGCATTTCGCATTGCACGAATACTCTTAGGAAAGATATTCATCCAACTATTCTCTTTACACGTACGGGTGGGTTGAGTTCTCTAACCTTGTTGTGGCAGTCTATTTTGGAGAAGGAAAACTGAATTCAAACCAACTGAACTTGGGTTAAAAAATAACCTCATGCTGTTGGAGTTGGGTAAATACATATATAAACCCTATTACTCATATTCCTCTCACAAAAAAGAACTTTGAATATCATTTCTCAATTTACTTTCACTCTTAAAAAGAAAGAAAATCAATAAAGAAATGATACAATTTTTAATACCTTCCTCCGATTTCATATCTTTTAACTTTTATTTCTCTAATCAGCTATCGTTCTTTTCATCTGCTGTAAAGAAAGACATGGGATATAAAAGCTACAAAAATATTCAACCTACAGACAGGGAGAGGCGTACTTAATGTAACTGTTATCATTGTGAGAAATGCTATCAGTGACACGAGTTCAACGCCTGATCACAGGCTAATGCCCCAGTGTTGTATATTGACTTGAAAACCTATTTTGACATGCCTCATAAACTTTGAGGGTGGTATAACAGGAAATAGACGTGTTTCCTAAAGTGAACAAAACCCAGATGTCCCAGCGTAAATGCCAAGTAAATTTCGTGGGTTGCATACTAGAACAGTCGGACGATGAAAGAGGAAAAACAACAGGGAATATACCTGTTTCCTAAAGTAAAAGGACGCAGGTATTTCCTTAGTGTATGTGCCACGTAATTTGTATAAGTTGCATGCTAGAGTGGTAGAGAGTTCACGTGAAATGCGTAGGCGGGAGATGAGACCTCGAGGATTGTGTGGGCATCCAGAAAAGTACATAACACAGGAAAGATTTTTACCCTAGAGAATTAAGCGATAAGGTAGAAAGGTTTCTCAGAAAAACTACACCGTCACCCTTGGGTGCGTGCATTTCAGTCATCTGCGACTCTCCCTTATTCTACCCATATGTACATTTTAGGTAAAAAAACGAAAAGAAAAGAAGGGGATAACATTTGTAAATCAGCGTTGTTGTTTTTCACTTACTGGTTACAACACTTAGGAAAATTATAAATCCACCGGTCCTCCTTCCAGCTAGGGATAAATAGCAGGACATGCTGGGTTCTTTACCCTCTGTTAGAGAACGTGCCAAGGAAAATTCAAAACTGCTATACCGCGCTAAAAGATTGACATTGTGTCACATCTTGCCCATAAAGAAATAATACAATACACAGAGACAAGAAATAATCATGGAAAATCAGGAATAATCAGGAATACGAATTTATCTGAGATTTTGTGCTAAAAATGAATCTTATAATCTAGGACAGAAAACAAGACCTTTTTATTGTTAAAAACAAGAAAAGATTTTCAGCACATAGAGTTCACCGTCGCAGTAGACCGCAGATGGAAAATGAAGTCAAGCGTAAGACTGGATTAAAACATGGATCTTACAAATGGACTTTGTGTCACATCCTGCGCATTGCAGACGTGTCGGTTTAAACATTACTTTCACTTACTGTAACCAATATAAGGAGATGTAAAGCCTTTTTGACATATTAATATCGCAGAAAGGAATTTTACACATGGCATATTATTTCTTAACCCAGGAATTTGGCTCGTTAGGTTTTATGATATATCTACCATCGTTGGTCATTTTATGCCAAAAATCTTTTTGTATATACGTATTAAGCATGTGATTTCTAAACACATTTTGTTGCTAACATTTTTAAGGGAGCCTGTGTTCCTTTTTTCACACAGTTAAATGGTTTCATTTGTTTCTATCTAATACGAATAATTCTGTTCATTATTAATCATTTGTCTTCACACAGTCTAATGTCTTCAAGTATTGCTATGTATCACGAACAATTCAATTGAACATCAGACATTTGTTTACACTCAACTGACTGTTCAAACAGTTCTATTTCAAACAATTCAGTTTAGCATAAGTACACAGTTTTCGTTTAAACACTGTTAAATAACAAAACAGTTCTATCATTTTAAAATTCAGTTTAGGATAAGTCAGAAAAGTGAAATGGTTCTAAATATTGCTATGTATCACTAACAATTCAATTAAACACCATTCATTTGTTTACATACAGTTTATGATCAAAAAGTTATATTTCAAACAATTCAATCTAATTTAAGTCAATCAAGTTAAATGGTTCCAAAGTATTGCTATTTAACTCTAACAATTCAATCAAACATCACTCATTTAGTTACACACACTTAAAGGATCGAACAGTTCTATTTAATATAATTCAATTTATCATGAATCATTTGCTTGCACGCTGGTAAAATGTCAAAGAGTTCTATTTGATTCACAGATAGGACCCTATCAGGTGATACCGCCCTGGGCTACAGGAGACCAGGGAGCAATGACAATGAAGAGGTACTCCGCCTTCCCAGAGCTCCAGCATTACTAGGGCCTCGATATCAGATTGTTTAATGTACTATCCGACACAGTCGTTGGTGCAAGCCTTACCCCTCTGCAGAGATGCAGTCGATGTATTCTGCAGCTTTAGCCGAGTTGACCATTAACCCATGAAAAATAAAAAGAAAAGCAGGAATAGATACCATTCTATTTTGTAGTTAATCAGGTGGAGAACTTTTCATTAACTTCCTTCTTCATATCTTTAACTTTTATCAGTGTCATCTTTTCTCTTTACTGTCACTTACGGTATAAATATTGTATAAATACTGTCCTTGGAATTTTAAGTCAAAACATTGTCCCAGTGGAAATTCATATGTGCCAAGGGGTCTTTTTGTCAGACTTTCTAATGTATTTAGATTAGTTAGGAGCGCGTCTCGGATCACAGGTCACGTCATCCAAATAGTCAGTAGAAGATCAAAGCAGGCTCAGATTAAAGTTTTCTGTCGCAGCTCAGACAACGAAAATGGTCATTAAAATCTCTCTCTCTCTCTCTCTCTCTCTCTCTCTCTCTCTCTCTCTCTCTCTCTCTCTCTTGAGGAGCAACAATGTGCCCCTCGGGGGATGCTGAGGCTTTTAAAAGGATCTACAGACACTGATGTGTACTAAATGACATCAAAATCAATGATGTGGGTGGATTTAGATGATAATGAAAAACAAAGGACTCTATTTTGAGAGCTTTTACGGCAATTTATGTTAAAAGGATGCGTATGGACAAGACAGAAACTTCTGAAAGAAAAAGAAAAAACGCTATAAGAATAGTACGTCCACAGAATATTAAAAATACAAAGGTAACGATGTAAAAAAAAAGAACGAGGCAAAAAACAGCACAAAAAGTGAAGAATATAGTTAAACGAACTGATAAAGAATGAATGAGGTTTAGAAATTGACAAATATGAATAGAAAATCAGAAATAAATATAATATTAAACAATAAAATTCAACGAATAGGTGAAGAAGAAAATCAGGAGCAAATATAATTTCAGAGAATGAAATTTAACGAGCAGCTGAAGAAGAGAATCAGGAGTAATTATGTTAAACAATGTAATCAACGAAAAGGTGAATGAAATTCAAGGAATAGATGAAGAAGATCAGAAATAAATATACAGTTAAGCAATGAAATTCAACAAGTTGCTGTGAGAGAAAATCAGGAGCAAATAAAACTTTAAACAATGAAATTCAACGAATAGGTGAAAAAGAAAATCAGGTGTACTTTTAATGTTAAACCATGAAATTCAACGAATAGGTGAAGGAGAAAATCAGGAGCAAATATAATGTTAAACAACGAAATTTAACGAATAAGTGAAGAAGAAAACCAGAAAAGAAAATAATGTTTTTGTTGTGTTAATGTTATATTACGTATACTTTATTGTAATCTATGATTACGGTATATTCCTTATGCTTCACTATATTCCTTATGCCCAACTATCTCGCAACTTCCGCTCCACATAGCACCACATATTTATATGAGACAACCTCAAATCTACCACGCAGTGTATGTATCATCATACACACATATACTAACAATCACATATACGACCACACACGACAATACGCAAATATAATACACACACATACACACACACACACACACACACACATACACAAAGATTTATACGCAATTCTAAGGTAAACATATTTTTGACCGAATTTTTCGATTTTTTTTTTCGATCTCTCCAAAATCTTTCTTTCTCCGCTTCATGATTGCTTAGAAATCAACATCAAATCAGTAGTCGAAGATAAGCCTCCATGCTATTAATTATATATAAAACTAATTTACACACACACACACACACACACACACACACACACACACACACACACACACACACACACACACACACACACACATATGTATATATAAATATATATATATGACTCAAAGCAAACAAGTAAACTCTGCGATATAAGCTGGCTTCAAAGTGTCTTCTCCCCCACAGTGGATGTAGCGCATTTTTCATGACATTCGATCAGCTGCGCAATTATTTTTGGAGCAATTAGACTTCTGTCACTCAATCTGTTGACTGATGAAATTGTCCCCTGCAGAGGTAAAATAGATGGCATTTATCCACCAGTAATACAACACAATATTGTCTTATGAGAATTCAAGTGGTGGTAGAATGTACCTTTTGAGAAAAATTTAATCCATGCTCAGAACTAAAGAAGAAAAATGTACTCGAATCAATTTTTCAAAAGATATCTGGTTATCTATATTGACAAGGACTTAAATGAAAACATTGTGGTGCTTACTTAGTTTCATAAAAAGAAATTAAATTTTGGGAGAATTGTCAAATACTTTTGATTGGTAATATATATATATATATATATATATATATATATATATATATATATATATATATATATATATGTGTGTGTGTGTCTGTGTGTATGTGTTTGTGTGTGTGTGTGTGTGTGTGTATCATGTTTGAAATTTTACATGTTTGAAATGCTAGTTTTATTTAGAGTGTGATGATAATCAATCCTTAATATTAGCATTGTCATTGTATAATGTTGCATAAGAAATAATATAAGAATATTAGTTGATTGACAGTTTGATTTTAACGGAATATTAAATATATATCTAGGCTTATTTTATGGTTGTATATTTGAGAATTTTGTTCACTGTATATTTATATGTACGTTTTGTGCAGTTACATCATGAGCTTGTTTCTAACAGTAACATGTTATCAAGTTTTGATACCTAAGCAAATGATTTTCACATTGTTGTGTGGCATCAAGTATTCCTATGCAATACTAATAAATACATCATTTAAAGTAATTCTTTCGATTTAATCATAATCATGTGTTTAAACGTAGATATATTGTTTCACGTAAGTGATAATAGTCCTTTCTAAACAATTCAAAGCGGGTGTCTTCGTGGTGTAATGGTTAAAGCGATAGACTGCGGAATCGTAGTACGCGAGTTCGTATTCCAGTCGCGCTATTAAGTTCACTTTCGGACAAATACCCTTGGGAAAGGTATGAACCCCCTTATCCTCCCAGCTATGGGTAAAATAGTACCGCTACTGATCTTCAAGTAAAATGGCTTTTGCATTAAATAACCTAAAATGAGTTGCTATGCTAAACAAAGAAACCAAACCAAACTAAACAATTCAATCTTCAAGTAACTATTCTCAATACAAATAATTTACCGTGATTTTTAATTATAATCATTTGTTTAAATGCACATATATTCTTACAAGTAAGTAATAATAGTATATTCTAAACAAATCAAGCTTATATATATATATATATATATATATGGTTCCTTCAATAATTTTACAGAGTTTTTTTTTTGTACAGACGTTTAAAATTGTCGTAGACTCTTGAAAATTCACTATGTTATTGCTAGATATCTTATGAGATGACTGACAAACTTTTATGATTTCAGGTTCAAATGAACAGCTACTGCAGCAATTGAAATACACCTTACCAAAGCCTGATTGTCACAGCTGGTTAATTCCAAAAATGAAATCTGGATGTCAGGACTCTTTAAATGCCACAGACACGTATAGAATGCTTCAGACTGCTTCGACCATCTTGCATGAAACGAGCATCAGTTTTAGGGTGGCTTAAGAGATTCAAGGAAGGCAAGGACTCTGTGAGGGATGATGAGAGGCGTTGGAGGAGTAAGGAAGTCAATACACCAGAATTGATTAACCAAAAAGTTAGGGTTAGGGTTAGGGTTACTATGTTGAGGTCTTAAAGGAGTTCAGGGAGAGATTCCGTGGGAAGAGGCCTGCACTATTCAAATCGGGTCAGTGGCATTTCCAGCAGGACAATGCACCAGTCCACAACTCCATCCTTCTCACAGACTATTCGACTAAAATGGGCATCAAGACAGTTCTTCACACTCTCTATAGTCCAGACGTTGCACCCTGTGACTTTTGCTTATTCTCTAAGCTCAGAGATGAAAGAGGCTGTGACGAAGGTCATTGACAAGCTCACACAAGAGGACTTTCATGGGGTCTTCTATAAATTGTTGGAACGGTACAACAAGTGCATTGCAGCTGGAGGAAATTACATCGAAGGGGACTAGAGTTTCATGTGTGTTCTATGAATAAAAGTGCCCATACGGAAAAAGTTTGGAAACTTATTTAATGATCCTTTATACATATTTTCATCCACGGAGACAGCCACTTCAGTGTGACTAGACATGCAAGACGCTTCAAGCTGGGATCGAAACCTGCCCAACCTTACGTTAGATTTTATTATCTTACCGATCAGCCTCAGACGACATAGGTCAGCTCGGAATTAAAACGCATTATATATTAGTTTTCCTTTGTTTATCTTGGTTTTCTTGGTTTCTTTGTGTAATGGTATATCAACCTTTGTAGGTTATTTCTAGGACAGGTGCTGGGTCGTGCATATACCATTTGTTAGTGTGGTCAAATTTAAATTTCTTGTACATTTCCCAGTGGATCACCTTGCCTATCCAGTCGTGTCTCGTCTTATACTCCTTCTGTGCTAATTTGCTGCATTCGCTTATTGTGATTGATTGTTTCGTCTCAGTCACCTCATAGTCTACATTTGCTATTTTGTTGAGTCTTGTTTATTTTCGCTTTGATATGATTGGTTCTTATGGCGTTGTCCTTTGCTGCCATTAGGGTAAATTCCGTTTCTCTCTTAAGATTCCTTTTCTTATCCAGGTCCAGGTTTTCTCGAGTGAGATAGTGTTTATTAGTCGTTTAAAGCGGCCATACAGTTGTTTTTTCCCAATTTTTGTTTTTTTTAGTTGTTGTTATTCTATCGACTATCGTGTTGTAGGTATCGTTTACCCACTAGGACAATGAGCCGGGATGAATTGGTTTTATATATTCCCTGTTATAAAGGCATCGAGCATTACTTTCATGCAAAAACTTTTGATATTTGCTACTCTTCAATCTATCTATCTATCTATCTATCTATCTATCTATCTATCTATATATATATATATATATATATATGTGTGTGTGTGTGTGTGTATGTGTGTGTGTGTGTGTGTGTGTGTTAGTCCAACGATAGAAAAGAATAGTTAAAATTAAATGAGTCTGGAAATAGTTTCGAATATCGTATTTTGCTTTTATTATAATAATAATAATAATAATAATAATAATAATAATAATAATAATAAGAAGAAGAAGAATTGTTGTTGTTGTTGTTCCATATAAAAGTGTGCATAGTTAATCAACCCATCCAGCATCTGTGGGTATGTACGATAGTTGGACGATTTATTTTGTCCGTGATAGTATGTATATGGATTTTTTTTCTGCGTATTTTTTGTTTGTTGAGTAGTTGGGACATTTTATTTGTATTTGATGGTATGCATAAGAGTTATTCTTCTTCGTATTGTGTTGTTTGCGTGTGTTAGTGTGTTTTTTCATAATTCCATCTATTGAGTGAATATATATTCATATGATAGTGTCTATTTTAGTGTTCTTTTTTTTCCTAATGTATGTTTTCCTTTGTTAGTGATGATGGTGTGTGTATTAAGTATTTGGCTTTCTCTTGTTATGTGTATGTAGTTTCTTTTTTCTAAGTTTTTTTTAATTCAGTTTTTCATCTTTTTTGTCAGTATTTTGTTTAATTCGTATTTTTATTTTGGGGGTAGAATTCTAAGCCATTTCGTTTTTCAGACCAAGATTAAAAAAAAAAAAAATTCTACCTTTTGAATTCTTTTTCCCATAGTTTTGATGAAAATTGTTGTGTTACTGTATGGATAAGTTCTTTCATTTCAGTCGATAGTTCCGGGTCTCTTTCAAGATTTTTGTTTTGTAATGTGTTGTTCGGTCTTTTAGTTGTTCTACAGTGGATTTTAATTTTGCAAGGTCTATATTCCTTTTCCTTTTTCTCTTCCAGTGTATCGTTTCGTGTGATTTGTGCCTTATTCACACACACACACACACACACACAAATACCCATATATATAGAGAGAGAGAAAGAGAGAGAAGTTCTGCTTAATACCACGGACTCCTCGTTTTTATGATCTTCAAGTGAAGTCGTTCAATCTTTTTTCGGGTGGAGATGGTTATGAAAAAACTATATATTATCCCAAGCGCTTTCGACTATTTCTCTGGTCACCTGGGGGGGGGGGAATTTTTTGGTGTTTGGAAAATTGTAAGTCTTATATTTAATCGGAAAAACTTATAGACGGTGTTGGTTCATTCTCTTAGGATGGGTGGTTTAGTTGTTGAATACGTTTAATGTTTTTGCTTGTGGTGAATGCTATTTTATCTATGGTGATCTTTTTCATTTTTATTGCTATATATATATATATATATATATATATATATATATATATATATATATATAAATATAAATATAAATATAAAGAGAGAGAGATGGTTATGGAGTGATTGTTACCCTCATACGAAATGGTGACAAGAGTTCAAAACCTACGCAAGTTTGTTTGCATTTCACACAGTGCAAATATCCGTAGGAAAGATATGGAATCAATTATATTCCATTCAGCTATGGTTAAGTAGAAGGGCATACTGAGATATTTTACTTTGCAATTGAAAACTCTAACGTTAAATTCTGCTAAAATGACCTTGTGTCGCACTCTGCTCGTGTAATGGAGTTGAAAAATTGTGTGTGTGTGTGTATTGGGGGGGGTTACGGATTGCCATAGCAAGTTGTAGATTTCACGTTATATTACTTTCTTAATAACATTAAAGAGGACACTTTCTTTTATACGTTAAAAGAATGAAAACGATGTACATAAAATGGAAAAGTGTTGGGGGAAATACGTTAGATCTTCCGGGATGAAAAAAAATTGGTTGAAAACAAATCGTGACAAAGGGGAATAAGCAACATTTTGTTTTTTTTCTCTTCGTTTGCGTTTCTGTTATCCAATTTGCTTTCACGCGGCTCTCTTTGTTTCTACACGCCACCTTTATTGTGTAATTATATTGCTCCACGCTTTACATCTTCCTGCTTTGCAGTTGCATCGCTTACTTGCCTTTTTACTTTTAATTTTTTGCCTGCAAATTATTGGTTATATGAACGAGCTCGTGAGCATAGTCGACGCCTGGTAATCTCACTTGAGTGCAAACTTTGCCCAAGCCCTTTACAAAATAATAATTATTTTAAAATGTGTACATGTGATGTGATGGCACGTGTTTTGTATATCAATGCTAATTTTTCACTAAGTCCCCAAAGACGGTTTGTATGTGTCAGTTGGCTAGCGTTTTAAATTAAAATAAATTGCTTTATTTCGTTTTGTCACTGAACTAGTACACGTGTAAAGATATCCAGTGCACACACTGTTGTCCTCATCTTTATTGTGGTAAGTTGAAATACAACGTTTCAGCCGCTGATTATCCGGCCTTCCTCAGGTGTCCCTTGTTTAGAAATAATTCAACGAGGGAAACCATTTTTAATGCTTGACGGTTGATCAAACAAAGCGATCAAGAACTATGAAGATCTTCTTCAAATTATGCTGTCCTTTTTTTTTGTCTCTCAATTCAAGAAGCATCTGAAGTTTTACAAGAAGCGTGATGAATTCGAAACGTAAAATCCAATGGCATCAGCTATTCTAAATATTTTTAAAGTAATTTACAAGAACAATTTGAACGGTTTTTTTATTATTGGTTCCCAGATTGTATTCATTTCTATGATTGGTCTACTCATGTGGTCAACATAGTGGAACATATAGACGTAATTTTTGGAATAAAATCTTTATAGTTCTTGAACGTCTTGTTTGATCAACAGCCAAACATTAAAAATCAACTGGTTAAATCATTTCTATGCCCAGATAAACAAGGGACACATGAGGGAGACCGGAGGATATAGCAGCGGAAGCGTTTTGTTTCTGCACATCACTATGAAGATGAGAACAACAGTCGGGAAAATCACAAAAAAAGATAATACACACCAAACATCATCTCTAAAAAGCAGCAGATACTAACGTATCACTTCTAATATAGGAAACTAAAAATACATTCAGTAGATATGTTTTCTATAATATGAAGTACAATTTGTCTTGATAATAAATAACATCTACGAAATATGTTCTTGTTACTTGATACTGCCTGTAAAATATTCTATGCAGTGATAAAGATTTATCCAACTTCCCAAAAAGTCAGCTTGACAGAAAGTTATTTCGTTCTCGTGGGGTCGAGCCCAAATCAACACCAAATGCATGAACATCAAAAGAGATAATTGATACCCTTTTAGGAAACCTCTATTTGCAGGAAAGAAACTTACCAAAGCTTAGCAGGTATAGCCTAGTAGTAGGGCCTCCTGGGAGTAGACGATCAGCTTACAATGGCCCTCCTAGCGCAAACATGGCCAAAACCTTGTCGAAAAAGATAGATATGGAAACAGCAAATCAACAATGTTCCCCAAGAAAAACAAAGACTCATTACTGAAGAACCCCACATCAAATCCGGGAACATTGTCTTCCGCAAGATTTTCTTCGGTAAAGCATGACTTTATGTATATATATATATATATATATATATATAGAGAGAGAGAGAGATGGAGCAGACCGATAGACAGACAAACCGAGAGAGAAAAAGAAAGGAAAAGAGAAATGAGCAAGACACATAAGAATATGTCTATGTACTTATGTTTTATTCCTTTCAAATAGTTTCCGCCTTAGGCCATTGTCAGAAAAAAAACTTTTAAAGGAAAAAAAGTGTTTTTCTCGAAATTTTTTTAGATAGGTTTTAAAAGAGTTGAAGTGCTATAAAAAGCGACGAAAAATGGGCTGGTATTTTAACATTATATATATATATATATATATATGTGTGTGTGTGTGTGTGTGGGTGTGTGTGTGTGCGTGCGTTCGTGCGCACGCGCGTACACACGCGCTAGTACGCAAGCGTGTGCGCGTGTTTATGAGTGTCTTATGGATAATTGCATTAGATTATCTTTTTTTTTCTAAAATCATTTTTTTATATTTCTAGTTACATCGAAATATTTCTTATGTGTGTTTCAATTTTTCATAAAATCTTCCGAAATCTTTTCTCGGGCGCTTTCCAAAACCTTTAGAAATTCTTAAGGGTACGACTAAGATTTTATTTTTATTTCATATCCAGTGAAACTTTTGTTTTATTATCTGGGGTTTTTTTGTTCAACAGGATCGATTTATTTTAGTATATGTGACTTTTAATTTTTATAACACATTTTATGTTTGGTTTATAAAGTTATCATACAGTTGAAAATATCCCGTGAAAATAAAAACTAACTATATATATATATATATATATATATATATATATATATATATATATATGTATATATGCGTATGTGAATTGTATGTAAACAATAAAGATAGCTAAAACTTTGTAAAAAGCATCATTGTTACGATGGTATTAATAAAGATCAATTCATAAGGTTCATTATATATATATATATATATATATATATATATATATATATATGTGTGTGTGTTTGTGTGTGTTTGTGTATAACCTCATCATCATGTCAAACTGTTAACACGGATATCCCTGACCCTCTCTCGTTACCCGTTTCTATCACCCATCACTCTTTCAAGTCTTTCAGTCTACGTCCTGTATCGGCACAGAGCTCTTGTTAATAGGCTCTAGCTGGTCGTCCTGTCTTTGCTCGTCCATGTGAAGGGGTCCACAGGAGTATATCATTTATGACCTCGTCCTTACTTCTCCAGCAGTGTCTTGCATTTCTGGTGCGTCTAAGTTGGATAGTTTTCGTGTTGTGTAGTAGGAAATTGTTATTTTGTGGAGTGTTGCCTCCAGGACTTGTTCAATATTGCTCGCAGCATTCTTGCGTAATTTCCGTTAAACTTTATCTCCGTATGTTTGGTGAGCGTCCGTGTTGGGTATCTATATAGTAGGATCGACTCAACCACTGCTTGGAAAAACTGCGATTTATTTTATCGGTCATGTCTGACTTCCATATGACCTATCGATAGTTGCCCATACCATATGACCTATCGATAGTTGCCCATGCCATTGCCAGTCGCATTTTTATGTCATTATCGGTTGATGAGACGCTGCTTCTGAGGTAGGTAAACTTGTCCACTACTTTCAAAGGTCCACCCTTTAGTATGGAGATATCGCTTCTTTGATTAAAGCACATTTATTCTGTCTTATCTGTGCAGATATTCAAGCCTATATCACCCGCTGTTCGTTCTAGACTATGTAGCTTGGTTTGGACTTGGGTGGATGTATTTGTTTGAAGCGCAATGTTTTCGATGTAGTCCGCGTCCGTAATTGTTTGTGCGGGGTATTTTCTACTTTTTTTCCTTTGCCTGCTTGAAACCGTTTACTTTGATTAGATATATAGACGTTCTAACCATGTAGTATAGGCAGATAATAAACAGGTATGGGGCTAATGTGTCTCCTTATAGCGCATCTGTTACAATGTCGACGTAGTCTGTGTCTCCATTCGGTGTGCGGACTTTTACTTTCGTTGTATATATATATATATATATATATATATATATGTGTGTGTGTGTGTGTGTGTGTGTGTGTGTGTGTGTGTGTGTGCGCGCGCGCGTGTGTGTGTTTGCGTGCGTGTCTGTATATATATGGGGGGGTCACTATACGAATTCCATAAAAAAGTAAATATTTAAGAATCTGGATTTTAGTGTGTCAAGGGAAAAGAAAATTATATCGATATAATGAAAGTATCTTTCTTCACACACACACACACACACACACACACACATATATATATATATATATATATATATATATATATAGAGAGAGAGAGAGAGAGACTAAATAACTCTTCCGATTAGCTCCTGTCTGAAGTGGTCTAAAGAGCCAGACGTCATTCATCTTACTTGTCGATGTCTTCAGTATCACTATCCTCAACATAACATAAATTTTACTTATCTTACTTCCCTTTCTACAGGTCTGTAAGGTCAAAACTCTTTCGGTAAGAAAAGTAGTGTTGCGGGCGTCTTGAAGAAAGTTGACAGAGTCGAAAAGAAATGGTGAGATGAAGAGATAACGAGATAATGTTGTTTATATCAGAAAAAACTAAAGTCAGAAATGTGGTCCCAAAAATTCCCGCTTACGTCATGGCAAATGTTACAACTTACCTCTTGAAAAGTGTCAAAATTGCAAGACGTAAAGTGGACTTTCCAAATGGATCAAGGAAAAATCCGTAAGGGACGAATGAGGTTTAGCTTATACCGGGAATTTTCGTCGTTTGCTCCTTTTAAAAAATGTGTGAATGCGCCTCGCACCTACAACGAGAGTATTTGTAATTGATCCTTCGCAGTTGATTTCTCTACCAATCCCCAGAGTCGCTGGTTATGGGACGCGGCACTACATTGCTGTAAAAAATATGATATTTTGTAATTTTTCTACGAGTGATAGTTCGACTATTAGTTGTGAGTTATGTTTTTCTCTTGTAAAATATAAGTATACCAGCTGTTTGAAGACTGAATTGTAATTTGTATGGAATAGAACACACCATTTATACTGAGGAAATAAAACTGGCTATCAGTTATACCACCAATAATACTCATTGCATTTTCAATAAGCTTATAAAATATAAAGTATAGCTGGTAACCTTAGTCGAGGGTGACTCGAACGCTCCCTTTTCAATAGCTGCTACACCAAGGTGTAGGGTAAGGCGCAACCCCATTCCCTGGATTGCTCCATTTTACCCTTATCCTTAACTTATAGTGCAGAGTGTTGAGCAAGATGGCATCAAATAACATTTTTGAGTCTTTGGTATGACTCGACCTGGGATTGAACCCCGGTCTCCCGGACCATTGACGAACACTCTACTCGTTTGGCCAATCTTATATATCACCAAATAAAAAAGTATATCATAAATATCGCTTCATAAAATTGTCTATCAGATATCACCTAATAAAACTGTATTATATATTGCCTTATAAAATCCTTTGTCATATATATCACCTGATAAAACCGTCTACACTTGTATTGCGTTATGAATTTCAGCCACAGAAACTGAGTGATTAAGCATAATTACGTTGGTGATGATTTCCCCACCTTTTTTCTAGCATTAAGCTCTTTCTCTCTCCCTCTCCGTCTCTTTCTCTCTCTCTCCCTCTCTTTATATATATATATATATATATGTGTGTGTGTGTGTGTGTGTGTGTATTATAATACGACTAATAAGAAGATAAGTGCAATGTAGATAGTACAATAATGATTTTATTATATCTACCTTGATGATGAAACTATGAATATACGTTGATGAGTTAGTTAGTGATCGCCGAAAAAAAAGTTGTTTGAAGGTGGTGATGTCTGTGATTGTCGTTGGAAACGTAAATACAAGTGTTAATGAACGTTAAGAATTATAGAATGGGTATATGATAAAGATTGAGATGACAAAAAAGTAGTATTTTGATCATTAGTGTTTAATTGGTAATATAGATATAAAGCGACTTGTTTCCGAGTCGATGTTTATCATAGTAGCTGGCCGTAGTGAATATTTGCCAAATAGAATAACTGGCACGGTTTATATAGCTTTTGAAGTGGGAATTTTAATCACGATGTTAGTGATATTGCTTTGAGGGAAATGGGAAATCGGTGGTTCTGATTTCTGCCATGTTTATTAAATATTTTTAAAAATGTTTAAATCAGTCAAACTAACATGATAGACATCTGTTTCAAACTGTACTTTTACATTCGGTAACTCTCACTGTGTCTTGTTAAATCTACATGTATATAAATTGCATGCTTTTAAAAGCTTAGGTAACTGATTTATTTGAAAAACTGAATTTCACAATTAGTTTTGGATAAATTGTATTGTTACTGTGACATTTAAATTGAGCAAAAATTCCTTATACCATTTTTTTTTAATGTGAGTAAGGGTCCCCGTGGTGTATTCATTAAAGCGCTGGGCTGCATAATCGTAGAAAGAAAATTCGAACTCCAGTCGCGCAATTACCTTCTCTTCCGGACAAATACCTTTTTGAAAGGTATGAACCCCTTTATCCTCCAAAATATAGGTTAATTATTACCACTAATTCTTTCCTGGAAGGATAGATTTGACATTTGATAACCCAAGGAAGTTGATATTCCATTAAAAACAAACAAACAAACAAACAGGAGTTAATTTTTGCGTTTAAGATTAAAACGCCAAAGGAATGACGTAGCAAGTCAGGATACTGAACGTGTCACTGATAGTATCTGAAAATATTTGTTTTGATCAAATTCGGTGTTGAATAAATATAAAATCAATGATTCATGATATATGTGAATTCCACTTCTTCAAATTTGTCAGTGAAAAAAAGGCAAATAAAACAAATGCAGTTTTGAGGCCTATGTATACAGTTTAAGGATATATCTTTTAGCTTGAATACAAATACAATAACTACAATACTAAAATACTGTTGATATTATAATCACCTGTTATGTATGATATACAAAAATTATTCAATAAATAAAGTAAATTTTGCAATACTATGACTCATATTTCAACCAAGAATTTTTTTTTTCAATATAATATCCATTTTATCATCCAAAAAACAGCTTTTATTTTCTTGCAATATGGAAAACTTTAGGGAGATTCTTTTTTTACATTCAATCACCGCGCTTTTAATTTCACTTTTGCTTGAAAAATGCGTTTATGCAGAAGATATTTAAAGGGGATTAATGAAGTACAAATCAAAGAGCTAGATCTGAACAATAAGGAGGAAATCACAACAGTTACCACACAAAGTATCAGATGTTTTCCACTGTTTTTGCTGAACTATGATCTTGTAAAACTAAACAAGTAACCTTTAAAAAGGCAATGACCTATGAACTATTTTGTAAGCTGTGCCTTCGGAAATGATCAATGGTTCATAAATACTCTCTATTTTAAATCTTCTGCGCCTATAACTAGAATATAGCATTTCAAGTATGATCACGATATTAACCTTGCCTGGCCTGTCGTAATCTTGAATTCTATTTCGACTTCCTTAAAAAACATTTAAAAACATTTTTGATTAAAACATATTTCTTCATACACGTCAATCTTTTATCTATAAATGTCCTATGGTTTGCACTTGAGAAGTGCAAATCATGTGAAATTTGATGACAGACTTCTGTTTAAGCTTGGAGCACTCAGATTTTCCACCATTTCAATTATGCACAAATAAATATTTTTGTATGATTAGAATAATTATTACAATAAACCAATTCCAAACAATGCAGAGTTTACTAATCTGGAAAATATTTGGAAAAAAAAACATTTTGCTTTCTCAAAACATATCTCTATAATTATTTAATTAAACTGGTATATTGTAGACTTTCGTATATAAAATTATAATAATATCTGTTAAGTGTATAGCATAAAGAAATTTATGTGGAAAAATCCGAATTCATATTCTGACTCATTAAACTTTTCTTTCCCTGGACTAATATATTCATGTGCAGAAAAGAATATGCATGTTGGTTGGTTGGTTTATGGGTTGGGTGGGTAGTTGGTTGTTTGGGTTTTATGGCATATCAAACTTCGTAGATTAGTTAACGCCAAATTCATTTTTATACAAATAAACTGTTCTTTTTCAAACAATTTAGTTTAGCTTGAGTACACATAGTTTAATTGTCAAAAACATTTCTATTTCAAGCCATTCAGTTTAGTCCAACCGTTCTAATTCCAAAAAAATTCAGTTTAGCGTAAGTACAGATTAAGAGTCAAAAACAGTTATTTTTTAAACTATCAGTTTTGTATCAGTACACAATGTAGTTCTATTTGACCCATAGATAAGACTCTATCAGATGCTACCACCCCGGGCAAGAGTGGACCGAGGATCAATGGCACTGAAGGGGTACACCGCATTCTCCAAAGCTGCAGCCTTACTGAAACCTCACCACCAGATTATTTAGTATCATATCCTGCAGGGGTGGGAGTCGGTGTATTCTACAACCACAGGTGAGTCGGTTTAAATGTAAAGACAGTTTTATTTCAGATAATTCAGTTTAGCATTAGCACACAGTTTAAATGTCAAAACAATACAAATTCAAACAATTCAGGTTAGCATAAATTAGCAGTTTACATGCCCAAACAATAAACTCTCGAAACCACAGTTAAGTTCTATTTGATCCATAGATAGGACCCTATCAGGTTCTATCCCTCTGGGACTGATGGGACCTGGGAGCAATGGCAAAAAAGGAGTACTCCGCATTCTCCTAAGCTGCAGCGTTGCTGGAACGTCATCATCAGATTCTTAAACGTCATATCCTGTACACTCTTTAGGGGTGGGGTATCTCTCTGCAGAGATGCAGTCAGTGTATTATGCAGTCGCAGCCGATTGGGCAATATGTGTGTAGTTGTAAGCGTGTCTATGTAAAAATATTGGTAGCCTTCAGGTGTCTATGTACGTATGTACTTATCCAAGCCCAGTGTCTCCGGCAGGATATGACACAAGATTATTTTTAGCGGAGATATATTAGTCTGCATTTACAGTTATCCTTCTATTAGACTTATTGACAAACAGGGCTAAAAACGTAGTCTTTCCAACTATTTACATATAACTCGAGGTAAAAGACAGATATGTGCCACTTCCAATTGCATTAGTGCTGCGAAAAGCTGTACCGCCCAGGCTTTGGACTGGAGTCGCTAATTTCGCTTATTTCCACGATAAGCATTACACTAAGCAAACCTCCATATATATATATATATATATATATATATATATATGCATGTAGATGCGAACGTATCTATATCGGTGTGTATGAGCACAGGTAGCTCATATGCACGCTTATTTATTGATATGTATGTATAGTAACATAAAAAAGAATAGTTAAAAAGTTGTGGGAGATGGTAAGAAATAATAATGTAGAAAGAGAAGAATTTCTTGACGAGGATGAAAATGTTATTTTTTTTTTAATGGCTGTATTAAGTGGAAGTCATCGGTGCTTGTGCGATCAGCAGTCAGCAGACAGTGTAACATTTTTAGGTACTTTAGTTCGTGGTTGGTCCACCCAGGAAAATTATCTTCTTTTCGGCCCATGGGCATCATATATTTTCAAGGCTGCACTTAGGGTTTAGATTGAGTATCAGTGACCCAATCGGTGGCGTTTGGACTGGCCTTTGGACTCAGATGGCAGTCAGCCTATGTTCGAGTTCAGGAAAATAAGCAGTATGGATCGACAGGAACATTACCAGTCCTATAAGTGTTAGCAGTTAGTTTTTAGACGGACTACAAGAAAAAAAAACTGTCAAGCTCTTACGTATTTGTCTGCCGTCCGTATGGTGAGAGTAAAGGACTACGCCTCCGGAAGAACCAAGAGCCAACAAGCCCATTACAAGTAAGATAAACCAGAAGAGTGATAAAAAACGAGAATAGAAGGGCATTGTCAGGTTCTTCAGTTTTTATTTCTTTTTTAGAAGGTCTAACACGGCTTAAAGTTTCGACAAAAAATTTGCAGCCGATTAACATTGTTTTAATACTAAATACATCGTGGAATTGGAGAAATTTAGCAAGCAAAAATGTGCAAGCCACAGACCTTATAGCCACTGGCTTTAACGGTTTCATCCAATACAATATACAATGTCCAAATTGCAGGCACATCATTTTTTGAATGTAAATGAGTGACAACAGTCTCTTTCAACTGTTGAGAAAGTTTTTTTGTTTAATAGTCAAAGAAATTATTTCTGGTAAAGTTATACGTAAATTTTTAATGATCAGAATAAATTACAAAGAAATACAACGCTCGATCTGATTTTAAATGAACCAGTTCACAAATGATTTTGTTTTTTGGTTGATTTTTTAAGGAAAATAATTACAAGATTTCTCTCATACCGAGACGACTCCGATAATCATTTGGTGCAAAATCGAGGTTAAAAAAGGTACTTAACTAAAGCAGTGTATAAGAAATGGATTCAGTCCAATCAAAGGACGTTTGCAGGTAGTAAAACGTAAGCAGGCTATATCTTCCATGAATACTGATACTAAATGTCTTTAAATTTAATCTAAACGACCCACAAAATACAACTTAAAAACAAGAAAGGTGGACTTAAACTGACACTTGAACTTAAACAGTAATACGAGGATCTTTAAATAAGTTTCCAGACTTTTTTTCTTATTGGCACTTTTATTGATAGTACACACATGAAACTCTAGTCCCCTTCGAAGTAATCTCCTCCAGCTGCAATGCAGTTGTACCGTTCCAACAACTTCTGGAAGGCCCCTTGGAAGTCCTCTTGTGAAAGCGTGTCAATGACCTTCGTCACAGCCACTTTCATCTTCTCAATGGTCTTATAACGACAGCCTCTGATCTTAGGGAATAACAAAAAAAATCACAGGGAGCAACGTCTGGACTATAGGGAGGCTGAGAAACTGTCTTGATGCTCATCTTGGTTATAGAGTCTGTGACACGACGGAGTTGTGGACTGGTGCATTGTCCTGTTGGAAATGCCATTGACCCGATTTGAAGAGTGCTGGCCTCTTCCGACGGAATCTCTTCCTGAACTCCTTTAAAACCTCAACATAGTAACGCTAACCCTAACTCTTTGGCCAATCAACTCTGGTGTATTGACTTCCTTACTCCTCCCACACCTCTCATCATCCCTCGCAGACTCCTTGCCTTCTTTGAATCAGTCTGAAGCATTGCATACGTTTCTGTGGCATTTTTTCCAAGTTTAAAACAGAATTTTATTGCATATCGTTCTTTTAAAGTGTCCTCACGTCCATATTACATTTTTGAAATCACCAGCGGTGACAATCAGGCTGTAGTAGGGTGTATTCTAATTGCTGCAGTAACTGTTCATTTGAACCTGAAATCATAAAAATTGATCAATCATCTCATAAAATGTATAGCAAAAACATAGTGAATTTTCAAAAGTCTACGACAATTTTAAATACTTGTACAAAAAAAAGTCTGGAAACTTATTGCCTGCTTACAGTAATTGTTAATTTGAAACACACCTCGCTGATGCTCCACATATATTTCTCAAACGGGAAGATCAGTTGAAGACATTTTTATGTACCAACAATTATTTTCATTCAAAGAATGAATATGCTTCGTCAGTTGTTCATTTTCCTGCGCTTCACTTATAGCAAATAAACTCTTTTAAAACCCTTTAAACTCTTTGATGAAAAATTTCCGGCACAAAAACCGTTCTCATGAAGAGGAATTATGATCGAAACTAACTGGAATATTTTGAAAGGAATAGCACAAAAATATCCATACGTATCTTATAACTTTTTTCTTTATATATATATATTATAACATATTGCGTGTCACTAAATCACTTTGTGAATTTGTATCGAACCAAATGCAATATCATAAGGAGTGTGCTCAGTATCTAGGATAGAGCTATTATATGTTTGTTCCTTAGCTATAGTCAAGTACACATACAGAAATAAAATAATGCAGCAAAAAAATAAGATACACCGACGAATTTATATCCGGTTAAAGCAAAGCGCTGCGTTTGTACCTTCACTTACACCCACACATACACACAACACTACGCAACTATAACCCACACAAGCATACGCACACACACACACACACACACACACACTCATACACTCACACACTCACAACCACACATAAAGATTCCTACAAAACAAGGGTTGCTGTCTAAATTCCATTAATTATATATATATATATATATATATATATATATATATATATATAGTGAAATCTTTAAGAATTCATGGAAGAAAGACGTTTCCTCTGATAAAAGGTGATTTGGAACTACAAATTAACTAATCTAAATACACTTTAGAATCTGTTTATTCAGGTTCAATAAGAGAAAACAGTCAACTTATGTATCGTAAAATAAATTCATATCAGTTCGAGAATTCGAACTATTGTTTTCATCTTAATTTTATCCTCAGAAAGTTTTGGCCTATACACCGTTAGGCCTTCTTCAGGTGTTTCATGTTGAAATTTGGAGCCATACACAACTTTGCACAGAAACCGTTTCGTTAACGATGACTGTGTAGAAGGGTTAAGTAATATTTAGTCGTCCTTCTAATATACTTGCAGTCGGGATTGAACGGCAACTTCAAGATGATTTTGATTCCTGTCGACTGGGGCTTCAAATTACGATGGATGCATCTCTACAGAGTGTTAAGACCCTCCTAATGAATGTCTTGATATGGCACTAAATAATCTGTTGGTGAGGCTCCGGTAATGCTGGAATTTCAAGGAATGCTGAGTACCTCTTCACTGCATTCACTCCCAGGTCCACTCTAGCCCAGGTTGGTAGCACCTGAAAGGGTAAAATTGAACTAAGCAGTTTTAAACTGAATTTGTTTGAAATAGAACTGCTTTTGACGTTGAGACTGTGTATTTATTCTAACCTGAATTATTTGAAATGCAACTGTTTTGAGATTTAACTGTTTATGACGAAAAAGCTATATGAATAGTAAACTGAATTGTTTTAAACTTTCACCGAAATTACTTTATTTAGCGTTAAATGACCCATGAAGGGTTGATACGCCGTTCAACAGAACAACTAACAAATCCAGATGATTTCACTACGTAGCACATCTCAACCAAAATCCCGACTGAATTCTTACAAACAGTTACATTCACCGACAAGAGCTCAATAATAGTCAAAATAATGTAAGTGATAAAGAAAAAAATACTACCAAGGTTCATCGCAAAAATTCAGACAAATAGTAAAATAAAGTTGATTTTTGAAAACTTTTATTTTATCGGCTAAAAAAAATATTGGTATATTTTATTTACCAATAACTGTCTCAATAATATACGTAAGAAAATATACATTAGATTCTGTAGGTTTTAGGAATCATTATCATTAAGCAATAACTGGTATCCATAATATAACTTAAATATTGTCTTGATTCCTGGCATCAGTAATATAAATGTGTTTCCTATCACATAACATTGAGCATAAACTGTCGTTCGCATTTTGTTCATATTGGTCAAAAAGACAGCTATACTTATAATGATTATGATGATGATGATGATGATGATGGAGAGGAAGGTTGGGAAATGTCTATGTTAGGTGGCTGGTTTATAAATGTTAGTTGTTATGAAAGTCATGATGAGAGTGGTGCTGACTGCGTTGAGCAAATCAGTAACAGGCTCTGTAATTAAAGACAATTATTGCTTTTATGTCGACGTGTAAAAATAAAGACGTCGAGCAATGCCATTTGAATTGGAAAGACAAGAGAGGAGAAATTGGTAATGAACGAAAAGGATGGTGGCTTTTGGTCGAGTAATATTTAAAGAGGACAGATAATTGCGTAGAAAAAAGATAAAGCGGTTTGGCGAGATGTTGGCGATGAAAGAAAGAAAGAAAGAAAGAAAGAAAGAAAGAAAGAATTCTACTAAAGTAATACCAAATAAATAGGACAAATTCACAAAGAAAGAAAGAAAGAAAGAAAGAAAGAGAAAATTAAATAAATAAATCTAGTGAAGTAATACCAAATAAATAGGAGACATCCACAAAGAAAGAAGAAAAAAAGAAAGAAAGAAAGAAAGAAGGAAGGAAATCTTCTGAAAAAAAATATTAAATAAATTGACCAAATTCATAAAGAAAGGAAAAATATCAAAAAGGTTGATTTCCAATTTACCTATTTTATATTTCTTGCATGATGAAAATGAAAAAAATGAAACAACTAAAAGTATAACAAATATGGAGAGGGTCAGATAAATATAAAATGACTTCGATACGAAAAGATGTTGATTGATTTATTCTTCTGTCAAAAAAGATAACGTAGTTTAGCCAGATGTTGGCAGAGAAAAGAAAGAAAAAAACAAGAAAGTAATACAAAACAAGACAATATCCTGAAGAAAGAAAAAAAATAAGAAGGGATAATGAAACATGTGGAAAATATAAATATAGATAGAATCAGATGAATATGGAACTACTTAGATACGAAAAGATGATGATAGATTGAATATATCTCAATCAATGATTTTCAGAAGAATGTGTAATCATAGCTACTAAAAAATCATCTTATCTTTTAGTGGAATCCGATCGATCAACGGAATAGACGTTTGGAATCTCGTCTTCCCTTGTAGCTGCTCACTACCAATAAACTGTTTTACTTTGCTGCATCAGATCTTACAATAATATGATTCAATGCCAAAGTAACTGGTGAAAAAATTTAAAGAAACAATATCTATACCATCATAGTAATAATAGGCAAAATGAAACTGACCATTGATACTAAGAAAAGCGCTTTGTGTATAATGATATAGTTTGCAGCTCCTTACGTTTTGCCTGCTAAATGATTTCAAACCCACGTTGTGTCCAATGGTAAACGAAAATTATTCTATCACAGGTTTTTGTTGGCTCCATAAAAAACTTGTCATTTTCATTCACAATTTAGGTTTATCCTTATAGCAGAAGGTGTGTGACACTCCGCAATAGTCTACTTGGGTATTGGTAATTTTCCTTTTCCATTTTGTTTTAAGATTAATTCCCAACTCTGCTATGCTCTTCGTCGGATAATCTATTGTAGGCTGTGGCCCCTGAGAAGGATCATATCTCATCCTGGTAGCACAGTTAAACATCCAATTCAAGATCCTCTGCCAACACTGCTTTATTTTCTTCCTGATTGCTCCCTTAAATATATGGGTTCTCTAATTCTGGAAAAGAAAAACATTTCCCTAGCTTTAACCTCCTAGAAGTAAAAAACATCGAAAAAATGATTTCTTGTCTATAGATCTCTGATCATGCTACAGCTGAAGACTAGAGTTTTTCGAAAAGAAATGGAAGTAGGTATTTGGATATTTCCATTCTTCGTCTTTACTTTAATTAAATATACATATGATATTTACAAATGAAATAGCTTCCTTTCATCAAAATCATCATCATCATCATCAAGGCATGCCAGTAACATGGATACCCCTGACTCTCTCTATCTCTCTCTGACCACAGCTATTAGCAAGTCTTCTTGGCGGAATCTAGTATCCCAACAGAGGTGATGAATCTAAGTTTTGTTATTCAGCCAATACTGCTGCAACCATGTTTTGGAGTCCATAGAAGAATGCCATTTATGATTTCGTCTTTACTTCTCGGGTAATACTCAGCATGACTTGTTCATTTGACCGAGATGACTTGTGAGATAAGAGGTAAGTGGGCGTATAACTGCTGCTTTGTAGGGTGCTGTTTCCAGGTTTTATTGAAAACAACTTGCAGTATCCTTGTGTAGTAGCTAATATCTAGCTTTTTCTTCAGATATTTTGCCTGAGTCCAAATGGTGCAACCATTAAGTAATACTGACACGGCGATAGTCGAAACAATTTCCGCTTTATTTTACCAGAGATTAGATTTACATATAATCGATTATCGGTCTATAGCAAAGAATGCTTTACCAGACCAATCAACTGGATGGTAAGAAGACGATAACTGCATCTCTACAAAGTGGTAAAACCCCCACCATAAATAAGTGTGAATCATATGATAATAAACCATTTGATCATGTGACTCTAGGCCTGGAGCTGTGGGAATGTGGAGAACACATTTATCGCTATCACTCCCAGGACCACACTGACCAAGTGTTTTAATACGTGTTACGGTCATTTATAAAAATCAGATCATTGTTTAATCATTTACTTGACTTGAAAAAATTTATGCTGGATAGAATTACGAGTGTTAGATAGCAATATATTTAACTGCGTGCAAGTAAAACTATTTGTGTTTGTAATATCTGAAACCATTTAACTGTGTGCAAAAAAATTACTCTTGCTATTTTAAAAATGATATCACTTACCAGCTATTCGTTCACCAATCATATATATTTGATAAATTTGGAATTCACAAGTACGAAGTTAGCTGTTTATAGAAGATACACACATTCTTCTTATGAAGATATATATATTTAGAGACAAGATTTTGCATTAAATAACCCTCAAGGTTTGATATGCGTAAAACACGACCGACTAACTATGCTTTTCCAACACGTATGTTGACATTACAATCCAATATGAAACAACTTACATTTGAAGATTCAATACTTAAAAGATCACTTTAATTTTACTTGTTTATTGAAATGTACGTCGTTTAAGTATTCAATTAAAAACCTATTGTCTGAAAATGTGACGCTTATTTGCTTTTATTAAAAGTTTGTCAAGGTTTGCTGGTTGAACAGTATTTTAAAAGTATTGTGGTCTTTAACATTATAGTGGGAATATTGTAGATTTGCATCCGAACAAATGTTGAATAGTTTAATGAAGATGACTCACTCTGTTTCTGTGATGTTATTTCTTGTGTTTTCCGTTCAGCTGTGTGAGTAGGAGTATCAATGATTCACGATCGATGATTGACTTTTGTTTGACATCAGTGGTGGTTGATTTTATAAATCAAGTCTAATTCTTTTTGTGACATAGACACTTAGAGGTTTAATGGTTCAAGTAACTATCAGTTTCATGTTACATTATCGATCGGATATAAATACTTTCAACTGAAAAGATTAATGTCAAATCCACATTGAGAACGTGTCATTACAATCTTTGCCACATATATAAAAACTATGGTCAAAATCAAATGAACGCTTATAAAACGAAAATGTCATTGTTTGGGATTCGAAATGAAATCTTTTGTATGATATTACATCAATGATTAAAATTACAAGAAAATTCTTTACATATTGTTCGCAAGTAATTTTTAATGTGTCTACGGGAGCAATATCCATTTCCCTTGTTCCAGCAAACTTCCTAAATTACGTAAACTAACAAAATAGTTGCCAAGTCGGCTGGTGGGGGCTGTAGAATACACTGACTGCTTCCCTACAGAGGGATACGGAGCCCCATCCAAAAAGAAAACGAGTGTCATTGATATGACACTAAATATTCTGATGGAGAGGTTCCATTAATGCTGGTGCTTTGGGGAATGTGGAGTAACCCTTCATTGCCATAGCTCCCAGGTCTGCTCTGGCTCTGAGTAGTAGTACCTGATAGGGTCGTATCAATTGGTCAAATAAGAACAAATCTGTGTACTTATCCTAAAGTGAACTGTTTGAGATGAAACTGTTTTTATATTTAAAGTGTGAAATTATGCTAAACTGAATTGTTTGAAATACAACTGTTTTTGACATTGAACCTATACTTACGCTAAACTGAATTGTTTAAGATAGAACTGTTTTGACATTTAATTGTGTATAAACAAAAACTATACTTGTACTAAATTGAATAGTTTGAATTAGAACTGTTGGACTGAAGTGAATATCTTGAAATAGAAATGTATTTGAGGATTAAATTGCGTGTTAATGTTAAACTGAATTGTTTGAAACAGACTTGCTGTATTTGCATAAAAATGGATTCCGTATTAATAACCAACAAAGGTTGATATGCCATAAAACCAAAAGAAAACAAACAAACAAACAAAATATATGTGTAATTTTCGCACGTGTATTATTTGACACTCTGCGAGTTTTTCACACGAAATCATAATAATGTTTTGTTTGAGTGACAGCAACTCTCTTCAAGACTTTTGAATCCTTCTAAGTATTCTTGGTAACCTTAACATTACCGTTGTCCGTATGGTCTCGATTCTACCTGTGATCGCCAATTCCTCCATTGTCCTTTTCAAGACATTGGGTGTGGTTCCAAGTGCCCCAACTACGATTGATATTGTCATTAGATTGATGTTTCATAGCTTTTTCAGGTCCCTATCGTGGTGCAAATATTTTTCAAAAACTTTTTGCTTGCCATTATTTTCTATGTGTTCTGCAGGGACGGTAAAATCCATTGGATAACAATTTTATTTTTCTTTGTAATCTACACAGACCTGGAAAGTGTCATCGTTTACGAGCTTATTGCATTTGCTGATCATGTGATTAACCGTCTAATCTCTACATTTCCTACACCTGCTACTCTACTGCGTATTGTGAATTGATGCTTTGATCTAATTGTTTATTATGGCATAATTATAATTACTGTCTTCGGAGAAACTGTCACACTAGCGCCAGCTAATGGCTTATCAGTGGAGTCTGTGTGGCAGCAAGTCTCCACAAGTCTGCAGGTCTCTTCTCAGTATTCTGGCCCATCTCAACCATGCTGCAGTTTGGATGGTCTTCACTTGTCCTCTTATTTCTAAATCCTCCAGTCCCTGAACCAATCCATTAGTTACTTTACCAAGAGCACAAATTACTATTCGTATCGCCGTCACTTTCATGTTTCATAGTTATATCTATTTATTATTATTATTATTATTATTATTATTATTATTATTAATAATAATAATTGATTAATTTTCTTGAATTGATAATGCCACTGACCGAAGAGAAAAAACAATGATGGAAACAGAGGACTTAATTATCCTTCAGTTTGGGAGATTTTGGTTCATTTTAGAATTTTACACTTTTATTTGTTCGTTTTAGAAATTCATATTGAAGATTAGTGTGTTGTGAATATTTCTATCCAAAGAAGAAGAAGAAGAAGAAGAAGAAGAAGAAGAAGAAGAAGAAGAAGAAGAAATAACTTTATCGAAGATTCAGTTTCTATCTCCAGGTTTCCGATTCTTCGCCAAGTCCCTATTATCTCATATACTATTTCCGTCATGAGTCGCTTGAAGAGTCCATTTTGTTATTTTTCTTCATATATTTTTTCGCAGATTTTTTCTTATTTTCGTTTAACATTTTGTCCTTGAATTTTTTGTCTGTCGCTGGGTCCCGTACTCAGTTGATTAATCAAATCTGAAGTCACAGCATGTGGACAAACTCGATAAAAGGTAATAATCAAAGCGGCATCTTTCCTAGAGACTCACTCTCTAATATTTGTTATAGCACAAATGTTCATTAATGTTGACCAGTACCATGTTATTAAATGTATTACCATTTTACTTCGTTCATTCACACGAAAATTACTGAAATAAAAATGAGCACAAGCATTTTTATGACTTATTTATGCATCACTCTATGAGTATGATAATTCATTTTAGAATGGTAGACAATAATGAGAAACGCTATGCTCTATGGGTTGAACTCTTAGAAGAGCAAGTAAATTATAAAGCGCTTGATTCTTTCTTTCTTGGCCAGGTCAAGAACTACTCGCTACGCTCACATACTTGTATTAGTAAGCGTATATGAGTGATTTACGAAGATAGATGGATAATGGAGAGAGACAGAGACAGTGTGTGCGTGCGCCTCTCTGTGTGTGCGCATAGCAATCTAATTATGATATATTTACAATGAAGATAAAAAGTAGATGGAACGTAAGAAAATGTGTTAACTTGGACAGAAGACAACAGGAAGTTAAAAGAGATGCACAAGCGCCCTCTTGTGTAATGTCTAAGAAGGAGGAATAGACAATCGCCGGATATGAACCTTTGCAAAGTTGAAGCGGCTGCACACCACGACGAGGAGAGACGCTGTACTCGACTTCCCATGAGTGCACGGACCGGATATTGCCTGGCTGGGCATGACAGGTACAGAGTCACATCGGTGAGTAGACATCAAAAGGATTTGATCGTTTGGAATGGAAGCAGTAACGAGAACATAGAAAACCATTTCTATTTTAGAACCTTGTGTTTAGAATGAATCTCAGGTAGAGCTTAATTTCTTCGCAGTCAAGGGTAAAAATGTCTTGACATCTCTCTCTTGGTTTCTCCCTTTCTCTCATTATATATATATATATATATATATATATATATATATATATATTCTAAAGAAGAGTGTGTGTATCTTCTATAAACAGGTAAAGGTTTTAACTTAGTACCAGTGAATTCGAAATTCTACCAGATTATATATATATATATATATATATATATGTGTGTGTGTGTGTGTGTATGTACACTGTTCTAAAAGCACCTAAAGCTTTCTACTTGGAACAAGTGAATACGAAATGTTGTCTGCTTATTTATAGAATCCAGAAAAAAAGGATCCAGTATATAAGTGTTCCAAAGAAATCTAATACACATAGTTTTCTAGAAAACCACTATTTACCAAATTAAATATGAATGTGGTCAACACTTTTAGTGTTGTGAATTTATCAAATAATTCATTTCTGGACTGCATGAGTAATCTTAGAATTAAAGAAAAAAAAACTTGATTAAAATCTTATGATCCCTAAGATTTATATTACAGAAGTGAATAAGTTTGAGTCAAGTGACGATTGAAATATTCCACTTTCAAGGGAAAAATATATTCGATAAACCTGTTTATAAAATTTTTTTTTAATTCACTGATATTTCTGATAATGACGGTTATACTAACGTTTTAGAATGCTGTTTTAGAAAACCGAACTCATTGCTAACGAAGTGACATTTTATACTTCAAACGAACATAAAAAATAACCATTTACCTTACTGAAATAGTTATTCACTTTTAATTTTATATAGTTATTTATGTGTTGTGACCCTGGAAAGTGTCATTTATGAAAACACCAACACGGATATTAGATAACAGATAATATTACACAAGAAAGATAGAGTTACATAGAAAAGGTAAGAAGTCTCGTACTGTTCGGATAACACCGATATTGATCTGTACTGTGGCAGCGAAATCTCTCAGTACTAAAAACGGTGAGAAGAGTCCATTATGGTGAGGTAGGTAAGGCCCACACAACACCCCTACCCTAAGTCTTCTACTTCGTAAAAGTGTTGTTAATATTTTTTTTTCTTTTTTTATGCCCATATTCACTAATCGGTCTTGTTCTTTATTTATTTCTTCAGTCGCGGCGAACGGTAAGTTTCGCCTCTTTCTAAAAATGGGGCGTGTATTTTCCTTCAGTTCAAATTTTGCCTTAATTTTAGTACATTTCCCAAGACCAGCTGAAAATACTTCGGGGAAACTACCTCTTAGTTCCATCTTAATTTTTTCAGCTTCGGCCGTAATGCATTCTACTTTTTGGCAAAACGTATTAATTAGTTGATCCCAGAAATTACATTTCTGAAACTAGTCCGACCTAAACAAATTTTCTGTGTACGAAGACTTTTAATATTTTGGTTATACCATTTAGTGATACTGGGATAATTATTTCGCCTTCAAATTTTATTTTGTCTCCTGTTTCCGTTCGCGCCGTCTTGCTTGTCATCTTTTTTATTGGCCTATTTAATTTTCTCCAAGTTTGTAAGTTTATTATTGATAAATCAGAGCCAGAGTCTTACGGACTTATTTAGTGCTTTGACTGTTATGTATTTACAAACGACTTTGTCTGACTCGTCCTCGTTTTTTGTACGTCTGACTCTGTTTTTAATTATTTTTCTGTTTTTACACTGTGAGCCCTTATGTCCGAATTTATCGCAGTTTTGACATTTTTTTTTTTGTACGATAGGGGCAGTCCTTGGCCTAGTGTAATTTTCCATAGCGGTAGCAAACGCTGGGTGGTTTTTTGGTTGTGACTAGTCTGCTTGTATTGAATTTTTGGTAATCATATTTTTCTCTCTTTTACCGGAGAGAATGATTGGGATCTATGCTTGACTTTCTTTAGGTAAGCTGACACCTCGATATTTTTTGAGTCTTTTCTAACACTCACTATCCTCTGACAGTCTTCAGCCACTTTTTGAAGTGTGAGATCGGGTTCGTTCTCTAATTTCGACAAAACTCTGCGTCTAATTTCCGCGTCTTTTGCCGGCACTAGGCCTGGTGCGAATATTAGACACTTGAAGTTATCCGCTGACAATTCGCCTACTTTAAAATCGTCGCAGTTTTTATTGACAAACTTTTTATTAAGTTGAGACATTTCCATCTTCTGTGGAATAGAGACGTTTTGGAGCTGAATAATTCTGACAGAAATTTAACTGTTTATAAAAAGCCAAATTGGCAATTTTTTTTTGTAAGATATAATCTACGAACTTGTTGTGTTCCACAGTTCCTAGCTTTCGTAGAAGTAGCCGGATTTTTTTTTTTTGCATCAGTCCAATCGGCACATTCGGTAATATATATATATGTTCATATATTCTCCGTATTATGCCTCAAAGGTCTTATCCTCATATGGTGCGTAGGAAAATGTTTCGGGTGCGTTCCACATTGCATTTTAAGGGAAAACAGTTGTACTATCTGTGGGTTGTTTATTACTTAGACTTTTAAGAAGTGCTTCTTGTTGTTTTTGCAAATCAAGGAAGAACCATTGTTGTTTTTCCTCGTTTTTTTTTTTTTTTTTTTTTTTTTTGTTGAGACTCCATTTAGAACTTCACCATTTGTGCAAACATTTATTTAAGGTCTTCCATTTTTTTTAGACTTTAAAAAAAAAAATTCAATTCGAAGAAATCTTTTTTTTTCTCTGGAGGAGGGGGGGTTGCTTTTTCTTCTTCGGCAAATATCCCCAGAAATCAAGAATAATTACTGTGTGTGTGTGTGTGTGTTTTGTACAACACAAAACTGTAAGCGCCGAATTAATTTTTTTTTCTCTGAAGTGTGTGGGGGGGGGAGAGAAAGAAAAATATGAAAATCATTTTTTAATTAGGTGACAATCTTACTTACAGATTTTTTTAAATATCCTCTATCTGACACATTCCGTCGTTCGTACAATTTGATACCTTGTAGTTGTTTAACAAAAATCTTTTTTGACTCGTTGTATGCTGGAACTTTGTTGTAGATTCTTTAACAACTTTTAGTTGGGTATCTCTTTGTTGTTGCGATGTATCTTCGCCAGTATGTTGTGCGATTAACCCCTTTTGCTTGTTGGAGAGTCCCTTTTTTCGTTCGTGTTCCTCATCGCCTGTATGTTGTGCCCCCGGAAAGGGTCACTAATGAAAACGCCAAACACGCATATTAGATAACAGATTATATTACACAAGAAAGATAGAGTTACATAGAAAAGGTAAGAAGTCTCGTACTGTTCGGATAACACCGATATTGATCTGCCCTGTGTCAGCGAAATCTCTCAGTACTAATAACGGTGAGAAGAGTCCATTATGGTGAGGTGGGTAAGGCTCCCACAACATTATGCTAATTGTAATTTTCTTAAGCTGGTTATCTAAAATGTTCACATATTATTATCGCTTAGTTTTGAATACAAATGAGAATTTTTTTTTTTTAAATTGACAAAATCATCAAAAAAGAACGTTATCAGCTAAATTGTAACATTTCTCCTATATCTCACACAGTGAATTTTAACAGAGATCTATTAAGATCTACAGTCGATGTGTATCAAGATATTCTTTAAAATAGATATGGTTTAGTATATTATTGGCCAAGTGGGTACAGTGTTCGCCAATTGTCCGGGAGATCTGGGTTCAATCCTAGGTCGCGTCATACCAAAGACTTTAAAAATGGTACTTGATACCTACTTGCTAAACACTCAGCAATATTAGGTACGTATCATGTGTAAAGTGGAGCAATCCTGGGAAAACAGTAGCGTATCATGTGTAAAGTGTAGCAATCCTGGGAAAACAGTACACTTCGGTGTAGTAGCTATTGAAAAGGGAGCCTTCTGGTCGCCAGTGATTACGTTCGCCAACTTAACTTGAGTATATTATGGAAATTCATTTTCATGGATTGTTTTTGTTTTCACAAAAAATGATCACGTAAGGAGCAAAATCATTTAAATTTGTTTAATACATTGTAGTAGATCATAGCCAATAATTAACAAACAATAGAAAATGCTAGATATTAAAACAAATATTTTGTATTATTAAGTTTTCTACACAAGAAATATGACCTGTCTTTTGAATACTTGAAAATATTGTAAAAAGTTGGTTGTTTGCTTTATGGCATATCAACCCACCTAGGTTATTTATTGCCAAATAGATTTTCAAACAAATAATCAGTTCTATTAAAAAAAAAATAATTTAGCTCAGCATGAGTTCACAGTTGAATTATCAAAAACGTATCTATTTCAAGTTATTCAGTTTATTCAGACAGTTCTAATTGAAACAATTTAGTTTTGTATAAGTAGATATTTTGTTTACAAATAGGTGAATGTCAAAACAGTTCTATATTAACCAATTCAGTTTAGCGTAAGTACAGTTTCAATGACAAAAACAGTTTCATTTCAAGCTATTCAGTTTAGCATAAGTACACAGTTTAAATCTAAGTATTGAGTTAAATTGTAAAAAAAAAAAATTCCCTTTTATACTATTCAATTAAGTAAATCTGTTCTAGTTCAAACAATTCAGTTTAGCGTAAGTACACTGTTTATTCCTATCTAACCCATAGATAGGGACCTATCAGATGCTATCACACCAGGCCAGAACGGACCTGGAAGCGATGGCAATGAAGGGGGAGCTCCGCATTTTCCAAAGCTCCAGCATCACTAGAACCATACCATTAGATTGTTTAGTGTCATATCCAGGACATGAAAAAGTGGAAAAATGTTGGTTGGTTGGTTGGTTGGTTGGTTGGATTTTATGGCATATCAACCATTGTAGGTTATTTAATGGCAAAACTATTTTTATTTCAATAGTCAGTTCTCTTTCAAACAATTCAGTTTAGCATGGGTAAAGTTTGTCAAAAACATTTCTATTTCGAGCTATTCAGTTTAGTCTAACAATTCTAATAAGCATCTGTAGATTTTCAATGTCAAAAACAGTTCCATTTCAAACAACTCAGTTTATCATAAGCACGCAGTTTAAATGTAAGTATAGTTTAATTGCGAAAAAACATTTCTATTTCAAGCTATTCAGTTTAGTCAAACAGTTATAATTAAAAAAATTCAGTTTAGCAAAAGTTTGCAGTTAATTCTATTTAACCCATAGATAGATTTGGTTTGTTGATTTGTTGGGTTTTGTAGGTTATTCAACGCCAAATCCATTTCTATGTAAATAACCTGTTCTATTTAAAACAATTCAGTTTAGCATAAGTACATTTAATTGTCAAAAACATTTCCATTTCAAACTATTCAAGCAGATATATGTAACAATTCAGTTAAGTGAAAAGACAGTTTTAATGTCGAAAAACAGTTCTATTTCAAATAATTCAGTTAAGCATAAGCACGCAGTTTAAAAGTAAGTACGGTTTAATTGTCAAAAACATTTCTATTTCAAGCTATTCAATTTACACAAACAATTCAGTTTAGCATAAGTATGCTGTTAGTTCTATGTAACCCATAGATAGGGCCCTATCAGGTGCTACCAGTACCGGCCAGAGTGGACCTGAAAGCGATGGCAATGAAAGGGTACTCCGCATTCCCCAAAGCTACAGCATTGCTGGCACCCCACTATCAGATTGTTTAGTGTCAGAGGTGCAGTCAGTGTATTCTACAGCCTTAGATGACTGGCCAATACACAGAGTTAAATGTCAAACAGTTTTATTTTAGATAATTCAGTTCACCATAAGTACACAGTTTAGACGTCAAAAACAGTTCTATTTCGAGCAATTCAGTTCAGCACGAGTACACAGTTCCAATGCCAAAACAGTTCTATTTTAAACAATTCAGTTTAGCATAAATACGCAGTTTAAATACAAAAATCAGTATAGTGAAAGAAGCATGCTTTAGTTCTATTCAACCCATAGATAGGACCCTTATCAGGTGTTACCACTCCGGTCCAGAGTAGACCTGGGAGCGATGGCAATGAAGGGGTACTCTGCATTCCCCAAAGCTCCAGCATTTCTGGAACCTCACCATCAGATTGTTTAGTGTCATATCCAGGATACTCGTTAGCGGGGGTCTTACCCCTCTGCAGAGAAGCAGTCGGTGTATTCTACAGCCCCAGCAGACTGGGCAAGAGGTGGAAAAAATTATGTGAAATAAATGTATAGAATATTTAGCCAGTTTTCAGATGAATTTTTGACATTTATAAATATGAATTTCTGCTGACGTTAAATGAAGCTAAATACATTCACAGGCAGTGGAAATATTGCAAACCTATAAATGGAATATATAGAAATTCTAAAGTTGAAAGTAAATTAATTCTAGAAAAAGAAAACACATTCTGAATATCATTTTAGGAATTTTGAATGCAATTTTTAAATGATGAACAATTAATATCATTTCCATTTCCTGTTGTAAGGTGATTTATTTAAATATATTTGCAGCTGTTACCATCTTTAATGTTTCTGTTATCATTTTTTTTTTTCATCGTTTATATTACTTTAACGATAGAGAGAAACAGTATTTAAATATTCGTATAGACAATTTTGTTTTTGCAAATTCGTCATCCAAAATGAAGACATCAACAACTACATTTAACATAATACGACTCATCAAAAGAAAAAAAAATCTAACAACATATAGAACAAAAATAGTTGACTTGTCAAACAATAATCTTCAAACATTTTTTAATCTATTATTTATTTGCTCCCTAACATTTTTTCTTATACCAAAGTTAATTAGTCTTAGATAAAGAATTAACCACATTTTAAAAAGAAATTCTTGTTTTTCATTCAAACTCATTTCAAAACAAGAGAAAATAAAGCCTTTACTTTATAGTTAAGTACAATTCTCTAAAACCGGTTGATCTCGCGATTCAAATAATAAAAAAGAGGTTGTAATAATATAAAGATTTGCATTGAAAAGAAGAACTGGATTTGAGGGGATGTTTTATAGATTTTAAAGAGATCAAAAAACTTTGGAAGCCAAACGGATTTAACTTCACAAGGAATATGCATGAACGTTTCATTTGTCCAGGTCATCCCGTTCATAGTTAGACTGAGGTCTTTTTGGCAGCGCTCAGACTTAGTCTTGATATAAATGAGATGCGAGTAAGAGTTTCGCATAATGCTTATTACATGTTTTAAGGCTAAGCTGTTTTTCTGTCCCTTGGGAGACTCACAATTTTAATAGATTCCATGAAAAAGATAAAAAGCTAAGCCGAAGAAATTCTTGTCAAAACGAATTCATATAATGATCTAAACTACTAATGTTATTGGCGCAAAAAAAAGGTATACAGTTTGCGACTTAGTCGAGGGTAGCCCGAAGGCTCCCTTTTCAATAGCTACAACACCCAGGTGTAGGGGAGGGCGCAACTCATTTTCCATGATTGATCTACTTTACCCTTGATTCGTACCTTTTAATGCTGTTTATTAAGCAAGGATGCATCAAGTACAATGTTTGAGTCTTTAGTATGACTAGACCTGGGAATAACATTACATTTGTTTAGAATTAAATAGTGTTAGCTTTGAATTATTCGTCTATCCTCACTGCTCGAAGGTCTGCAAATTTCAAACTAAAACCTATGTGGAATGTTAACTTAGTTGAAAATCTTCACTGTTGACTCCTGGAATTAAAGAGCAAATATAAGAATCAATATAGGATGCAATTGCGCATGAAATACTTAGGGACGGTAGAATGTTGCTTATAATTGTTTTGTTTTGTTTTTAATCCCTCAAAGCAATCGAATTTAGATTTGAGTCGGAATAAATGTATTGTCTTGTTGGCAGTGTTTAAAATACGATTATTATATTGCCTGCAAAGGGGTACCACCCACAAAAATGGAGTCCTGGTATGGCACTAAACTGTATCTAATGGTAAAACCACGGTTCTGGATATCTGAGGAGTACCAAGTACCGCTTAATTGCAAAAATTCCCAAATACCCGGCCTGGTAATCCCTTTCATATATAGGTCAAATAAATCATTTTGTAGATTTTTTGTATTTTATTGAACTTTGAGCCCAAAAAAAAAAAAGAAATGATAAAAATCCTTATGCAACAACAGCTCAAAAAATATAAATACAAACATACAATGAAAGTGATTCCTTAAATACTTGACATAAAATAACCCTAGACGGGATGACATGCCGTTTAAATCACTCAATGAATGAATCAATTAATCATTTGTAAAATTGGATGTTAAAATAAATGTTGAGCTACACAAGACGAATATTTCTATTGCATCTTTATAAGATGACATTTTTTATGTCAAGGGGATACCATGAAACTGCATAGAATGTCTGCTAAGTCTAATACACGCTTACTGTAGGTCTGTAGAGGGGCAAGGCCTGGCACCATCGATAGCCCTAAGTATTGCACTAAACTCTAACTGAGGGTGAGGTTTCTGTCGTGGAGCTTTGCGAAATGTAGATATCGACTTCCTTACCATTAATTCCTAGTCCACTCTGACATGGATTTACTTTTATGGTCTCATGCATAGTTCAAATTGAATTGTTCATTTATTTACGAAGGATTATTATTGAACACGTTGAGAGTTTTTTCACACCAACGTTTAGTGGTCTTTCACTCAAGTCTGAGTGGCAGCAAGTCTCCTCAGTAACCTAGGACTCTTCTCAGAATTCTGGCCGTTCTCAACACTGCTATTATTATTATTATTATTATTATTGTAACTCCTAGAGGGTTTTTACACCAACGTTAGATGACAGTTTCTAACTTGAGTTTAAGTAGCAGCAATTCTATTCAAGTTTCCTGGACTCCTCCCACTACACTGGTCGTTTTTAGTAATGCTGTAGTCTGGATGGTTTCAACTTGTCCACTTATTTCTTCTAGTCTCTTTCATCAACCATTTGGGGATTGTTCTATTTGCACCAATTATAAATGGTATATCCGTCTATTCCATGTTCCATTGCGTTTTTTGTTTGTTTTTTAAGTTTTTTTTTAGCAGAGTCTAGATATTTATCTCCCTTTTCACTTAATTCTCTCCCTGGTCTGGTAATGCCTATTATTTGGTTCTCTCTCTCTCTCTTTCTTTCTCTCTCTCTCTCTCTGTCTTTGTTGATTCACTAGAACTAACCGTCCAATCGAGATTAGGTGTCTCATTTGTATCTCAAGATCCCAGAGAAATCTGTGCATCTTATTCTCCAGGATGAAAACCATATTCTGCAAATAAGACTTGTTCTTGTGGACAAATTACAATTACTTGCGTAATTCCCTATGCATCAGCTTCCCTACCTTGTCATTTCTAGTCTTATACTCTCGTTGCACTAATTTGCAGCATTCGTTTATTATATGATTGTTCGTTTCGTCTCTATCACCACGTAACCTACATTTACTGTTTTGTTGAGTTTTAGGTATTTTGCTTTGACATAATGGGTCATTATGCTCTTGTTTTGTGCTGCAATTAGAAGAGATTGAGTTTATCTCTTAAGCTATCCCTTTCTTCGATATAACCAAGTTTTCTCGTTTGAGATTTAGCTTGTTTGTCGCTTAAAATATCTAGATATTCCATTTTGTTTTCTAGAAAGTGTCTTTTTTTTAAAGCTTTTGTTTCCGATCCCTGTAATTAGCCTTTCTCTGATCTTTTTTATGTAGTCTTCGAGTTATCTTATCGATGTATCAACGCTTGCTTGAATTCTGGCAAATCCTCTTTGTCTTTCTTTCTTGACACATATAGTCCGTTTATGTCATCTCTGGGAGGTAAGGCATTATACCTCGTCATGGGTTTTCTTGTTCTCTGTCTCATTTACTGACGTTCTTCACATATCCACTTCAAGAATGGTCCCGAGTATTTTATATGGAGGACAGCCCACGCATAGTTCGGTTTTGAGAAGTTTTATAGATCTGAGATATTCTTTTAATATTTTCTCTCAATTCCGCTTATTTGATTGTGTCTGCTTCCAAAATTACCAGATACATGTAAATTTCCTTTTCTCCGAGCATTCTGATAAACTGTTGATTAGGTAGTTCCATTCTTCCCATCATTTAACGTTTTCCACTTCTCGTTGTTAGCATGGGACATTTTTCTATGCCAAATTCCATCCCAATATCCTGCCTGTATGTCCTCACTACCAGTATTAATCTTTCCAATTCTTTCTCATTTTTGGCAAACTGTTTGATGTCGTCTATATACACTAGGTGGTTAACTTTTTATTGCAATTCATGAAGTCTGTATACGCCTGTAACATTTCCTAAATATGTGATTCAGTGGCAGTATCGCTGTCACAAATGTTAATAGCAATCCTCCCAGGAATATACCTCGCAGGGCTTTCCCACCAGTTAAACATTTTTCTCCTGTTGTCAATTCCACTCTCCAGTTTTTCATGTTTTTTTTATTGATTAACTTTATGACTTCGTCGGATATCTTATACATTTTGAGACAATCTATTATCCTGCTTTATTTTTCTCTCTTTGGGGATGTATTGATTAACGAATAAATCTTTTGTTCCTCTGGTTCTTAGCAATGAAATGTCAATCGCCTCCGAAATTTGAGTAGTTAATATTTCCCCAAATCAACTCGTCTGTAGATGTTAGGGAGGTTTCTTTTTTTTTTTTTTTTTTTTTTTGGTGTGATCTCTTTTAACCAGGGTGGTATTTCCTTTCGTCATCCATTCCGGTATGTCTGATTTTTTTCTCATCATCTCCTTACTTCGATATTCGGTAAGTCATGGATGGAAAATATTTTTTGAACCAGTATCCATATTTACCATCTTGGACTTGAGTGTTCAAACTTGATATCTTTTTTTAGTTTTGCTCTTAGGGAATCGACATATATTTTTGATTTAGGATCTTCTTCGAGTCATTCTAGCTCATTTTCCTTGTTCTTTATCCATTCTGTTTTTACCTTATGATCTTTCTTTTCCCATATTTGCCTCCCAAACTGTTTCGTTTCCTTTGCATCCGGTTGTTGGCTCCTACTTGTTTATTCCCCTACAACTAGCGGGTAAAATTCTCTTTCTTCGTTTTGCCATGACCTGTTTTGTCTGTATTGTTTGATCCTGTATTGGATTTTTTTTAGTCTTCCTTCTTTCGTCTGTGCCTTATGATTTGTTTTCTTGAGTGTATCATTTATTTAAATGAGGGTGTTTTCTCTTTTCTTCCTATTATATTCAAGCGTTTTTCCTGACTTAGCCTAATTATTTATTTCGTGACAGTTGTTCGCACCAGCGTCAGCTGATAGTCTTTCACTGGATTTTGAGTGACAGCAATTCTCAACACGAGTCCAGGACTCTTCTCAGTATTTTGGTCGCTCTCAATAATGAAGTAATTTTGATGGTCTCCACTCGTCTTCTTATTTCCATGTCCTCCAGTCTCTGTAATAATCCTATGGTGACTGTACCAAAGCACCAATCACGATTAGTACAATTGTGACTTTCCTGGTCCACAGTTTTTTCAATTCCCTAGCAAGGCCCAGGTACTTATCCTTCTTTTCATTTTCTTTCAAATTTATTCATTTGTCAGCTGGCACAACGAAGTCCAAAATTTTGCAAGTTCTCTTTTTTTGTTGATTATTATTTGATCTGGTCTTCTGGGCGATATTAGGGGATTCGTTTGTATGCCAAAGACCCATAGGAGTTTATGCGTGTCATTCTCCCGGACAGGTGAGGTTTTGTGCATATACCATTTGTTCGTATGGTCAGATTTCAATTTCTTGCACTATTCCAAGTGGATCTCCTTGCTCACCCAGTTGCGTCTAGTCTTATACTCCTTTTGTGCTAATTTGCTGCATTCGCTTATTATGCCATTTATGGTTTCGTCTCTAAAACCAACATTTGCTAATTTGTTGTGTCTTATCTACTCTTGCCTTGATATGATTGGTTCTTATGGCGTTGTTTTGTAATACTATTAGGAGAGATTCAGTTTATCTCTTAAGGTTTCTTTTTTTAGCCACATCCAAGATTTCTCGTATGAGATGTTGCTTATTGGCCTTTAAAACGCCTATAGATTTACTTTTCTTCCCATTTAAAAAAAAAAATTATTGTCGTTCTTTTGCTATTCGTGAATTCGGTATCTTTTCTAATGGCTCCGCGCTTTTCTATGTAGACCTCGAGTCGTTCTTTCCATGTGTCAACGCTGTCATCAATGTCTGCAAGTTCTCTTCCACCTTACTTTCTTGATATATATAGTCTTTCAACATTATTTACTCATGAGAGTTTTTCACATGCTGAGTGGCGGTAAGTCTCCTCAAGTCTCCAGGACTCTTCTCAGTATCCTGGTCGTTCTCAATAATGTAGTAGTTTGGATGGATATCACTCGTCCGCCAAATTCCAAGTCCTCCAATCCCTTTAGTAACCCTTTAGTTACTGTTCAAACGCACCAATTACAATTGGTAAAATTGTCATCTGCATGTCGCATTTTTTTTCAATTCCCAAGCAAGGCCGAGTATTATTATTTTTATTATTAAGTTACTCCTGACGAGTTTATCCCACTGGTCTTTCACTGGAGTCTGGGTGACAACCTGTCTCCTCATTTCTCCAGGTCACTTCTTAGTATTCAGGTAGACTTCCGCAATGCTTTATTTTGGACGGTAGTTGCTCGTCGTCTGATTTCCAACTCCTCCAGCCCTCTCTCAAAGCCTTTGGGGATAGATTTAAATGCACCAATTACAATTAGTTCTTAAGTAAGGTGTCTTTTTCCTAACAGGAAAATTATTATTATTAATATTATTATTATTATTATTATTATTATTATTATTATTATGTCGTAGTAGTAGTCGTAGTAGTAGCAGTATTTTGATACTTATTAAAATCATTATTATTAATCGAAACCATTCAACAGTAAAATTAATTATATTACACTGGAATAATTGATAAAGAGTATTACGAATGCTAAATAGCAATAGCGAAATTCTTTTAATTGTGTGCAAACAAATTATTGACACTAAGTAGAATTATTAGTATTTGATTGAAAATATGAAATATTTTAACATTGTGCAAACGAATTAGCACTAACAACTCATTAAAAAAGTTAACTACAAACTATTCCCTTACAAATAGTAGATTTGAAAACAGGATTTTATATGAAATATTCCACGACGTTTTATATGCTGTAAAAAACCGACCAATCGTATAACTGAACTTTTCCCTATCTTGTTCAGGGAGCATTTTAATTTTTCGTTTGCATAAACTCTATCACAGGAAAAATGTGTACAAAGAATTAATAGATTCAAAATTTCGCAGTAATGAACAATATGTTTTAAAGGAAGTATAAATAAATTTAGGAAAAACATCGTAACAATATCTATATAGATGAGACTTTATTCAAGACTTTATTAATCCAAACTTGCAAGATATTTTTGCTTTAAAAAGATGAATGATAGTGTCCTCAAGGCCCAATTGTATTTTGAAAACACAATGAGAAGGTATTTTTTTTTAATTCAGAAATAAAGAAGCCAATAAATTCTGAATGTTATAACTGAAGACGAATAATATTTTCAATATTAGAAAAAAAAAACGCAAAGAAAAAGTGACAAATGTTTTCCGATAAATATTTATATTCTAAAGATAAAAACTGACGGTGTCTCTTTTTTTTATCAATATAATTATAGAAAATAGGTCGATCAATACAGATATTTGAAACATATATATGTATACATGTATGTATGGATTTGAATATGCGCATACATATGCCAACTAAAAATTATTTAGTCTGTAAAAGTTATTGACGAAAATCATTTTAATAGAATACAACAAATAGACCCACTGTAGACAAGAATGATGATCACATTAAACAAAATCATGTCTCATACACACACACACACACAGAGAGAGAGAGAGAGAGAGAGAGAAAGAGAAAGGGAAAGGAGAGGGGCGCGTGCGTACGTTCGAATGCAAACAGATCTATTTATCATTATATCTGCGTATAGATACATCCAGATGATTTGTTTATGTGAAACCTTGGTAGATTTTTATGACTATGTAGGCATTCATTCACACACACACACACACACACACATGTATATATATATATATATATATATATATTGATTCAATATTGTAACAGTCCAAGAGTGGAAGTCTATTCTTTTGATAGGGGTAGCTTATATATATATATATATATATATATATATATATATATATATATATATATATATATGAGGATATCATCTTAAGGGATTCGTTTATCTAAATTCGTCATCACTCTGGAAAAACCAAATAAGGAAATTGGCTACAAAATTCAAATAATTCCACAAATAATATGGAAAGTTAATACGATAACAATCAATCTTTGAAAACATAAACCATATTCCTAACTGGGTTTATTCAGTTACTGACTTGCCCTCTAACTTTTCCTTTTGAGTAAAGGAATTTATAACTGACCGATAAAGAAATATCAAACGCTCTTTTTTCCTCTTGTATTTTATACACGGTCAACTGAAATCGGTGAATCTTTCAGTTCAAGCAGAAGAAATACTGATGGCAAGAATAAAACATTTTCTTGGAAAATAGAAAACGAAGTAGATTAGGTGTTGAGAATATTGTAGATGTTTTAAAGAGATAAACAAACTTGTGATAAGATGGACTGAGTGCATTAACTTACCAAAGAAATATGTAGAACACCTAAAATATTTTATTTCTCAAGTGGATTCTTCTTTGCTGGACAGAGAATTCTTCAGTTCGTCTTAGAAGGTGTCAACATCTGCAACAGATAATAATTTTTTCACAACTTTGACCATTAGATTTATGAATTAGGTATTTACCTAATCCCTCTGTAACGAGAATGGTGTGATACAAGGTCAATTTTTAAGTAGGGTTCAGCTGGTTTGAATTCAGAGTTTTTCTTTCTCCTAAACTAATTGTCTTACCAAGATTTAAAAAAAAAACATCGTCTGCTCTACTATTTACCCAGAGCTGGAGAAAAGGGAAGAAATAGATTTTTATGTCTTTAGCAAAGTAAACGCAACGGAAACGCAACGGAAACGCACACAGCCTTATCTACATTTTGACCTTAGGTTAGCAATTGCTATTTCCAAAGGCGATAGCCGTTCCGCTAAGTGTTTTTAAGGCTTATTTTCTAACTAGCCCTAATAAAAATGAAACTAATTACATCATTGCCCAGTCGGCTGGGGCTGCAGAATTCACTGACTGCAGTTCTGCAGAGGGGTAAGAACTCTCAATGTGTGTCCTGGTAATGACACTAAACAATCTGATGGTGAGGTTCCAATGATGCTGGGGCTTTGCGGAATGTGGTGCACCCTTTCATTGCCATTGCTCCCAGGTCCACTCTGGTCCAGTGTGGTAGCAACTGATAGGATCCTATCAATGGGTTAAATAGAACTAACGGCATACTTATGCTAAACTGAATTGTTTCACTAAACTGAATAGCTTGAAATAGATTTTTTTTTACAATTAAACCGTTCTAAAATTTAAACAGTGTGCTTATGCTAAAATGAATTATTTGAAATCGACTTTTTAGACATTGAAACTGTACCTACACTATACTGAATTGTTTGAAATAGAACTATTTTGACATTTAACTGTATGTAAACTAAATCTGCACTTATACTAAACTGAATTAGCTGAATTAGAACTGAACTTAAATAGCTTGAAATAGAAATGTTTTTGACAATTAAACTTTAATTACATTTAAACTGCGTACATATGCTAAACTGAATTGTTTGAAATAGAACTATTTTCATGAAAATGAATTTGGCGTTAAATAACCTACAAAGGTTGATATGTCATAAAACCCAAACAGCCAACCGAACTAATTACATCAATAACTGTAGTTGAAATTATTCTTTTAAAGAAGAGAACTCTTGACAACTGCTCACATTTCCACTTTGATGAACATTAGCATTTTGCGTAAAAAACATTTTACAAGTTAAAACATGCATTTTACAAGTTAAAACATGCATATGTTCGGCCATGTCTATTGGAGGGAAAAATATTTTTTACAATATACATTTTATGTGAATTATTATAATCCGTTGGTTTGCTTTGTTTAATCCCATATCAACGTTTGTGGGTTGTTTAATGCAATAGAAATCTTTGTCGAAGGACATTAGAGGTGCTATATTCAAAATCTAATCGTTACCTTTCTCAAGGGAATAAACAGACTGCGGTTTGAACTCGCATACAACGATGTCGGAGTCCAACAAGTTAGATATTGCGCCACTGGGAGTCCCCCAAATTCTTCTGAAGGTCGATTCATAAAACTGATGCATGAAATAGAATGAATACTTTAAACAGTGGACAACGTTAAGCACAAAATAACACATTTTCCGATTAACATTTTCATTCTCATATTTAATATATAAAACATAAAATAAAACTACTACAAAATACTTAAAAGAGGAAATCTCGTAGCAATACATCTTTGAAATGTAGATATAATGAAAAAAAGGAAAGAAAATCCCTTAAGAAAGTACAAAAAATCTTTCCAAGAATCAAGACAGTTCTCAAGACACTCGTTTAACAAATGAAAAATATATTATGTCGGGGGTGGAATTCACCAATGCTCCATAATGACTACAGAATGCAAAAAAGAATAAGTTGAGCGAACATAACTAATGCATTCTTGGTGTAAGACAGAATACTACTTACAAGGAATTATACATTCTGCGTACAAGATTAATGCATTCTGAGAATAGGATGGAATGCACTAGGAAAACAAGGCGGAGGCGAATCTCCAAAGAAATAGTGCTTTTATTCTTTCCTTTTTTTACTGTATGTAAGCAAATAAATCATAAACTCTATCAGAATGAGGTTTGGAAATAAATCAATATAAATAAAAGTAGGCAACACGCTGACAGAAAAAAAAGTGGTCAAACGAAGAATGTATGAATGAATAACAAAGAAAAGACTAAAAAGATGGATGGAGTGAAATGGAAATAAATGCATGCATTAAAGAAAAACGAAGATTAAAAGACAGTAGAAACTAAAGAACTGAGGCAATAAAGAATATTTTAATGGAAAAAAATGAAAGAATATTGCTGGGTCAAGTAAAAACAATATGGAAAAAAGATGGAAAAAAGAGAGAAAATGATAATAAAAGAAGGATAGAAAAGATACAGATATGACTAATCGAGAAAATAATGAAGAAACAACGTAACATAAAAGATGATGTGGTGAGGCAAGAATAGAATTTGAAACAGACTAGCTGAAGAAAATGAGTATAACTGAAAACAAATTGAAGTTTGAATAATAATATCAACTAATATTTAGAAATATTTGAAAAGAACGGAGATATATTCAGATAAAATAAATGAATAAGTAAAGTACATGAAATTATGATAACATGGTTGGTTAGTTAGCTTGTTGCTTTGTGTCAATAACGTATCAACAATTCTTCTTTATTTGAGGCCAAATACAATTAAATCTAACGTAAATTTGGGCGGGTTTCGATCCCAGCTACGCGTCTAGCCACACTGACGAGTTGTGATACAACGAAACAATCTGTCTGTGGATGACAATATATATATATATATATATATATATATATATATATATATATATATGTGTGTGTGTGTGTGTGTGTGTGTGTGTGTGTTGTAAGTTAACAGTTTGTTGGTTACATAATTTTTTTATGAGTTGTATGAGCTCATTTGTTTGCACACAGTTAAATGGTTTCAAGTATTTTTTATCTAACATTAGTAATTTTACTTATCAAATATTCCAACCTAATACAGATAATTGGTACACAACTATATTTTTCAGGTAACTAATAACAATAATCCTTGGTAAATGATTGAATAGGTTCATTTGACGCCTAGATAGGACCCTAATAGGTTCTACCGCTTTGGGTCAGTGTAGACCTGGGGGTAATGGAAATAAAGGGGCACAACAGATTTCCCAAAGCTGAATCCTTACCACCGATGGTATTTTGTGTTATTTCTTGGACACTCGATGGGTATTGGGTTTTACTCTTTAGTAGAAGTAAAATCAGCGTTTTATACAGCCGTAGCCTATAGGTTGATAAGTATATGGAGAGTACACAGAAAAAATAAACAGTAATTGATAATATTTGTATTAGTTTTTGTGAGAAATAATATCAAACTAATCAAAATATAAAAAAAACACAAACTAGTTTTTTAATATATCAACGTAAATGGAAAAGTAAGACAATAGACAATAACCAAAAAAGAATCCCAAGCTGTGGATGACATAGTATCACTACTCTCCTTCAACAAGGATGGTGTTGGCAATAAATAACCCATGAAGGTTGAAATTAGATTAAACTAAGAATCCAACGAAGTAAAGCAAAAGAAGAATCATGTAATAATAGATAAAAGAAGAAAATGATAATAAAAAATAAGTCTTGATCACCGTCACCGGTTATTTGAATTCTCTCATCCTTAAAGATACCTGCAATCACTGAAAAGTTTTGCTTTGTTCACACTTTGAAATATGATATTGTTTCTGGTACAGAAATGCTGATGAGAATCGAACTTTCAACACAACGCCTTGCTGAACTGTCTTGATTACTAGGGTTCCATACTTGGCAATCTTCACCATTTTCTAAGCAGTGCTAAGTTTGATATGCTTTGCGCAATAGACATCACCAATTCGAAATCGTATCCTGGACGAGGCTTCCCACAACATCTGAAATGAAAATTAAGAAAGATTTCTATGCTTCTCCTTTATAGACGTCCAAACATCTTAATGTATATGCATTTTTAACGTAAACAAATGATTTAACTTTTATTATTGCGGAAATGTGAGCTATTATCGAGTATGGCTTTCTAAAAAATGTATTTCTTCTAAATTATTAATTTAATTAGTTTGTGAAAAGTATAACTATACTTAAGGAGTACTCTTACCTGGCACAGGAGTATCCGTGCCAAATTGGTGAGAAAAATATTAACTTGATTCCAAAGTGAAGTGGGGTCTTATCCCAAATCAATAACTGGTTAGCAAGTCTAAGTTTAACGCTCGGCGTTTGCGGATTCACAAAATGTAAAATCCCGACAGGCCCAAGTATTTTTGTTATGGCTCGGTATTAATTTAGCTTCGTATATGGTTTTCTACTGTTAAATAACTCTACCTCAAATCTATCTCGGTAGGGAGTCGAATAAATATATCATAATTGAGGCGCGCCTAGCTTAACGGTTATTGCCGTAAAAGATAGAATCAGAGACCCGCTTTCAAATCCTGGACGAGGCTGCTTGCGTTCAACTTCGCTCTTATATCCTTTTGAAAGGCATGGATCAATCTGTTCTCCGACACACTAACCTAAGGGTAAATAAAAGGCTTGATTGGATTCTTAAGCATTGATTTGACAATCAGTTTAGGAGAAGTAAATTTCTGTATTCAAACCAGCGCTGCACTGATTTGAATTTCATCTTCTATGACTGAGGGGTTGGATAAATACATAGTTTGACACAAGGCAGGAAGTATGTGTAATTATCTGAGAATGCACAGCATCATGAGAAGAAGGCTTAACTTCATTTTCTAACTATTTTGTGACTTGGAAAGGTTACAGCAAACGATTAACATCAAGAAGGCTTTATTGAGTGAATGCAGTTGAAAGCCACGTACCCGGTTGGAGACATCTCCAAAACTTAGATTAATACAATACCACAAGATTGCAATAGCCTGTCGGGAAAGAAAAATCCCACAGTATTAAGAATACATAATACTTGTATGCTAATCTCTCTTCCAACTCAAGACATATGTTCTTGTTCTGATGCAAGACGACGTAATCAGAGTACTTAAAGAAACTGGAACGACTACGTCAGCAATTTTGCCAGTAAGACCAGCTTATTATTCGTCGATAAAATCTGTATTTTTTAGCCTTTATTTAATAAAGTATAACAGCAAGAGAGATTAATGAGGCTTACAGTGTGGAGAGAAAATATTACATTTAATAATTAGCTTTTAATATCAGTTTTCTATCCATCTAGCTCTGTTGCAACCATACATTGTCAATTTATTTCGCAAATTAGACGCGTTTAGTGTAATGGTTTTGTTCGTAGGAAATGGAATCGAGTTCAAATCCTGGACAAGGTTCTGCAGGTTTAACTTCATGCAAATAGTCTTGGGAAAGGCACACGCACATCTCTTCTCTAGCAGCATTGCGTAAATAGTTGGTCAGGTTGAGTTCTTTAGCCTTAGTTAAGGAAGACAATCTTACAAAACAAAGTCTATGAATTCAAATCAGGTTTACTTCGCTAAAAAATGATTTTGTACCACGAGCTGCCCGTGACGAAGAATGTGGATAAACACGCATTTAATTTTTGCCACTTACAATATTTGAAATAATGTCTTCATTGTTATACAAAAAAAGTTTCGGTCGATGCGTCCTTAAGCCTTCTGCAGGTATTTCATCACTCGGCAGCCTACAAAGAACTAAAAATTGAACCCTTTATTTAATCTACAAGGGTAGATAATTCTCATTTCATTGACCATCACCGCGTACAAGTGTTAAGCTATTGTAAGTATTCCTTATTATTTACCTATAGTCAGGATTGAACCAGCAACCACCAGATTATTTCACCTGAAAGTACTTTTCGACCAAATATCCGTTACTACGTGTTTTGCTGGAAAATTTAGAGTTGAATATTGGGACTTATATACCTAATGTTTCCATCAACTTATAAAAACTACTCAGTACTATTATTTAAGATTTTTTAAAACTTCGTTCATCTCATGATGACGCAACCATTTAAAATCGTACTCTTTGTACTAATTTATTCAGAAGACAAGTTAATATCAACACCTTTATAAAGAGTGAATATTTAACTAGAAATACACGACATTAATCATAATATGCGTGGCTTAAGATCGCTAAAAAGCAATAACCGACTCAGGATACTAATGAGAACAAGAAATATATTGGGCAAGTTAAAAGAAGAAAAATAATCAAATAAACTGTAACGATGAACGAAAGCTTGCCAGAAAGGAGGTGGTTGAAGAATTAAGAAAAAAAAAAGCAAAAGTACTGAATATAAAAAAATGATCACCTAAAAAAGAGAAATCGAATCGATATGATCAAAGTGTTGAAGGCTAGGAAGAAAAGTTAAGGCAACGACACACTAACATATATGCAACAAAAAAGGAACCCCCTAAAATAAAAAAAAAGAAAGGTAAAAGTTTCAAAAAAGCAAGAACTTACGATTTCAAAAGAGCAAAACTTTATGAAAAAAAGAAAATTCAGAAAGTGTTGGGAAAGTTCGATATTAATTTCATATATATATATATATATATATATATATATATATATATATATATATATATATATATATATATATATATAATAACATGGAACTTTCCCAACGTTTTCTGAATCTTCTTTATATATATTTGTATATATTTAGACACGCACGCACGCACACATACACACACACACACATAGACATACGCTCTTTGAGACAAGCATGCACGCGCGCGCGTGCGCACAGGCATACCCCCCATATATATATATATATATATATATATATATATAATCTAGACATAATTGTTTAAATACCTGTTGCCCATGTTTATGAATGTGAGGTTTTTTTTATTGTTTTGAATGTCACTTTTGTATTCTGGGCGTAAATGATTATATGTATATGCATATATATGTTCTGATAGAGAGAATAATATCGCCCACATAACTACATTAATTTTCACAATTTATTGATCTACTTTTAAATGTTGATCAAGTCTTATTACCGATGTTCATATTTTGAATTAATTTCTTTTCGTAGTTGAGATCAGTAATCGTAAACACAAATACAGATACACACAAACACAAAGATGGACACTCGCCCTCACATTAAGTTAATTCGTTTTGCAACTAAGGTGTTCATTTGTGTAATGTACGGTAAAGTGATCGATTGTTTCCCTAGGTTTGTGATCCGATAAAATTTCCCCACTTTATGAAGACAATTTTCTTGATTCTATTCATATATATATATATATATATATATATATATATATATATATATATATATATATATATATATATATATATACTTTCTTTAAGAAAAACAACGAAACCGGTCACATAGTATTATAAATTTATTTCAATCCTCCCACTCCTATGTTTCTATTCTAGTTTTTTTATCAAAAAGATCTGAAGAAGTCCTGTTACTTTTTTCGTGCTTTTGGAAATTTCAAAAATGCGTAACAGGATTGAAATAAATTTATAATGTTTTTCTTAAAGAATTTATTGCTCTGTATTATTGGTACATTGAGCCCTTTACCAGGAAAATTTTAAATATTCATTCATGAATAATTTCTTGTCCTGATGGAATTACTCCCAACTCCGGTTTAACTGGACCAAGAATATATATATATATATATATATATATATATATTCATTTATATATATATATATATATATATATACACACACACACATACATGTATATATATATATATATATATTATTTGTTTATACTTAAACTTTATGTTGCTTGCTTTTACTTGTTTGTTTTGAAGTCAATGCAAGTTCCAGTATTATAAGATGTGAACTCGTTTTAATAGTTTATTTTTTCTTTTCACAAATAAGAAAAAAATCTTTAAGTTGCATCTCCTCATGTGAGATAACTTAGTAATAAAGTACCCAATAAGGAAAACATTTGATAGATTGGTAGTCGGTATTATAGATTGAAGCTGTTTTGATATATTCAGTTGAGGCTGCTGCCATGAATGCAGTTGAGCATGGCTTAAAACCCGAACAAAATACATTTGGGAGTTTTGAGTGAAGAAGAATTATCAAATACTATAAGAAAGTGTATATATATATATATATATATATATATATATATATATATATATATATATATATATATATATATATATTGAGATCAGTTAATAGCCAACACTATAATGAAAAAATGATGAGAAAAAGAAAAGCATAGTCATTGTAAAATATGAAAGGAAAAAAAAAAAGGAAAATTATTACCTACCATAAAAACACTGTAGTCGATGGAAACCGAATACCTATTAGGATAGGTAGATAGATAGATAATGTTGGAAACGACTGAACCTATCAGTAATTCTTACGAGAAAAGATAATGTAAAGACAGTCTCACTGCCATTTGCGATGAACTGAGCGGTAAGAAAAAGCAAAGAATGAACTAAACAAACATGAAGATAGGCGCTTGGATATCAAGAATAAAGCAAGGACTTTGTGTTTTTTTCTTCCATAAAGAATGAGCATGATTAATGTCTTGAAGAAAAATCAACAAAAATTCAAAGAAAATATACACATCAATTCAAAAGAAGAAAGATTAAAACTGTTAAAAGAAAATTTTAACAAAAGCCACCAACATTGGTACAAAAATATGAACTTCTTATCTGGTGCAAGTGAAAAGAAAATAGAAATATCTGCCAGAAAGGTACAAGAAATGTGAAGAAACGCCATAAATCATTTCACTATCCTATAATCTCTTATGTAATGATAGATAAACTGATGTATTGAAAGACAAAAAGAAATTTCCAAAAATAGATATACAAACGTAACAATATTTTTTTAAAAAGACTATTTTATTTTCGACCAAGACCTTTAATTAAGTGAACAAAACAGTCCTGGAATAAGCTAATATAGATTAAATCTATATAAACTGGACGTGTATTTGTAATGCACAATATATATATATATATATATATATATATATATATATATATATATATATATAGAGAGAGAGAGAGAGAGAGAGAGAGAGAGGGAGAGGGAGAGAGAAAGATTGATGGAAAATTGTGCCTTGTCTTCTCATGATGAAAAAACTTATAAATGAATATATATTTATGCAGGAATGATATGCACGTTTCAAATTCAAACTTCTTTATTGTAATTTTATTTCATGGTGTATTGCTGAATGAATAGACGTATTTGGTAATCAAATCCTCGTCCTTCTAAACATAATGATATGAATTACGCTTTAATTGCTGTAGAAATTGGTTTCCTTTACTAAATATACAAATCTGCATTGTTCAAAACAGCCATGACCAACTCAATTATCACTGAAACAACGTTTTGAAATAGAGCATTTCAAAGATATGTCAAGAGAAATGACAGTCAAAACCAAAGTTCTTCGTTAAATAAAGGTAAACAAAAGAATAAAACCACCAATCTGTCAATATATATATATATATATTTTTTTTTTCATGGCTATTCTATAATTCTGATGATGTGAAAAATACCTATATGGTACAATCTGCAAATAAAAATATTACGAAAACTGATACGTGAGAAAAATACCATGAAAAAAGAAAATAATAAAAACATGAGTACTACTTTAAAATAATCAACCAATAAAGTATACCAAGTCAAAAGAGAAAACAAATCTGACAGAACTCGGTTGCATTAGTTGTAGTTCTAGGTAGTTCAATAAGCAATTACTAGGTTCTCTATGTAATAGAACAAATGCGCATCCCTAATTCTATTAAAGATATACTGCTACCTTATAGAATAACCATAAAAATTTATATATATATATATTGATAGATTGGTGGTTTTATTCTTTTGTTTTCCTTTATTTAACGAAGAACTTTGGTTTTGACTGTCATTTCTCTTGGCATGTCTTTGAAATCATTATTAAATCGTTATTAAAAAAAGATTGAATCTTTTATTTCAAATATGAGATGGAAAGCATATGTTTTTGTTACAAACTATTTTCAAACGAGATCCCAAGATACAGGAGAACGTTGTGATTTTCAATCTCACAACTCCACTCACTTTTTTTACAGAATTAGATATTTTTTTGGTCTGATTTGATTGGGCTTTGTAGGGGTATATGACACTGAAATGTTAGCAATAGCATACAACAACAAATAATGAAGGACCTTGAGCATTTTAATGCTGACAGTAAAATATTAGTTTAGGTGAATAAGTAGGGTAACTTATACAAAATGAGTCATAATAGATATAAGCATCAGCATCATCATGAAACGCTATCAGCACGAATATTCCTGACTCTCTCTCGCCACACCTCCCTCTCGTCCATTGCTCTCGGCAGATCCTCCGGACTATATTTTCTAACTATGTGTGGGAAATTAAAAGCAAACTTGGTTCAAATGGAAGAGGGTAAAAAATTACGTCAATAGGAAGCAGAGGATAAATATAACAATTTATGAATGGATAAGAAACTTGCTATGGCTTTCTACTACGATTCCAGTGAATTACTAAATCTCATGGTCGGAAACACTTAATGTCTGGAGGCATAAGAAAGGTTAAGTGTTTGGTAGGTAAACTTTTTTTTTTAATGCTATATCTATGCTTTTTGCCAATCCCTTTAATCAATAACTTGTAGTTTGATCCAACCCTTCTTTGGTTAGAACTATCCTGAAGATCCGCTTAGGTGAAACCTTTTAAGATTTTTTCTAACTCACTAGGCATTTATCTATATAAAGTATTGAAATAAATAAATCAGCATATAGAAAATAAACCCTCGCTAAAGGTTTATTCATACAAAGCAAATGTATGGATTTTTTATATATTTTAGTTCAAGCATAAGCGAAAGTCAAGGAATAATTAAACACTTTCAGCCGAGTATTGTGAGTAAAATTAGATTGATAAAAATGGCAGGTAACCTAATATATATATATATATATATATATATATATATATATATATATATATTTATAAGTGTGTGTGTGTGTGTGATGCGTATGAATTTATGTATACTTCTATATATACATGTTGAATGTTTAGTTGTTCGTTGTGAATAGTTTCTGCAATTATATATATGTGTGTGTGTGTGTGTGTGTGTGTGTGTGTGTGTGTGATTCTGTGTGTGTGTCTGTGTGTGTGTGTGTGTGTGTGTGTGTGTGTGTGTGTGTGTGTGTGTGTGTGTGTGTGTGTGCGTAAGTAAATAATGGATTGTAATCCGACAATATGTAGAAAAAAAATGGAAACAAGGCAATCCAATTGTAAGTAAAGATTTATTGAGAAGTAAAATCGACACTATAGCGTTTCGGTTCTACTGAACTATCATCAGTGCCATGAGAGGTGGGTGATATTAACCATCTTAAGTCAACGATTGATTTCCAAAAATGCAAAATACAAAAATCCTAGGGGAAAATTTTTATATCAAGAAAAGAATTGGCCGTTTAATTAGTGAATCAGCGTTTGTAGTTTTAATTTACGTCATTTGACTTATTAGGAATATTGTATAGAATTTATGTTACGTCTATTTATTGAGAAAAATTTCGGGTCCAAAGCAAGAAAAAGAAAGACAAAAAGAAAAAAAGAAAGCATAAAAAGTATGTGGAAAATATTAACTAAATATGGAATATATTATAGCGATTTAAAATGGATTTGCTCAAGTAAGGAGACATATTATAAAAACCAGGACGAGTATTTAGAAAATTACAGAATGAGATAGTAGGGCCATCAAAAATCGTCTTAGACTTTTATTATGGATGTAAATAAGCATCTTTGTAGAACTGAAATCGAACATGGGATTAGATTGAGAAATGTTTAGGATTAATGAATTGTTTAAGTTGCCAATTCTTATGTCTCTTTTGTGTTCTTTCGAGCAACATGAAGGTTCCGAGATGTTTCACCGATGTATTTAAGTTTGCAATTCTTACGAGGGATACAATTAACACCGGCGTCTGAAAATATGTTACGTTGAGGGCTAGAGTGTACTAATTCACGGACTGTTTTAGAAGGTAAAAAAGTAGTTTTGATATTGAGTTTATTTAAATTGTTTGTTATGCTCTGAGAGGAAGAATTGAGTGGCAAAGTTATGAATCTATTCGGGAAACTAGTTTTATCAAATATTGATCGGGCATTAGTTCGAGGTTTATTCTTACTGTGGATTTTGAGGGCTTTAGATTTAGAAATAAATCTCTCCTTCCATGTGGATTGCATTGTTATCAATTTTTCTCAACATGTATATATGTGTGTGTATTTGTGTGCGTGGCTGTGTATGCAATTGTGTTTGTGGTTATATAGAACGAAACAGTCTGTCTGTGGATGACTATATATATATATATATATATATATGTGTGTGTGTATGTGTGTGTGTGTTTGTGTGTAAAATGATTACATTCCAATTATTTGCTTTATTTTCTTTTTAACAGATTATAGAACTCTACCAAATAACGACAATCTACCATAAGGTATTCTGCTTTTCCACGCGACTGTTGAAATACAATTTGGGGGACTGAAATATAACAGTTAATGCCACGAAGAAATAAGTGATTGAATTTTTTTTTTTTTTTTGCTACAATATTTTTGGATATTTGCTTTAAAATAATGTCTTTTTCGTATATCGGAATTTACTAAAATTTACTAGCAAAATTTAAACACAATAACAATTCACGAGTTGAATATATATATATATATATATATATATATATATATATAAAGTTAGTACTGAAATATATAAGTGTGTGTGTGTGTGTGTGTGTGTGTGTGTGTGTGTGTGTGTGTGTGTGTGAAGAATGAAGGAGAGAAGACACATGAAGAAAACAGGTGATTTATTCTTTGACATATTCAAACTATAATACTATAGTTTGGTCCGTCTTGGTCTTGATCTTGGTACTAAATCTATCACGACAGTTTGGCACAGTTACCCGTACCAAACAATATGCTTGATATGTTTGCACGGAACCAAATATAATACCCTCAATTGGCCGTGGGTTTTTTGGATCGAATTCTGTATCTGGTTGTGTTGTAGATTTTGGGGGTCGAATCCTGGAAACTCTTTCAAATGCGGTACCATAGTTGTTCCCGTACTTTTACTTTGGTCTTATCCTGGTGACGACGACTTATGCGTTTTCAGATTGTTTGCTTATCAGTCTTTGCTGTGTTTGAAAGATCCACAGAAAAGGAATGACACTATGAATCCAGAATTTTTTCTGACGATTGGGGTGATCCGTTGGAACAAAGTTGCCTAGTTGTTGGCAACTCAAAAACCAGAAAAATTATCCGTTAACAATTAAAAATCATTTATTGTTCGATGTTCGGACTGCATACAGTTGCAAGAGAGAGAGACAAAGAGAGAGAGAAAGAATCTGTAAGGGTCTCTGAACAGACACAAAGAGACATGCTCATCCCAGCCCGACGGAACTCTCTGAACGCAAACTTCTAACTTCTAACTGACCAACTGAGTACCTTTTTCAAAAATACACTAATTTTTATATATCTAAATTCAGGATATCGGTAGGATGATGACATCTTGCTGATTTATTGTGTAATCCCTCACGTGTTCCAAATTCACTGTTTTCATTTCCTCAATCAAACCTGTGACAAAATATGAATCCATTTTTGTTTACATTTTGGTCTTCCTGTGTTGATCGTTCTGCACCCATTTAAATTTTCCAATTTGACACACATTTCCACTCAAATATTTTAGCTTACTTAACAGCAAATTGAAAAAGTCACGGCCTAACAAAACTAAATGATAAGATAATTAATCATCACAATCACTGGGTTACATACAAATAGGAACAAAAAACGATTACGTGGAACCAAATATTTGCAGAATATATTTTTGATAGATGCATTGATGGTATTGACGGGAAAATAGATAGATAGAGAAAACGTAGGAGTAGATGTGAAGAGATTAATTCAGAAAAGGAATATATATATATATATATATATATATATATATATATATACGTACATGTATACGATAAAACGGACTGGTATGTCATCTAGCTGAATTAGATAGATAGATAGATAGATAGATAGATGAAGGATATGTATAAAATAGATAGAGGCAGAAGTGTTAAGTGAAATCTAAAAGTGTGCATTGCTATTTTTTTGTAAATATATGTTGTATTTTGAATTACCTCAGAGGTTGAAATTGATGCCATTGTCTATAAAAAAAATTTTTTCGTTCTTTGTGATGAAAAACATAGTCACTGACGTTTTAGTAATTTGTTATTCCATTTTGCCCAACCAATAAGCGAACATCAAAGGCAAGGAAGCTAAAAAAAATAATCACAAAAAGCAAACATACACACAAGAAGAAGAAGAAGAAGAAGAAGAAGAAGAAGAAGAAGAAGATCAACAGCAACAAAACCAGCAAAAAATAAATCTTCCGGTAGAATAATTTACCATTACATTTTTTTGTTCTTTGTTTTTTGTGCTGTTCATCTGTAGTTGTTATTCGCAATTTTAAAGTGTCCTCGATTTATGTATCGAAAAATGAATTCAAGCTACATCGCTACACTACTATAATAACAGCAACAAACTCACTCTTTGGATTCTTTAACATATAAACTTTTGTGGATTATTCAATGCTAAAGCTATCCGTGTAGAACAGTTCTGGTATTACTTAACACACATCTGGGGATAAGGGAGTTAATACCTTTCCAAATGCTATTACGTCAAAAGGGAACGTAAAAGAACGTTAGAGTTGGAACACGCTTACTATGATGTCACATTCCAAAACGTTATTAACAACACGATGAGAACTCCTAATATTTATGTGTGTATAATGCACTAAAAATTGCATTTGTATTCTTACACATGTCAGCAGATATCAAATTATATCAATATGAATACATTTTTATTCAGACGTATATGTTTACTTTATTATGTAGGTTATAATCATCATCATCATCATCATCATCTCGTGCTGGTAGCACGGATATCCCTGACCCTCTCTCGCCACTCCTCCCTATCGTTCATCGCCCTAGGTAGGTCTTCAGGACAACATCCTGTATCCTCACATAGCTGCTGAATGTACGTTCGAGCTGGTCGCCCTGCTTTTGCGCGGCCATGTTTGGGGATCCATAAGAGTACATATCTTATGAGTTCATCTCTGCTTCTCCAGCAGTGTCCTGCATGTCTGGTTCGTCTAACTTGAATAGTTTTCGTGATAGGGGGCAGGTGGCCGTACAGTTGGTGTCTTGTGGGGTGTTGCTGCCAGGACTTGTTCAGGATTGCACGCAGCATTCTTGTGTAATTGCCATCTAGTTTCTTCTCCAGCCGTTTTGTTAGCGTCCATGTAGTGCATCCATATAGCAGTATCGATGTGACCGCTGCCTGGAAGAAACTGCGTTTCATTTTATCGGTTAGGTCTGATTTCCATATAATCGATAGCCTATTGATAGCTGTCCATGCTTTCGTTAGCCTCGTTTCGATGTCCTTTTCGGTTGATTCGACGCTGCTTCCTAGGTACGTGAATTTGTCTACTAGTTTAAGTGGGGTTTCTTCAAGAGTGGAGATGTCCCCCGTTTGGTTATAGCACATATATTCCGTTTTGTGTGCATTAACATAGAGGCCTATGCTTGCTGCTGCTCATTCCAAACTATGCAGAAGAGTTTCGGCTTGGTCAGGTGTATTTGCCAGTATCGCTATGTCATCGGCGTAGTCGGCGTCGGTAATTGTTGTTGCGGGGTATCTTCTGCTTCTTTTCTTCGTCAGTTCGAAGCCATTCTCTTTGATTTTGTCAATCGATGTTCTAAGTACGTAGTCTAGACAAATGATAAAGAGGTACAGGGCCAGCGTGTCCCCTTGTAGTACTCCTGCTACAATGTCAAAGTATTCTGTGTCTCCATCCGTTGATCGTATTTTTACTTTAGTGTTTCTATAGAGAATCGTTATTGCCGCTACGGTTTCTTTAGGTATGCCGTACGCTAGTAGGATTTGTTCCATCTTTCCTCTGTGAATGGAGTCGAAAGCCTCGGTAAAGTCGACAAATATTAATGTCGCTTGTAGGTTCTTTGCCCGTACACCTTCAAGGATTCTGCGGATGGTTAATATTGGTGAGATCGTGGATCTATTTCTTCGGAAGCCATTTTGGTTTTTTCTAAGTATGTTGTCGATTTTGGGTTCTATTCGGTTTCGTAGTCGGGCATTGTAGATTTTGGCAGCTATGGATGTAAGTGTTATGCCTTGGTAGTTTTTGGCTAATCCGAGGTCCCCCTTTTTAGGGAAGGGGAGTATGCATCCCTTCATCCATCTATCTATCGGATTTTGATTGTATACTGCGTTGCAGTGGCGGAGCAGTATGTCGTCGAATTGTCTGGTCTTCCATACTTCCGGGGGAATTTCGTCCAGCCCTGCAGCTTTCCTATTTTAATTTTTCTGAGAACCGAGTCGAGTTCTTCTTGTGTGAACGGTCCTAGTTTAATGTCTAATTGTTTGCTAATTATTCTGGTGATTGGTTCATGCGTTATTTTTGGTGGGTTTCCAAGTAAGTTTTTGAAGTGCTGTTTCCACAGTTTTATTCTTTCTTGGTTTGCTGCTTTAAGTTTTGCTTTGGCTGTGTTCTTTCTTCTGCTCACTTCGTTTATTGTTTGCCATGCTATTCTAGATTGTCTATCTTCCACCGAGTCTTTAATCTTATCTATCTGATTTTGAATGTATTCTGTCTGTTCCTTTATATATATGCCTGCCAATTGATATTGTGCCGTTTTTAGTTTTAAGGCATTTGTGTTTTTTGGGTTTTTTCGATAGTTTTTGGAGGCTGTTTTCACTAGTGCACGTTTTTCTCTCACCGCTAAAGTTTCCCATGGGACTCTATATTTAGTTTTAATTTTTGTTGGAATGTATTTTGCTGCTGCCTCGAGGTGTGCATTGACGAAATTTTCATATTCGTCGTTTGGTGTACTTTTTTCCGTCTTTTCTTGTAGTGTTTCGAATCTGTTTCTTAATTCTAATACGTATTTATCTCCTATATCTTTGTTGTTTAATAGGGCCCAGTCATAGTGTTTGGTGGTCGCTGTTCGTTTGGCGTTTTTTCGTAGGCTTAATCGTATTTTCGCCGTGACTATTCGGTGATCGGTGGACACACCCTCAAAAGAGGAGTATGCCTCGCAATTCAATGCACTATTTTTCCATTTCTTTTTGTAAGGACGTAGTCTATCTGAGCTTTAGTATTGTTTGCGTACGTGTATGTCCATAGTTTGCCCTCTCTTTTTTGGTAGTTTGTATTGAGGCATGCTAATCTATTTTCTATCATGAATTCTGTTAGATGTTGCCCATTCCTATTTGACGTGTTGTGGAGGCTGTATTTGTTGTTTCCGTTTTTCCCGATTTGGGCATTCATGTCTCCGCCAATGACTAACATGTTGTATTTCGGGATGCTACGCACTAATGAGGATAACTCATCGTAGAAGGTGACTAGTTCATTTTCTTCACTAACATTGGTGGGGCTGTAGCATGAGATGATTGTTGATCCTAGGTTATAATACTTTTAGTAAATATTCATATAAATTGAAGTATAATGCAAAAATAGTTGTATATAACTATCAAAAACGCTATAAACAAGTGTATTTATATGTCTATATGAGTGAGCATCTGAGTGGTTGTTCAAAAGTTATCACGTGACCAAAGAAGAAATGCTTCAGTACCATGGACCCAGGAGTGTTTCATAATTAGTGTCCTATGCACAATTAGATTATAATAATCTGAGACCCACGTAGAGAAACAATTTCCCAGATTGTTAGATTGCATCTTTGTTAATATTTGTATCATGTGCTTGAAAACATCTTTTAAAGCTTCAATTATTTCACTCACTAGATGTTGATCGCAAATTTTCAAAACAATTTGTGATAAACCCTTGTCCAGTCGGCTGGAGCTGTAAAATCCACCGATTGAACGTCTGCTGAGGGGTAAGACACCCCCACCCAATGAATGTCATGGATATAACACTAAACAATCTAATGGTGAGGTTGCATTAATGCTGAAGCCTCGGGGAATGCGGAGTACCTCTTCATTACCATCGCTCCTAGGTTCACTCTGGTGCGTAGTGATCGCACCTGATATGGTCCTATCTATTGGTCAAATAGAAGTAAACTGCCTAGTTATGCTAAACTGAATAGTTTGAAGTAGAACTGTTTTTGACATTTAAACTGTACTTACGCTAAACTGAATAGTTTGAAATAGAACAGTTTTGACATTTAACCGTGAGTTAACAAAAACTATACTTATACTAAACTTAATTGCTTGAATTAGAATTGTTTGACTAAACGGAATAGCTTGAAATAGAAATGTTTTTGACAATTAAACTGTGTAATTATGCTAAACCAAATTGTTTGAAATACATCTGTTCATTTGTATAAAAAAGAATTTGGCATTAAATAACCTACAAAGGTTGATATGCCATAAACCCAAACAAACACATATCAAAATAACTTATGATGATCCCAAGGAATTCAGGAAAATTGCTCGGATTGGAAATCTTTTAATTTTAATAGTCTCTAGAATGTGAACGGAGTTCAGAGATGCTTTGATTTGAATTGGTTTCCTTGTTTAATGGCATATCAATCTTTGTGGTTTATTTACCGCCAAAGCCACCCTTGCAGATGAACAGTAATGATACTGTTTAAGTAATAGCTGGAGGATTAGAGCATCCACACCTTTCCAAAGGGCATTAGTCCGGAAATTAATATTATAGCGTTACTGGGGTTCGAACTCACCACTTCGTTGCAGTCCACCACATTAGATACTACACTACGTTGACCATCCTTGTAATTTTGTGTTTAATTAGCGAAGGTAAAATAAACGGTTGTTAAACTTGATTTAAGCTTAATATATTTTGGCATTTTTCTGCGAGCAAGCATGCAAAATTTGCTGAAAATTGACCCTTTTGTAGCGAGGGATTTACCGAGCTCACAGCAGGTGTTGTTCGCCATTAAAATGTTTACTGCCAAAAAATAAATTTAAAAAAATATAGTTAACCAAAAAAAGGAATAAATTTGAATTTTCTATTCTCAAAAATTAATAAATAAATGAATAAATAAGAAAATTTACGAGGAACGTAAATTGGGTTTTAAAGTTACAGTATTTGAACGGAAACTGCTGCAGAAAAAGTGAGACAAGGATGTTAGCAGAAACTTGTTGGATTCGGCTTTTTAAAAATTTTAAAACATCTACATTTACATTACAAAGTAATTATGTACACTGCTGTCAATTATCTTCTGTGTACAGACTTATTGATTGAATGTGAACAATCAGAAGTTTAGTTAGTTGTTAAAACTGCAAGACAATTTTGTGGGATAACGCTAGTCTCCCCTAAAGAAAAGCACTTAGTGAGTATATATTTACATATATATTTTTCGTCTCAGTTCTTACGGAATTTCTAATGAGATTAAGTAATGAAAAGATCTTGGAAGAACATTTTGGACTTTACCACGTGCAGTATATATATATATATATATATATATATATATATATATATATATATATTCTTCTTTTCATCATACAATGTGTGAAAGCACGTGCGATACCATGTCCTCATCGGCCACCAACCAGGGGTGATAACACAGTTTTGGTAGCTCAATGCGGTACTGCCACTCCTAGCACTACCAAGCAGCTTTTGTCACTGGACAGGGTATTGAGAGAATTGTATATATATACGCCAGATCGATTAAGAGCAGAGACTACATTGGACGTTAATCGTCATTTTTTTGTGTGCAGTTTGTGATTAAAAAAAACAAAAAAAAACGCGTTTACTTTCGGCGGTTGTTATAATTACGCGTTAACGGTAAACGTTTCTTACGTAATCACACGGGAAAGGTGGTTCCGCGTGTATTTCCTTCATGTTGAAAACTTCTCGCTTTCGACCAAATCCAACTTGATACATATTGCGCCGTGGTGTGAAGATGATTTGAGGCAACTTTCAAACTGCGGCCAGTTATTCCTATTTTTGAAAGAAACAAAATGACTGAGTGTCCTATAAAACCACGACAACCAACCTCAATAGGAATCACATGGCATATGCAACCCTTTTCCATGCAGTCGGCACGCATTGTCTCGTTGCGATTTTTCTTCCGCTCGTGTGCTTCCTCCCGGTTTTCTTTCCAGGGGACGGTCAATTCTATGAGGAGGACACTCTTCTTTGAATCGGACCATGCTACAATGTCCGGCCGCTTTTCTGTTTGAATAATGTGAACTGGAAATTGTAGAGATGTCTTGAGATCTGCTGAAACTTTCCAGTCACTAGCTCCGTTCAGTAGCTTCATATTAGGATTTTTTGTTTCCTCACAGGATTATCACCTTCCTTGAGAAACTGAAATATGGGTTCCTTGGCTGTTATAGATTGCTGTTTTGCTGTCTCACATTGTGCTCTTAACAACTCTATTATCACCTCTAATACCTTGTTATGTCGCCATGTGTACATCTGAAGCGATTGTGGACATGTAGATAGTACGTGGTGCAAAGTACCCCGATCACTTTTACACGACAGGTCCGAATTGGTATATCCCCATAATTTTAAGTTGGTCACATTTGGTAAGAGATCATAAGTAGAGCGAAGAAGGAATGATATCGCCAGTGGTTCCATTGCAATCAAGGATTTCCACGATAAGTTAATTGGTTCGATATCATTCCATTTTGTCCAAGCAAATTGTTTGGCCAGAGTAACAGCACTGGCTTTTCTTTGCTCTTCCTCAAACATCCTGACTTCTTCGCTCCCCATATCTCTTTTTCCTTTTGGGTCCACTCTGTAGAATACCTTTTTGCTCGTGCTACCTGGCCCAGCTGGATTGATTTCAGTGACGACTTTGATATCTTTGATTCGTAGGCTGCATTCCGCCCCCTAGGCGGTCCTAACGGCCGACCACTTCGTACCTGATATTATTTCTGGATACGCCTTCCGAATGTTCTCGTCGGCTGAGTCCTTCATCATCATTTGAAGACGTACTTTCCCAATTTCGAATTCTTCTACCAGTGAGGATATTGTGAGCTGTGGGTTTCCAGAATCGGTATATAAACCCACTTTCGAAAAACAAGGAGGAACTCCGAGCCACGTACGCAGGTATTTGTTGGTATAATGTTGGATCCATTCAACACGAGATATCGCAATCTCGTACCTATGTAAGGGTCACAAAAATGGGGTCACAGACCATGTTGGTAAGACCAAGCCTTCATCTTTCCGGGTGAACATGTTTTATCAATTGATTTAAGCCCCTTCAATGCTACTTTCTGGATCTCTGTACCCCTATGACGATCAGTCAGTGGGATTGAAAAAAGACGTCCACGACGCTTTACCGGCTTCTCTTTGACTGTTGGGATCTTTTCACACCCAATTTTGAAAGGGATTTCCCTGACAGATCCTTCGACTAACGATAGGCTTCGACTTTTCTTTGGCTTAGTCTTTATTCTCCCCCATGTGCAAAGGTCATAGAACCTTTGTAGTAAACCATCGGCAGCGATTTGGGATGGGACAAGAATGGTGATGTCGTTCATAAAAGCTTTGGAAGGAGGAAGAGTCAGGTGTTCACTTTTCATTACTCCTTTCGACGTATTTGCTGCACCTCGTAAAATGAGTTCCATGGCCAGAACGAAAAGAAGTGGGGAAATCATACTGCCCATCATGATGCCGATCTTAATTGCCTGTCACTTGGTGGTATAGTTTTAAACTGTAAATTTCATGAAAGCTGAATTGAAGTATTTCATAATGATTTCCCCAACCTTTCTACGGAAGTTGAAAAAGTGGTGCGGAACTGAACCGTATGCATTGGCAAGATCAAGCCAGATCACATGTAGTTCTGTTTTGTCCCTTCTAGCTGAGAGTATTGAATTCCATATCATTTGTGAATATTCCAGACACCCGGGGAAGCCAGGTATACCAGCCTTCTGGACTGATTTATTTATATAATGATTGCTCATCAGAAAGTTTGTCATACGACGAGCAATAACTCCAAAAAATATTTTCCCTTCTACATTTAGGAGGGATATCTGGCGAAAATTTGTGATAACTTTTGAGTGCATTTCCTTTGGTATCCAAATACCATCGGCCAGACACCATTCCTGTGGTACAATATCTTTCTTCCAAGCCTGCTGAAGGACAGTGAGTTTCCTGAGGACACGTGGGCAGTTTTTATATAACTTGTACGATATCCCATTCAAGCCCGGGGGACTACCTGCGCGGGCCTTATGGAGGAAATCTCCAACTTCTTTTAGTTTTAACCCGCGATCATCAAACATTACCGTTGGATCTTGGGGTTTTGGTAAATATCTTTGAGGAAGTATTGGGATACCGTTTAAATCATCTGAGTATGTCATCTTCAAATGATTCTCGAGTTCCTCTTTCGGTACATCAAGCTTGCCACTCTTTGATTCCACGAAAGGTTTGTTTTTTTTTTTTGCTAAAGCATGAGGATTTGAGTAGAATGCTCTCCGAGCCAGACGCTTTTTCTTTCGATGTTTTCCCTGATTTTCAGCTCTGGAGAACACCAAAATCCTTTTTTGAATATCATTTAGGATATTCTGAAGTTCCGGTCTCTCATGAATCGGGACTTCTTTTAATCGGCGCTTCAGTATTCTCTGTTCTGATCTTAACTTTCTTTTCTGTATCTGTTGTCTATTCGGTCGTTTTGCTTCGGTTTTATCTTTTTTATCCGTTACTGCACCAAACCACACCAGACAAACGCCATATATAACTCTGCAGAAAGATGACAATTGATGATCAATGGGGCCCTAAAGATGGGTGGTGAGCAAAAAAGAAAGCTCCTGGTCTAAGGAGTTCATATCCAGTTCATTACCGTTAGAGCAAGTAGTGTGGGTGATATATTCTCCCTCCCCGCTACAAACACCCTGGGTGCATTTTCCTTCAATTATCTTATCCATATTTGTTGCGCTCCTGTCTTTCCAGGACGTCACTCCAACTTTCTGGAGAGTCACTTTGTCTTTCCAAAGAGTCATCTTGCTTTCCAGAGAGTCTTGGTATTCAAATTTTTCATCATAAAAGTGTGAAAACACGTGTCCCTATCAGCCGCCAACCAGGGTTGATAACACAGTTTCGGTAGCTCAAGGCGGTACTGCCCCTCCTGGCGCTACTATGCAGCTTTTGCCACCGGACAGGGTATTAAGAGAATTATATATATATATTATATATATATATATATATATATATATACGCCAGATCAATTAAGAGCAGAGACTACATTGGACGTTAATCTTCATTTTTAGTGTGTGTATATATATATATATATATATTTAAATATCCAGTGAGTGTCCAAAGACAGTGGGTGTGAATTATTCTTTACATAGAATATATGAGGAAAATCCTATGAATCTATGAGAGTTCTCAATGTATGGCTATTGTTAGTTCCCTATTTATTCAATTGAGTATAACAAAATTCACATTCAGAGCGTATATAGTACAATTTGATGGAAACTCAAACTCGGTTAAGTCGTCATAATACATTTATTTCGGCGGAGAATATTACTATACTCTCCGTCTCGTCAGATGAATATTTACATGCTTCACTCTTGTCGACGAGTAGCAAATGTGGAGTTACAGTTCGTATTCAGCAGAATAAAGTAAAGGAATCAAAAAATTAAAAAATAAAAATAAAAATTAGAAAATAACGATAAAAAATAAAAATAAGAATAAAAGTGGAAATCAAATTACAAATTATTTCATTCATAGGCGTGAGCAGAGGGGGTCAAAATGTTATGTATTAGAACGATTAAGAAACGGGAGTGGAATTAATCTACCGGTCAATCCCTTCCAATTGTGCGTTCTTGTTGATGTTTCTTATTCTTAGCAAGCGTGATTTTCTAAACAGACTAAGATCGTATAACTAATAGCTATCTCACATGATTTACATTCATTCCTAATATGTCTGTTAATTAACTCAGCTGTTGTCATCCTAGATATTCCTCTTGTTTCAAGGACTGAGATAGTTGAACAACATAAAGTGAAGACATTCTATATAGCTGTCAAGTGTTTTCTAATTGACCCTAAAAATGGTCAAGGGGAATTAACTATCCCAGAATCACAGGCTCACATTTTTGGATTAATATTCTACGTTCATCTAGCCCTCGTCTATCTTTATCTTTCCTTGTCTCGGTGATATCCGTTATCGAGCTGATCTCTATTTGTTTTTAATACGTCTTTATCATTGTCTTTACGATTATATAGGGACTGGTGTTTCAGTGGCTCTCAATCAGGATAATTTGAATTTTCACCTATGTCAACACATAAAGACGAGCTCGTTTCTCTCATTCAACAGTAGTTTTCGATTTTTTAAATTGATAATGCTAATTTTCTCATCTAAGCATTAGTTACATCTACCGTTGAAGCTATTCGCGGTAGATGAGTGCCTGATTATTTTCCACTTAATTTGTGGAGATAGCCCCTGATCCTTAAGGCCCCAAAAATATTTTGATAGAGCAGTCTGGAATCTACGTTTTGGGTTGAAAAATGAATGTATGTGGTTGTTTCAACTTTGTTTCCAATTTCCCGCGGAGATTCCTATATAGACTCTTTCTCCGTCTCTTTGCTGTTCTATAGGAGAAATGCATGCCTGGTATATAACATTTTTCGAATTGCAGCGTCCTCCTCAAGGGCATTCTTCTTTATTCCTACAATTACAAAACCCCCACGTTTGGGTTCCTATCCGTCGTAATTAGTTCATTGAGTAGCTTCCTGTTATGGTTGCTTAAGATGTTTTACATATTCTTGGAACAAGAGTAGCTAATTTTCACGGTATTTCTATTAAAAATGGGTTATCTCCATTAAAATGTTTATCTAAGAGGTGTTGGAAGTATTTCCCTATATTCATGTTAGCAAGCCTACAAAATGGCGGATTAAACCAGACTACTTTTCTATTTCTATTATTTCCCCGTCTTTTTGGGTGACTACTATTATTAATAATACCACCTAAAAGAATTAATAGACTATCTTCATGTAAGAAAATTTTCGAGGAAAGCAAGGGTAGAGGAGATGACGCGCTGATGGACTGTGGATTCCAAGCCAGACTGGAATATTGAACCCCGGTGGACCTCACTTCTAAGGTTAAGTATAATAATGGTGGGAACCGTACACTCATCATGGTAGGTGAGATTATTAAAGTGTGCGTGTGTGTGTGCTTGTATGTGTGTGTGAGCGTGTGTGTGTGTGTAATTTGGTACTTTATATATTTGCGTGTGTGTTTGAGAGATAGATAGATAGATAGATAGAGAGAGAGAGAGAGAGAGAGAGAGAGAGAGAGAGAGACGATTTATTTGTGCCCTCACTCAGAACTGCTTTTATCTAGAACTTTAAATTCATGTTCATTAAAAATTTAAGGATTTTTTAATCAAAAATCAATTTGCTCATATCAAATATCATGGATATAGATTTAAAATCATACTTTCTATGCACTGCAAGCATTCATTTCTCATCATGAATCGAAATTCTGAACAGCTAATGTTGATTATTGTAAGAATATCATCAATGATAGCATAGAAGCTGAGTAAGGTCTCTAAAGTGACTACAATAAGAATGACATTGAATCTAAAAAAAAAAAAATCAGTCACCTGTTAAATTATATACGTTGAAACATTTTTGCACACCCTAAGAGCGATTAATTTTTTTTTCTTCATAATGTATTGAATTTCACATGAAATATTACGTGAAGAAAAATCGTAAAATGATATTAGTGTTAATATAATTGATAAAACTCAAAATAAAGCCCGAAGCCATGTATGAAAAAATGAGAATTGAATATGGACCTTAAAGGCACGAGGGATAATCATTCGTAGGCAAAGGTAATACAGGCACATATATATGCTCACATACATCATCATGTCACACTGCCAAGAAAAGATCTTCCTGGTCCTCTCTCACCATCCGTCTCTATCGTCCATCGTTCCTGGGAGCTCGTTCATGTAATGGGGTCTACTGTCGCTTATAAGTTTGTCCTTACTTTTCCAGCAGTGTCCCGCATGTCTGGTTCGTCTAACTTGGATAGGTATAAGCCTTATATCTATAGAGGCCAAGATCTACAATGCACTACTACGCAACTGCACAGAACCCAAAACTGAGAAGATACTTAGGAAGAACCAAAGTGTCTTTCGGAGAAATCGATCGACGAAATCACAAATTTTGACTATCCGTTTACTCTCGGAAGATGTACGTGTAAAAAACTTTGAAGCAACAATATTATTTGTTGACTTCTCTAAGGCACTTGACTCCATGCACAGAGGGAAGATGGAACAAATACTACTAGCCTACGGCCTACCCAAAACCATCGCTAAGCACTTACACATGTGTATAGCTACTTTGATATTCATGTTTTTCGTAAATACAACATACCTACCTCTAATAAAACCTTTATTACATGTAGATTTTAGCGTAGAATTCGTTTTGACTGATTCATTGATTAATCTTAATGGCATATCAATCCCTGTTGACTCATTTTATGCCTTTGGGATTACGAAATTGTGAAAATTACACATTTATATAAACATTTTTTGTGTTATTAACGAAGTGTTTTTCACGTGGTTGTATGATATCCTAATACAAATAATCCCTCGCTTCTCTCTTTTCTCTCTCTCTCTCTATATATATATATATATAAGAATTTGCGCACGTGTGTGCGTGCGTGCGAGTGTGGGAGTCCACTGATACCGTGGACAGAGAGTTGATGTTATTTGCTAAAAGAAACTCCTTCGCTTTCGTCAAATGGTTATGGTCGTAGTAAATAGACACGGTGACTCGAGATCAAATTCTGGATGCCGCTATTTGCATTTCAGATAGTTCTAATTCACTTGTGAAAGGTTATGATTCTCTTTCTAGCTGTGGGTAAATAGTATGGTAAGTCAGGGTCTTTCACTTTGGCGTTGTAAATTATCTAGAATAAAAAAGAGTTAATGTGTCCAATAGTATTCAACTTAACCTTTAAAAAATTGGTTTCTCTGGTGTTTTACTGCTTCGGTGGTTTTGTATATATATATATATATATACATATAGGATTACTCTGGTATCCAGTAAGGTATAAAATGTGAACAAACGAACGCTGCTGCTGCTACTAAATACCTTATAATTCCATAGGTGACGTGTTATGCTTGTTGGCCGTGCGATCTAATACTAAGTTTAACTGGGTTTCGATCCCAGCTTCAAGCGTTCTGCGTGTCTAGCTACACTGAAGAGTTGTGATATAACGAAACAGTCTGTCTGTGGATGACAATATATATATATATATATTCATGCCCAATCACAGAAATACGAAAAATTCTCACCCAAAACACACTATTAGAACATCAAAATAACAAACAAAACACTCAGCCCAAACTTAACGGAATTAATTTTCAAACCAGTGCTAATATACTAAAATGCTCGTATGTAATGGTTATCGTCGCAGGAAATGGACACGGCGACACGAGTTCAAATCCTAGACCAGACTGATTGCAATTCACATAGCACTAATAAACTTGGGAAAGGTATGAATCCAATTATTCTCCCTCCAGCTATGGGTAAATAGTCGGGCAGACTAGGTTCTTCAGCTTTGGTGAGGCAACTAGGAAAAGGAACACTCTGAATTCAGACCTTTTAAACTACGCTTAAAAATTGACCTCGTGTCATATCCTGCCCGAGCGGGAGGGGTGGTAAATATGGCTAATGTACTAAAATGTATTTAGCTTCTGAGACTATTTATGGAGCAATTTTAAAAGTAAACGCTACACGCTGCAACGGCCCAGACGCTCTTTTTCTTACAAAGTAGTAATGTACACACAAAAGTTACATCACTTTTGTAATAGATCATACCTTGATGATGGTCCCAAGTCGGGCAGAAAGTACTTGGGAAATAAACAATTATGAAAAATACATCAATCAATTGCCGCCGAATATTATAAAATCAATACGGCAATATGAAAAGATCAACAAGAAAATATGTAGACAGAAAATGTCTATTATGTTCAACGAAATTTGTATATATATATATATATATATATATATATTCAAATTTCGTTGAAATTTGTATATATCACCATGTCATCACCATGTCATGACTCGAGCATAAATTGCTCTCAATCTTCCTCGCAACTTGTCTCTATCCCCAATCAACTTAGGCATGACTTCTAGGCTACATCCTGTGTCCACACAGCTGCAGTAAATAATTTCAAGCTTTTGAGACCATCTTTACTTCTCCAGCAATTTCCAGCATGGCTTGTTCGTTTTATTTAGATAGCTTTAGCGATGGGAAGTACAGCTCACAGCATTCTTGAGCAATTGCCGTCAAGCTTTACACACACACACACACACATATATATAAGTAAAGTTACCGACCATAGTCGAGGGTGACCAAAAGTCTCCCTTTTCAATAGCTACTATACCGAGGTGTAGGGGAGGGCACTACTCCTTTCCCAGGATAGCTCCACTTTACCCTTGAAACGTGCCTTACATTGCTGAGTGTTCAGCAAGGAGGTATCAAGTACCATTTTTAAAGTCTTTGTATGACGTGACCTGGGATTGAACTCAGGTCTCCCGAACCACTGGCGAACCCTCTACCCGCTATATATAAATGTATTTATTACTATTTAAACAATGATTATAAATCTAATATATATTTTTTATTATATTTTAAATATCTTTTAAAAACATTTTTAACGTGCTCACTACATTGGACTGCATGACAATACTTGTTCGGGAATGGTACATTCTTCACAAAGTATTCAAAAATTGCTTTCTATATTGTGTGGAATATAAGAATTACGATTTACAAATAAAAAGATCACGTTACTAAAATCGAAGCTTCATGCCATTATGATGAGGATTATAAACTAAAAATGTTTTAATTAGTAAAATGCATTTCTCTATGCACAAAAATTTAGATCAATATTACATTTTCAACTATGAATTAAAATAAGAATACAATAAAAATTAACGACATTCTGTTTCTCTACGGCTGTGTCTCTATTTCTCTCTGTCTCTGTCTCTGTCAATCTGTCTGTCTGTCTGCCTGTCTCTCTCTCTCTATATATATATATATACGATGATCATTAAATAAGTTTCCAGACTTATTTCGTATGGGCACTTTTATTGATAGCACGCACATGAAACTCTAGTCCTCTTCGAAGTAATCTCCTCCGGCTGCACTACACTTGTACTGTTCCAACAACAACTGAAAGGCCCCATGGATAGTCTTCTTGTGTGAGCGCGTCAATGATCTTCGTCACAGCCTCTTTTATCTCCTCAACGGTCTCATAACTAGCTTAGGGAATAATCAAAAGTCACAGGGAGCAAAGTCTGGACTATAGCGATTGTGAGGAACTGTCATAATCCTCATCCTGTCTGTGACAAGGATGGAGTTGTGGACTGGTGCATTGTCCTGCTGGAAATGCCACTGAGCCGATATGAAGAGTGCTGCATTCTTCCGACGGAATCTCTTCCTGAACTCCCTTAAAACCTCAACATAGTAACCCTAACCCTAACCGTCTGGCCTATCAACTTTGGTGTATTGACTCCTTGCTCCTTCCATACCTCTCATCATCCCTCACAGACTCCATACATTCTTTGAATCTTTTATTCCACACAAAAACTGATGCTGGATTTATGCAAGATGGTCGAAAAGCAGTCTGAAGAATTCAATATATTTTTGTGGCATTCTTTTCGAGTTTAAAACAGAATTTTATTGCATATTGTTCTTCTAAAGTGTCAGATTACATTTTTGAAATTCACCATCTGTGACAATCAGACTTTAGTATGGTGTATTCCAATTGCTGCTGTAGCTGTTCATTTGAAGCTGAAATCATAAAAATTGGTCAGTCATCTCATAATATGTATAGCAATAACATACTGAATTTTTAAGATTCTACGCCAATTTTTGTATGCCTGTACACAAAAGTCTGGAAGTTTATTGAATGTACCACGTATATCTATTACCACGTGGTCTACCACTAAGAGGAGAGAAATAAGAAACTTCACCTACCCCTCCGTGTTTGAATTAGCCGGCCGCCAAAGACTGACCGTTAAAAGAGGAATAAGGAATGTAGGTCAACTTCGGCCGGCTGTTGAATGAAGAAAAGAATGTGGGTCAAGCTATCTGTACCCCGTAACCCCGCCCGGGTGAAAGAGATAGTAGTCCGGACGAATCGCCTGACAGAAGAAAGAGGCTAAATGATTGGCCAGAATTCTAAAGCGGAAGTAGCACCCTTTTTCGTCGGCGAAAATCGGAATAAAGGAAATTAGTTTAGTGGACAGAGTTCGCCATGAACAGATAGGTGAGTCTCATGCCCAACTCCGGGTGAAGAAGCGACATAGAGCTCTTGGACAAGATGACAGACGCATTCAAGCCGAGCTATATAAATCCTGCTAGCCCGTAAAAGAGAAAATACTTTAAGAAGGAACCCGCCAAAAAGCTAAGTAAACATTAAGACTATTTTCCCCTACACCCTTCCTAAGTACTGCAATTACTCTCTCTCTCTCTCTCTCTTTCTCTCTCAATTTCAAGAAGGAAGAAAGAAAATAATAAGGAAGAAAAACATTTGTATTTATGTATTATCCGCTGATAATATAGCCGACACATTAAAAATGTGTGTCCGCGTGTATTTAAAACCTTGTTATATTTAATGTCCCCACTTGTTGAAATTTGTTCATTGTGTTGTCTGCCTATCAAGTTGCCTTTTGCATGCTCCCTTTTCAGCTTCATTCGCCTCAATTTATTCTCGCTCGTGTCCTACTAGCCTCTAAAAATATTATGCGGGAAATTGGAATTGTCGACTACGATAATTAATATTATTTTATTAAAACCTAGAGGCCCATATCTTCCATTATCCTAGGGGAAGGAAGAGGTAATGGCCTGGTGTGTGTGTGTGTGTGTGTGTGTAACGTGAAATTAGGAAACCCCTTGCCCGTGGCGGTCAGTCTAGCCCCAAATTAACCCCAACATAATCGGCCAGTTTCCCTATGCCCAAAAAGGGAATCTTAACTGGAACTTATTTTGCGAGGGATCAAGAGCCAGGCTGCCCCGTCTTCACACGTGCGAAAAATAAACTCCCGTATTGGGATAAATATTTTATACTGCGTCACACTATATATATAATAAGTCTTATTAAAGATCATGAAACACTGATTTTCATTTTTAATTGTCATTTTTCAAGTCTTCTTATATTTCTTGTTTTAGGGTCCAAGGAGTAAGGGTATTGTCCCATATCTTCTGCCCAAGCGCTTTCGAAAAAGAAAAATAACTAAAAACTTGAAAAATAACATTCAAATGATAAATAGTGTTCCATCGTCTTCGATAAAGCTTAAATTAATTAGAACTGACCGCCTAAATTTAAACTCTTCAATATATATATATATATATATATATATATAATTGTGAACATTATTTTTCGTGATTTGTACACATTTTCATCGGTAAGTTTGGTTTTTTTTTTGTTTTTTTTAGTAATTATATCTTGAAAATCCGTCGATTCAAAATATTTCGTTTTTATTAATTTATTTATTTTTTTAATTGCAAATCCCAAGATAGCAATAATCTGGTGTAATTATTTTACATATAATGCCTGAAGAACATTCTGCAGACCGAATTAATGATATGTAATGAAATAATACTAATCACTTAAATAAGATATGTATTTTTTGTTGAAGTGTTGAAAATTGAATTCTTTACTATTAATTATATACTTAAAAAATGAATTTCCTTCTCATTGTTAGTTTTAAGAGTGGATATCTTTATATCGCCCTTCATTTAACAATTTTGCTCTCTGTAAAAGACAAACAATCAAACATTCTCTAATTGTTAATATCAGTATCCCATTTTTTTAGAGGAATAACAGTCATATCTTAAAAGTCTAATGTATAGAGTATTTTAAATTCCTTATGTGCTAATAGTATATAGTAATAGACTACTAATAACAGACCATCAGTTTACTAATAAAAGTATTCACGACTTAGCCTACCATAAATATATCATTGGGTGCCTCATTCATACGCCCTTGTGCTACATCTAAGCAAAAATCAAAAAAATTACAACTTTAAATAAATGATGATAGAATATCGCAATGACCAACTATAAAATGCCAGTGTTAGATATTTGGTAATGATATAGTTAGAATCGACTTAAGATATTTGTTAACTGGATGTTTCAATACCCCATCAGTAATTAAAGTAAAGTTAGCGACCGTAGTCGACAGCGACCGGGAGACTTTCTTTTTAATTGCCACTACACCGAGGAGTAGGGGTGGGTGTTACTCCTTTCTCTTGATTGCTCCACTTTACCCTTGATACGTACCTTATATCTCTGAGTGTTAAGCAAGGAGATATCAAGTACAATTTTTAAAGTCTTTAGTATGACGTAACCAGGGATTGGACACAGGTCTCTCGAACCATTGGCGAACACTCTACCCACAAGGCCAATGTGCCGGACTAAAAGTTCATCAATTACTTTAAATATTTGATAATATAATACTATTATAATTTAGTCTATTATGAATAGCCTGCTATAATATCCCACGATATATATTAGGTATTAGAATACTTCAAATGCCTACTTTAAATTTTTGCAATTGAATTACTTCAGCCAACTATGAATAGGCTAACTTGAATATTTTAGAGTAGAAAACTGGTATAGCTTTCTATGAATTTGCTGTTTAAAATATTTGGCTGTAAATTACAACAGTAACCTACTTTCTGCAAGTAATCTTTTGACCAATCAAAGTTTTAGCGGCTCAGTAGAATTGTCCCTACGTGATGACCTGTAATTTTTAAAATTTCCTGAAAGGAGAGTGAATCGAACTCTTGAAACCTTACACAATGGATAATCTGTTTCGTTTCACGTATGTATAAAATAAGAAAAAATGAAGTATGTTGTTTTCTGACACATTTACGGGATTTATAGTTGTGCAAAAACTAATCTTGAGACAAATATGTTAGTCCGACTCAACAAATGATGGTTGAAGGATTATAAATCTTCTTAGTATATAGGATTATGAATCATTTTAAAAGTAGGAATTTACTGGGAAGTAAATGTAGTTCTTCCCATTTAGTAATATTTACCATGATCATGGTTTGAGTGAGAACCAAGATAATATTTCGATGGTCGTATTTTAAACTCAACAATTGACGCAACCCTTAAATATGAGTTGCAGTAATTTCCAACCAGAACTATTTGACCCTGGCCGTTGACCTGTCGGTTTCGTCCACCCAGCATCTGATGAAGCGCCCCGTCTTCACATCCACCATGCTACCTACCATGGCTTCGGATGTTTAACTTGTAGTTTTAAAAGTGCTTTTCTTCTTTTTCTCAACTCCGATTACGTCCATTCCTTTTTTAACATGCGGGACACCACTGGAGGAGCAAGGACGAAATCATAATCGACGTTCTCCTATGCACCCCTTCACTCGACTAGCAAGAACTTGTCTACAAAAGTTCTGCATGGACACTGTGTGTAACCTGGAAGACGTGCCGGTAGCGATGGATGATAGAGACGGATGGCCAGAGAGAGTTAGGGAAATCCGCGCAAACAGCGTGACATGATCATGATCAAGGAAAACCTACAGCAGATTTTTTTTAACTTTCTTTTGCCATCTGTCACTATTGTTCATCGCACTTAGTAAGAATTCCGTAGTCGATATCCATTGTCCACATAAAAAAGCTGATAGATGTAGATTTTTGCAGGCCAGTCACCACGGACATGTCAAAAGAATAGGAATGTTGCTTAAAAATTCGTTCTTACTTCTTCAGCAGTGACAAGTAAGTACTACTTGCCTTTATTAGAAGATTTCCGAGGGAATAAGTAAATGACCGTACTATTGCTGCTTTTTTTTTTTGAGTGCTGCTTCCTGGATTTGTTCAAGACAGCACGCATCATTATGTAGTTCCTGTCCATCTTTTTCTTCAAGAGTCAAAGTAGAACTGACGTAACAGCAACTTGGAAGACTTCACGTTCTATTTTATCTGAGAGATCTGATTTTCATATGATCAGCAACCTTTCAATAGCAGACTAGGTCTAACAAATATTTATGTTGACATAGCTTTCTGTAGATGGAATGTTGCTATCAAGGTATATGAATTGGTCTTCTAATTTCAGAGGCTAGCCATTTAAGGTGTCCATGCTGCCACCATGATTAAAATACATGAACACTGTTTAATCTGGGTGTATACAATACTGATTTATCCTTTCAAATCATGTATTTATAATTTGAATGAAACTCTCAAATTTCATGAATTACTGTCTGGATATTTATTTATATGACCATTTGTTCTTTTTTTTTTTCGCATGTTGCGGAGTCTTAGGACATGTCTGTTACTTTCTGACCTAATTCTGCATTCATTTATTCTTAATTGACCCATTATTAGTATATTAAATGATATAGAACTTTTAATTAAAACTACAGACTCTAAAATCTCATTAACAGTTCCCATAAAAAATGACATTCATTCACGATTCAAATATTGTCCATGTGATCTTTTGTCACCTAATATAATTATCAACGCAGCTTCTTCTTCTTCTTCTTCTTCTTCTTCTTTTCTTCTTCTTCTTCTTATTGATTTTGTTATACAATAAGCTCATCTTTTATGTATTTTGTCTTGATAGAGTAATAAAGAGCACATTATATCTCATAATTTATTTGAATTTTTTTAGAAAGCGGCCGTCACTGATTTTCACGTCAATTCTCACGAAAATGCTTTATAATTTACTATCGCTATATCCATATAACCGGGCTCATTGGTCTAGTGGGTAGAGTGTTCGCCAATGGCTCGGGAGACCAGGGTTCAATCCAAGGTTGAGTCTTACCAAAGACTCAAAAGTGGAGCTTGATACCACTTTGTTTAACACTCAGCATTATAAGGTATATATCAAGTGTAACGTGTAACGTGAACAACCCAGGGATAGGAGCTGCACCCTCCCCTACATATTGGTGAAGTAGCTAATGAAAAGGGAGCTTTTGTTTCACCTTCGACTACGGTCGCCAACTTTACTTGACTTTACTTTCTATATCCATATATATCCAGATAAAAAAATGCATATTTCGGAAGCAGGCATTTATTGATTCATTACTTTACGTTACACAAAGAAAGAGTATATATATATATATATATATATATATATATATATATGTATATATATATATATATATATATATAATTAACCTAAATCGCGAGTCGAAAATCTTCTACTAAAGTTTCACCTTATCAGATCATCAGGAAGCCTAACTTCGAAGTTAGGCTTCCTGATGATCCGATAAGGTGAAACTTTAGTAGAAGATTTTCGACTCGTGATTTAGGTTAATTTTATAATTGGCTCCAATTGTGTTGAGCACTTTAGTAATTGTAGCATTGCAGCATTTGCGGAGGGTTTTTGGTTTTCTTTTGACCACTGACTGCGTATCCCTTGATTTTTTCAAGGGGTCGGACGAGGTTGGCCTTTTCTTTCTTTTTGACCCATAATTTTTTTCTTTTTCCCTTGGGCTGTGATTCGAGATACTTTTATCTCTTGTTCCTGGCAGATTTTTTTTTTCTGGTACCATGAATACATGAATACTGGTAAATATTAGATTAGTAAATATATATATATATATATACATATATGCGGATACTAAGTTAAAAGATTTTAAAAAATGTTTTTAGTCATAGAATGTTGTGTTGGCTCATTGTCTAGTGGGTAGAGTGTTCGCCAATGATCCGGGAGACCTGGGTTCAATTCCAGGTCGCGTCATACCAAATACTTTGAAACTGGTACTTGATACCTCCTTGCTTAACACTCAGCAATATAAGGTCACTATCATGGGGAAAGTGGAGCAATCCAGGGAAAGGAGTAGCGCCCCCAGCAACATCTCGGTGTTGGGGAGGGCGCTACTCCTCTGGTCGCCCTCGACTACGGTCGCCAACTTTACTTATTGTGTTGGAGCAGGGTCTCAAAGAATGTTGACGAGTCAAAGACCAAACTAAAGGATGAAAGGAAAAGAAAAAAAAAACATATTCAGATGCATCAGCTGCGTGGGTGGCGTAACAGGAATGTACCTGTATTTTAACGTAGACAGGCCAGAAGTTGTTCCAAATAAGAAGTGCCACATAAATTCCGTGTTGACATGGTAGAATGAGGCATGTCTTCGAGCAATGTGTAGGCAGAAAGTTTGACCACAAGGATTTGCCTGGGTGTTCTTAAAAGTATATAAACCGGGGAAGATTTCGACCCGTGGAGAATGAAACAGAAATGCAGAGCGATTTCACCGAAAAATCGCGCCGTCGCTCCTCTGTGTATGAGTGTGTGCCTTTCGTCTCTCTCTCTCTCTCTCTGCTAATGTGTACATTTCGGGTAATAACAGGAAAAAAAGGAAGCAGATTATATTTTCATACATCAGCGTTGTTGTCTTTCTCTGCACATCATTACAGATAAATTCTATTTACGTTTTGAACTGATGTTATAACTTCCCTATGGACTGGTTTCATATGCATGCAAAGGTAATATGGCATTTTCGATTTGATAAAGGAAGATGTATTGCATATGAAATCGTTGTCCACTCTGAATAGGGGGTGCCACAAGCTCCAGAATTCAGATCGTTACTTCTCGTTCTGTAGCTCATTCTAAAACGAATATACTCTTTTCACTTTTTTTTTTTTTACTATTATGAGTGACTGCTTCTTGTATCTAACTCAAGTATTCTTTTGTTTTCATGTGTGATTTGGTTTCTTTGTTTAATGGCATATAAAATCTTTTTAGGTTATTTAATGCCGAAGCCATTCTCCTAGAAGAACAGTAATGGTACTATTTAACCCATAGCAGGGAGGATAAGGGGGTTCATACCTTTCCCAAGGTTATTTGCCTGTAAGTGAACGTAAAAACGCGACTGGAGTACGAACTCGCGTACTACGATTCCTCAGTCCATCGCTTTAACCATTACACCACGAGGACATCCCCTGTTTTGTTTTCATTCACAAAGTAAGAAACAACGGTCCCCGTGTGGTGGCATGTAATCACTTCGTTATTACATTATATAATTTTGCATTACTTGGTCTGGATTATGCCATATTGTCTCACATGATAACAACATTCAAAATATATTTTTCCAACTTTTTGATGTGTGCTCCTTTCATATGCCTCCCTCACTACTTGTACTGTTCTTCATTCTTTTTACGTTGCTTGTTTGTTTTTTTGTTTTTTTTGTTTTTTGTTTTTTTTGTTCTTAAACTTCATTTAGTTTGAATGTGTTTTCAGGTGTACATGTTATGTTTTGACCTGTTGACCCAGCCAAAAATGCCATTCAGGGTGACGCACCGGAAGGAAGTGACACATTCTAATGGCAGTTATGAGAGGAAATCGCGTGGGCGGAAATTGGCTGATAAAATGGGGCGAGGTAAAGAAAAATCCCATTATACTCTCATAGACTGACGCACCGGAAGAGAGTGACCTCTGAACTGGGTGACAGTTATTTCCGCTCGATGCCAATCACACAGGCCATTCCAAAGAAACCGGAAGTGACACATCCTGATCGCCAGACATCGGAAGAAATTGCGGAGGCGTGGAGGCGTGTCCATATCCCCACGTGGGAGTTTGAAGGTAATATAAGGCCGACGAATTGAACAGAACACAGTTGAGTTCGACGAACCAGTAGACAGGCGAGAAGGAGGGCAAGCAGTATAGTTGGAGGGGAGAGGACGAGATGTAGTAGGAAGAGCCAGCACCCAGCAGACTCCAGGGCTCCGGTTGAGCAGCCATGGAGAACGAGAAAGACACAACGCTGACGGCCATAACTTTTGGGTCAAAATATTTCAGTTATGTTCGGTCTCCAGCTCCCTCTCACACGCAAACTTTGAGTAACCCTTTTCGAAACCTTACAAATAAAGTGAGAGGTAAAATATTTTATAAAGAAGTCTTCCTGCTACTTTCTGTGTGCGTCATTTATTACTGCGTCTTTATCATCGTGCGTCTGTCTATTATTGTGTCGTTATGATGCTGCATGATGCTGTAGATGACTATATAACATACATTTCTCATATTTTCTTTTATATTTCACTACAATCCATGATTGATTTATTTTTAATCTTACTTTACAATTCTCAAATAGGTTTTAAAAGTGATCAGCTAGTTTCTTAAGTGATATATGTATGTATATACCAGCCATTTCGCATGAGCAGAGTGGAAAAGATTTTAATTCAGAGTTTCTTTTCTCGTAAACAGTTTGCCATATCACTGTTAAAGAGTTAAGTCTGTCCTAGAAGCTAACAATAGTTCGAGTGAGAATAGTTTGATTCTAGACCTTTCCAAGGATATTTAGTGCAGTGTTGAATACAAACTGTTGGATCCAGGATTTGAACCCGGGTCACCAAGTACGAAGATATTCATTACACCAAGAATAACTCCATTTTAAGTGATATAGGAAAAAAATCAACCAAAAATCCTAGAAAAAGCTCCCCCGCCTCCAAATGAGAAACAAATCAGAAGTAATTGAAAGAAAACATGCAATAAGGAAACTTTTTTTCAAACAAATTACAAAGAAACTCTACACGATTTAAACAAATAGTATCCCCCACCCAGAATAGAAAAAAAAGTTTTTCAACGAGGTAATTGTGATCACTCTGGGTACACAAGAAAATAAGCAAAGACTTCAAATTATAAAACATAGAAGGAAAAAAAATGTAATTCAACAATATTGAACAATGGACAAAAACTGAAATGAGAAACAACATTCAAATAACAATGGTGTTCTTCAACGGAGCCGACGTATGTGAAAAATAGACACACATATACAGAAGGAATTAGATGAAATCATAAAAGAAAAATAAAGGGTTATATGATGACGATGGTTTAATGATTGTAAGAATAGAAAATCCAAGAATAGAGAATGACTTCCCCTTATGAACATTGCTACTCTCCACTTGTAAACAGATATATAAAAGGATAAGCAAAATACTAATTGGTCACGTTTTAGATAAAACAACGTAAATAAAAGCCTTGTACAGAATCGCACAACAAAACAGCGTCTTTATCACAAAAGATATTTTCATATCATAAGCAGAAAAGAAAAATAACAAAACAAAAAAAAAGAAAAGCAATATAATTCAACACATGCACTACCAAACGTAGAAAAATTATGATTTTTTTTTAAACAAAGACAAACAACCAAAAAATATTCAAGAGAAACACAACTAAAAAGCAGATGCTATCATAAAAAAAACAGTGAAAATAATAATAAGATAATAAAAAACGTTGATAAAATGATAATAAAAAATAATAAAAAAACGATAATAAAATTCTAAACAAAAAAAATACCCACACGAAATATGGAATTGCAACAACAAACGTGTGTATGTGTGAGTTTGTGCAGGCGTAAGTTTATACCTTCCAGTAATTTATTTTATATTTTGCAAAGGTCATCACGAAAAGAAATAAACAGCAATAAAAAAAGTTTCTATAAACGAATTGATTGACTAAACACCTTACTTAACTGAACTCATTTCTAAATAGTGACACGAGAACAAATTCCCACGGAAAATCATTTCATAAGAAAAGAGATGCTCAAATTGATAAGAGTGAAGTTCCTGCTACACAGTGACTAATGTGCTGGACGATGACATCGAGTATGAATGTTGGAACGGCAGTCGTGTTCTAAGGTTTATTCGGACCTATACTTGTCCGAAATTATGAACTTCGTTATCCACCCAAAGTTAATGATCAAATGAGGCCACCATTGTTCTTCTACAAGGATAGTTTCTGCAAAAATAACCACGATGGTTTATAGTCTATTACACAAAGGAAAAGAACCAAATCACCAAGTCGGTAAAAGTTAATTCAAAGAAAATCGTAATGACGTGATATCCTATTTACCAATCCTTCCGCTCGGGCAGGATATGACATAAAGTCAATTTTTAAGCGGAGTTTAACAGGTTTGAATTCAGAGTTTTCCTTCTCCTAGACTAGTTGCCTAACCAACGCTGAGGAACCTAGTCTGTCCTACTATTTACCCATAGCTGGAGGGAGAATAATTGGATTTATACCTTTCCCAATGGTATTAGTGCTATGTGAAATGCAATCAGTCTCGTCCAGGATTTGAACTCGTGTCGTCGTGTTCATTTCCTACGACGATAACAATTACACCACGGATAACTCCAACAATTATACCACGGGCATCTCCCGTAATGATGTGATATACAGAGAGAAATGTAAAATCCCATCATATTATACCCCACAACAGTTTCGTCTCATATCGACCACTCTAAAAGTACATGAGATATAAAGTGAAATGATATTACATATAAAACAATACATTCATATAGCATTCGAATTTACGTTCGGACACACACACACACACACTGACACACACACACGCGCGTGCATATATATATATATATATATATATATATATATATATATATATATATATATATATCAGGAGTTATTTATACAAGATACAAGAGTGAGTTCAAATCTCTTCGGGTACCCCATTAAAATGATCTTGAGCCACACAAGTTCTCTGACGAAAGCAACAAACTGGAAACATGCATACGGAGATCATTAAATAAGCTTCCAGACTTTTTTAGTATGGGCACTTTTCTTGATAGTACACAGATGAAACTCTAGTCCACTTCGAAGTAATCTCCTCCGGCTGCAATGCACTTTTTGCACCATTCTAACAACTTCTTGAATGCCCCATGGAAGTCCTCTTGTATGACCGTGTCAATGACCTTCGTCACAGCCTCTTTCATCTCCTCAATTGTCTCATATCGACAGCGTCTGAGCTTAGGGAATAAGCAAATGTCACAGGGAGCAAGATCTATAGGGAAGGTGTGGAACTGTCTTGATGCCCATCTTGGTTATATAGTCTGTGACAAGGATGGAGTTGTGGACTGGTGCATTGTCTTGCTGGAAATGCCACTGACCCGATTTGAAGAGTGCTGGCCTCTTCCGTCGGAATCTCTTCCTGAACTCCCTTAACATAGAAGCCCTAACCCTAACCCTCTGGCCTATCAACTCTTGTGTATTGACTTCCTTACTCCTCCCACACATCTCACCGTCCATGACAGACCCCATGCCTTCCTTGAATCTCTTATGCCACTCAAAAACTGATGCACGGTTAATGCAAGATGGTCGAAAAGCAGTCTGAAACATTCTATACGTTTCTGTGGCAATTTTTCCAAGTTTATAACAGAATATTATTGCATATCGTTCTTCTAAAGTGTCAGATTGCATTTTTGAAATTCCCCTGCTGTGACAATCAGGTTTTAGTAGGGTGTATTCCAATTGCTGCTGTAGCAGTTCATTTGAAGTTGAAATCATAAAAATTGGTCAATCATCTCATAATATGTATAGAAATAACATACTGAATTTTCAAGTGTCTACGACAATTTTAAATGCCTCTACGAAAAAAGTCTGGAAACTTATTGTAGTTTTGGTTATATATAACAAGTATGTAAGAATAAAATAAATAAATTTAAAAAAATACAAATCTCTTCACATACCTTCCTATTTTAATATATATATATATATATATATATATATATATATATATATATATATATACGTGTGTGTGTGTGTGTGTATCTGTTTATCTCTTATATACTCTCATAAATTCACTCATATGATCTATTCAAGATTTGTACTTGTTTATTTCTTTCAAATGCGCATTGTAAATATATCAAAGTAATTAATCTTTACGTTGCACACAAAAAAAACAACAAAAAAATTGATATATTTGTGCATTTGTATATCTACAATTATTTATCTCCTCTCTCTCTCTCTCTCTCACACACACACACACACACACACACACACACACACACACACACACACACACACACACACACACACACGCCTTCATACACACGTGCGCACATAGACATAGTCACTCAGACACAGCCACACAAACACAACTATAAAAAACACACTATATGCATTGGTGATTTACAAATCAGAAATACATGCATTTGCTACTGTTGGAAATCTACTTGTAATTTTATTTGTATCTCGCTCGATCGACTCAAAAGTGATAAATTTAGTTCTTTGACCATTTGAATAATAAATATTCACTGACTTCAGTCTCTTTTTACATTGTTTTGCTAGTTTCGATAAAAAAAAAAAAAGAATACCGTGTAGATATGAGCATTTAAATTTTAAAAGAAAATAAATGTTTATTTAACAATCTTCATTTAAAGAATTTTCTTGTAAAACGTATCTAGTATCTTTGTTCCACATTTTGCATCCAGTGAATCTCCTTTTACTAAATCCTGTTGATCATCCAATAGTTAAATGATAAAAAAAATCTTCTTAGCCAGAGCAGGAAACTTTACTTTCTCCTTGTTAATTTTTTTTGCCAACTTATTTTCTTTATATGCCTAATTTTTTCTGAATTTGTTGAAATGGAAGTCCTCATTACGTACAAGCTAACGTTCTTTAATGCGACCTTGTAGTTAGCAATTTCAAACTGTAATCAGGGAATTATGTTCACCTTCTGACAAATAACTATGGAAGATGTTTGAACTCCGTTATCTCCTGCTTTAAGCAATCAGTTAAATAGTGCTATTAATGTCCTTCTACCATGACTAAGTAGTAAGTTGGCCACCTTAGTCGAGGACGACCAGCAGGCTCCCTCTACAATAGCTACTACAAATACTAAAATTAACATAGGCATGACTTCTAGGCTACATCCTGTGTCCACGTGGAGCTACAGTAAATAATTTTAAGTCCATCCTTACTTCTCCAGCAATGTCCAGCATGGCTCGTTGGTTTTCTTTTTCATTTTTGGGATGGGTTTAGCGATGGGAAGTAGGTAGCCGTATAGCTGCTGCTTTTGGGGATGCCATTTCCAGGATTAATTCATAACAACTCGCAGCATTCTTGAACAATTACCGTCACGCTTTATATATATATATATATATATATATATATATATATATATATACATAAGTAAAGTTAATGACCATAGTCGAGGGTGACCAAAAAGCTCCCTTTTCAATAGCTACTATACCGAGGTGTAGGGGAGGGCACAGCTCCTTTCCCTGGATTGCTCCACTTTAGCCTTGATACGTACCATATATTGCTGAGTGTTAAGCAAGGAGGTATCAAATACTATTTTTAAAGTCTTTGGTATGACGTGACCTGGGATTGAAACCAGGTCTCCCGAACCATTGGTGAACACTTCACCCACTAGACCAATGAGCCGGAATATAGCATTAAATAACCTAAGAAGTTTGATATGACATTAAGAAAAAGAAACCTAAATAGGTCGATTGTTTAATTTTAATGGTGTGTCCACCTATTTAGTACTATTTTATGCCCAGTGTTTATTGAATAGCGTTCATTTTAAGATTTATATTTATATGTATTGCCGAGTTGTTCCGAAGGAATTGTTTTCTTTTTCTCCCAATCCTGTTGAGTATGAATTGTTTCCAATAGATCTATTTGAACGATAGATTGAAATTTAACAAGGACAACTTGACCTCCAATCTAACACCAATAATTTGCCCTAACTTAGTATTCCGGAATAAATATTCATTGCTTCACGTAAGTCTAAGAAAGAATTTGCACAAATCGTACCACTTGATGGTTGATAAATAGATTATCATTATACAGACGGTCGATGTTAATAAGATTTATCCCAAATTAATAATATAAGTTCAATTTGTTTTGTTTTGTTTTATTTTGTTTTGTTTCCTTTCCGTTCCTTTCTTTTCTTCTCTTATTTATTTATTTATTTATTCATTTATTTATTCATTTATTTATTTTCTTCTCTTTTTTCTTTCCTATTCGTTTTCTTTTCTTTTCTTCTTTTCTGACAATTTATGCTTGTATTATCTTTCAACCCGTTGTACCTCCTAAAAATTCGACACATTTTAAACATTATTTACTCTGCCAATCATATGATAGGTTTTTTTTTCAGAAGGTACGCTGATATGAGTCTTTCTTTGTAAATATATTTTCTGGTCTTTCCTTATTTTGATAAAACATCCATCGTTGTTCAAACAATATCTTTCAGCACCTTAAAGTCCTGATGAATGTTTATTAAAGCCGAAACTTTCCTATCATCATAAACTCATCATATTTGGATTTCTTTATTTTTCTCTTTTCTTCATACTGTCAGTTGCCCAGTCAGCTGGGGCTGTAGAATACACTGACTGCACCTCTGCAGAGGGGTAAAACCCACCCCAACAAGTGTCCTGGATATGACACTAAATAATCTGATGGTGAGGTTCCAGCAATGCTGGAGCTTTGGGGAATGCGGAGTACCCCTTCATTGCCATTGCTCCCTGGTCCACTCCGGCCCAGAATTGTAGCACCTGACAGGGCCCTATCTATGGATTAAATAGAATTAACGGCATACTTATGCTAAACTGAATTGTTTGAGTAAACTGAATAGCTTTAAATAGAAATGTTTTTGACAATTAAACCGTACTTACATTTAAACAGCGTGCTCATGCTTAACTGAATTATTTGAAATAGAACTGTTTTCGACTTTAAAACTGTATTTACACTTAACGGAATTGTTACATATAACTGCTTGAATAGTTTGAAATGGAAATGTTTTTGACGATTAAACTGTACTTATGCTAAACTGAATTATTTCAAATAGAACAGCTTATTTACATAAAAATGGATTTGGCGTTAAATAACCTACAAAGGTTGATATGCCATAATACCAAACAAACCAAACCAAACCAATCATACAGTCCGATTTACTTCCTTATACATTCCAACAAAGTTATATGATTTAAAGTAACTGTTATAATTAAATGATATATGGTATATAATTGTGGGAATTAATAACATAAGGTGGGAGTAATTGAAACCATATACATTTATTAGAGATTGTTTCTCGCAAGAATTTATATTGAAACCACAACTGATTCTATATGATTATTATTATTAGCAACTTGAAACTATATATATTTGCTTGCCAATTCGGCATAAAAAAATGATACGCCATAAAAGCCACTATCAAGGGACATTTTCACGAGAAATCAAATGACATCATGTCTCTTTAAACTTTATGAATATTCCTTGGTATGTATTTTAAATTCAATCATGGAAAACGGTGAATATTTCTAATTTTTCACTCATTTTTTAATATTTTTTTTTCAATTTTTAAAAAGAAACATCCAAATGCTTTATTGATTATCGTGATACGCCCAACGCCATACGTCCCATTTATTTAGAAATATCTTCTGTGTCTGGCCACTTAGATATAATTTCATTATCTTTCTAATCTTCTTGTAAAAATAATTAGATATGATTTTCCCCTTGATCGGATGATTCATTTCCACTTCAAATTCCCAAAGAACCTTTATTTATATAGTCTCGTTCAGCTTATCTAATCGTTAGTAAATATATAATGTGTTCGAAAAGTATCGAGACTGAACAAGTATATATCATGAACAGATTAATGAAATGTTAATTCTCTTAAAAATGGCCCTTCAAAATTACTTATGACAACAGCTAGTCTTTCATTGGTGAAAGCATATCTTGAATTTCCCTTTTAATTTGTTGAGAATCTGTGCTCTTGTATTTCTTTTAAATTTCTCAGATCTTATCTTTAAGATTAATTTTTAGTTTAGCGATCAAGAACAAGTTTGAACAAGTGGAGTGTAGGGCATCTACAGAATCTTGTTTGGCGAAACTCATTTGTTTAAATAGCCCAATTGGCTGGGGATGCAGAATACACCGACTGCTTCTTTGCAGAGGGGTAAGATACTCTCAGAGAGTGTTCTGGATATACACAGTCTGATAGTGAGAGTCCGGTAATTTCGAAACTTATAGGGAATGCAGAGTGCCCTTTTATTGCCATCGCTCCCAGATGTACTCTGTCACAGAGTGTTACCACCTGATGGAGTCCTATTTATGGGTCAAACAGAACTAAACAGTGTCCTTATAAAAAACTGAATTGTTTGAAATAAACCTTTTTTTTTTGGCATTTAAACTATTTAGGTATATCAAACTGAATTGTTTAAAATAGAACTGTTTATATGTATAAAAAGGATTTTATATTAAATTACTTATAATGGTTGATATGCCATAAAATCCAACCAAATCAAATCATAAATATCTAATATATATTAATAAAGAGTATCTGGAATGAAATAACCTACATTGATTGATATGCCATTAAACCCAGCCAAACCAATTAGTTGTTCAAAAAACTATAGAGAAAAGGCTTCATAATAATTTTCAAATAGGTATTAACAGCAATAAATTGTTTTGGAGGTGGCTGTGGTGTAATGGTTATCGTCGTAGAAAATGGACACGGTGACTCGAGTTCAAATCCTGTACGAGACTGATTGCATTTCACATAGCTCTTATACCCTTGGGAAATGTATGAATCCAGTTATTCTCCCTCCAGCTATGGGTAAATAGTAGGACAGACTGGATTCTTCTGCCTTGGTGAGGCAACTAGTCTAGGAGAAGGAAAACTCTGAATTCAAACCTGTTAAACTCCGCTTAAAAATTGACTTTGTGTCATATCCTGCCCGAACGGAGGGGTTGATAAATAGGATAAAAATTGTTTATCTTTAGAGTCAAACATGCCTAATACTTGCTGGATGTGTTTAGTAAGATTCGAGAATCTTCCAGATGAAAGCAAACGGTTCCTACTGAAATTAAAGATGCGGTCATCAAATCTTCTAAAAATTGAAAACCAATAAGTTCTATCTGCCGTCATAATGATTTTTTATTTATTGTCAGTGTCAAAATATAAAGAAACAATTTTGAAATTTTGGTGGTTTTTTTTCTACTTCATTTTAATTCTTTCAGTAAAAAGCTTTAAAACGTCTGTTTAACTTCTTTTCCTCACACATCGTATTCGATTTGTCTGCAGGTTTGAAACAAGTTCTTTGCGCATTTCACAGCTTTATAGAATATGAATCAATTAATCCAAGATAAGTATTGTTGTGTTTGTATTCACAGTCCTTATGGCTGGCTTCACAGCCTTATTGAGTTCCCCTTACTATTAGCGCAGGTCTGCGGAATCGTATTACGTGAGTTCGAACCCCAGTCGCGCTATTGCATTCACTTTCGGACTAATAACCTTGGGAAAGGTATGAACCCCCTTATCCTCCCAGTTTTGAGCTAAATATCATCACTAATGTTTTTCTGGAAGGATGACTTTGGCATTAAATAACCTGTGAAGTTTGATATGTCATTAAACAAGCATATCTCCAAGGTCTTGACGCTGTGTTTCTCAGATAAGAGTGGTAAAATTATATTAGAAATATATATAACTATCTCATCATCAGCACTCAGCATAGAAACTTTCTGGACACTCACTGGACAGGGTAGTCGGTGTATTCTACAAACCGAACCGACTGAGTAATCCCTTCAAAGGGTGAAATGGGTGTTTTTAAAAATTATTTACATACATAGGAATGCATGATTCTATTTAATTGTGTGCTGGTTATTCTAATTTTGCATGAAATTACTTGTTGCTATGATTGATTAGAAAAGATTATTATAAGTAGTAGTTACTTGACATCGTACCATTTTTTTGCAAATTATTGGTGCTAGGTTTGGTTTGGTTCCTTTGTAAAAAAAATGACATATCGTAGCTTATTTAAAGCCAAAGGCAAACTTGTAGAAGAACAGTTGTGATACTCTCTAAACCAAAGCTAATGGAAAAGCTATTTCATACATAAGGTATTACTCTGAAAATGAACGTAATAGCGAGACTAAAGCGCGAGATTTCTTACAAATGTCACAATCCTGCCGCTTGGCCACTTTTCCACGTGAACTCCCATTTATTATCATAATTTACTCCTTTTCAAGTTTTTCACACGTACGTTAGACTATAGATTCTCACTGGAGTTTGAGAGACAGCTAGTCTACTCAAGTCTCCAAGACTCTTCTCAGTATTCTGGCCGATCTCATTAATGCTGTTGTTTGGATGGTGTTCACTCATCCTTTTATTTCCAAGTCCTCTTGTCCTTGTATCAATCTTGGTGACTGTACCAAGAACACCAATTACAATTGGTATCGCTGTCACTTTCATATTTCACAGGTTTTCTATTCTCCAGCAAGGTCCAGGTACAGCAAAGTACACAACTCTGCAAGTTATTATAATTATCATTACTAGTAGTATTAGTAGTAGGAGAAGTAGTAGTGGCAATAGTAGTAGTAAAAGAACAACAATAAGAAGACCACCTCCATAACCATCATCGACACTGTCACCTTCTCCACCACCACCAACAACGCCATCAAGACTTCCTTATTGGTGTTAGATTGAAATACTTGATATTGTAACAGCGTAACCAAAAATCTTTATCAAAAAGGAATAGTTAATTTAAACTATATAATTGAGCACAGATCATTTGTATTACAGTCCTGTTAATAATTATTGGCGCCAATGTAATTTTAGAACATAATTTACGATATCTTCTGAAATGAAAAAAACAATCCAGGTAAACAGTTTTGGTTCATAGACAACTCACGATTGATAAAGAACAGCAATTTTTAAATGTAATTTGAGAAAGAATGGAAAAATTGAAAAAGACACTAGAATTGCCCCCATTTAAAAAATGTTCCTGATAATATAAATTTGCTTATTTTCCGTTTATTTTTGCAGATAAGCAACAAGAAAAAATAAATAGATAGATAAATAGGTAAATAGAAAAATGGTGAAAATTACTTCAACCATGACTGCAGATAGGAATGCTTGATTATAGGAAAATCGGATAGTATTTTCCGAAAAACCTAATACACGTAACTTGCAGATAAATGGTTTTAAGTATCTTATCTAATATTCGTCCAATACCATCCAATTTTATTTAAAAAAATATTTTCTCTCTCTTCAATTATAGATCAATGTTTCAAGCAGTTTTGTTGCTGCAGAAATCATTTAGAAATGATATATAAAAAGGAAAATTGCTCAAATCAGGATACAAGCTTTAGTATACAAGTTAAATCCATAGAATATCAGTATCCTTTCAAATGCAAACGTTTTCGTCTTGATTTTTCTCAAATTAAATCAATGTCTCAATCCTGCTATCGAAAATGGCGTTCTCCCATTAACATCTTTGCCACACACACACACACACACACACACACACACACACACACACACACACACACACTTAAGATGAATCATTTTCATCTTAGCGGAGTCAATATTTCATACTATTGTTATGAGCCAAGATGAATTTTTAAAATGTAAGATATGGAGTTGAACTTTGAAAATATAATCCTGACTGTAATCTAATCATTCAAATTTAGGTATTAAATAACTCATCAGTCAAGCTGGCTGGAGTTTGCCGGTAGAATACACCGACTGAATCTCTACAGGGTTGTAAGACTTTCCTCACCAACCAACAAGTGTCCTGCATATGACATTAAACAATATGACGCAGAAGCTCCAGTCATACTCAAGTTTTGAGAAATGCGGTACACCCCTTCATTGCCATCGACTCCAGTTCTACTCAGGCACGTAGTGGTAAAACCTGATATGAGTCAAATAAAACTGTTTGACAACTAAACTGAGAGCAAGCAAATGATTTAAGCTAAATTGAATTGTTTGAAATAGAACCGTTTGGCCATTTAACAGTGAGAAAAATGACTGGTGTTTTATTGAATTGTTAGTGATACATAGCAATACTTGGAACCATTTAACGTTGTTGACTTATGCTTACAAATGATATATATCTAATATATGAATAAACGGATTTGGCATTAAATAACCTACAACAGTTGATATGCCGTAAAGCCAAAACAAATAAACCAAGCGAAAACAAACCAATAAACAGTTTCCATGTTGTTTCTTCGGAAACTATTTTTTGTTAATCGCTTAAAATGTCCGTGTAGTTATTTTCTTTTCAATTTTGATTTCGTGTTTTGGAATTTACAGATTCTACATTTTTCCTGTCTTCAGTTCTGGTTTGTCACGACTCACCTCTTATTATTCTGCATTGTGTACTTCTCTAAACCCGTGAGAGTACAGACTATCCACATATTAATGTTCTTTAGTTCTAGTATTCCTATGTTTTCTTTTTCACATAGCGCTATTCTATTTGCAAGATTCTTTGGATTTATTTTGTTCACTATTTTTATTCCAATTTCCTGTCCGTCTTCTATCCTGGAAAATTAGTTTTTTTTTCTTTTCCTTTTTTTTTTTTTTTTTTAGTTACCTTCAGCCTTATTCTGCTGTGGTCCGTTGCTCTTTCACTCATAAACTGCCCCCGAAAACGTTTAATTTCAGTCACATCCGGCTCTTCGGCTTTTTATTGGTGTTTTTGTTGTTTATTTTGTAATCTGTTTCTATTCATCTTTTTTCCCTCTATTTGCATGTGAAAATTTCCTTTCATTGTATTGGAATATTTTATTTAGTTTATATTGATAAGGCCTATGACGGCTTCTCAAAAGTCTACTTTCAATAGCTGTTTTTGTAAAAATACTTCCATTACACATTTGCTGGTTCTTTATTTGAACACTGTGTCTGATTTATCACCCGACTGGATCTTCAAATTACACACACATATATATATATATATATATATATATATATATATATATATATATTAACATCAGTTGTAAATGTACAACTTTATATATATATATATATATATATATATATATATATATATATATATGTTGTATAACTTTTTATATATTTTTTCAGCAATTACCGTAAATACCACACAAATGTGGTTCGGTTCAAACATATATATATATATATATATATATATATATATATATTAACATCAGTTGTACATGATGTATAACTTTATATATATATATATATATATATATATATATATGTTGTATAACTTTTTATTTAGCTTTTCAGCAATTACAGTAAATACCACACATATGTGGTTCGGTTCAAATATGTTAACTTACACATTTCGATATTAATTGATTGATTGATTTAACGGAATGTCAACCAGTTTAGGTTTATTTTCTGCTTAGATTTTATGGAATAACGTTCATTGTTAGCTTATATTTACCTTTTTTGTGCAGTTGTTTCTCAATGTTTTTGTACTTGGTCGTATTGAATATCAATATTTTTTAAAGATGAATATTTAACCTTTCAATAAAGATTCTCTAGCTTTTTCGCTATACGCTTTGTCAGTGTCCATGTGGCGCATCCATATGATATAATAGGTATAACTGCAACTAGAAAGAAATTGTGTATTATTTTCTCAAATACTTCAGACTTATCGATAGCAGTACATGCCTTCACTTTGCCCATATTGACGAAGAAACTGCGGAAGCAACATCCCACGAAATAGCAACTGTATGGCCACTCATTTCCTATCTCTAAAACCATCCAAATAAGATGAAAAAGGCATGCTGGACACTGCTGAAGAAGCAAGGACAATCCCATAATGGACGTTATCTTATGGATCCCATCACACAGACATGCAAGTGTTAACCGACCATCAAGAACTTACAACACCTCTGTGCGAACAAAGAATGTAGTTTAGCAGGACTGTTTGAAACGAAGGATGATAGGGAAAATGGTGAGAAAGAAATCCAACTTGATAAGGATGTTGATTTGACCCGTTGATGGGACCCTAGCAGGTACTGTAATCTGTAGAGCTGGGAATAATAGAAAGGGAATAACAGCAAGTACTTCACAATACCAATAATTGAAATTCCCCATCAGATAGAATAAAAAGGCATTCCAAGACGCCCTCAAGATGGGATAGAGTCAGAATATGCTAAGCCACTCAGAATGATAGCTTCAAATTACTACATTTACAAATAATTTTCTCAGGTTTATATCATATGAAATATTGCTTATCATTACGAAGTATCTTTAAATATATCCATTTGACCCCTTCATGGAATCCAAACTGGAACGACCCCTCGGGATCAATTTAGATCTGAAAGTAATTGTCATAAAGGGAGCGTCACATTCTCCAGGACTTCAGAAGTGGAGCCTCACCTTTAGATGAAATGCAATGTCTAACTCAGTTTGTGTTGTGGGATGTTTATGACTCTTCAGGATTCAAGTCTCCCTAGGCTAAGTCTTACTTACAGGGAACCAATTTCTGGCGATAAAAGCCGAGTTGAAAATGGATTTTCATTCATATCACTGTCATTATTGCTGCATAAACTTACCCGACTCCTAACTTTGCTCATAATCAATGGGTCCCTTTGGTCAATCATCAGTGAGCGTCCTTGAATGTCAGTTGGTATAATATTTCCTCTTAGATGCATTCAGTGACATAGCTTTACTCTTATTTAAGGCACTTTTTTACATTTGTTGGTTGGTTATTTGGTTTTATGGCATAGCAAACTTCATAGGTTATTTAATGACAATTTCTGTTTATATATATATATATATATATATATATATATATATATATGTGTGTGTGTGTGTGTGTGTGTGTGTGTGTGTGTGTGTGTGTGTGTGTGTGTGTGTGTGTGTCTGTGTGTGTGTGTGTGTGTTTAATCAAAGATTTTTTAAATTAATACATTGTAAATAACGTTATAGATAATCAGGATCTCAATTCATCATATTTTTGGTACAATCCGGTCTCTCTCAAAATGTAAAAATAGTTCTATTTTAAGCAACTCAGTTTAGCATAAATACGCAGTTTAATTCTATTTGATCCATAGATAAGATCCTATCAGGTGCTACCACTCTGGGCTAGCGTGGACCTGGGAACGATAGCAATGAAGGCATACTCCGCATTCCCCAAAACGCCAGCATTACTGAAACCACACCATCAGATTTTTAGAGTCATATCCATGAGGCTTGTTGGAGAGTTCTTACTCCTCTGTAGAGAAGTAGCTGGTGTATTCTCCAGACTCAGCTGACATGGCATTTTTCCATTACTGTCAATTTACAGAAATCTATAACAAAGGTTACTTTGGTCTCCTTGTTTAATGGTATATGAATTTTCGTGAGTTTTCTAATACCGAAATCATCTTCGTATAAAAACAGCAATCATAATATTTAAACCAGAGCCGGAGAAATTAAAAGGTTAATGCCATTCCCTAGAGTATTATAAAGAGAGTGAACGCAATAGCGTGACTGGAGTTAGACTCACACAATTCGAGGAACCCATCAAGCAGATTAACCACTAGGCTAAGGGGACTTTCATAAATAATGTTCAACCTCTTCTGCTTTACTACCATCGTAGGAAATATAGTAAATTAGGATGCATTAGTTTCGGAGCAACACTATTCGATTACGGTGAACAGGATTTTGTTCATCTGTAAATAAAATCCATTGTCTATTGTGCTGATTAGGTAGAACATTACCAGTATACGCGTTAGCTTTCGAGGAAATCAATAGGAGTCTTCTCTCTATCTCTCTCACTATCTCTTTCTCTCCCTCTTTCACTCTCTATCTCCCTCTCTTTCTTTCTTTCTCTTTCTCTTTCTCTATCTCCCCCCTCTCTCTCGCTCACACATACTCTCTCTCCTTCGTTTGCGTTCTCTCTCTCTTTCTTTTTCTCTCACACACACATACTATCTCTCCCCCTTTCTTTCTCTCTCATTCTGTCACTCACACACACATACGAGTTCACTCCCTCTCTCTCTCTCTCTCTCTCTCACACACACACTTTCTCTATGTCTCTGTCTCTCTCTGCCTCTGTCTGTCTGTCTGTCTGTCTATATATATATATATATATATATATATATATGTGTGTGTGTGTGTGTGTGTGTGTGTCGTATGTGCACTACATTAGAAAAAACACACATGGCCATAACCCCATAACCTTGAGGCATATATATATATTAAGAAACTGATAGATTTCTAACAAAAGTTTTTCCTGAACCAAAACTGCACTCTGGATTTCAGTAATCTGTCTGTCAATCTAACTTTCTATGAACCTATGAAGAAAACACTGATCTTGTGTCACACACACACACACACATACACACACACACACACATATATATATATATATATATATATATATATTGAGAGATAGATACATCAATAATAGGAATTTTTTTAAAAATAACACATGTATACGTTTCATCAATCCCTGAGCATGAAGCAAATAATGACGATAAACAGAAAGTACACATTCGTTTATATATATATATATATATATATATATATATATATATATATATATATATATATATATATATATATATATCAATTTACTAAACTTTACTGAGTCAAGGTAAGGTAAATGTGGTACGCATTGGAAAATTGGACATTAACAATGGTCAGATAATCCAGCTTGCTAACCATTACACTAAACGAGATTCTCGCTTTCTCTATCAATCAATCTGCATCTCTCTCTCTGTCTGTCTGTCTGTCTGTCTCTCTCTCTCTCTCTCTCTCTCTCTCTCTCTCTCTTTTATATATATATATATAATGAAAGAGACATGCATGTGTCCTTGGATAATCCGTAATTTCTTTTTATTTTTCTTTTGTTGATAGTTCTCTCTATCAATATATTTATATTGCTAGATAGATATAACGATAAAAGGAAAATCAAAAAAATCTCACATCTCTAAATTTCACCAATCCTCGATCAGGAGGCAAATAATGACGATAAATATAAAGTACATATTTCTTTATATATATATATATATATATATATATATATATATATATATATATATATATATATATATATATATTCCTGTATTTATGACATGTTTTTAAGCAAATATATGCATGTTCATACGCAAATAGCTTAATTATATATACATACAAATCTGTGCCTGTGACTGCGTATACAAGTGTGTCTGTGAATGTATCTCTGTATGTCACTGTCTAAGTCTGCATCTGTTCCTCTGTCTGTCTGTACTCATCACCTAAGTAACATATTTCATGGTTGTTGCTCTGGGTATATTTTAAGTTCTTCATAGATAATAACGTCATGGAATCCCGATAACGTTGATAGGAATAAAAACATCAATTTTTCAAATGACTGCTTCTTGTCTCGTCTTTCGAAGCGTGCTTGCAAATATTATCATCTGTTCGATTCTCAGGCTTCATTTCAGCAAAGCACCAAACAAACAGTGCAAAACAAGACAAACACTGCATTTAATAAAAAAAATCACTGATAAATAGCAAAAACGTAAATCAAAAATAACCCCTAAATATAAAATACGACAAAGCCGAATAGAAAGTCCGTTTGTTCAACACAATAACCAAAGCAGTAACCCCAATATTTTTTCACATATCAGACTTTATCGCGTTTTTGTTCTATTTCCCTTTCGTGCTACACATAATTCAGCAGAAATCTCAGTTTAACCATAAATGCCTTATAGAAGACATGAAAATATTCAAACTGTTCATTCAACCTATAGCAATGTATACAGATTCATTATTAGATTCGTTCAGTTGGCACTATTTAATTATCAATGAATATAAATTAAAAAAAAATCATAACGCAATTTGAAATTAACTGTCTTTTTATTTAACTTTCTTTAAAAAGAGAACTGAATTGTTAGAAACAGAGCTGTTTTGACATTCAAACTGCGTACTTACGCTAAATTGGATTGTCTGAAATAGAACATTTCTGCCATTTAACTGTGTGTAAACAACCAACTGTGCTCATGCTAAACCGAGTTGTTTGAAATAGAATTGTTTGGGACATTTATACTCCATATATATGCTAAGATGAATTTCTTGATTAGAAGTGTTTTGGCATTTAACTGAATGTAAACAAAAACTACCCTAATGGTATACGAAATTGTTTGAAATATAACTGTTTTTATATTCAAACTCGGTACTTATTTTAAGCTGGATTGTTTTAAATAAAAGTGTTTTGGCATTTAACTGTTTTTAAAAAAAGATATATATATAATGCATTATATATATATATATATATATATATATATATATATATATATATATATATATATATATATATATATATATATAATGTAATAATGTACGTATATATCCATTTTATGCAACATTTGCTTATTGTTTCTTTCATGACAAATCGATACTGAATATAATTATAAATGCAACAGATCTTTTTAGCTGCTTTATTTTTTAATTAAAAATAAACGAGGAAGACTTTTGCAAATATTCAATATAAACATGCACCAGTATAGATCCCATAATAGATTACGGGGTTCTTTTTGGTATGGATCAATATATCGACCAAGGATCAGATGGATTGCACAAATCTTATATATATATATATATATATATATATATATATGTATATATATATATATATATATATATATATATATATAAAGAAAGAAAGAAAGAAAGAAAGAAAGAGAGGGAGATTGCTCCTGAATAAAAACTTGGAAAAAGTTCATTGATCTACAGCAGGATTATTTAAGTTTTAGCGGTAAACCAAAGTATTTTCTATCGAAATCGTTTTTGCTGTTTTATTGCCAAATAGATCTCAGGATATATTTCTAAACTCGGCCTCTGATGAACAGGAAAAAAGAAAATATATTAATACTCTCCAAGATTTATAAGTGCTTTCATCTCCATGATCTGAAAATCTTCCACTCATAAAGAAAATAAATGTAGTTTTTTTTTATGTCGACGTGTATACAAAATTTATTCAAAAATATTGAGACAAAAGATTTATTCACCAAAAGTGAAATGAACACTGAATGAATTCTTAATCATCTTCAAAGTAGTCTCCTTGGTATCCAAATAATTTCCTTATTCTAAGCACTTCTGAATGTCTTCCCTGTCGTCCAGTGGCTTACAATATCATCCACTTCTGAAATCTTACCTTTGAGATGAACTTCCCATTCCTGTAGGTTTGGAAAGTACGGAATTTAATGAAATTATATAACTTACATTTCGGTAAAAATTACAAGTTGAGTAGCGTCCATGTTCATTCTCATAGTGCATCTGCCAATTATTATTGCGTTTACGATGCACAGCATCACAAAGTCGACGCAACGCTCAAAACTAATGTCGGTGTATCATATAGGATTATATTCATGGTGAAACATCCTCTTTTTAAAAAAATGTCCCTGACAAGTGTATTTGTCTTGCTTCAAATTTTACGAACCTTTTTTTTTTGCTTTGTGTAGTGACTGGGACTTCCGAACACACCCATATACATATGAGTCTTCATCGTTAATGATAAAAAAAATGAATTCTGCACACACGAAGGAAATTCCTTTATGTGGTCAACCAAAAGAACAATAAAATCAAGAAAACAAAAATTGGACGAAAAACACTACGCTATTAAATCAAGCTAGAAACCAAGGACATAATACTTAAGATGACCTAGAGAGTGCTAAGACGAAATTTTAATTTCTTTTAATACCAGAGAAAAATAACGCCGTAAGAAATACTTATATATATATTTTAAAAAAAACAGTTAATACATTAAGGGATAGCAAGTGTAGGTTATTTGGTGATAGAATATAAAATAATTAGCGGAAACAGCAAACGGGCATAGATGATTTCAAGTGTAAGAATTAGAGAATGGTAAAGCTGAGACAATGAGAATTTTGCAAAAGACTAACGTTTGGATGTATTGATGTAGGATAAATGCACAAACAAGAATCCTTGAAAAGAGAATGCATAAAATAGCTTGCAACTTTTAAACCCAAATACCGGTTAGAAGATCAAAGCTAGTATTAATTAACAAGAAAAAACAACACGTCATCTTGTCTATTAACCTGTTCCGGTGGATTGAAACTAAAAAAAAAAAAAAAAAGATGACAAAAATATCCTTAGATTTTGCCAAAAATCTGAAAGGTGTTATATTTTGCCCTTTGACCTATTGATTTGTATGGAATTTCAAAACAGGATATTGCAGCTGTGTTAACAAGAGACGACAGAAATAAATCACGGGCATTAAGGACTGGAAAGATATGCGTAAGCGTTGGGAATATTATATAATGACAATGGAGTCATACGGTGAGTCTGATTCAGCCCGAATGTAAGGCTCTTAATATGTGTCCACGTGGTGTCAATGATAGCAGTCCATCTCCCTCTCTCTCTCTCTCTCTCTCTCTCTCTCTCTCACACACACACACACACATACACACACACACATACACACACACACATGCTGCCATTTCAACAGTTTCATGGTAATAAAAAAATGATATTTTTATAAATAAAAATGTTAGGATCTCTTCATTGGCTATACCAAAAAAAAGCAGCGAACCGCGAATATGACTGCCATAATAATTGAAGCTGGAGCCATAGTTTTCAGCAACTAAATATATCGCTGAACGTTCAAATCTGCGAAGATCAAAATTACTGCAAATACTGACTTTCAATTATTCATAATACCAATATAGTTATTTTGCAAAAAATTATATATATTTAGAAAGAAAGAAGGAAAGAAAGAAAGAAAGAAAGAAAGAAAGAAAGAAAGAAAGAGACCCTTGTTAATACTGGCTCACTTGAGGCATGAAAAAATTGAATTCAGAGTCGTCAGCTTTCATCCATTTCTTTTTCTATAATTGTTGTTTTAAATATTGCGGTATTACTCTTTTTTGTACATAAAACACACAAAATGCCTATTGAATATGGTTTTAGCGTGAAACTTTTATCATAATCATCATGATTACACACACACACACATATATATATATGTGTGTGTGTGTGTGTCTGTCTGTCTGTGTGTCTGTCTGTGTGTCTGTCTGTCTGTGTGTTTGTGTAAGAGAAAGATGTAAATAAATTAAACTGTATGTGAATATAAAATGACCAGAAAAAATATATATTCAGTGATGCATTCATTTATGTCATGAAAACACTTGATGATTGATTCTTTTGATGTGATACTATAGTTTTTCCGAGTGATGTTAGAATTTAATGTATCGCTAAAAAATATTTTCTAATGAAAAGAATACATCACATTCAGGCAAAACCCCGAAAGGTAGAAGGCAGGAATCCAACAAGTAGGTCAGATAAACAAATCTTTGCGGCGTTGTTTTCGAAGAAAATCGGGTCACTACAATCTGTCTCTAATTTTAAAAAAATCATTGATTTTTCGTTACTCTTAAAATCCTTGGGTAATCAGTTGTATTGTAAATGAAGACTTTTTAACTCCTAAAATTATTTACCGCTAAACTATTTCGAAATCACGAAATAGATTTGTTTAAATTTACCGCGCTAAAATCTATAAGGCTTATCTGTGACTTCTTTCAATCGATGAAAATATACTTACCTGATATAGTCTGAAAGCGTTACGTAAGAACAATTACCGCCCCCAATAAATCCGGAAAGATATCAGGAGCCTAAACTTTATTAAAATATGACCAGCCTTAGCGAAAATAAAGTCTCAAAATAGGGCAGAAAATATAAAACCATAAAGTTTATACGGGAACTTCTGGAGTTTGTTTAGGAACTTAGTTCGAGAAATAAAGCATAAAAATAGCAGGATAATGGACTTTAATTTAAAACTTAAGATGTTATCTTTTTTGCGACCCGCTGTTCTTGAACAGTCACCTTGACAGATCTAGGTCACATCTGTGTATAGCCACAATATACCACTCAAGATAAAAGTTTTGAAACAAAATATAACACAACGTTGGACCCAGGCCACAAGATTGCGTGTCATAATCGCCAATTGCTCTCCTGATAGCCGACATGGGGGACCTGTTCGTCATCCTGCTTATTTTTTCCGGTATACGAAGGACAACTTAAGGAACCATATCAACCAGACACGCAAACACAAAACATGGACAAGGGAAGACAACCAGCTTGCACTACACTGCTATTTTCAGAGCAACCCTACACAAAGAGGGTGTACTAAAAAAAAAAAGAATAGAGATCTGGCAAGAATATGCTAGTTTTCAGACTTGCCGACCAAGACAGGACAATAATAAAGATAGTTGGTATTCTGACCTTGAAATACGAGAAATACACCAGAAAATAAATAATGAACAAGATAGTAATACAATATCAGGCACATCAAGCATTAACAAATAAAAGCTGTCAAACTGAAATGAAACGCCAACTTCGGAAAATAGAAACACGACGCAGCCAAACAACGCGCAACCTAATTACGCAAAACGTTTAGTTTTGCGTTGTTAGGTTGAGAAAACACATAAGAACAAAAAGTAAATCTAAAAAATTTAAAAAGAATTATGATCGGGGAAAAGACTTACAATGGAGGACAGTTAAGAAAGAAATGAAAAAAAATAAATCATATACCACCTTGTATATCAACGAATAATGTAGCCGAATTAAATGAACTGTTACATGCAGGGGCGAAATTAGTTTGTGGGAATATTGGGATCTCAGATTTTATATATATGTTACTTGAGAAAATTACAAAAACAGGCCAAAATAATAAAACAAAGGACAGACGCTGGAACATGTTGAGACAAAAAGGTAAAGAAAACACATGAAAAAATAATACAACTTGAGGAAATAAACCAGAAAGTAATAGCGAAAGAGGACAAATGAAAGGCATATCGACAAAGGGTAAAACAATACAGACAAAACAGGACATTGCGAAACAACGAAAGAAAATTCTACCAACTTGTGGGAGGAGATTGTCTTTTCCCCGATCATGAAGGAGGGGAAGACTTGCAAGCATTAAAGATGGCGTTCATGCCTCTCAACGACGACTCAAAGACTTCATAAAAAAGTGCAGAGGACGACTGGTCACAGCGCCCAAAAACAATACAGACAGAACAACAGTAACTAGAAAACAAACATTGGAAAAAAAAACCAACTGTATTGATATTTCAAGAGAAAAACAAAGTGAAATATCAAACGAGAAAACTTGGATGTAGCTAAAAGGGAAAAACCTTAAAGAGAAACTGAATTTCTTCTAATAGCAGCACAAATAAATGTCATAAAGACCAACTAAGTGAAAGAAAAACAGATACGACACAACAAAATAGCAAGTGTTGCTTATGTGGTGTATGAGACGAAACGATCAATCACATAAGCGAATGCAATAAATTAGCATAAATCAGTATGAAACTAGATACGACTGGATTTGGAAAGTAATCCAATTGGAATTGTGCCAGAAATTGAAATCTGACTAAATGTCAGATTTCAATTTTTTTTGGTGGACTTTGCTGAACCGGGAAACCATGGAGCAAAAGTAAAAGAAATTGAAAAAAAAAAAGAAAAGCTAAGTACCAAGACACTGTAAGACAAGTAAAATAATATAGAACATGAAGGTGACGGTGATATGAAAATACAAAAAATATAAGAGGATATTAAAATACTGTATAAATGAGATAGGTCAGGATGGGGCTGAAGCACGAAGAAATCTCTTCCTATTGCCTAATTGATTTTGATTTGATGTTCTTATTTTTGAACAGGTGGTATACGCACGACCCACAATCTGTTCTAGAGAATGACAAACAAAATTCTCTGGGATTATGAGATACAAATTAATCACCTAATCTCAGCCATACGACCAGACTTACTGAAAGTCTGCAAAAAAAGAGAACTGGCGGAATTGTTGACTTAGCTGTACCGGGAAACCATGTAGCAAAACTGAAAGAAAGTGAAAAAAAAAAAAAGATAAGTACCAAAACATAGTAAGAGAAGTAAAAAAATTGGAACATGAAGCTGACGGTGATACCAACTGAAATTTGAGATAGTATTTAAATTATAAAATTAAAAGATAGTATTTAAATTATAAAATTCATTTGACAAATGGATATGTAATGGTTCAGTTTTCGTTGCTCGTATTATATCATGTCAACACGATTAAAATATATCTTTAAATTTTTCAGAAGAGATTTTCTTTACTAAAAAAATTATTCCTGTCTATGTACGATGGTCAAGGATAATTGATATCTAATTAAGAAAATAAATGAATAAATATATATTCTTTTTTCTCATTAATTTTGTCCAATCTGCTGAAAAAATAGATGCGCAAATAATTTGTTAGATAGATAGATAATATCGTGAGGTACGGTTAAGATTTCTCTGATCTCTTGATTTTTCTCTTTTAACATCGGCTTCATTCTAGATATTATGGTCATCATATAATTAAATGATTTGTTCGAGGCAAATCCGTTATTTTTTGCATCAAGCTTTTGAAATTATCCCCTCTCTTTCAATCTCTCTCTCTCTCTCTCTCTCTCTCTCTCTCTCTCTCTTTATATGTATATATATATATATGTGTGTGTGTGTGTGTGCTCTCTCTCTCTCTCTCTCTCTCGCGCGCGCGCGTGTGTGAATACATGAATTGATGTGTGTATATCTGTGTGAGAGAGTACAAATAAGAGTCTCTGATTGAATGAACAAGTGTATGTTTTGGTGTCTACATCAAACGCTCTCTAAAACTGCATGCATGCCATGTGAAAAAACCTTTGGAAATTCAGCATATTAGGTAATCTAAATTATCTAAGAATGTTTCTATGAGTAAATACTCATAGAAAGAAAGAAAGAAAGAAAGAAAGAAAGCAAGCAAAGCTGCCAATACATAAAACAGATAGATAGATAGATAGATAGATAGATAGATAGATAGATATGTATGCAACAATAAGTGAAGAGGGTTGAGACAATGTTAATATACGTTAAATAAAAAAAAATATAAAAATTAGCACAGAAAGATAAATAACAGGATAAAGATTAAGGTAAAGAAATATAGAAGAAATTGAAAAGAAAAATAGTAAGGGAAAAAAAAGAACATTTGAAAATCATAAAAGAAAAAAAATACCTGGCAAAGAGGAAAATTGAAAAAAAAAAGTATAACAGTAATAGCAGTAAAAAGTAAAAGAAAAAAAATATCCCTCACCAAGAAAATGTGATAAAACTAAATGCACATTTGCATTTTTAGTTTTAAGTCAGCGCTACACAAATCGACTGAGAAGCAAATCATTCAACATTCTTAATTCTCGTTAAAAACTACAGCTGAAAAACGCAAGTGTTTTCTCGTTGTCAAGCCGCTCGGAGCCATTAGATTAATGGTTACTTGTTTTCCATCCAATGTTGCAGCTGGGAATTATTTCCACACAGATTTTAAAGTATATGGTAAAAAAAACGCCAAGAAACAATTGAACAGTTATATCAAACTCTTATTTTATTTAACAAAACCCGGAGTCTAAATACATAAATAAAACACACGAACAAAGCAAAATTTCAATATACAATTTCACATACAGATAATCTTTTGGAGCCCTGTAAGCGATCACGAAATCCATCATTAGAGAAAAAAAACATATGAGAATACAAAAAAAATAAGATGATATTAAAATACTGTATAAATGAGATAGGTTAGGATGGGACTGCAACACGAAGAAAGCTTGCCTGTTGACTTATTGATTTTGATTCGATGTTCTTATTTTTGTTGCACTTTTCCCTGTTCTCAGATCATTAATGATCAACAGTTAAGTAAGTACCATCAGACTGATACAAAGGACAAAACCTGAGAATTGAAGTCGCATCTTTTGTCATATTAATCGACCTTAATAACTTTTATTTGAAATTGTCTCATTGTCAAATTAGTTAAGGTCGTTATATCTAGTTCAGTTACTTTAAACTTTGAATAAGGAATACTAGAGAAAATCTCCCTGTAGGGAGAGTCTTTATGAAATGATCAAACCGTCGGAAATTAAAGATCCATTTGATTGAGTGATTGGTTGGTTGGTTGATTTTAACGGCATCACAGCTCATCTAGGGATATATGGCGTACTATATCTACTTTATTGTTTCGTTGTTTTTTGAGATTTTTTTTTTTTTTTTTGCTCACGGTTCAATCAAATAGAACTTCTTTTTAAACCGATTTTTTAACCAACAGATCTAATCTAAGAGATAATACAGCCCCAGTTTGAACTGGGAGTAATGCCAAGAGTAGATACTCCGCACTACCCAGATCTTGAGAACTGTAACCTCAATATCAGATACAGGCTTGTGTCATACGTAAGACACCTTTTTGTGGGGGAAGTTTTACTCTTCTGCTGGGTATACACTTGACTTCTATGCCCCACTGACATGGCAGTATGAGTATGCTGTTTACTATCATTTTTTGTTTTGTGAATAATGAAATCACGATTACCACACAGATAACAAACTTCTCGTCTGTTAAGCAATGTGTAAATACTTATTGCTTCATACATTATATTTCCAGATTAATTCAGTCTCTAGTTGTGCGGAATGTGCTTTTAAATGTCACTGACGTCCAGTAGATCCTAGCAACAGATCGGCTTCTCTGAAAAGTGCACCCCAGACCTACAATAGAGTGACATTTGAAAACAACAAAACACGATAAAGAAGAAAGCGAAAGGATCAGCAATCGCAACTGAGACTCACATCCAAAGTAAGGAAAGAAAGGAAAAAAAATATCTGTAGTGAGTATTTGATTATTTTCCGTCACTTTGTACCATTATTTCAATTATTTTATGTCAAAATGTCTATCTGTAAAAAGACTAAAAAACAGCCTGCGTCATTAGAAATATCAATTGGCACTGATACGAAAACTCTGGCCGAATTTTTTTCTTCTGATCCAGGCAATCGGCAAGCCAAAGTCGAATATCGATATGTTAAGCTGATTGGTCAGCATGAAAGCACAGTATTCTGTATTAGTCATTATTCGACAGTTGACAGCGTTAGGCATTATACATTAATGTATTCTTTTAGAACAACTAGGGATAATACAAGTTTTTAGAGGCATAACTCCCAAGATGATTACAATTGAAAAATCAACTATTTATCAATTTAAATGCATGCTTTCTTATAAAAAGAAAATGATACCAATTAATATTTTCTTGTCAAAGTTTTAACAAAAATATCATTTGCAGAATAGTCAGTTCTCATATTTTTAAATATCTCTGTCAATATCATTATTAGTCTGTTAATATATTTTTGTCTGTCCCAGACTGGATCTCTCTCTCTCCCTCTCTCTCTCTCTCTCTGTCTGTCTGTCTCTCTCTCTAACTCTCTCTCTCTCTCTCTCTCTATATATATATATATATATCAGACTGTGCATATATGTTTATTTGTCTCAAACTGCGTGTATTCATGTGTGTATCTATCAAGCAATATTTTTAGCGAACACACAAACACACACACACACACACACACACACACACACACACACACACACACATATACACATATATATATATATATATATATATATATATATATATATATATATATATATATATATACCTAGTAAAACGTACAGTAGTGAGAAGAAAGTTTATTGCACATGGAAAAATGAAAGTAAGAAACAGGTGCATTGAGGGTTTTGTTGTCTTTTTGTTGGGTATCTCCTGCTTTTTCAGCAAAATGAGCTGTTCCATCTGCCATATATGGCAGTAGCGGAGATAAGTCTGAGAAGAGTAAGCCTACTCGTTTTTTGGTTTGTGTTTATTCCGACGACTTTAGAAAAGTAAGTTATTATTGAAAATTGTTATTTGTTATCTGTAAATTTTATATCATTGTTATTGCTTTATGACCCCCCTCAAACAATTGTTACTGTTGTTTGTTTGGGAGGAGGGTCAAACCTCGACTCGAATTGTTGTTTTAACTCTTTTTAAAAAAACGACCACCATTTCTCATACCGGATTTTTCATTGTTTTTCATCGTTCTTGATCTTAACCACATCATTCGGATTCATCTCCTCCTAGCTGTGTTTCACAGCCATGGAGGAGGCTAACTCACCCGAGGATATATTTACAACGAGACCCTCCCCAATGCCGGAAGAAGCACCTTTTGACTTGTCGTCATCAGCAAGCACTATTCCACCGGTCCAGAAACCAAAAGAAACAACAGTCTCTTGGTCGTCACACTGCATGAACCAAAAAAACCCTAGTGACTACGCAAGAGACAGGGCAGAAAAATATGCCAACTACTTTAAGGAAGGCGAAATCCTTCCTATACCGGAACTTGTTAAAGAAGTGGAACCAAAGACCCTGTCCTTCGTAGTCACTGATCTTAAGACCAAGAGACTAGCAGGACTTAAAAAAGAGACTTTTGAAGACCTACTAAAAAGCGCAAACATCCCAGGTAAGTATTTCTGCCGCAGGAGCTTTGCTACCTGGGATGTTCTATTCCCTTCAGAGGAAGTAGCCAAGAAACTGGCCGGTGGTAACATTACAACACGCTTCTTCCGGCTGCAACCTGAATATCGAGGCAAGCGAAGAATAAAGGTCACCGTATGTAATGTCTCAATGCAATTGAGTGGGGACGTTCTCGCCGCCTACTTAAGCATATATGGTGGCGTTGAACAAGTTTCTCAAATAAGATCTACACGAGGAACTGCATACGGTGATTATGTCTTTATCATGTGCCTCGATAGGGGAGGGTTTAACAACGTACCTCATAAAATTAAATACCGAGATCAAACGATGACGGTGGTCGTTGAGGGCAGGAAACCCTTATGTTGGGCCTGTAACAAAATCGGACATTTTTCTAAAAACTGCCCTCAAAAAACAACGACCACCGCAACAACGACTACGACCACTACCACCACTTCAGAGATCATAACAACCAAGTCACCCACCAAAAACATCGAAAATCACCAAGAAAACCCCAACAAAAAAGATGAGGAGGGGTGGACTCAAGTGACCAAAAAAAAGGGGGGAAAAAACTCCCATAAAAAAGTCAATAGCCCCTACAGCTACCACAAAAGACTCAACAACTATAACCATCGCTACTCCTACTCCTACTGATACTACTACTAAAAAACAATCATCAACATCGACCACTACAACAGAACAATCATCAACACCAATAGAACCCATGGACATGAGCATCAACTTAAAAAGAAGAAGGAATAGCGAAGACTCGCCAACAAAAGAGGGGGAAAAAAGAAATCCCAAAAAACCAACACAACAACAAACACCCTCCCTACCTCAACCTAAGGGGGAGGGGAAAAAGAAAATAGCAAAGTTACCAGCCACAAATGAGCGACCAGCTCAAATAATTCCTCCCCTACCACAAAAACAAAAAATCACTCCAATAAACCCAATCGAAATCCCACTACCCCCCTCATTTTCCCCAATCACAACTCCGAAAATTTTCACACGGTCACACTCAGTGACAAGACTCTCACCTGACCCACAGACAGCATCAACATCATCATCAGGTCAAAAACCAAGAGCACGCTCGGCTTCAACAGAAGCCCGCCATGCAATGACCGCTTTTCTCTTCTGCGAAGACATTTTAGAAAACCCAAATCACGACCACATTTTAAAAACCTCATTAAAGCCATTGCGCTCATTTAAAAAAATAAACAACAAAGACATCACTAATCCCTACATATTCAAGGACGCTCCAATGTTGACCACATTTGTCCGTTCGGCTGGCAATCGGACTAAAGAGGTATGGAACTTTATTGACGAAGCCAGCCGGGCGGACGTAATGCTGGGCAACATAAAAAATGCAATGTAAAAAAAAATGCTTCCTTTTTGTTCGGGCAGGGTCCCGATTTTAGTTCACCCATTATTTTATAGGTCCCTAAAGCTGAGGTACCCTATGGATGTCGGGGGAATTCCCAGGGACGACCGAGTTAGCACTGGGCTCGGCACCGGTTCCCTGCGTCAGGCCGTCGGCATCCTCACCCCTGGGGATTTCCGGCCCATAGTCGACACTGAATAAGGTAAGTCGGATTGATGGCTTTAAACCTTGCCAGTTTGAATGTGAGGGGACTGAGGGATTCAAGCAAGTGTGCGCGCTTGCTTGGTGAACTCAGGAACCTCTGTGTAGATGTTGCTGCAGTGCAAGAGACCCACTTCACTTGCGGTGCTGACTGTTGGGTGCTGGAAAGCGACTTTAACGTTTTCTCAGCAAACGGCAGCAGCACCAGCACTAGGGGTCTCTTTGCTAGTTGGACGCAGCCTTGATGCTGATGTTGACGTTGTTTTTGCAGGTGACGGGGGCCGGCTGGTTGTGGTCGATGTTGCCGTGAAAAGTTTCAAGTTCCGTCTGGTTGCGGTTTATGCGTCCAATATCGCTGCGGAGAGGGTTTCCTTTTTTCGTCGGTTGGCGCCGTTCCTGGACGATACGAAGCGGCTAGTCTTAATGGGTGATTGGAATGCGATCCTTGATCCCAAGATAGATAAGGTCAGGCGGGGAGCTAGCAGATTGGGAAGGTGTGAAAGCAGCCTTGTCGGCTTCGTGACTCGTCATGGTCTCGTCGACAGGTTTCGTCTTGATCACCCAGGGCGGGAGATGTGGACGTGGCTAGATAGCTCGCCCTCTGCCAAAGTAGGCTCCTACTTGGACAGAGTGTTAGTGAGAAGAGCTGACATTGATTTTGTTAGTTGTCCCACGTTCCACTTGATAGCGTGGACTGATCATAAACTCATTAGAGTCAGTCTGCGGTTAGTTAATAGACCTAGTCTAGCCGGCTACTGGAAGTTCAATACCTCCTTACTGGAGATACGGGACTTCCGGGACCGGCTGGAATCCCTAATTCAGCGGGCGTTAGTGGGGGCTTCTCTTAAGCATAGGATTAGAGATTTCGCCACCAAATACGGTCGACAGCTCAACTTAGATAGGACCGCGGAGGCGAAATCTATAGATGATAGACTTTCCCGGGCGGTGGCTGGGGGGGACTCCCTAGGTGTAGAGCTAGCTAGGAGGGACCTTGAGCGTGAGAGTAGCGCGCACTACAAGGGATCAGTAGTTAGATCTAGGCTAAAAAGAGTTCTCAATGAAGCTGTGAAATCGAATGCGACTGCGCGTGAAGAAGAAGTGCGAAGGTTCCCCGATCGGTACATCGCATCTGTCAAGACCCCGGACGGGCGTCTGCTGCGATCGGGTCGTGAGATACGTGACGCCTTTCGGGCACACTTTCGGGATCGTTTTGCCCGCTGCACTGATCTCCCGCTCCGGAAGTTTCGTAGCTATCTCGCCGACTTCCACCGTCTTGGGGCGGCTGAAGCGGCTAGCTGCGAGGGTGTGGTTACTGAATGCGAAGTCCGTGACGCGTTGAAGCAGGTCGGCCTCAACAAGTCGCCGGGACTAGATGGTTTGCCCTACGAAGTGTACTTGAGGATGTCGCACATGTTTGTACCTATTCTGACGGATATGTTCAACCATTGGTTCGCCCAGAGAGCCATCCCTGGTAGCGTTACCAAGGGCGTGATCACATTGCTGAAGAAAGGTGGCAGGCATGTTTGGGAGGGTTTAGATGATTACAGGTCCATAACTCTGCTAAACACAGAGTTAAAGATTTTGGCCCGGGTCTTAGCGAATCGTTTACAGCTTGTCATTAGCGATCTGATCGGCCCCGAACAGACCTTTGCTGTGAAGGGAAGATCGATCCAGGACAACCTGCACTTGATTCGCGAGGTCCTAGAGGGGATAAAAGACGACACCGAGTCCGCGCTGATCAGTTTAGATCAGTCCAAGGCCTTCGATAGGGTTGACCATCGGTTCTTGGCGTCTGTTTTGGAGACTGCCGGATTCAACCCGGAGTTCCGCAGATGGATTAGTATGATGTACCACAACCCTCAGGCAGTGGTGCAGGTGAACGGAAGGCGTTCGGGGGTGATCGCGATCGAGCGATCGGTCCGGCAGGGCTGCCCCCTGTCTCCTCTTCTCTATGTCCTCGCGTTGGAGCCCCTCCTACGTAGGCTTAGGGATGAGGGGACAAGTCCGGCACTGCGCGGTATCCAATTCGTTGGCCGCCTTGCGGCTAGGGTTTCCGCGTTCGCTGATGACGTCACAGTCTTTGTATCCCGCCTTCAGGATATAGAGGCTGTGAAAGAGGTGGTTGTCGAGTATGAGCGGATTGCAGGGGCCAAGGTCAATTTTGACAAAAGCGAAGGTTTGCGGCTTGGTGTTTGGAGGGGTAGCAATACTCTTCCAGGGCCCTTCCGCTGGAGTGACGGACCCATCCGCATCCTTGGGGTGTGGTTTGGGCCCGACCTCCAACTGGAGTGAAATTGGTCGGAAGTACATGCTAAGGTGAATGCTCAGGTGGGAATCTGGCTTTCAAGGAGGTTGTCCTTAAAGGGCAGGGCGGAGGCGTGCGCCGCGTACGTCTTCCCCTTGATCCTTTACCGATTGGCTGTACTCCCTCTGCCTGAGGCACATCGGTTGGCGCTGCAACGATCCCTCTCCAGACTTGTCTGGGGAGGTGCAAGGCCGATGGTCCGTAGGCAGGTCTGTATCCAACGTACACGCAACGGGGGTCTGGGTATGCCTGATCTGGAGAGCCACTGGCTTGCTGAAATACTTGCATATCTGGGCCGTGTCTTGACGGGGGACTCAGTGTGGAGACGAAAGGCGAGTCGGACTTTTCCTCGCCTCAACTCAGACCCAAAGACTGAAGGTCGACGTAGGCCTTTGGGCGAAGCACTGTTTGTCTGCAAGTGCCGAAAGGCCCTTCGTAACCTTCTTGGGTCCAGTGACCTTCCATGGCCCCGGAAGGAGCTGTATCAGGAATTAGTGGTGGGTTCCGCTTCTGATCCTCTCAGCGAGCGGCGCGGCTGGACGGCGGAGGAGATCCGCTCTCACTGGAATTGGGCGCCAGGATCGAGCTTCTTGAACAATTCCGAGTTCTCGCTCACCTGGCGACTTGTTCGGAATGCGTTATCCCTTCGCGGCTTGAACTTCAAAGCGGGCCTGGCAGACATGCCTGATTGCCCTCGCTGCAGCAGTGGCTTGGAAGAAACGGCTGAGCACGCCTTCTACTACTGCGAGCGAGTCCGCCCGTTTTGGGATCACGTCGGGGAGTGGACGGCTCGCATCGAACCCAAACAGCTCGTGCTGCTCGACGTTGGTTACGTCGTAGACAACGTTCTTCCTCCGTTTCATGGTAAGAAGCGTGTGGTGTTTCTCGCGACCCTAGCTGTAGCTCGAATGGTGATTTGGACGATGCGAAACAAGGGATTGTATGACGATGCAAACTTTTCTCATCGTGATCTGGTTTTGTATTTTCGGCATCAGCTGAGTGTCAAAATCAGATGCGATAGAAAACGCTTGGATCGCATAACATTCAGCAAAAGGTGGGTGACTGCAGCGAGCCTGGTCGTACGAAAGGGGGCAATGTTGGAGTCATCCTTCCCTCCTCTGCCGGTCCATGGCGTCTATGGTACGGGTCCTTAGGGACCCCACCCTTGGTAAGTAGGATTTCTTTTTTCCCTAGTAACCTAGTTAGCAGTATGCTGTGAGTCATTGTCCACGTCATTTAGTCGCTAGCACTCAAGATCTTCCCCACCCCATTATTTTTGTACCCCAACCTGTATCCCAGTCCGCTTTTTGAAGATCTTGAACATTCATATGTAAAAAATCATAATACCCGCTTCTATCGACCCATGCCGAGCCCGACCCTTTATTTCTTTTATCCCTGTAGAGTAGGATTCCCGCCCCACCTAGGGTAGGTCCGGCTTGTTTCCGGTATTTTTGAACCGGAAAACAGTCGGCCTCAAATTTTATAGACGGGGGGATGGGAGGGAAACCAAACGGGGGATTTTTTCCTTGTTTTCGTGTATATATGTTTTTCGGGGTTTTTTTCTCCCATTCCCATCATATCCATTGTAAAAAATCATACATTGTAAATAAAATCATGCATCACTTTCGGGTTTTAAGTAGGACTTTTTCATAGAGCAAATGCGGTATTTTGGTGGTTGCTGCGTGCATGGAGATGGACGAGTGATTATATATTGTATTGTTGAATGGGTCGGCGAATGTGGCTAGCTAGGTTCCCCATAGAAAATATAGTTAAAGCATGACCGCTCCCTTCCCCTCCCCCAAAACCACAAGGCCTCGTGCCTTCTTGTATTTACTACAAGAAATAAAAGAATAAGCCTACGAGTCAGACCAGAAGAGCCGTTCCTATTGTTGAAGTATATCATTACTCTATCACTAATTCTATGTTCTTATTACTAACCGTCTCTCTCTTGTAAATACTCTTTCCTGTAAATATAACTATTTACCTCACATATCGTGGTTTGTCTTATTATTACAACTACTTGTGTTCACTAAACAGAAGAGAACACTTTTGAAAGGGCACCAATAACACAGACCATGACTTTGGCTCTTTCCAAAGTCTAAACACGACGTGCTAACTGCCAATCTACGAACTGTTTAACGTATAAAATATACAAATATACAATAGAGAAAACCAAAATCAAAATTAAACAATACTTCAAAACATTGTTTAGTATTGTTTATATTATTAATCATTTAAGTCAGCTCCCAAAAGATTATACATATATAATGGAATCAAGTACATTACCACCTACTAAATTCTTTCTCAAAATTATCAATGCTATTATATGTGCTTGGCGGTTGCTTTTAATAATACACATGCGGCCAGTGTCTTTTCTATAAAGACCACCTCCACAGGCCAAGTGTACATTTCATATTATTTATTGAGACGGCATTATTTTTAGAATGTGTAAAATTCCCGCTTCTTCTCTCCGAATAAAATCGACTGATGCATATACTAATTTGCTTTCATCTTCATCATCATCATCATCATATCGCGCTGGTAGCACGGATATCCCTGACCCTCTCTCGCCACTCCTCCCTATCGTTCATCGCCCTAGGTAGGTCTTCAGGACAACATCCTGTATCCTCACATATCTGTTGAATGTACGTTCTAGCTGGTCGTCCTGCTTTTGCGCGGCCATGTGTGGGGATCCATAAGAGTACATCTCTTATGAGTTCATCTCTGCTTCTCCAGCAGTGTCCTGCATGTCTGGTTCGTCTAACTTGAATAGTTTTCGTGATAGGGGGCAGGTGTCCGTACAGTTGGTGTCTTGTGGGGTGTTGCTGCCAGGACTTGTTCAAGATTGCACGCAGCATTCTTGTGTAATTGCCATCTAGCTTCTTCTCCAGCCGTTTTGTTAGCGTCCATGTAGTGCATCCATATAGCAGTATCGATGTGACCGCTGCCTGGAAGAAACTGCGTTTCATTTTATTGGTTAGGTCTGATTTCCATATAATCGATAGCCTATTGATAGCTGTCAATGCTTTCGTTAACCTCGTTTCGATGTCCTTTTCGGTTGATTCGACGCTGCTTCCTAGGTACGTGAATTTGTCTACTAGTTTAAGCGGGGTTCCTTCTAGAATGGAGATGTCCCCCGTTTGGTTATAGCACATATATTCCGTCTTGTGTGCATTAACATAGAGTCCTATGCTTGCTGCTGCTCGTTCCAAACTATGTAGAAGTGTTTCGGCTTGGTCAGGTGTATTTGCCAGTATCGCTATGTCATCGGCGTAGTCGGCATCGGTAATTGTTGTTGCGGGGTATCTTCTGCTTCTTTTCTTCGTCAGTTCGAAGCCATTCTCTTTGATTTTGTCAATCGATGTTCTAAGTACGTAGTCTAGACAACAAGAAAAAAAGTCAAAAACGCAATGCAAATGTACTGTGTATGGTGTTTTCATTGTTAAAGTGAATTTTTCTGCTGCAACAACATTACGATAAGATGAATAGTTCAATAGGTATTTTTAATCGAAATAAAATTTGGCGTAAAGCTCAACATTATATTCTCTAACCTACTTAGTATGTATAGTTTACATGTTTTTTGCTAGGTTTGCTTCTAGTGTTTAATGGTTGGTTGGTTGGTTGGTTGGTGTTTTTTGGCATATCAACCCTTGTCGGTAATGTAATGCCAAAACCTGAAATTTACTCTCTCTTACACACACACACACACACACACACACACACACACACACACACACACACACACACTATCTCTCTCTCTCTATATATATATATATATATATATATGTGTGTGTGTGTGATTGATAAGCTAATAATTTGTGATGAACATTACCTTTAAACGAATTGTAAGAACATTTTTTTGCTCACTGTTAAATGCTTCCAATATTCGTGATTACCATTAATGTTTCTATTTATCATGTATGGAGTTTGAACTTGCTCACTACGATGTCAGAGTTCAGCATATTAGTCAATGCGATAAGTATCCCCAATATATTTGGAGTGTATAATAAAGAAAATGAATTATCTCCTCATCTGCTTATATATATTTCATACGCATTTATGTTTACTTCTTTATTATACATATATACGCTCACAAGTGCAATCTAACAGTCACCCACTCACACATATATAGATATATATACGTGTCTATATTTGTATCTGTGTGAGTGGGGGTGATCTTACCTATTTATTTAGCAATATACACGGCGCCATTTTCTTGTTTTCTTTGGTAGAAGTGTTTTTGTACTCACAAATTTATGTGAAATGGGCATTACACACACACACACACACACACACATACACACACACACACACGCACACACACACACGCAAATGTGTGTGTGTGTGTGTATGTGCTTGTCTGTGAATGTGTGTACGTATGCGCTCGTGAGTGTGTAGTTACATGAACATTTAGTTATCTACACATCTGTCATCAACTATATGCTTATATATGAGTATTTTATTCACACAAATTTATGTGGATTTGAGAGTCACACACACACACACGTACTCATATACATCCATATATATATATATATATAGTACATCCATATGTTGGAAAGCATTGTTACTTTCAACATCAAAAGCTAAGCATATTTAAAAATTGATAAATGCATCAAAACAATATTGATAATAAAGAACATGGAAAATAGAAAGCAGTCTGAAAAACAGAGATGAAAAAGCAACATCTTTGTATGCTTTTAATCTTTAATACATCAGATATGGTTTGCACAATAAATGACTAAGAGGACCGTGAAAAAGCAAGGCGACAAAATTACAAAGAAAAGGAAACTGCTAATAAAACCAAAGAGACGAAAAGAGAGTCAATGATTGCTAGAGAGAGAGAGAGAGAGAGAGAGAGAGAGAGAGAGAAATAGATATATAGTTAGAGAGAGAGAGAAAAAAAGAGAGAGAGGGGGGATTGAAGAATCAATACAGAAAGAATAGACAAAAACTGAGAGATAGTGGCTGAAATGTACTCATTAAAAACTGTTTGAAATGAACGATGAGGCTGTAGATGAACGTTAATGGTTTGTTGAAAGTATTAAATACTTGGTAAAAGTAAAGAAAAGTCACTGGATGGCCAGGTGATCAGGCATTAGAAAGAATAGAAGAAGGAATAGTAATTTAAAAACAAAATCAAGTAAATCACATTAATTACTGAAATAAAACGTGACAGATGCAAAGGGAAAATAAAGGAAGATTGTTAAGAGTAAAGATAAACCAAAGAAGGATTGAACAAAACATCATAGTGAATCAAAGATAGATGTAATTATAATTTGAATTGAAAACACAGGGAGGATTATTAAAAATTAACTATGTTGAAAGAAAGAGGATAAAAAATAGAAAAAAAGTACAAATAAAACAAGAAAAGCCCGAGAGACAGAGAAACAGAGAGACAGACGGAGACATAGAAAAGAATATAGAGGGAGCGAGGGAGGGCAACGATGTCAGGAATTAGAAATATGAGAAAAATGATAAGAATAAGGTTAAACTCTAATGTACAAAAGAACACAGCACAAAGACGATTAAGGAAAATATCAAATAAATGACTCTGTGTGAAATAGAATATTAATTAAAATGGTTAAAAACAAATAAATATAATGTCTAGGAAGGAAAACGTTTCGAGAGATGTGTTTGAAAAAGAGGTAACAAATATGCATGAAAACAACATTAGCAGAAAAGGTGAGTTAAAAAACGAAAAATTTTGAAACTGATTTTCAATGCTAAAATTAAAAGTAGAAACAAAAAGAAGAAAAACAATCCAGTGTTACGAGGGGTATCCGAAAAGAAAAGTGACAAATATTTGCTATCCTAATATGTTTATAGCTATGGATGTAATAAGTCGAATATATCTGACAAGTACTACTATGATCCTTTCCCCACACCCAGAGTCTCCTTGGAACGTAATGCAATTGTCCAATTGGTGCACGTAATGCAATTGACGCATCGGTGCCCATAATGTAATTGTCTCATCGGTGCACAAGTGTATATTCACCCGACTCGAATCGAGTATTTTTCATACCAATAATTTTTAAACAGATTAATTTGACAAAAAATTACTATCACTCCGTGTCCGACAGGACTTGGGAGTGGTCGTTATTTACAAATCTTTTTGTTTAGATGTGGCACAAGGTCATATGAATGGGCACACAATGAGACTCGAATTAATTCGTTTATTCTGCTAGTCTACTTTGCCAACCCTTACGCCGAACGAGACGTCAAAGACCTTGAGTGCAATAACAATATTCCCAAGAGTATCTGAAATGGAGTCTCGTCACCAGATGCAAGCATGTGTCATAACTATGATATTTTTCTTGAAGAGTGATTACGCATTTACCTATGATGCAGTTGGTTTCAACATAGCTCTGCCAAAAGAGTATTCAATAAAAGAAAGAAATAAAGAAAGAAAAATTAAACAGGGTAATTTCATCAGTAAGCTAAAAATAATGAAGAAAGAAATAAAGAAAGAAAGAAAGAAAGAAAGAAGCTAAAATAATTAGACTTTATAGGAAAACAGAAAGAAAGAAAGAAAGAAAGAAAGAAAGAAAGAAGCCAATGTATTTAGACTTTAGGGGAAACAAGCAAGCAAGAAAGAAAGAAAAAAGATAGAAAGAAAGAAAGAAATGAGCTAGAATAATTAGACTTTATAGGAAACCAGAGTGAAAGAAAGAAAGAAAGAAAGAAAGAAAGAAAGAAAGAAAGAAAGAAACCAATGTATTTAGACTTTAGGGGAAACAAGAAAGAAAGAAAGAAAGAAAGAAAGAAAGAAGCTAAAATAATTAGACTTTATAGGAAACCAGAGTGAAAGAAAGAAAGAAAGAAAGAAGGAAAGAAAGAAAGAAAGAAGCTAAAATAATCAGACTTTATAGGAAGCCAGAAAGAAAGAAAGAAAGAAAGAAACCATAGTAATTAGACTTTGGGAGAAACCAGCATGAAAGAAAGAAAGAAAGAAAGAAATGGCCAAGTTCTAAAATAAACAACGCTTATACGAAAAAGAAACATGAAAATAAAATAATATGCTACATAAGAGAAACTAACAAAGATTGATTTTTGTTCGATTGATTGATTATAATGGCATGGCAAACATTCCAGGGTTATTTCATACCTAAATATAAAAGTATCACGTTCATGTTTACATTTTTCGCAATTGTTTTTTTATGAGTTTTTCTTTCATTTTTTTTTTTTTTTTTGCACAAGGCCCATTCTAATATTTATTTATTCGATAGTTTTGACCCTAACAGGTACTACGAGTACGTTTCATAATGAACCAGTGAATAATCGCAATGATAGTATACTTCACAGTTCACAGTGCCCCAGAACTGCAGCCTTATCAATAGATACAGTTTAGTCCCATCTCCTAGCCGTCCTTTTTCCTACGAGGATACAGTCAGCATATTCCCATCCCGGGACACGTTGAGATTGACAAAGGGATCTTGGAGAATTTGTAGAACATAAACAAATAAAAGGACACTGAGGCTTTTTCATAAAAGATAGATGAAAAGAAAAACTACTTATGTGAGATATTATATTGTATCAACCGGGAAGACAAAAAAGCAAATAATTTTAAATATTCCTGTGATTAAAAGGGCTCAAGAAACTATTAACAATGAAAGAAATTATGAAAAAAAAAAGATCGTTCCGTGGGAGATAATACTAGAAAAACGGTATCACAAATATATGAAAGAAGGAGAAAAACAACTTCGGTTCATATTCAACGGGAACATGTTTTCATGTTTAACTGCATGAAACGCCATTTCAGTGGCAGTCGAGGAAAATCGAATGCTCAGAGTCAACAAAGATTGATAACAAAATGTTCATTTTCATGTATGTAGGCAAAGACAATGTTGTTTCACATTGTTAAAACTTACAATGGTTTGTACATACAAGATTAATAGGGTGATGTTTATAGACATTCGCACTGGCACTCAACGACACGGTTATTTGCATCGGCAACACGCGTATACAACAACATACGTATTAAATGCATGTCACCCTGTCTCCCTTCCTTGCTCTCTCTCTATTTCTCTCTCTCTCTCTCTATATATATATATATATATATAAGCAGGAAAGGAAAACGTTGTTTGAAGAGAATAAGCAAAATCATGGGTCATTGCAGAATCCAACACGCAGGCACTCTACCAAAACTGGATATATGTTCAGTGATCGGTAGGTTAAGTCATGTAGAATGAAGCATAGATCCGGAGTTAAGCGATAAAGTTAATGAATTGTAAATTGCGTGAAACATATAAAATAGATTTGCACAAGGTTATATTTGAATAATAGGAGGGATTGTTTTGTTTTCGTGGATTTATTTCTTCTTTTTTTATAGTTTGAGACAACAGAAAATTCTAACACGTCTAAAACATAAAGACCTATGAGAGATCAGTCTAGAAAATAATGAGACTATTTTTTTAAAATTCAGGTTAACAACCTTCATTAAAGGATAGAAGATACATTTTTGTGAGAAAACTTTCATTTCATGCAAGCTTTTTCATCATTCAAGTTAAGTTGGATAAATTAGAGTTTGTAAAATGTTTCCTAAAATAGAATTCAAGAATATCAAGCAGACCTCTGTGATCAACAAGATTCTATCCCTCAAAATAAACCATCGAAGTTTCTTGAATGAAGCCTTGTTCCTATCCTCAGTCATATCCCTTTCGGCAAGGTTTAGAATGAACCCTCTGTATCCCATAGGGATAGGTGATACTCTTTCCTCAAAAAAGATGTAGTGAGTATGACACTAAACTGTATATACAAGAGGAACTCTTGTTTTGCAAGCCTTAAAGACAATAATTCTACGTACTCATTCTTCTTGAACCACTGCAAGATCCAGAACAATAATTATAGCTAAAAATAATAATTATTAGTATAATAATAAGAAACCTCAGTATAGTAGTAGTGACTATAATATTTACCTCTCAGGGAATACAAATATATGTTACATTTGCAATAAAAAAAAAGGCCACAAGGCTTTCCAATGCGAAATAAAAGGCTAAAAGATTTTTATTCGAATAGAACCTTTTTTTTACTCTATAATCTTTTATAGACTATGATTCTAATCTTTTTCAAAGATGTTAGCTATGTATAGAGGCAAATAACTTTCAGCTTTCCTTTTGATAAATAATGGTCCCTTGATATTCCTAAGGCTTTTCTTCCATTGTCTCTTGCATTTCTCATTATTAATGACAAACATGAGTCGTCCTACAATTGAATAAGATCGGCGAACACAGTAGCGTTCTTTTCTACGAAATCCATATTGTCATTTTGATCTTTTGGTGACAGAACAACTCTGGGTAAATGTTGAATTCTCAGATTTCCTTGGAACTTCACTTCCCAGAGTTCGTACTTGGATTCGTCAACGTTAAAGAACGGTTTCGCTGTTCTGGACCTTGTTGCAATTCGGGTAGCCATCTTTTCTCTACTTGTAAGATTATTTATAAAAAAGGTACTTCTTGTAAGATTATTTATACAAAAGGTACTTCTTGTCAAGACTGCTATATTATGTTTTGATAATGAGCATAATCTGCTCCTCCTCATATATGCTCTGGTCATCTCTGATTGGCCGATATCATGCTGCACCTAACGGAAAAGTCTATAAGCACTTGCCATCAATTTGTAGACGACTTGTCCCTTCTAACCCTTCTTTTCTAACCAGCCGCTTTTGGTTCAGGGTTGCTTTAGGATTGGTGGTAAATTTAGGGTCAGGTCGGTGAAGACTGCTCGACGCAATCACTTAGTAAGCCCAAAACTCGGGTCACGCGGGCAAGACTTACCCACATCCTCTAGCCTCAGGAGGCCATACCCCAGGCTCTAACCCTCCTTGGAGGGGCTAGGTTTATTACCTGGTGTCTGAGACGCCATTGTAAGAGGAATGCCGACGGTGCCAGAGGAATTTTTGTGCTCGCAAGACGTTTTGGGGCGCCTGGAACCATCTAAAACTTAGCCTTGTGCTATACTCGCTCGTTTGGTGGAGTGAGTGACTAATATCGCTACCCTTATAGCCCTCCTTCAAACGACCCAATACATTTTCTACGCTTTAAGTCAAATGTTTATTTTCATACGAAAAAATCGGAGACCCGAGATCAAATGTTAGATGACACTGTTTGTTTCCTTTCACATCAATGATTTTAAGAAAGGCATGTATCCATCTGTTCTACATCTTTATAAGCATAAAGAGTAAAACAAATTTGGTACTTTATTTTTGGTTCAGCAACCAATCTAGGAATAGAAAAACTCATCAGTACTTTGTTTAAAAAATATTGACTTCTTGTCGTAACCTGCTCGAGGCCGAGAAGTTGGTAAATAAAAATTATTATTTACTCTGGGTTCTGGCATCACTGTTTGAACAGCATCTTCTCAATTTCTAGCAAGTTACCTGTTGGAGTTACTGCTGAAAACTGGGGTGGGGGGTCGGAAGTCAGGCTCACACAGTGATGACTTTTCATGTGCCCAAAGATATATCTGTACCATGCGTTTAATGTGCTTGAAGCAATACACTGCTGTTAGATGACACTGTCATAGAATAAAACTTTCACAACGCTGTGGTATACCTGATCTTCAGTAATGTTCGGGTTGGTGGTTCGCGGCAAGCCATGTAATAAGAGAATCAAATCTGTTTTAACGTTTGTTTTTAAGCAGAAACTTGTCAAAGACATAATGGTGTTTCCACCAGCATGCTTATTTCTCACTGTGTATAGTTTTGCCATCTTTTTCCCAAGGTAAAAAGCGCACGCGTACTATACCGTTCTGAAAAAAATTGACTGGTTAGTTTCGGCGAAATTCTTCCATCTATATGGATGGTTTTCCTAATACTCTTATGGACCAATGGTTGCACAGTCTTTGGTACAGCAAAAATTGGTGTTTCATAACTCTTAATTCCTAAATTTTTATTCAAGGAGTCGACAATATGCATAATAGAAGGCTTCCTTTTGGTGACGGCTATGGCCGTAGGAAATGGAATCGATGACCAAATTTTAAGTCATAGTCGATGCTGTAAGCATTTCACTTCGATCAAATGCCCTTGAGAAATGACATAAATCAATCTTGACTCAGCCTCTCCCCCATAGAAAACAATCATAAGATTCATTCGAACAATGCTTCAGGACGCAAGTACATAACAAAGTATACCATCTTTTAATTAAATGAAACCCTATGAATGGTCGCAGTATTAATCCGTTTTCTTACTTGTGTCGAGTTTGATATACTTGAGCCTATACACTAGTCTTGTGGGTTTTAAGGTATGGCGTTAAACGTTACTCTCATAGCCTTTGGAAAGGCATGAATCCGGCTCTTTTTAAACACCACAGACCTTAATAAATAGTTGGATGATATCTCTATTATCGCAACTGCTACACTATCACATACCACATATACTACCTGGTGGATGTCCCCATGTGGTAACGGCTAACGAGTCACATCGTATGAAACATCTTTAAATTGCAGTTATGTTATTACGTTTGTAATATAATGGCCGAGGGATTTCGTTTCATATATCTTGCCTTTCGGTTTCGTTAGGCTCAGAGCCTTTCGCTTAGCGCATGGGTTAGTCAGCTGCAACATAAGCGGAGGTGTTCATGTTCTTGCGCAGGGAGGATGTGTCATTCAGAGATGTCAAAATAAAACCCCCAGATAGGACTTGGGGATGTGAATGACTTCATGCACCGGAAGCGTGGGCGGAGGATTTTGGGGGATCTGAGAAAAGTCAGCTGAGTTGAGTCTTGCCGTCCGATGAAGAATAGTGACTTTCGCTTGCTCGCCGAAGCCTTGTGTCGGGTGCGCACGTTGTTTGGGGCAGATGGAAAAGTCAGGTGTATTTCTCTCCTTATGTCGAAAAACCTTTAAACTTAAAGGTAATCAAAAGTTTCGTACCTGAACTAAGAAGTCGTTAGTGTTTTTCGTGTTTCGGGATTCCTATGTTCTATATATATGTGTTATGAACATTATATGTAATTTTCACACATATTCATGTATGGATATGTTACACGTTCACTCTCGAATAATAACCTTTGGAAATGTATGAACTCTCTTATCCTAACAGCTATGGGTTAGAAAATGTTGTCTAGCCATGACCAATTATACAAACACATAATACATATACATCTGCAAATGCATGCAGAATCATAACGACGACACAGTCCTTTAGAAAAATATACCTCTCACTTTATTTGAAAGGGTTGTGTGTGAGAGGGAGTTGGAGACTGAACAGAACTGCAATATATTGACTCCCACTCTATTGGCCATAACCGCGTTTCTTTCCAGTTCTCCTGGGCTGCTCAACAGGGGGCCAGGGAGCCCACTCTGCTGGGTGCTGGCTTTCTCTACCGCATCTTGTCACCAACGGGTCTGGTCTCCAAACTAACTGACTTCCTGTCCACACTGAGTTATATAATAGTTCAGCGTCCACCTTCTCCTTGTAGGCGTCACAATTTACACTCATTCAACCCATTCACGGTCAAGGCTACACTCTGCTATTTCTCAACCGGATGCACCTGTTATTTACATAGGTGCATTTCCTATTTTGACAGCCCGGCCGGGTCGTATGTCAATATACAACAATAACACCACTACTGTCCTTCGACAAGGTTAGCTAGGCATTAATTACCGGACAAAAGTTAATATTTCATTAAATAGGGAAACCATACCAAGTATATACCACACGTGACATCATATTTGTATTTTACATTCATCGAATTCTCTCGGGAAACTTATGAATCCAATTTATTACTCAGCCAAGCTATGGGTAAATAGTAGGCAATACTTGGCTCTTTGGCCTAGTTGTCACAAGTGGTATCGGAAAAGAAAATCTTTGAATTCAAACCAGATATACCGTACGTAAAAACTCACCTTATGTCGCCTCTTGCCGTAGGTGAAGGGATTGAATAAATATATACACCATATGTCCTTTAGGAAGGATGAATCCAATCAGTACGGTATCAAAGCTTTTTTTGGAAATCAGTTAACATGCGGAATTGTGCTTGATCCGAGTTTAGATGGAAGGGTTTAATTCTAACTTTTTTCTGTGTTTTTTTTAACTCCAGTTACAGTCATATTATTTATCTATTATAATATTAGTCTTCAGGGGATAATTTCTCTAAAACGGAGTAATCAGTACTGTATGTACTTTACGCAAATCGAATGTTTAGTAGCTTTTCCTTAATCTTTATTATCGGACTCCGTCAGTTTATAATGACATTTGCTTTTAAAAAAACCTCTTCCTCCACGTTTCATTGTTGTTTACTCCTGCTGTAAGGTAGAGAGGAACAAATAGAAATAATTGTGCTATGAAAGAATGTTTGGTAGGCCATTAAATATGTAATAAATAGGTGATAACATTTTTTTCAAAGAAAGTTTAAGAGAATACTCAGTATGACATGTAATGTTATAATTGTATCACAGACTTATTTTTCTGAAAATCTAATTATGAGCAAGAAACATGTAAGTGATAATAGTTTAAAATTCTTAGACAGTAAGCAATATGATGTCTTTAGATAATAAAAGGAACACAATAAAAGTTGCTAATACAATTCTCTCTCTCTTTCTCTCTCTCTCTCTATATATATATATATATATATCTTTCTCTATTACACACTTACCCTCTTTTTCTTTTCTAAAATATCAGGTTTTGTCAATTTTATTCTAGAATAATCATGTTAAATCCATAAAAGCGATGAAAGAATAACAGCAAATGAAGATGTTAATTCTTTTTTTATATTTCTAACTATTTTGGCAATTATCGATATTCTTATCTGTTTATAATACGTATGTTAACGTAATTCAGCAATATTGTTAAAACGATTAAACAATTTTTGATATGAAAGCCCAGTGATATTTAGTCAGACTCACTCGAAAAACCATATTTTATAAGAGATAACATTTGAACATTTATTATAGATTGTCTCCTATTATTTTCATTGACTTTACTATAAATTTCAATCAGTAAATAGGATAGCTATCTTAATGTCTGGTGAAAGTTCTCTATAAACGAAACAAAATTGCAATACACTTTTAAAAATTTGGAAAAAAGATTACCAAAGAGTGTTCATAAGTATTGGGAAATATCGTTAAAGCCGAAAAAAAGAAATATGATTTCGAAGAAATTTAAAGGAAGGATTCTTCTAAAGCGACTTTGTTTTTTTAAAGCGAGTATAATATACATTTTAAAATATTTCTCACTTTTTCATTTTCCCTTTCTTTCTTTCTTTCTTTGACATTATTGACACACAAAGGGATGAAATGCTTGAAAATATTTACTTTAATTATGTAAGAATTAATTACGGAAGTTGACAATAAATATGGAATGATTACACTTAGAGAATGCTTGCTGCGGTAATTTATCAATCAACTAAGTACAGGTATGAAGTAAAATATTTCTATTCAATAGATCGACATTTAGTCTTCGTTAATTATTCTTTAAAATGACGATAATAAATTCATCAAATTAATGATATATTTTCCACATGTCATGCAGGGGAAAATATTATGGAATAAACAAATATCGAGAAAAAATTATGGACTTCACTGAGTAAAAATATTAGAATTAATATTTAGTGGCACATTCTCAACTATCTATGGGGGCCTTAATCAATTCATACATATATTTCACTTATTCAAAGCAATATTCTTTATCAAAGTGGTTCCAAATTTTTGAATAGTTGTTTAGAGATCTTTAGTGGACAGAATCTTCTCATGGATTATATCTTTTTCTTTCTTTAAATAAACACCATAAATTTTCAATCAAATTTAGAACTGGACTCTCCATTTCAAAATCAATGAAATGATTTAGGCTTTTTCGAGAGAAAAGTTCTAGTCTTAAACTGGATCATTTTTTAGATGAGGCTTCTTAATCTGAGAATTATTTTTTATTTATTGCGGACTTTTTGTCCTCATCTTGGTATTTTTTTCTGTGTCGTTTCTTCTTTCACCACGTTTCGGACAAATTTCACCTCTGGCCTTCTTCATGTGATTTTTAACGCGACCTCGGATAGGAATGATGAGTCTTGTAACCGTATTCCCAGTAATTACTGCCTTCCATAGTTGTTGTCTATCGCACCACGTTTTTGGCCAAGTAAACCTCTGGCCGGCTTGCGTAGGAATTGAAACCGCTATCTTCTGACAATGCTCACCTGGAACCGTAGAGACTCAACGCCTCTATCCGCTGCGCCAAGGGCGATCAAGGATGGATTTTTTGGTCTTATAAATCCTTATCTGGTCTTCTATAGTCGGGTTCGTACCGAATTTTTGTAATTGTCTTTAATTGGATCATTTTTTAGATGAGGCTTCTTAATCTGAGAATTAATTTTGAGAATCATTCCTATCCGAGGTCGCGGTAAAAATCACCTGAAGAAGGCTAGAGGTGAAATTTGGCCAAAACGTAGTGAAAGAAGAAACAACACAAAAAAAACAAAACTACCAAGATGAGGACAAAAAGTCCGCAATAAATAAAAATTAATTCTCAGAAAAGTTCTAATCCTTTTGTTCTTTGACAAGATGCATTTATCGCCCTGAAAAAATGACTTCATCATCATGGAGCTAATTTTCTATCCATGAAATGAAATAATTATCCATGATTTTAATGTCCATATGTGCATTGATTGTAGAGGTTTGTTTGGCTTTTCTGTAAGCAAATACCATTTCATTAAGTCAATATCTGAACGGTTCTGTCACAAATATTGACTCCAGTTTCACCCCATTTGTTTTTCATTTGTTTTGTGGAATATTTTCCATTTTCAGGACAGATTGCTTTCAGTTATCTGTCCTGACGCTTTCTTGTCTACCAATATGTTTTATATCTTTTTTAATGCAGCCATTTTTCTTTCATTTTCACCAAAATCGGAACTCAACTTACAATGAAAAACCAAAGTCTTTCGACAGCGCACAAAGCATTATTGTCAATCAATATAAATTACATAAAGATACATCTAAACTGTTCCATCTTTACAGAAGTATAAGTTAAACCTTGACAACGAATGATAGGTAAGTAAAAACGATTAAATTTAATACTAAGCTGTATAATTTATTAGTGATATCTAATCAGTTTAAAAGTTGCCAGGTGTGTGCTCTAATAAAACGTGGTAGCACAATGCATGTTTAACTTCTAATGTTGACCAATCAGTTTGTTTATTGATCCGGCCATTTTTAGCTGGCAAATAATCACTTTATTGTTTATGTCTAGCGAAAGTCAAACGTGTGTCAATAGAAAATCTGTTTACACTATCGGTGTTAGCAAAAGTGAGCTGTCTGTCGAATAACAGATCCACATGAAAACGACTATACTCATACGCTTTTACACCTATTTCTATTTGAATTAGACATAAAACTCTCTTACTGTTTCAATATATATATATATATATATATATATATATATGTGTGTGTGTGTGTGTGTGTGTGTGTGTGTGTGTGTGTGTGTGTGTGTGTGTGTGTGTGTGTGTGTGTGTGATTATGTATGGATTATATATATATTATATATATATGCACGTGTGTGCGATTATATATATATATATATATATATATATATATATGTATGTATGTATGTATATGCTAAGCTAACACATATATGTATATAGTTTGCGATAAAGATTATTGTCGAACAGAGAAGTTATATCCTATTGGTTGTTTGGAATGCAACTATCATAAGCATATAGAATTACGTATGTTATGATCTGTGAGTTTATACACAAGGATCAATATGTTGGTTTGCAGGGTGTAAAAAGAGAATGCGTATATAAGAATCTATAAACATTACGTTGTATAATAGAGATTACCCTCTTATTTTATACGCACAGAGACACTGGCATACATGCAGACACAGACAAAGGTTCACGTACACCACCACCCCATATATATATATATATATATATAAGTACCAGAGGTCTCCCAGTAAGAACATCTGTCAACAATATATTGAACATCAACAATCTTTGATGAAATTGTGCCACCAACCCATTTGTGAATCTTTCGCTTGTCCAAGCAGGGGAAATCATTGGATATCGAACACATTTTCTAATTACAACGGACAAATCAACATTGTTTATATCACCCAATCCAAACCCTTATATACTTCGATGATGTTGTTGTAAACGACCTCAACCTCTTAAATTATTTTATCATCATCAGCAACATCTTTAACATTTAAGAGTGCGTCTTTGTTACCAAGAATTTTGATCAATATTTTCACAAGTTTCGTTGCCATCCCCGGCTTTATCACCAGTAGCATTACCGATACCTTTGATTTGTCTCAAATCAATTTTAGACCTCGTATTGCTGAATTTAAATTGTGTGTGATTAACATCAAAGCAGACGTATCGTTCTCAAAAAATTCTAAAAGATGTTATCGGTGTTTTCACGCTCTTGTCAACTGAGCCGATGGCCATTGGCTGTTCTCAACCTCTTAACTGTTAATAGATTAACGTCATAAATTTTCTGAAGTTCTGCCAAGAGTAAATAAAATCATTATTTCCAGCAGAGTGCACAAGATCGTAGAATTATTGAACACATTTTAGATCACCACATGCAAAGATTTTTGTTGAGTGATTTCAAGTCCAAGTTACTAACTTATATGCATAATACGACTTCATCTTTATCCATTTGATAATGCTTCTGATTAAAATGAAAGAAGAAAAGCCCGGATATCTTTTGTTCACTTGAGTTCATTATAATTTTTTTTAAGTTTTAAACAGCGCATTGTTGATTCAAACCAAATAAGAATAAGTTGAACATTTTGAACAAAAGCAAGAATCATCATCATCATCATCATGATTGTTTCTGTTGGTCAGAATGGTTTGCTCGGTCTTTTCTTTTTATAATCATATTATCTCCCTCTTAGAGTGGTGATTATCGTCCCAGTAAAAACAAATAATCGACCCGAGTTCAAATCCTGGTCTAGACTACTGAGAATACGCGATGTTTTGTGATGTCTACTTACATGTGAATCAAATATTCGGTTCTAATTTCTTTTTTCGCGCCTTTTCGGCGGGAAAAAGAATACTTTAAGAAACTATCTTGCAAAGAGTTATGATCAGATCCCCAACAAAAAAAATAGTCCCCGGGTTGTGACTCTAAACTGCATCCGTTGGTCAGATACATGTCCTGAAGATCTGTTGAGTGCAAATTACTCTGTCATTGGTATTACACCATTTTAACCCTGAGTGGTAGTAGTTTATTCGGTTAGTTATCTGGGTTTTATGGCATATCAATCTTTGTAGGTTATTTAATACCAAATTCTGGTTTGCACATGATACCTATTTTGGTACTATCAATGGTCATAGAGGTCTATTTAAAAATTATTCGTATTCTATAGAAATGTCTAATGTCATAGAACTGTAGATTATTTGTGTTAAGAATAGTTACATAAAGCTATAATTGCTTACTTAGGCTCATCGGTCACTTAAAACCCTATAAAAGCGTGTAAAAATGACTATTACAAACTAGAATGCCAAAATTTATTAGTAACAGATATGACTAGTTGAAATTATATAATTATGTGCAAATCATACGTATTTCATAGGAATAATTGATATCACATAATAATGTACAAAATATGTCTAAGAAACTACTACACAAGAAAGTGTAAATACAAATGTATATTTAACGTAGTTTTCAACCTCAATGCAAAAAAAAACAAAACAAGACAGCCTAAAATGGATTAATCTATTATTTCATTTAGATAGAATAAGAAGCGTACCCTTTGTACTAAAATCAGAGAAAAAGAATTATAGAATAAAACTAAGTATGAATCAATTTAAAAGATCTCATATTTTAGGCAAACCTGTTGTAGACATGAACATAAGTCTTAATGTGATAAAATTTGATATCAAATGTTATAAAAAATTAGGAGAAATACTTCACTTAAAATGATCAATACACTGATTAGTGATAACGTAAGCTGACATAAAATGAAAACCTATTATCCGAATCTACAAATATTTGAGTATATCCAAAAGCTAATTAACAAGCAATAATCCGTCTACTTAATTCTATACATCTTGTTTCTTTTGTGATCAAGGAAAACCATTGTAACTTTCTTTGTAAGGATTTCCTATCCCTGCAATCACAAGATATTGCACTTCAGAGTTAGCCTTTATATCCATCATTAAAGACTGACAATCTTTTCGTGTCAGCGGGTCTTAGAATGTAAGACTTCCTGAAAAAGAATGGTGTCGCGGGTATTAAACTAAAAAAGAAGTGGGGATACAGTTATGAAGCACTGGGGTAAGTCTTGTAGCCATGAATTTGAATAACTGCCAGGTCTACTTTGATCGAGAGTGGTAGTGTATTTTATGTTCCCAACTTTAAAGCAAATAGATCTATTTGCAAATTATTTATATTAGATAGGAATACTTGATATCATTTAAGTGTGCGCCAAAAAATCTCATGAATCTATACAAAAATGGAAATATAACCATCCAATGTTTACAGTTCCGTAGTTTTGGTTTGAACTATGAATATTGAATTGCAATCATAACAATATAATGAGTGATGGTAAAACACTATAAAACTCCAAAGGTACTTTTTTGTTTATTTTTTCTTTTCTGAAAATATTTCTGGTAGAATGAAATAATGGAGATACATAAAAAATGTCTGTTAATAGTAAAACAAATTAAGTTCCTGTTGCTAATATCCACAAAAATTCCTTTATTTTCAGTTAATTAAACGAATTTTTCTTGTCATGTATTTGAAAGAATGTTACTAATCATGAGTTGTTAAATTATTGCCGACTGAATTAGTAGAAATAATTTGCTTCTCCTATAATTTCTGATGGACTGAACTATTCGGACCACTTAACATTCATTGTTTCTCTTAAATATCAGGAAGTGGTTAACTTCGTCGAAAGTGAAATCAGCTTTCTGATTCGAATCCTGAATAAGGCCATTTGAATTCCCACAGCGTTAATAGACTTGTGAAAACTTTGAATTCAACTATCCTCCCTGAAACAATGGGTATATAGAAGGGCAGAATGTGCTCTTTAATCTTGATATAATAACCAGTATAGGATAAATAAATCTCTGAATTCAAACCACCTGTTGTCCCGGAGAAGGTAGACTCTGCCAAGATAATCCCGCCGTAGCTACTGTTTATGGATAGTGAACCTACGACCAAATCAGGTAAATGGACCTGTGAGAGTAAATGAGGGATAATTTAATTACAATATATATCAAAATTCGTAATCACACACTGAAAGTATGCGCAAGATCGCCTCGTCAGTGATGTTCTTGGGAGTCCTTACAGGTTTCGGGTCTTCCAACATCATATTTGCCTTCTCAAGCGACCCAACCGAAACTTATTCCGGCAGGCGATCCTGCAGAAAAAAGTTCGCCAAGTACGCAAAACCGCACAGCACACACCTCATAAAATCAAAATACTACTACAATTGAGCTTTTAAACTGGAGTTGGCCAATGAGAAACGACATACGTCACTTCCTTTCAACTGGTGACGAGTTAAAAAGGTAGACAACTATTTGATCGTTTTCCTTTAGATCTTGTATGAGTATACTCATACGCATTGATTAAGGTTCGGTTCAAGATAACAGGTAAGTAAAACCCATGGATAGCTTTTCTGAAGCATTTATTGACAAATCTAATTAAAATCTATAAATACTGATATGGTAATTCTATACTTTCCTCATTGTAGTTATTCTTTCTCCTGGCAGAAATACTCGATAGGATTCTACAATTTTACTTCAAAAAACATAACACAACAGTTGTTGGAAATAGTTTTTCATGCACAACCCTCTTCACTTCCAAATCCTTTTACACGAATAAGAATTAAGTCAATCGACAGAATTCTAATTATAGACATTAGTTGAAATACGGACTGCCTGGAATCAATATTCGTGATTCTGTCTCAGACGATACGGCCCTGTTGATTAAGCATGGCGGGTCACATTTCCTGCTTTCAAGATGAAAGACTGACTTGCCTGCTTTTGGAACGTGTCCCATTTGACCGCAAGTGAGAAAAAGAAAAGAAAAAAAGAAGCTCAAATCTCAAGGCCTGATGAACCAATCTTTCGTATTATAGACATTTCCCTGCCAAGATGCTCACAAAACAAAATAATCGAATAAATAACTCGGCCCTTTTAATCTTTTCTTCTTTTTTGTGAGGTGTCAAACTAATAAAAAGATGAAGATAAATATTCCGTGTAAATCTGATAACTTTGATCACCCAAAAATGTTTGAGAACAAACCTTTAATAACTTCACTTATTTACTCTTAAACCTCACGTAGCTCTGTTAAAAAAGGGTTAATTTGATTTGAAAAAATATGGGGTTTAATAACTATTTTCATGTCAAAACAAGATCGAAATTCTTTGACTGAAAATAACAAAATATCATACATTGAACTATCACGACAGATCAGGAAATACGCGTAGCTTGTTGTTTAATTCTTTAACAAACTATTTTATCTATAAATTACATCCTAGTTTAATCCTAGAATGTGAGAGGTTCTTTATTCATTTTCTTGTGAAGAAGTTTAAATGTTGTCACTGTGTACTCCCTCAAGTAATTGACTAATTGATTTTAAATGCATGTCAAACCATCTAGGATTATTTCCTACCTAGATTTAAAGGAATAGCTTATGTTATATTGACATTTTTGTGCAGGTTCTTCAAGGTTTTTTTACAGTTATATGATATCAAATAGTCCTAATACAAATTTTCACATGGATTTATGGTTTCAGGCATTTATATATAATACTAATAATTATACAGTTTCAAGTAATTATTCCTATATAATGATAGTCATTTAATTGCGAACATTAGTTTGGTTCTAAGTAACTAATAATAAGCCATATTAAATAAATATATCTTCAAGTTACGATTTTTTATAAAAATAATTTGCAGATATATGGCATCAAGTTTTTATATCGAATACACATCATTTTTAATAGATCTATCAAATCAATTGATAAGATCGTTACTGGTAGTACCACTCCGGGTTTGAGTGAAACTGAGAGTAACGGTAATGTTGGAATACTCAACACTCCTCACATCGCTACAAGTGGATCCTATCTGTAAGATGCATTTTATTGTTATATCAAGGACGCTTTCTTAGGGGTGTCTTAGCTCTCTCTATGGGTATCTGTCAATCTTTTCTAATACACACAGATTGGATGGTCTCAAGTAATTCGCGAACGCAAAGAAATTTTATTTATAATAACTAACGGAAAGATGTCCGATTATCAGCAACAGATGTTTTTAATACGACAAAGTAAACACATTATATATTTTACCACAAAATTATTGTCTTTATCCCTTGTGGACAAAGATAAGTTTAGGCACTTGCTTTGAAAAGTTCCTTTGTTTGTAAGGAAAGTTTCAACAAATCTTCCCTATCATATCAGGAAGTGAAAAGTGACAAATTTTGGCATCTATATGATAAGATATAAATGATTGGTTATTGTTTTCGTTTTTTAAGAGGTTATTTTTTGCACACAGTTATGTTATAAAGTATTTCTATCTAATACTATTAATTTTCAAGAAGATCAATTTAACTATGTAAGGGATCCTAACAGGAACTACAACTCCGAATTTGAGTTGACCTAGGCGTAATGGCAATGATAGGAAACTCAGCTATACAGAGATATCCAGAATTGGAGCCTCATCATTAGAAACAGTTAGGTATTATAACTAGGACAGATAGGTAGAGACGGGGATGTTACCTGACAGTACTGCTACTGCTACTATAACAACTTTAGATGAATATACTAACAATCAATGGATAGCAGTTCAAGCACGCCAGCCATCGCCGCATTGCTGTCTTCAGTTATTAATAATCTCAGAATTAAGAAAAAGATGGGCTATTTTTTCTTCTCCCGCGCTCCTTGGATATGACCTTGTACCAAAGTGGACTTTTTATCATCAGATTTCAATAGTAATGTACTTAGCTGTCACACAATATGTAGTTTTAAATAGGAATACATAACTTGATTGATATCGAGAAACGTAAGTAACGTGATGCTTAAAATCAATAAAAAAAAAGAATTATTACTAAAATACTTCAGAAAGTATAAAGCAAAAATCGCTAACATTCTCTACGATGACAAATAGCTTGATCATGAAGCATATCGCATAAAAAATCCTCATTTCTTTTGAGTGACATTGTAATATATAGATATTTTTTTATAATGACAGTTATTGTCAATGTGGAGAAGAAATATATTTTTAATCATGTCGATATCTATTTCAGCTTTTTAATTATCTAGATTAATTTCGTCTAATGATAACGTATTAAAGTTTTAGTGGTGAAAAGATCTTGGAGATCAGGGTTAAATTTCAAAGACTCAAAAAATGTTCTTGATGCTGACTTGCTTAAAACTTACTATTAGAAGGTACGGATCAAGGGTAAAGGGGAGCAATCTAGGGAATGAAGTAGCGTCCTCCCTTCCATCTCTGTGTAATAGCTATTGAAAAGGGAGCCTTCGGTTCACCTTTGACTATGGTTGTCAGTTTATATATATATATATATAAACAAATTTGAAATATAATAAGCAGACCAACTTATTTTGATTTGTCTTTACATAGTTTTGTACATAGTGTTAGATTTTATTAACTAAATTTATCCGCAATAAAATTGTTATTAATTTGTTGATAACATTTTCCGGATATTCTTATATCTATATGATCAAAATACCATACAAGTTTAGCTTACATGTTGTTAAAGTTAGAAATATAAACATTCGTTTATTTTGTGACGAGTGATTTTCTTTTGAAAATAGAGGTTTGTCAATTATATTGTAAATAGTTATTTTCTAAGCTTGACTTAGTTTTTGCAGAAGGTCAGATGTATAACTTATCAAGTGAGAAATTATTCATCAAGCTGTGACACTATGGGTGCCATGCGTTTCTGTGGGTGTGGGTGTGAGTCAGAGAATCTATTTGTTTGTTTTGGCGCGAAACCCACACAAAGGACCTGTGCGCGAGATCTCCAACGAGACTGGAAGAAGACAAGGGAAAGAAGGTCCTAAAGACAGTGGGCAAGACAGAAAGTGAGCAGAGGGGAGTTGCCGAGGACAGTCGGCAGGGGAGGTCAGTCAAGGGTGTTAGTCAGCAGAAGGGAGCAGCAGAGACCAGTTGAAGGGACAGGTCAGTCAAGAGATGAGAGTCGGGCAGAGAGGAGACCAGTCAACAGAAATCAGGAAGGCGACTGCTAAGACCTTTTGACCTATTGATGCCGGGTTGACCAACGTGAGAATTTAAGCAAGCATTCCTTGTGGCTTTGTGAGTTTTCGCTCGATTACACGCTTACGTTAGCTCACAGAATGCACAAAAAGTGTCAAAGACTTACCCCTCTTGTGATTGGAGCTAACCCAAGCACGTGTTTGTTTGTTCTTTTCTTCAATCCTCTCGGTTGTGTTTTGTGTTGGCAAAGGAACGTGAAATACCTCTGACCAGAGATGAGAAAACCACTAGACGATTCTAATGGCCATGAGTAGTTTGGTTGGTTGAGATAGAGGGAGTCAGCCGGCAGATATTGTCACAAAGCTTTTCTTGGTTCTGGCACGAACCAAGTGGTACCAGCCACCCTATGATACTTGAACTTACTAGTAAGGATTTTATTAAACATTACACAACGCAAGTTGCCCTCATGATATTGTTACTAAATATACGTGGGGTGTCCCTAAAATTAGTTACAATTACTTATTAATGCAAGATGTTTACTTTTATACAAATAGAATTTTATGAATAGGTTATCAGCACAACTAAGCAACTACGACAATTATTTATTGAGATATTGAGATCGGAACACGTTTTCTATCGATGCACGAATGCATAATTATCATTTTGGAAACACGTTGCCAAATGTACTTCAGTGATTTGCTTAGAAACTCATCAAAATAACACTTTTCGACATCCCATTCTCTTCTGAACGATTCCTTAGACTTCTGGTTTTGTGAGATCGGTTTTCTTGCATGAAGAATTTCGTAATGTTTATTACCGTGAAACAAAGCATTAATGTACTTATATATTTATCCTGCTGTTGACAAGATAAGCCTTGCATGTTTCGTGTTATGTTTGTGGTATTTTATTTTCTGAAGTCTATGAAATCACCAGCGAGAAGTTGGAAATTCATCAGAAATTTATTACGTTAATCCCCAGACCAACTAACAAAAGCTCAATTAAATAATTTCCCATTTTAATACACTCTGAAAGTAGAAATAGCTATTTCAATTACATTTTTATCAGTATATACAAAATGATTACAATTTAAATTATTGATATGCTATAAATTTGGGATTTTTTTTGGCTTATTGTGACTACACTTAAAAGATTTTTAGAATGTCATATTTTGTATATGATCTGACAGGATGAAAGATTTGGTTTTTAATTATATATCAGGACATATACAAGATTCTTAAAATGTCATATTGGGAACATGCTACGTGCTAATGAGGTGAAAATCGTACTTCACATTAAGAACACGTATCAGTATTGCCAGTAAATGTAAATAATATTTTAGTATTGTCCATAATTATGAACTATTTTTTTAATCTATTGCATTATAAACACGCATCAGTATTGTTAATTATCATTATGAACCTAATTGTTAAATCTATAATTGTTATTATCATTGCAAAAGATATCCCACAACTGACACCATTTTTATTACCTGCCCATAAATAGTCTCTCACATAACCCTTGGCAACACAATTATTGTATGTAAAGAAAATAGTGTGGTGACTTTAATTTTAATCTTCATCATCACTCAACAAAATTCACCACAAAGCAGAGATTTCATATCGACATCAAATAAACATTTAGCTACCATAAAGTTCGGTAGGACTATAGAAGAAAAAGAAATCATTCTGATTGCAAGAATCCATTTTCCCAAACCTTACCCAAATCTTACCTCCCATATCTAACCCCTTCCCTCGTCAAACCCTTTCTCAACAACAGACAGCAGAAATATGTGTATATATGAAAAGATGCAAACCGGTGTATACGCAAATATGCATATATATATATATATATATATATATATATATATATATATATATATATATATATATATATACGCGTGAGCAGCAGCGCATACATAAACATAGTGTCGTTCAATAGCTTACAAACTTAGACATACAGGCAAACAAACTTTGGCACATATACACACAAATACCCACCGCCGCCTTTTTGAACAAAAATTAACAATATTAAGCGGTCGTTTTCTGAAAACCTTCACTTTGACGAATGCAAAATCATGAAACCCAGGGTCACATACACTACTATGTAATAAGACATATATATATATATATATATATATATATATATATATATATATATATGTGTGTGTGTGTGTGTGTGTGTGTGTGTGTGTGTGCAGAGGTTCAAAGAACACTCCCACCTCTGCCATAGATAGGAGTCATGGCCAGCCACCGTTATCGCCCATCCTTCTTTGGGCTACTGGCATTTTTTTTTTATAATTGATTTACCTGAAGACCAATATTATCCTTATACAATGCTACATAAATGAATGGATATTTCATAGTAAACTGTCTGTTAATCACTCTGAGTAAACTAGGAAGTTAACTGTAAATAATTGGTCAGGATTTTCAAATTTCCTTGCCAATAAAGAAGGTACGTTTCAAAAGCTTTTCTAACCAGTGGCATCGTATATCGTTAGATCACTAGTGATTGACGACTATAAATTTCTTGTTAGTTTATTCTTTTTTTTGGGTGGGGTTGCTTTGAATGGTAGAATGTTTTGTCAGTCCCTTGTAAAGTCGGTGTGAGGTTGGGACGTGAAACATTTTAAGAATAGCGAAAATCGGTTTTCAGATCGGAGTGACTAATGGGCACCGATCCTGAACAAAACATTATCACCTCATGAAAGCAAAATGAAGAGGGTAAAAGGTTGGGAAGGAAAGTAATGATGAGAACGGTGATGAGGACGGCGATGAGGAAGGAATCTCAAGGGGACAATTAAGTGAAACGTGGCTTTCACATAGGAAGCCAAGAAAGCGACAGATGAACAGATTATTTTTTTTCTTTCGTTTTCCTTTTTTTCTTCCATCTTTTTTTTAAAAATATTTTTCGGGGCCATTTTACTTTTGCAAATTTCAATCTCATTGTATCTTCTTTTTCTTCTCTTTATGAATATAAAGATAAAAAATATACAACGATACACTTACCTTTCTCGTTTCGATTAACAGTTTTATCATTGTTACTTTGTTCTTTTTATTTATATCATATTAATTGTGTTTTCCCTCACTTTAATTTTGTTAATCTACATTTCGTTTTACTTTCTTTCTTAGTCTCTTTCTTTCTTACCTTTCCACATTCTTTCCAGATTGTTTTTCTTCTTTATTTTATCTATCGATATTTCTTTCTACATCTATTTTTATCTTTCTTTCTCTGCCCACTCTATTCATTGTTTTTCTGTTTGTGCCGTATATTTCTTCTTTTTTTTCAATGATAGTTTTATTTTTGCATTTTTAATAATATATCAAATTAGAGAGTGTTTAGAACTGGTGGTACCATGAAACATTTTACAACCTATGTCATATTGTTTGGAAAAGATGTGCTTACGGCCAAGCAATCGAGAGAGAGCATTAATGTTTTTACTCTTGATGTAAAGCAGACCATCTAATCAGTATTGGAGAAAAAATGCATCCATTTTCTGAATTTTTCTTTTGATTGATTAGTTGATTGATTAATTGATTTCTTTTTTCTTTCAACTTGATTTCAAAATTTCTTCCGAGTTTGCTGTGGTATCAGATCATCTTCAATGTGCATACTTTCACTCGTAGTTCTTCAACCTTTTACCTCTTCATTTATCCAGTCATTTTCTTTCTTTCTTTCTTGTTTTCTTTCTTTCTTTCTTTCTTTCTTTCTTCTTCACCATCGGCCTTTTGCTTCAATATATTCTTAATCATTCATTGCTTTGTTTTTTTCTATATCATCTGTCCTATTTCATATTTATCTATTTATTCATTGTTTATCATCATTTTTATTTTCTTCTTTTTAATATTTTCTTTACTTTCTTCTTTATCTATCATCCCTTTCACTTTTGGTATCTTCACTTTTAACTTTTTCTTACTCTCTCGGCCGAATTAGACTGTCACTGACGTTTTCTTGATTCTTCCTTATTTTTTATATTGTCTATTATTATCTTTTTACTTTCCCTAAAATTATTCTTGATTTTTGTGTCAATATCATTTTCAATAACAGTCGATTTACTTCAATACATTTTTCTTTGTATATCTGTTATTATTATTTTCTGCAATACATTTTTCTCATTTTTGTCTGAAGGAGACTCGTCCCTACTATATATTTTAGGTTACTTGGCAAATAATACATCGATAAAGCACATAATCTTTACTAATATTGTGGTCACAGCTGAATCTTAAATGAAGATGGTTGCGAAAACATCTATTTTTCGTCAAAATAATTCCTTTCAGGGAAAAATCTCAGGAGGCATACATTAACTATATCGTAGGTAATGCACAGAAGAATAACGCAAACTCTATCCAAAAATCATGTATAAACTAACTATCCACCCTGATGGCGCGACATGGTATATATATATATATATATATATATATATATATATATATATATATATATATATATGCGTGTGTGTGTGTGTGTGTGTGTGTGTTCTTTAATAAAATATTTACTGTGCTCTTTGAGCACAAGGGCAAGGCAACACCTCAATATATTTCAAGTATGTAATATGATAATAACAAATGTCTTTAGAACTCATGCATTATACGTGAACGTTCTTGAGTCTTACGTGAACTAGTATTTAACACGTACGTTTTTTTTCATTAGATTCAAATGGAATCCCAAACAAACAAAAAAAAAATAAACAAACAGATTAATCTTACAAATTCAAACCAACTAAATCTTATCTAACTTGGTGATCGTTAACGTGAAACTCCTACTCGTTAGTTTTTATCCTATTTTATTTTTACCATTTTTACTTGAAATTTATTGAGGCATATATATAAGTATCATACAATAACTGAAGTTTATACAACAGCATTGTTTCTAACAAATTCTTCATCAGATGATGGCTATGGGTTCAGGCAGGATTTCGCGACCAAAGCATCATTACTATTAACCCAGAGCGTCCCAGCAGTATCTCACGACATCACCAGACTTTGTCAGATTGTTGTCGCTCTATGGGATTGCATTGCCAGATCCACGCTGATGCAGTTAGAGCCTTATCTTTGATCTTTTCCATGTATTTACCCTTCCTGATGGAGGAAGTCCAAGATTAGTCAAGAAAACGGAGGGTGAGTTTGCAATAAAACCACTGCATCCGACTTAGTTTGAAAATACATTTGTTATCCAGCCATTTCTGACACATTGTTCTTGCTGATCTTAATATTTTTGCAACTTGCGCTGATGTGCCCAGTCGAAATTTTCTTCATAAGAGACCGTTACCTCAGTATATATATATATATATATATATATATATATATATAAAGAAAGAGAGAGAGAGAGGGAGAGAAAGAAAGAGAAGGGAAAGACGCCGAGAAAGAAGAATTGATAGAAACAGTATGAGAGTGTAAAAGTTGTTCAATATTTTTTCCAAAACTTTCAATCATAATTGCTTCTTTTTAATGATAGAATTAAGATGTCACCAAATTTGAATGCTTAGAAACTTTGATGTCATGCTTTTTTTCATCATGTAAGAAAGTGTTATAAATTAAATTCCAGGTTTTGCTATGTAAAATATACATACACACACACATATATATATATATATATATATATATATATATATATATTGAGGTGCGTGTATATATATATATATATATATATTGAGGTGCGTGTATTGTGTGCGCACACGCGTGTCAGTGTGGGAGTGAATAGCTGACTGTATGTATGCTTGCGTGACTTATCAGAATAGATACGCATATCAGAATTGTTATATCTATATGATTATACTTGAAATTTACGGCTGGGAATGACGAGGAGCACTCCATGGCATAGAATTACGTTAATCCAAAATAACAAGCAGAACACTAACGTATGAGAAAGAAACAGATGGCAAAGAAAAGTTTGAATAGTTGCCTAAACGTAACAGGGGAATATTAGATAAGAGTTAGAACCTCGAAGTCTATTCATATATATATATATATATATATATATATATATATATATATATGTATGTGTGTGTGTGTGTGCACCTACACACACGTATTCACGCACAATAACACGCAGACGCACACACAAACACTCACTCACTCTCTCTCTCTCTCGCTCTCTCTCTCTCTCTCTCACACACACACACATATATATGTGTGTGTGTGTGTGTGTGTGATGTTTAATGAACAAATTGTTGCACAAATTACTCAAAAATAAAAATAATATTAGCACGACAATGTATCCCACACTTTAATAGATATATTTATGCAAATTACATGAAAATATCTTGGAATACTATAGATTAAATCCATTAAAATAATTTGCCATTGGCATGGCCCACGATCTCCAGTTGACTTTGAAATCTCCTGCAAGCTTTTCTTGTCTCCGATTTTGACTTGTTAAATGCTTTCATTATTTTTGACATTACTTCATCTTTTCTATAACATGAAGTGTTTTTGATCATTTGCTCAAGCGTGCACCATGCATATCAATCAATCAGATTCCAATTAGAGGAGTGTTTGTCGTCCATATGTTTGGGTTGATTAAGTCAAAGAAAATTTCTCCCAGAAGAGACTGGGTTCTCTTTGCATGGCATGATGCAGAATCGTGTTGCCAAATGTAGGATCTTCCAGCGGTCACCTCTTTGACCCCGGGCAACATTACCTCGTCCAGACCCTTGCTGTAGTCTGTCGTTTTTCTGTCTGAAGCAATGTTGGAAAATGAATGAAGTGGAGACATTATCATCATCGTTAGTGATCTTATTAACCACCATTATGTAGACTGTATTTTCATCTATATGGGCAGATCTTGAAGAAACAGAGAAAGCCAACGTTTGTTCGATGAACTCATCATCTGATTTTGGTAGAATATTTTTTCTTCTTTTTTGCCGCAGGTTTTTCTTCTTGAACTTTATGGTCCGTGATAAAAATTGGTTCTTTCTCATTTTGCATTAGAAGTACTGAAGGTCTTCCTGAACTACTTGATTTACTAAAAACACTGACAATCCCTGGCTTTGGATCAGATTGGCTAGCTGGGTTTGTTTTCAGTTATAAACTAGATCTCATCAACAAATACGAGAGTTCCTTCTCATCAGAATGATTACAATGAGAGTTCTAAGTTATCTTCTCTTCATAATCACTGTAGGAATCATCAACGCTCTGTGCTATCCTCAGATTGATATAAAAACACTAGGAAATCTTCCTCTTGGCGCTTCCATGTGAATGCCAAGAAAAACTGCATGCGGCTTTAGAATTTCTTGAGGTGGATGGCGCCATGGTGCTGCTTTCAACACAAACAGTGCTTAATTGAACCTAGTTTGCTGCACAGAAGAGAAAACTTGAACCAACCAAAGCAGATGGGTGAAATTAATAATCTAAAATGTTAATAGATTAACCATTGTATGATATATATATATATTATGAAATTAGAATCCAATTGTTTGTTAAATAAGGACAGGACTTTCTTTCATTTTTGTCGACTCAGTTTTTGAATCAATGTAATCTTAATTACAAGTTTCATTTAATTTGTTTTCTTTCTATACAACATTAAAACATTATTCATTGCGACGAAAAACATTAACAGTTAATTGTCTCATCTGTATAGATGAAGCAAACTCTTAATTTTTTTTAAAATGAAACCAGTCATGAAAATATTACCTTTGACTTAAAGCTCCGACGGCTAGTTTTGCGGAAGTAATTCACGTTTTTACAGAACTCGTTAATCCAGTATGTGGTTACTGTCTTGAACTGTTTAATAATAGCCACACACGGAGCAGCGTTCTACTGATCTGAGCTGTTTTTCAAATATTTATCGCTTTTGCCTGGTAGAAAATGAGGTGATTAAATTAATGCTTGAACTATGTGTTCTGTATATGTAAAAGTTAGCGGCACTATCACTTCTTTCTGCCATTTAGAAACTGACATCAATTAAGAAATACAAAATTAAAGTAATACAAAAATGATAGACACATTTTTGCACACTCACAGACACGTTAATTAATAGTTGGTTTTATTATTTTACTCCTTTGAGAGTTTTTCACGCAAAGGTTACACGATGGTTTCTTACAGAAGTTTGAGTTGCAGCAAGATTCCTCAAGTCTCTAAGACTCCTCTCAGTATTCTGGCCGATCTTAATAAATCCTGTTGTCTGGATGGTCTTCACTCGTCCTCTTATTTTCAAACCCTCCAGTTCGTGTACCAATCCTTTGGTGACTGTACTAAGAGCACTAATTACAATTTGCTTAATCGTCACTCTTGTTTTCCACAGTTTTTTAATCCCCTATCATGGTCGAGGTACTTATCGGTCTTTTCACGTTTATTTTATTTTACACTGTGGTCAACCGGAACCGCCTAGTCTACAATTTTGCAAGTTCTCTTTTGTTGTTTTCGTTTATTATAAGGTCTGGTCGTCTGGCCGAGATAGGGGATCCATTTATACCTCAAAATCCCAAAATGATTCTGACTTGTGCATTTTCCATTTTTTCGAATGCTCCAATTACAATTTTTGGCACAATTCCTAATGGATCACCTTGCCCGTGGTGTAGTCGTTATCGTCGTAGGAAATGAACACGGCGACTCGAGTTCAAATCCTGGACGAGACTGATTGCATTTCACATAGCACTAATACCCTTGGGAAAGGTATGAATCCAATTATTCTCCCTCCAGCTATGGGTAAATAGTAGGACAGACTAGGTTCTTCAGCCTTGGTTAGGCAACTAGTCTAGGAGAAGGAAAACTCTGAATCGAAACTTGTTAAACTCCGCTTAAAAATTGACTTTGTGTCATATCCTGCCCGAGCGGAGGGGTTGGTAAATACTACCTTGCCCACCCATTTGTGTCTAGTCTTATACCATTTCTCTTCGCAGTATTCGCTTATAATGTGATTGGCCGTTTCGTCTGTATCACTATATAACCTATATCTGCTTTTTTGTTGTGTCTTATATATTCTTGCTTTTATATGTTTGGTCCTTATGCCGTTGTTTTGTGCTGCTATAAGAAGAGATTCAGTTCCTCACTTAAAGTTTTTTTAGCCAAGTTTTCTTGTGGGAAATGTCGCTTATTTGTCGCTTAAATTATTAATTCAGTTGTTTTTCTTCCCATTTTTATTTTCCAGTTATTACATTCTGTTGATCCTCGTGTTGACAGTATTGTTTCTGGTGAATGTAATCCGTCTTCCTCGGCATTTTCTATGTTGTATTCGTGTCGTTATATCGATGCATGAACGCTTCGTCAATGCCGTCAAGTGCTCTTCCTACTTCTTTTCTTGACACATTTAGTCTGTCTAGGATGTAAGGCCTTATGCATGGCCATTAGTTTTCTTGTTATCTTGTCAATTTGTTTAAGTTCTTCTCAACTCCATTTCAGTAAGGTTACCGAGTATCTTACGAGGGAAATAGCCCTGGTATGTACTCTTTTTTATAAATTCCTGCTATATAGTTTGGTTTTTAGTAGCTTTCTTGTTCTCTTGAGATACTCTTTTTTAATTTTTTTTCTTTTATGTTTATAGCGAACGTTCTCATTTTTTTCTTGATTTTGACGTTCTATTCCTTCCGTTAAGTGTCGTTTCTTGTTTTTCATTGTTAACATGACACATTTTTCTCAGCAAACTTCCATTCCTATGTCTTGTCTACATATTCTTACTGCTAATATAAAGCTTTCATTTTTTTTTTTTCGTTTATGGCTAACAGTTTGATGTTGTCCGTGTACATTAAGTGATTGATCTTTTCTTGCGATTTACAAATTTTGTTTCCCCCTCTACCTTTCCTGAGTATGTTGTTGAGTGACATCATCAATATTACCAATAGTAATGATGGTAATGAATCTCCCTAGAACATACCTCTACGGATCTTTACCTCAGCTAAGCTTTTTCTTCCAGCTGTCAATTCCTCTCTTCAGGTTTCCATGGTTTTCTCGATAAAGTTTATGGCTTCATCTGATATCTTGTTTATTTTCAGACTGTTCATCATACAGCCTTATGGGATTTTATCATATGCCATTTTATTGTCAATCCATGCCATAGCTAGATTTTTTCGTCTCGTTTTGCTCTCCTTGTGGCTGGGTTGATCAATATACTCTGCTGTGCCTCTGGTTAATTTGCAGTATCCTTTCCTTTCTTATTATTAAAGAGTGGTGAATCTTTTACCTTTTTTGTGCTGTTTGTATTTTCCATATCATAGACGCATTATGGATCTATAGTTGTTTGGGGCGGTTCCTTAAAAAGTATCTTTCATGATAAATGTGGTCTTTCCTTAGGTCATCCTTTCAGGTACGTCTATTTCTCCTAAGCTTCTCTTCATTTCAGTAGCTAATCTATCATAGATAGAAGTGATGTTTTTGGACCAGAATCCATGTATACCATTATGGACTGGTGTTTTCCATTTTGATATTTTTTCGTGTTGTTCTCGGTGAATTGATATGTATTTTCGCCTTCAGTCCTTCTTCGAGTCCTTCCCTTTTCCATTATTGATAATCAATTCGGCTTTTCTGTTATGTTCTCTTCGTTGCCATATTTGGCGCGAAATTGTTTTGTTTCTTTGTCATCGGGTTATTCGTATGCTTTCCTTCAATCCACCACTATATGCTGGTAGAATTTTTTATATTTTGTTTGTCTTATTTTACCCTGTCTCGATATCTTTTTAGTCTTCTTTCTTTCGCTATTACTTTCTGGTGTATTTCCTCAAGTTGTATTGTCTGTTTTAATGTATTGCTTTTTTTCCTTTTGGTCCCATTGTGTTCCAGCGTTTTCTTTTGTTTTATCACTTTTGCTAGTTTTCTTAGATTTCTTCTACGCTTCGAGTGAAATTTCCTATTAAAGTTTTGAGTTTCTGCTCGTGTTTTTTCGGAAAACCCCATTTTTTTTTACTGACTAATTTCACTCCTGCATAGATTACTTCCTTTAATTCCATGATGTTTTTCA
>OY757911.1:53687601-53712601 GCA_963585895.1 Sepioteuthis lessoniana | reverse complement strand
TTTCTTTGAAATCTTGACTTTAATCTAAGCTGAACTCAGTATTTTCATTTTAAAATTATTTCTGGTAAATAATCTTAGATTTCTATGCGTCATTCTCTACGAGTTATGTTTACTTGACGATAGCATGCTGGGGTCTATTTAAATCCCGTTCAATTTTATTCTTAAAAAGCCAAAAAAAAAAAAAGAAAATTAAAAACCTGTGCCACATTTGTTTGTTTTTTATTCACAAAATATTTTCGACCGATTCATGACTAATATTTCTAAAAAAATCATATGTAATATCTTAATATATATATATATATATATTTTAGATATAAATTTCAGTCTCTTTCTTAGAAAATCTGTACGCTGATTCAGGAAAAACAATTAGTTGATTTTGAAGAATTTTTAGTGTACTGTTATATGCTATAAAGCATTCCTATGGAATTCAACTAATTTGTACGCAGTTATAAGGTTTCAGGTATTTCTATTTAATATCGATAATTATCAAGTAAGCCTTTTAGAAAATATCTGGTTTATTTAATTAACGTAATCCTTATCATCGTTATTATTGTCAAGACGTGGAAATAGTATGCTTTTTTTAGTACTCGCTCCATGGGTCACTAACGTCGATAACTCTTGATAAGACCTCTAAAGGAAATTTAGTGTCCGCACAGAATCGGTATATTTAAGTCATTACTGGTCGGTCAACACTGGTATGTCTATTCGTAAGAATCCATAAGAGAACATCACTTATTCGTTAATCCTTACTCTTACAACAGTGCCCCACATGTCATTTTCGTCATGACAAATGGCTTGTGAGATGGGAGGTAAATGGCTGCACAGCTGCTGTTTGCTTCTCCCATATTTTCTTAAAAAACAACCCTCATTATCATTATGTATTTCACAAACCATTTTGTCTGCAGGTGTTTAATTTCTGTCTAATGTTTCGAACCATGGCCTATTCCAGTTTGAAAGATTTCTCATTTTCGGACTGATCAGATTTGCATAACACTAATTATTTATAAAGCGCAGAGGGTGCCTTTTCTTTGATATCGTTTTCAGTAGATGAGATATTGATGTAAGGGTTATAAAATATTTGAGTAATGTTCATTTAATGTAGCTGCGTAGCACAGATTCGGCCTGAGCAATTGTTTTAATAAGGAGAGCTAGATCATCTACGCAGTCTGCACCAGTAATTCTGCCTGTGTATATATTCTACTTCATATCATATATATATATATATATATATATATATATATAATTATTATGATTAAAGGTTTAAGACTTAAGCATTTTTAATCAGAGAAATCCTAACCTAGGTCAAAATACGAAAATATATAATAATAATACAATATATTTAAAACATGAAAAATAAGATATAAAGCAAGATAAAAACTCACTACTTAGTGTTTCATGCTTTCGTCCCTCAGATGAGTTAGTATTCAACATATCTAATTTTTTCTTAAGTTTATCGCCTATGCGATCGTCAGGCCAATTTGTTCTTAAAGAAAGAAAGAAAGAAAGAAAGAAAGAAAGAAAGAAAGAAAGAAAGAAAGAAAGAAGGTGAAGAGGGAATAAATTTTAGGAAATAAAAAATTTGAAAAAAAAAGAGACTAATAATTACGAAGGTAGATGACAGATATATATATATCTAATATTTTAGTTAAAGAGGATAAAATTAAAAACAATTCTAAAAGGAAAGAGAGATCGACGCGGACACAGACAGACAAGACATGTTGATCCATTCGTAAATAAGCTCTTCTGATGTTATTGGTAATATGCTAATTATCAAATACAAATTCGGTGTAACATTTTAGGAATATAGATCTATTTAACAAAAAATCAGTACGTGGATTCATGGAAAACAATTACTTTTGAGTTGTTGATTTTAAAGAGTCTCTAGCGTAATGTTATATGCTATAAAGCATTCCTATCAAATTCAAATAATTCGTACGCAGTTGTATGGTTTCAGGTATTTCTATTTAATACTGATAATTATATTATTTCAAGTAAGCATTTCTAATTAATATCATTCATTTGTTTGAACACAGTTATATGAATTCAAGTAATTAACTAAAATCCTTACCAAGTAAACATAGTTCCAAGTAATTATTCTTAATATGAATAATGTACAGTTAAATGTTATCAAGAATTTCTATCTCGAAATACTAATTTTTAAATAGATCTATTTCATCCATCGATATGAACCAACAGATACTATAACTGCGCGTTAGAGAGGACCTAAGTTTTTTGACTATGTAGGTGTACTGCACACTCCTATGATCTCAAAAACTAGCGTCTCACCCACATTCCCAATTTAATGTCACACAAAGGACATTCATTTGGGTGGAGAGGTGATTCTTATCCTTCTGCAAGGAGTACATCAACCATATTTCAAATACCAATACCATCGGCAAGGTGTGCTAACATGGAGATTACACGATTGATATTTTAAAAAATATCAATGAAATAATAACTGGCACTCCTGACACTAACATGACTTCACCTATGGATATGACGATGACGTTAACATAACTTTTGTCACCGAAAAAAAATGTTATCTGATCTTTATTGGCTTGTTCTTCATTCATTTGAAAAATAACCAATTCAACATATACTAATCAGATAATTTTGAACATAATGTATTCGATGAAAACACTGTTTCAATCCAAACATAATCTAAATAGAATTTCGATTCATCTGATAAAACTATAACATATAATTGAACAATTATGCCAGAAATTGAAATAATTCATTGATTTTTAGGTCTAGAGGGGCTAACGGGCTTAATATAATTCCTAATTAGTTAAGCAATAATCTTAATTGCAGCAATAATTAAGCGTCAGTTACTGAACAGAAGTGAAGGACATCCACTTGAAGTCCCTGACAGAGGTCGCTAGATGTCTGAAACACTGATTACTTAGCAGGTGTGCCGGATATTCTCAGGAATGTTTCTCCTCGTTCTGTTCAACCCTCGAGGAAATTTGGCTCTTGGTTTCCGCCTAGCAACTGCAGAGGACTTGTTAACATAAATATTATCTTGCTGGATCTAAGCTTACACTGCCTGATTTTTGCTGAACTACTTCATGACTTTCTGTATATACGAAACTTTTGAGACGAAACCCATTTGGTCCCATTATTCTTGAAGGTTCCATAAATTTCATTTGCGGAATAATACATGTAACAAAACTAAAAATACAATTGGAAATTATGGCTATCTTTAAACCTAATAATATTTTGGGTGACAGAATGATTTAACGGCATACCAACCAGTCATGTGGTAGACTATACCAAGAGGTTAGCGAATCACGTAAAATATCTGTGTATATTTACATTTTTCATGATTCTTTTTGTTTAGTTTTATTCTTTTTTAAATCTTAATCTTAATGGCATATCAATATTCGTAGGTTATTTAATAACAAAGCCATCCTTGTAGAAGAACTGCAGTTGTAATATCTAACACAAAACTGAGGGATAAGGGAGGTCCATACATTTTGCTGTGTTATTAGTCCAAAAGCGAGCGTAATAACACGACTAGAGTTCGAACTCGCCAACAACAACATTTCAGTTAAGCATATTAATAAAAATGTCACAAATACTCCACCTGGGTGAATTACTTAGGCCGTTGACATAGATAACGAACACAACTTAGAGAGTTTTTCTAAGAACTAGCGTTTGTTTTTTATCTGTGGATGTTTATTTCTCTCTCACTCCAATTAAATTTTAAGAGCAAAATATGGGCTTATTTGGACTAACCCGATAATGCAATAAAAAAACACGATGCAGAAAATACTATCTTATTTATAATATATCAAAAGTCCAGATTTCAAATGAATATGAAGACAGTTATTTAGAACAGCATGATTAACCGACATTTAAACAACATTTCAAACAGTCTGGGGTTATTTTCTACCTTGAAAGTTGAGAACTGCTAACCGTGTACAGTTTTATTTACCTTTTTGTGTAGCTATTTAGGATTTTGTACACGGTTACCTGATACCTTTTATTTCTATCAAATGCAAATAATTAGCAAACAGCTGAATTTGGGCCATTGACAGAATCGTGTCTGGTAAAATCTCTCTGAGTCAATGTGGATATAAGAAAAATGCAAGAAAGTGTTATCCCATATTTACAAACCCCTCCGCTTGGGCAGGGTATGACACAAGGTCAATTTTAAAAGTAGTTTAACAGGTTTGAATTCAGAGTTTTCCTTCTCCCAGACTAGTTGCCTCACCGAGGCTGAAGAACCTAGTCTGCCTTACTATTTACCCATAGCTGGAGGGAGAATAATTGGATTCGTACATTTCCCAAGGGTATTAGTGCTATATGAAATGCAACCAGGAAGTGTTATCTACTCTTCACAAAACTTCAGAATTGGTGCATTACTTCTAGAAAGAGTTTAGTGTCATACGCAGGAAACCCTTTTTAGTGTCTTACTACTCAGCAAAGGATACAGTCAGGTTGTTCTTAGCCCCGCCAAAAAAGGTTAGAATAATTTGGAGATTTAAAGTTTTATATCCGACTATATACTCTACTACCGGTTAAAAGTATGTAATTAGCTTAGTTAGAGGCTGTGGACTTTATTTCATGTAGCAGTAAATAAACAATCGAACGTTACGGTCAATTATTTTTTCATAAAATACCTGAACATTCTAACTTCATAACATATACCTCAAAGAATAGATTAAGTATTCTATATGAATGGTATTGTTATTTTCAGAGATATTCACAGGAAAATAAAAGGGATCTAAGGTATTCTTCAGGAAATACATATAAAATCAATGACATGTCCAATAAACAATACGATTTAAATCTAACTTTTAGTGTTGAGTTAAAAAATGAATAATGAGAAGTTTCCATCCTTTAGAGATTATCTAAAATAATCTAAGTAGTATAGATTGATAATAACTACTAGAGTTAATACTATCTTATTTGTAAACATTACAAAAGTCTAGATTGGAATTAAATACGATAGTCATTTAAAACATTTTGGATTTTTAATCTGAATATGTAAATGATTTAACATAATTGGGCAAAAAATAATTAGCTAGTAAACTAAAGTTGGCGACCTTGGTCGACGGCGACCCAAAGGCTCCCTTTTCGATAGCTATTACACCAAGGTTTAGTGAAGGGGCTACTCCATTCACTGGATTGCTCCACTTTACCCTTATCTCATATTGCTGAGGGTTAAGGAAGGCAGCACCAAGTACCATTATTTGAGTCTTTGGTATGACTCAACCTGGGATTGAACCCCGGTCTCCCAGACCATTGGCAAACACTCTATTCATTAGGCCATAATGTTGCTACATAATGTCAAGAACGACAATTAATAGTTTAAAAGGTATTTATTTTGACAAAGCAAGACACTTTTACGTTGTGTGTTTCGAATGACACTTAACTGCATCTGATGGTTAGATTGCTTAGTTTTTAAGGCATATCAACCGTTAAAGTTTAGTTAAATCCAAATTTTGTTTATATGTATATATTAAATATGTAATTTGTAAACATTTTTGATAACATTTTTACATGTACCTGAGTATTTTTTTTTTCTTTCGTACACACTAAATGATTTTAAATATTCTACGTCCCACGAACAAATATTGCAATCATTTTTGAAGTTAAATGTTTTCAGTTACTGCGGTCTAAGGTTGGTTATTTGGGTTTTATGGCATATCAACCTTTACTGCGATCTAAGACAAAAATTTCAATTTAATAGCAATAATTTATTTGCACACTGTGAAAACATTTCAAGTATTGCTATTTAATACTAATTATTCAATACAATACAAATTCATAACTTTGTCAATTGGTTCTAAGTATTGTTATGTATCACTAGCGATTCAATTAAACACCAGTCATTTGTTAACACACTGTTAAATGATCAAATAGTTCTATTTGACCAATAGGTATGACCCTATAAGGAACTAACACTACAGGTCAGAGTGGACCTGAGAGCAATGGAAATGAAGAGGTACTCCACATTCCCTAAAGCTCCAAGCTTGGAACCTTACAAGCAGATGGTTTTGTATCATATCCAGGACACCGGTTGCTGAGGGTTGTACCCCTCTGCAGAGATGCAGTCCGCGTACTCTACACCCCAGCCGACTTGGTGGACATCTCATGTTGAATGTCCAGTCACATAGTTCTGAAGTTTATTGAATATTTTATAGCCATTACTCCCAGAACCACATTGGTTGTCTCTGTTGATCAAATTGGAAATTATTTGTATTTGATAGGACCGCATACATGAAAAATTTTCAAAAGCAACTACACACAAAATGTAAATATGAACTTAATTCCCTTACGTCTTGGTATTAAATAAATATCAAAGAGTTGACATGTCGTTAAAACCACTCATTCATTTTAAAAGCTGTGCGTAGTACGCGGGCACACAAGTACCAGACAACCAATTTTATATTGAACAATTTGCATGATATTTTATCATGACTTCACTTTCCATTTGACAAAAATATCTAATCCCTATCCAGTTAGAAAAATATCCACGAATTATAATTATAATACATTTATTGTTTAAAACTCTTTGTTTAGCTTTTGTCTGATTAAGAATATTATTACCATAAGCAAGTAAAAATTAAACAAACTGCTCAAGAAAAGAAGTGATATTTCGAAAATACATGTCAACAAAACTCTCAAGTAGAAGCGTAGGTGTTTCAATTTGCAGTTGGTTGTCCCGCTAAAAAAATAAACGCACTGCTACAAAATTCGAACGAGAAAAAGAAATGAAAATATCCAAATACATCACTGGCGTCCATATTCGCAGTCGACAGGAAAAGAAAAAAATTCAATTTCTAAGAAAACAGAAGAAAATAAAATGGGTTTAAGCCAAACGAACGAAGGAATAAAATTTCAAATACCAGAGAATTTATTATGGTTGGAATATCATTCCAGTTTAGCAACAGAACCGAATCAATTGCTAAAACATGCTTTTTAAACATAGAAAAAAAATTAAAAAAATAAACTTCTTGGTCGGTTAGGAGTAGTCATAGCTACTAAAATGAATTCTGTGCCAAGTTGAAGGAAAAAAAATTAAAAGAAAAATGATTCCAAAAAAGATTTTTTAAAGAAATAGGAGACAGTGATAAAGAAGACGAATTAAAAAAGTTTAAGACAACAAAAAAGAACAAGAAAACGAAAACTTATTGATCACTTTAAATCAAACAAATGGCAAATACTGTTTCTTTTTTTAAGTCTTTGTTTGCCTGTTTCAAAAGTTCTAAACATTAGTCGTTCACTAATTTCCTTGATACTTTACGAGTTACTATTTATTTTGCGTTTTATGTCATTTAAGTGAATTTTTAATTAATTTGTTTATATTATTCATTTGTTTTTCCATTTAACATAATGTATTTGTTGTTTAAGTTTTGGGAAATTTTCAGACATGCACTTTTATTTTATTTTGCAGCTTTCAATTTTCTTCCTTTTTTTCCCCTATTTATTCGTGTTTTTAGTGTTCGTTCCTGGCAAAGACCCATCTGCTTTCCACAAATCACCAACCTATTATCTATAAGAAATTTTCCCTAGAATTTTTAGGCATAATCCCAAAACAACAACAACTATATAATCAAAATCATGAAAGAAATAAAATAAATGAAAATATTTTTTCGATGAAAATTTATCTCATATTAGCCGATAACTTATGTAAGCTAAGAACTAAGGAAATATTCAAATTTTATCAACAGCATCTTGATCCAAATGTCATTTTTTAAACTTCCAAGTTAATTATTTTCCTTTCCTAGAGCATAGCAAAACGTAGATGAAAAATTACCCTTATAATATTTTATTGTTTGAATTAATGGTAAGATATACCTTGTGCAAGAATTGTACATCAATTATGAAACTTATTATTGTCCCTTATTATTTACTCCTTAAGAGTTTTTCACATAAGTTTTAGCTGATAATATTTCACTGGAGTTTGAGTGACTGTATGCCTCCTGAAGTTTCCTAGACTAATCTCAGTATTCTGGCCGTTCTCAATTATGTAGTTGTTTGGATGGTCTCCTCTCGTCCTCATATTTCCAAGTTCCCTAGGTCCTTTTATAATCCTTTGGTGACTGTATCAAAAGCACCAATCTCGATTGGTATAATTGTCACTTACATGTTTCATAGTTACGAATATTATTAATATCATTCTGTAGCCTAGATAGTCTCGATTCTTCCTCTGATTCCAAATTCTTTCTGTTCTCTTTCCAAGCTTTTGAGGGAATATTCTACCTGCCTCCAACTAAAATTGATATCCACGTCTCCATTATGTTCCACAGCATTTTTGTTAGTTCTACGCAAGGACCAATTATTTGCTTATTCTTTCGCTCTCTTTGATTCTTACTCAATAGTTCACTGGAACGGCAAAATCCACTTGGCGGCAATTTCTTCTTCTTCTTCTTCTTCTTCTTCTTCTTCTTAAAGAAAGCCCTAACAGTAGTTTAGAAGAAAAGCCTAGAATGCTACCACAGCCCCCCCCCCCTCAGAAAGGGAAAAAGGAAAAAAAAAAAAAAAAAACCCAACAAAAACGAATTCTCCCCTCCACCCCCAGTAGACCGCCGCCCTCAAAGCTACCTAAAATATCAGTAGTAAATAAAAGTCCAAACGAAGAAGAGCATTTGAACTCAGGAGCCAAGTGGAAGAAATATGTCAATATTGGTCAGTATGTCTTTAATTCGAATTTAAAATGCTGAATTTTACAAAATGTTATGCTGTATTTTGTTTGTGAAATAATGCTTAAACTATGCGTTTTAAATGTAAAGGCACGCTTACTCTACTATAAAGCCAATTTGATATTAAGCCTATCCACATGTCAGCGAACAAGGCAGAATGTTTTTGAATATCTTCTATCGAATAATTTAAAAATTCGTAAAGAAAGCCCTAACAGTAGTTTAGAAGAAAAAGCCTAGAACGCCTAATGCTACCACAGCCCCCCCCCCCCCCACAAGAGAAAAAAAAAAAGCTCTATAATTCCTGAAGCCAGCTAGGTCCCCAACTGTAGGAAAAAAAAAAAAAAAAAAAATGAAAAACCCAGGAAAAGTCCCTATACAGCAAAAAAAGTATAAGTCAGTACTAGTGAAAGTCTTAAGAAAGTACCTTAATGTTGGACTTTAACTAAGTTAAAACTTAAAACAAATTCCCCCACCCCTTTTTTTTTTTTTTTTTTTTTTTTTTTTACGTACACAAGGGAAGCAGCATGATGTACGTAAAGGTATTTGAATAAACCAATGGACGACCAAACTCAATACCCAAATGGGACCTGGACGTGAGTCTGACGACTTTTCGCTCAGGATCGACAGTTCGATCGGGGAACTACTGCTGCTCCTCTATAAGAGTGGCGTCTATAGAAGAGAATAAAACAGCCATCGAAAGATAACCATGACCCACACTCAAACCACTTATACAAACCGCATCGCTCTTCGCGCGGGTAAAAAAGGGGCGCGTCCTGCTGAGGTTGGAGCCCTGGCCTCGGTGTTCGAAAAATCAGCTACAGAGCTCAAACAATCAAAACTACTAAAATGCAAGCAAACACTACAAATAGCCACATTTAACGTAAGAACCTTAAATAGAATAGGACAACTCCCAGAGCTAATCGCATCGGCCGAAGAACATAATATAGAAATAATATGCATACAAGAACACAGATACACGCACACAGAATATATCAAATATCACGAAACTGGCAATGGATGGTCGCTCGCCACTATATCCGCATGGAAAAACTCTGTCAACGCCGCTGTAGGAGGGGTAGGATTGCTTATAGGACCTAGAGCACTAAAAACGCTTAATAGCATAGAGAAAATACAACCTAGAATGATGGTAGCTACATTTAACGGAAACCCCAGAGCAACAATCGTCTCATGCTACAGCCCCACCAATGTTAGTGAAGAAAATGAAATAGTCACCTTCTACGATGAGTTATCCTCATTAGTGCGTAGCATCCCGAAACACAACATGTTAGTCATTGGCGGAGACATGAATGCACAAATCGGGAAAAACGGAAACAACAAATACAGCCTCCACAACACGTCAAATAGGAATGGGCAACATCTAACAGATTTCATGATAGAAAATAGATTAGCATGCCTCAATACAAACTACCAAAAAAGAGAGGGCAAACTATGGACATACACGTACGCAAACAATACTAAAGCTCAGATAGACTACGTCCTTATAAACAAGAAATGGAAGAATAGTGCATTGAATTGCGAGGCATACTCCTCTTTTGAGGGTGTGTCCACCGATCACCGAATAGTCACGGCGAAAATACGGTTAAGCCTACGAAAAAACGACAAACGAACAGCGACCACCAAACAATATGACTGGGCCCTATTAAACAACAAAGATATAAGAGATAAATACGTATTAGAATTAAGAAACAGATTCGAAAAACTACAAGAAAAGACGGAAAAAAGTACACCAAATGACGAATACGAAAATTTCGTCAATGCACACCTTGAGGCAGCAGCAAAATACATTCCAACAAAAATTAAAACTAAATATAGAGTCCCATGGGAAACTATAGCGGTGAGAGAAAAACGTGCACTAGTGAAAACAGCCTCCAAAAACTATCGAAAAAACCCAACAAACACAAATGCCTTAAAACTAAAAACGGCACAATATCAATTAGCAGGCATATATATAAAGGAACAGACAGAATACATTCAAAATCAGATAGATAAGATTAGAGACTCGGTGGAAGATAGACAATCTAGAATTGCCTGGCAAACAATAAACGAAGTGAGCAGAAGAAAGAACACAGCCAAAGCAAAACTTAAAGCAGCAAACCAACAAGAAAGAATAAAACTGTGGAAACAGCACTTCGAAAACTTACTTGGAAACCCACCAAAAATAACGCCTGAACCAATCACCAGAATAATTAGCAAACAATTAGACATTAAACTTGGACCGTTCACACAAGAAGAACTCGACTCGGTTCTCAGAAAAATTAAAAATAGGAAAGCTGCAGGACTGGACGAAATTCCCCCGGAAGTATGGAAGACCAGACAATTCGACGACATACTGCTCCGACACTGCAACGCAGTATACAATCAAAATCCGATAGATAGATGGACGAAGGGATGCATACTCCCCTTCCCTAAAAAGGGGGACCTCGGATTAGCCAAAAACTACCGAGGCATAACACTTACATCCATAGCTGCCAAAATCTACAATGCCCTACTACGAAACCGAATAGAACCCAAAATCGACAACATACTTAGAAAAAACCAAAATGGCTTCCGAAGAAATAGATCCACGACCTCACAAATATTAACCATCCGCAGAATCCTAGAAGGTGTACGGGCAAAGAACCTACAAGCGACATTAATATTTGTCGACTTTACCAAGGCTTTCGACTCCATTCACAGAGGAAAGATGGAACAAATCCTACTAGCGTACGGCATACCTAAAGAAACCGTAGCGGCAATAACGATTCTCTATAGAAACACTAAAGTAAAAGTACGATCACCAGATGGAGACACAGAATACTTCGACATAGTAGCAGGAGTACTACAAGGAGACACGCTGGCTCCGTATCTCTTTATCATTTGTCTAGACTACGTACTTAGAACATCGATTGACAAAATCAAAGAGAATGGCTTCGAACTGACGAAGAAAAGAAGCAGAAGATACCCCGCAACAACAATTACCGACGCCGACTACGCCGATGACATAGCGATACTGGCAAATACACCTGACCAAGCCGAAACACTTCTGCATAGTTTGGAACGAGCAGCAGCAAGCATAGGCCTCCATGTTAATGCACACAAAACGGAATATATGTGCTATAACCAAACGGGGGACATCTCCACTCTAGAAGGAACCCCTCTTAAACTAGTAGACAAATTCACGTACCTAGGAAGCAGCGTCGAATCAACCGAAAAGGACATCGAAACGAGGTTAACGAAAGCATGGACAGCTATCAATAGGCTATCGACTATATGGAAATCAGACCTAACCGATAAAATGAAACGCAGTTTCTTCCAGGCAGCGATCACATCGATACTGCTATATGGATGCACTACATGGACGCTAACAAAACGGCTGGAGAAGAAACTAGAATGCAATTACACAAGAATGCTGCGTGCAATCCTCAACAAGTCCTGGCAGCAACACCCCACAAGACACCAACTGTACGGCCACCTGCCCCCTATCACGAAAACTATTCAAGTTAGGCGAACCAGACATGCAGGACATTGCTGGAGAAGCAGAGATGAACTCATAAGAGATGTACTCTTATGGATCCCCACACACGGCCGCGCAAAAGCAGGACGACCAGCACGAACGTACATTCAGCAGCTATGTGAGGATACAGGTTGTTGTCCTGAAGACCTGCCTAGGGCGATGAACGATAGGGAGGAGTGGCGAGAGAGGGTCAGGGATATCCGTGCTGCCAGCACAATATGATGATGATTATTATTATTATTATTATTATTATCATTATTATCATTATTATTATTATTTACTCATTGAGAGTTTTTCACATGAGTATTAGCTGATGGTCGTTCACTGGAATTTGAGTGATTGCAAGTGCCCTCAAGTTTCCAGGACTCTTCTCAGTATTCTGGCAGTTCAAAATAATGCTGTAGTATGGATGGGCTCAACTCGTCCGCCAACTTCAAAGTCCTGCAGGTCCTTTAATAATCCTTTAGTTACTGTACCAAAGCACAGTATTGGTATATATGTCACCCTGATGTTCCGTGGGTTTTTCAATTCTCTAGCAAGGTCGAGATACTTTCCTTCTTTTCATATTATTTCAGTTTTACTATTTGATTATTATTATCCCTTTAGAGATTTTTACATGTGTGTTAGCTGATGGCTTTTCACTGTAGTTTGAGTGACAGCAAGACTCCTCAAGTCTCCAGGACTAGTCTCAGGATTCTGGCCGTACTCAGCAATGCTGTCATTTGGATAGTCTCTACCCATCCACCAATTTTCAAGTCCTCAAGACCTTTTAATAATCCTTTAGTTATTGTGCCAAAAGCACGAATCACAATTGGTGCAATCGTCACTTCCATGTTCCAAAGCTTTTTCAATTCTCTAGCATGGTCGAGGTACTTACCCTTTTTTCACATTCCTTCAAATTTATTCTGTGGTCCCCGGGACAGCAAAGTCCTCATTTTGGCAAATTCTCTTTATTATTATTATTATTATTATTATTATTATTATTATTATTATTATTATTATTATCAGGTCTGGTCTTCTGGTCGGGATTATGTGATCCGTTTGTATGTTAAAGTCCCATTGGAGTTTATGCGTGTCATTTTCTAGGACAGGTGCTGGGTTGTGCATATACCACTTGTCAGTATTGTCAAATTTCAATTTCTCGCACATTTCCCAGTGGGTCACCTTGCCGACCCAGTCGTGTCTCGCCTTATATTCCTTCTGTGCTAATTTGCTGCATTCGTTTATTATGTGATTGATCGTTCCGTCTCTGTCACCGCATAGCCTACATTTACTGTTTTGTTGCGTCTTATCTATTCTCGCTTTATTATTACTATTATTATTATTATTATTATTATTATTATTTACTCATTGGGAGATTTTTACATCAGTTTTAGTCGATGGTTTTTCCCTGGAGTTTGAGTGGCAGCAAATCTCAAGTCTCCAGGACTCTTCTTAGTTTTCTGGCTGATCTAATCAATACTCTAGTTTAGATGGTCTCCACCCGTCGTCTTATTTCCAACTCCTCTAGTTATTTTTCTAAACATTTGGTGACTCTCTACCAAGAGCATCAATTACAATTATTATAATCGTTTCTTTCATGTTCCAAATTTTTCAATTTCCAAGTAAGGTCCAAATACTTATCCCTATTTTCGCTTTCTTTCCATTTTACTCAGTATTTTACTAGAACAACAAAGTTCACAATTCTGCATATTTTCTCGTTTTTGTTGATTGTTTTATGGTCTTGTCGTCTGGTCGTCTGGCCGAGATTTGGTGATCCGTTTGTATCTCAAAATTCCAGAGGCGTTTATATTTCTCATTATCTCTGACAGATTCTTGGTTGTGCATATACCTTTTTTTTCGTAATGGTTAAACTTCAATTTCTTGCACAATTACCAGTTGCTCACCTTGCCAACTCAGTCATTCCTAGTCTTATATTCTTTATGCGATATTTTGCTGCATTTGCTTATAATGTGATTGCTTGTTTCGTCTCTAGCATCACATAACCTATATCTACTGTTTTGTTGCATCTTATCTATTTTCGCTTTGATATGGTTTGTCCTTGTAGCATATTTTGTGCTGCAATTAGAAGAGATTCAGTTTTTCTGTTAAGGTTTCCTTTTCTTTCTCACGTTCACATTTTCTCTTGTGAGGTGTTGGTTGTTAGTCGTTTAAAAGGTTTTCCAACATTTTTCGTTCTTCTTCTAATTATTATTTTCCCGAAAGATGTTTATTATTAATGGTAACTAGCATTGCTTTTCATACTTTTTAAAATAATAATTACTGCCGATAACAATTCAGCTCAAAAACAAAAAGCCCTGTCGATGGGGCTTAGAAAATGTCGACTCAATATTCTGTAGTGGAGCAAGACCTACCCAGAAAAGGAATGTTCTGGGGATGACATCTAATTTAGATTCGATGAAGATTTGCAAACTATGGACTATCTTTCCCTTGTTATTATTCTCAAGGTTACAGAAACCAGGAGTGGTAGAGTCAGTTAGGATCTCATCTCTGGGTCACATAAATGTGTTTGAAAATAGCTCGTATTTGAAAAGACAATGCTAAAATAATATTTTACGAAATCATCATCATCATCATCTTCATCAAGTCGTGCCGCCAGCACGGATATCCCTGACTCTCTCTCGCCACTTCTCCCTATCATTCATCGCCTCTGGTAGGTCTTCAGGGTTACATCCTGTATCCTCACATAGCTGCTTATGTAAGTTCGAGCTGGTCGTCCTGCTTTTGCTTGGCGATATGTGGTGGTCCATAGGAGTACATCACTTATGAGCTCGTCCATGCTTCTCCAGCAGTGTCTTGCGTGTCTGGTTCGTCTAACTTGTATAGTTTTCGTGATGGGAGGCAAGTGGCCGTATAGTTGGTGTCTCGTGGGGTGTTGTCGCCAGGACTTGTTCACTATTGCTCTCAACATTCTTGTGTAATTGCCGTCTAGTTTCTTCTCCTGCCGTTTAGTTAGCGTCCATGTAGTGCATCCATATAGCAGTATCGATACAACCGCTGCCTGGAAAAAAACTGCGTTTCATTTTATCGGTCATGTTTGATTTCCATATGATCAAGAGCCTATCGATAGCTGTCCATGCTTTCGTTAGTCGTGTGTCGATTTCTTTTTCTGTTGATGAGACGCTACTTCCTAGGTAGGTGAATTTGTCAACTAGTTTCAGAGAGGCTCCGTCTAGAGTGGTAATGTTGCTCGTTTGGTTGTAACACATATATTCAGTTTTGTGTGCATTGGCATGGAGGCCAATGCCTGCTGCAGCTCGTTCCAAACTATGCATTTGTGTCTCTGCTTGATTAGGCGTATTCGCCAGTAACGCCAAGTCATCAGCGTAGTCGGCGTCGGTGATTGTTTTTGCGGGGTACCTTTTGCTTCTTTTCTTCGTCAGCTCGAAGCCATTTTCTCTGATTTTGTCGATCGAAGTTTTAAGCACGTTGAGTAGACAGATGATAAAGAGGTATGGGGCTAGCGTGTCTCCTTGTAGTACTCCTGCAACAATGTCGAAATATTCCGTGTCTCCAGCTGGTGAACGTACTTTCACTTTGGTGTTTCTGTAGAGAATCTGCTCAATATTTTCATATGAACGTATAATGAATGAGATTCTCTTACCATTAGGCATAAGATAAGTAAAAGTAAGTAAAGTTGGCGACCTTAGTCGAGGGTGACCCGAAGGCTCCCTTTTTCGATACGTAAAACAGCGAGGTGTAGGGGAGGGCGCTACTCCATTCCATGGACTGCTCCACTTCACCTTGGATCCTTACCTTATAATGCTGAATGTTAGGCACGGTGGCATTAAGTACCATTTTTGAGTCTTTGATATGACTCGACCTGGGGATTAAACCACGGTCTCACGGACCATTGCTGGACACTCTACTCATCAGGCCCAAACCAAGACATTTTACTCTCAGTTTAAATCAAGTAAACATAGAATAAAAAAGTAATCAAAAATTCAAGTGCATAAAAACAGTAAAATGACCTTGTAATTATACATCGAAGATGAAACAGAGAAATTGATATAGGTAGGATTTAGGCTTCTGTAATACAAATTGCTTCTGAAGCTTTTATGATAAAAGCAGCTAGAACAGATAACCAGTTTCCCATTAATAACAAGAGAGTTTGGTTTGAGTCTCACCGAAAGCTAAGACTTTAATGTTATTTTCTGAACGCGCAGTAAAGAAAATACAACTAAAATGAAAAGATGAAATAAGATAACCGACTTATCAGTTTGTTCTTGATAAAAGTCTAAAATATATCAAATGTGTAATGTTAAATTCGTTGATCTTTACCTTTGAGAAGTGTATGATTTTTAAATAGTATTATAGATTACTTGATGCATGTAATTGTTTTTATTTCATTCCATCACTTCGCCACTTGCACGATGCAACACCAGATCTTTTTTAAGTAGAATACAGCTGGTTTGGATTCAGAGTTTTCCATTTTCTAAAAATCGTTGCTGCAACAAGTTTAATGAGCCCTGCCTGCCCTATTTACCAATTGCTGGGGAACATTTTTTGGATTTCTACATTTCTTAAGGGTATTAGCTCAAAGGAAAACGTGAACAGTCTTGTACATAATTTGAATACACCACAAGAAAGATATGCTTAGCGTTGCTGGAAAAGAAAAGACGAACTCATGTGATGTTTACTAATAGACACCAACACATGGAAATACTAGTTTTGGTCGACTAGCAAAAACATTCCTCAATTCTGTGCAGACATGCAATGATATTTAGAGGACTTACAAAGAGCGATGACTGATAGGGTCAGATGGAAAGCGAGAGCGAGAGAGAGAGAGAGAGAGAGAGAGAGAGAGAGAGAGAGAGAGAGAGAGTCAACGTAGTCCATGCTGTCAGCACGCCTTGATGATGATGATGATGATGGTACAAGGTAGAAAAATGAAATAAATTTATACAGTATTTAAGTTTGTTTTTTTTAAATACACCCAACAATTCATAAGTTGATATTTCCATTAAATATTGACAGAAAGTGGCTATGTTTTTTTTTTTACTTTAGTCAAAACAGTTATGATTCAATGTTTTATTCTTGATGTAATATACTGGCTTAGCGGGCGACGTGGATGAACTTAGCAGATTCAATGCAGTCGCAAGATAACCTCAAAAAAGTGGTTTCACAGGAAAGAGGAAATAAAAGAGGATGGCGAAGAATATAATATATTGCCTATGGATAGAGTGGCAGATATTTCCGTTCGCAGATAAGATCAACAAATTACCGGAAAAAGAAATCGAAGTAAGTTCCGATAACCAGCTATAATCAGAAACTACCTGAGGCAAAGAGGATGTTAATATTTTGGCATGAGACTTGAAAAGACAATATAATGTCTGTAATTTGGGATTGAAGGCAGAGACCAGCAGCTCTCTCAAGGGAAGGGGGGATCCACTGGTCACCAAAGCAAACCTGCCCGCTCTCCCATGTGTGTTCCCCGGCCGTCACACAAATTCGCAAAAAAGGCTTTTGCCACAGAAGAAAGATATGTGCAAACTCCCTCTGGCGGTATTTCTACTCCACACAAACGTCACCGTCGAAGAATAAAAATATAAATCATATTTTTATATATGTACGAGTTCTTCGTTGTTTGTCCAGCGGTTCAATATGCGACATTGTTATTTGAATAATAAACAACTACTACATATCCATGGAGGCGTCTGTGCAATACGCATAAAATCAAGATTAAAAAGTTAGAATAAATACCAATCAACATAAATACTTATATGATAAAAAAATCCCTAAATGCACCTGTTTTTACGATGAAATCATGCTCGTTTGTGTATGATGTAATAAAGCTTTAATGGATTCTCTTTATCCCATATTTTCCTTTCAGTCTCATTGGTTCACCTGTAACAGGAAATTCTTTTCCCTTCTCGGTCCATTATTGAGCATGCACAAAAAAATTCTATAATGCTCGTTTATTGTTAATTCTAAAATAAATGTTCTCACCATTTATTTTGCTTTAAAGTTCTTATGTCTAAATATCCTCATTTTCTTCCAAAATACAGCTCATATGTATTCCTTTTATAACGACATAACGACTAATGTACGGTGTTAGCGTATGAATTTAATTCGTTACATATATTTAAAAGAAAGGTAAAAAGACAATCCTATTGATAAGAGGTAAGTCCTTGAGGCCTAATGGTTAAAATTCTGTATTGCGTCCTTGAAGCAAGAGAGTTAAAACTCCAGTTACGCATTTACGTTAAGTTTCAGATAAGGGTGTTCATATCTTTTCCCTTGGGAAGGGTATAAACCCCCTTATCTTATAGTCTTGGGTAAAATAATATCTCTGCTGCTTTTCAACAGAGATGATAATCCCCAATGGTTGATATGCCTTGAAAAAATAACAAAAACAAAAAAATGATGTCTCGTGATAAAAAGTGTAATAAATAATTAAAGTTGATGTTTGTAAAAGAAATCAAGCAGAGCTTAAGAAAACAGTTAATGAAGCAAAAGAAATCAGCTATTTTTGCTTTAGCTTTGCTATTAAGGGTATTAATGAATAATATGTATTAGTTTATTCAAGATAAGATTAACATTAATTTAAGCTGAATACAGTTGTCTTTAGGAAAATCAGCCATGATATTAAACAGATGCTTCCGCAAATTGAATATTGTTTTTTAAAAAATGTAAGGAAACAACATCGAATAAGAGAAGAAAAACAGAAGAAAAATAATGATGCAATAATATAAATTATCTTTAAAAACAATACCAGATGCTTCTGTGAAAAAAAAACCGGGAAAATTGCGTGGAAACTCCACTAGAGCTGATAACCACCCCCCATATATATATATATACATCCTGAGTACGGAGATTGTTGCAATGCATATTTTTATTAAATTTTAGTGCTATATATATATATATATATATGTGTGTGTGTGTGTGTATCGACAACGTCACAACGATCAACCACTACAATGCTACAGCATCAGCTACTGCAACATTAATAGCAGTGACGCCACCGAGGACGGGAGACACGCGAGGCTTGTTTCGGAAGAAACAGCGAGTCCCGGGGCCGACTCTGCCTTGGGCGATGAATGATAGGGAGAAGTGGCGAGAAAGGGTCAGGGATATCCGTGCTACCAGCACGACATAATGATGATGATGATGATGATGTATATATATATATATATATATATATCTGTGTGTGTGTGTGTGTGTGTGCGTGTGTGTTTTCCTGTTAATAAAGGAGACGAAACCTACGTAGATTAGGCCTTACTATTTTAAATTTGCTCTACTTAGGGTATCGAGCAATTTTTATTTGATTATTCTCGAATAGTACGTGTACCGCTTGTCGTTACTTCTTTCTATTGATTTTTTTCCTTAATATCTGTTTGTGTAATCTTCATTTGTGAGTCGCATCCAGTAGCTTTGTTACACTTAAGTATCTTACCGGTTAATCTTACATACATACATACATACATACATACATATATATATATATATTTTTTATTTCAATTTTATTACCATTGGGTTATTATATATGAAGTTTCATCTCTGAGTTACGTCTTTTATTGAATAGAAGACGTAAATCTAATGTTAGAATGTGAGATCTTAATTACATTTTGCTTTAAATTGCTCTGCTGGCCCACATTTGAGTACCTTTCAAATCATCAATAGCTTTAGTAATTATTAATTATTTTCATCCTCTCATAAGACACACACACACGCACACATACATGCTATAATCGCTTGCCGGTATTGGTTAGTCGGAATGGGTGCTCACTGAAAAAAATTTGTCAGAAATGTGTTCAATAATATATTTCTTTTAAACTAATTAATTTCTTAACTTATTTTATTGTTCCTTAAAAAAAACTAAAAAAGAAGATATAATCAAATCCGTTTTATTTTATTTAGCCAGATTTGTTATCTCTTTAGCAATGCGACATTTATGTGTGACTTACTTATTTCTATCTTAATTAGATTTCGAAAGATTGAAAGAAAACTGATATAATTGGAGGAATGACTTTAAAAAATGAAAGTTGAAATAACCCAAAGGTACCCATAACTCGGCTAGTATTAAGCGAATTATGTTATTCGACTTTCATCGCTGGCAAATCGAGGAGTAGACTAGAGAAAGGTTTATGTTAGAATGTCCCCTTTTGCTCTATAATTCGGAGACAAATAAGCATACGCATAGATTTATATTATATTATATTATATTATATTATATTATATATGTATGTGTTTGTTTACGTGCGCGTTTCGAGGTATGTGCGTGTGTGCTTATATCTGTGCATGCGTATGTGAGTAATTGAATGTGTGTGTGTGTGTGTGCAGTTGTTTGTATGAGTAAGATTGTTGTTATAATATGGATGTTATGTGAATATTAGATAAAAATATATACGTATAAATTATCAAACAAAATGAATCTAATATAAATAAGTTTGACGGAAAGAAAGAAAGAAAGAAAGCAAGAAAGAAAGAAAGAACGATAGAAAACGGATATATTAAGATATAAGATCGCTGTGACACTTTGGCGACAGACACTTCCGCGGTGTCAGTTGAGCATCAGTTATCGATTGTGAATCCGGTTTTCAAAGCGTAACCGCGAATTCATAAATCATATAGTGAGATTGAGAAAGTTAGAGATACTGAGAGAGATTGAGAAACTGAGAGATACTGAGAGAGATTAAGAAAGTCAAAGATACTGAGAGAGATTAAGAAAGAGATACTGAGAGAGATTGAGAAAGTCAGAGATACTGAGAGAGATTGAGAAAGTCAGAGATACTGAGAGTGATTAAGAAAGTCAGAGATACTGAGAGAGATTGAGAAAGTTAGAGATACTGAGAGAGATTGAGAAAGAGATACTGAGAGAGATTGAGAAAGATAGAGATACTGAGAGAGATTGAGAAAGATAGAGATACTGAGAGAAATGAAGAAAGTCAGAGATACTGAGAGTGATTGAGAAAGATAGAGATACTGAGAGAGATTGAGAAAGTCAGAGATACTGAGAGAGATTAAGAAAGTCAGAGATACTGAGAGAGATTGAGAAAGTTAGAGATACTGAGAGTGATTAAGAAAGTCAGAGATACTGAGAGAGATTGAGAAAGTTAGAGATACTGAGAGAGATTGAGAAAGTCAGAGATACTGAGAGAGATTGAGAAAGACAGAGTTACTGAGTGAGATTGAGAAAGAAATACTGAGAGAGATTAAGAAAGTCAGAGATACAGAGAGAGATTGAGAAAGATAGAGATACTGAGAGTGATTAAGAAAGTTAGAGATACTGAGAGAGATTGAGAAAGATAGAGATACTGAGAGAGATTGAGAAAGATAGAGATACTGAGAGAGATTAAGAAAGTCAGAGATACTGAGAGAGATTAAGAAAGTCAGAGATACTGAGAGAGATTGAGAAAGTTAGAGATACTGAGAGAGATTAAGAAAGTCAGAGATACTGAGAGAGATTGAGAAAGTTAGAGATACTGAGAGAGATTGAGAAAGTCAGAGATACTGAGAGAGATTGAGAAAATCAGAGATACTGAGAGTGATTGAGAAAGTTAGAGATACTGAGAGAGATTGAGAAAGTCAGAGATACTGAGAGAGATTGAGAAAGATAGAGATACTGAGAGAGATTGAGAAAGATAGAGATACTGAGAGAGATTAAGAAAGTCAGAGATACTGAGAGAGATTGAGAAAGTTAGAGATACTGAGAGAGATTAAGAAAGTCAGAGATACTGAGAGAGATTGAGAAAGTTAGAGATACTGGGAGAGATTGAGAAAGTCAGAGATACCGAGAGTCATTAAGAAAGTCAGAGATACTGAGAGAGATTAAGAAAGTCAGAGATACTGAGAGAGATTGAGAAAGATAGAGATACTGAGAGAGATTGAGAAAATCAGAGATACTGAGAGAGATTGAGAAAGATAGAGATACTGAGAGAGATTAAGAAAGTCAGAGATACTGAGAGAGATTGAGAAAGAGATACTGAGAGAGATTGAGAAAGTTAGAGATACTGAGAGAGATTGAGAAAGTTAGAGATACTGAGAGAGATTGAGAAAGATAGAGATACTGAGAGAGATTGAGAAAGATAGAGATACTGAGAGAGATTAAGAAAGTCAGAGATACTGAGAGAGATTGAGAAAGAGATACTGAGAGAGATTGAGAAAGATAGAGATACTGAGAGAGATTGAGAAAGATAGAGATACTGAGAGAGATTGAGAAAGATAGAGATACTGAGAGAGATTAAGAAAGTCAGAGATACTGAGAGAGATTAAGAAAGTCAGAGATACTGAGAGAGATTGAGAAAGTTAGAGATACTGAGAGAGATTAAGAAAGTCAGAGATACTGAGAGAGATTGAGAAAGTTAGAGATACTGGGAGAGATTGAGAAAGTTAGAGATACTGACCGATACGTGGTGAGATACACAGACGTGCAATTCCACTGCTTTACATTTACCATTGTAATTTTCTATTGGTATTTTCAATTTACTTCTATTTCTAACACATCCCAGAGTTACAGACCTTCACTTGATCTTTGCCGTATATAAAACATAGAATGAAGAAAGGAATTGTATTATATCTTATTCCTCGTATCTAAATTAAAATATTTTGAATTAGTGTTTTAATTATTGATAGTAGAATTTAAAATGAACTTAATTTTTTATCTATCCTAAGCATTAAAAATCAAATATAATTTGCTATTGTTTCAAATCAGTTTAACACGGGGATAATTCCGAGTACTTATAAATAAGTGTTTCTGGCAGTAAAAACTATAAAACACTCTTAACTTAGTATTTCTGTATTAATATTTTAGCATAACATATATTTCAATTCCTCGCTCTTGATTGGACATCTTAATACCAAAGTAATTATTTTATTGTCTGCATTAGCGTAACTCGTGATGAAGAAACTACGTGGATTTATTTCTGTAGAAAGAAAATAATAACGACTGAACAATTAAACAAACAGTGTGGTACTTTATCATCATATTCAAAAAGCTGATAAAAATCATGGATTTTTATTTAGCAGTTAATAAATTGAATATAGATAAGATGCAGAATAATTTTCATTTAACAGCTGAACATTCTGGCTTCTAAAAATTTAATTTGACAAACTAGATTAAGTTATCAAAATTAATGGGATAATTTTTCTAAACTATTTAGAGAAATATACCGGAAAATCCAATCGTGGAGAAAATTTGTGGAACTCATTAACAGAAAAAAAAAAAGAAAAAATTCAGGAAATTTAGAAATACTTTGATAAAGAATTTAACTTAAAATGAATACATGTCAGGTTGAAATATTTAAGGCTATCAAAAAGGTTTGAGATGGAACAATGAAGCCATAATCCTAAAATTTTATCAATAGATACAAATTTTTTCTCAGCATTGAGTTATTCTATTATATTTTTTTCTATATGGTTGGAAAAAAAACATGAATATTAATTCGAATAATCTAATCTATTTAGTCCAAGGTGTATATTAGAAAGCCAAAATGTGCTGCTATTAGATTAAAAAACAATTCATTGGTTTCGTCGATTCTATGTGTATGCAAGTATTTTTTTAAGAAAATCCGTTACGTTTTTTACATAAATTTCAGACACTAATTTCATCACATAGTTTTTCGCACGATGTTACTTACAGAAATAGAATGTTAAAACTTTCTCATTTTTCGTTGCATCTAATCATATTGAAATAAAATCCTAAAATGAAATAAAATATATTTCAGTAGATAAAATATCGATTTAAATGCCCTGATGAAGGTTCATTGTGAAACCGAAATACTTTACGTCAGTAAATGTTACACGATGAATAAAATCCTCATCTGCATGTTTTTTCCGTATTTGCACATTCTCAAATGCACATACACGCAACCTATATATATATATATATATATATATATATATATATATATATATGTATATCCACAGAAAAACTGTTTCATTGAATCACAACTCTTCAGTGTGGCTAGACACACGAGATAATCGAAAGTGGGATCGAAACCCAGCTGACTCTTACGCCAGCCGGAAATTCTACAGCACAGCCACGAAGAAACTAAGCCTAAGGGAAGGGAATTCAAGGTATATGTATCACTTTTGTAGTGTTTACATATATACGCTTAACGGATATATATATATATATATATATATATATATATATATATATATATATATATATATATATATATATATATATATATATATATATATATATATATATATCAAACCGACGAATTGAAAAACAATTTTCATGCTGGAAATGCTCTGAGGCCAACTAACAGTATCAAATCATTTATGAAATGCTAAAAATATGGCGAAATTGACTTTTGAAATCATCACATAAAGCTTAAATAGTACCTGCGTTACACTCTGTCCGTCTGTCTCTCTCTCTGTCAGTCTTTCTGTCTGTCTGTCTGTCTGTCTGTCTCTCTCTCTCTCTCTCACACACACACACAGTACATTGCAAAGTACAAATAAACTATCTTTATATTACTTGCTTTTTCATACTTTTTGGTTTCTCTTAATCACGACCCCAAGTAACGATTTTGTGAATACATTTTTTGAGATTTTTCAAGTACTTAGTAATGTGTACGAGGAAAAGTAGCTTATCACCAGATGTGTCCATAGATAAACAACCATTGATCTTAGTATAATTAGAATTCACGCAAGCTTTTATTCATTAATCTTTTCATCGATGTGGCTCTTGAATATGTAATGGGGAGGCTGTATGTAATATCTTAAATAATTGTTTTAATGCACACACAGAAACCCCTTGAATATATATATATATATATATATATATATATATATATATATATATATATATATATATATATATATATATATTCAAGGGGTTTCTTTGTGTGCATTATATATATATATATATATATATATA
>OY757911.1:53617601-53682601 GCA_963585895.1 Sepioteuthis lessoniana | reverse complement strand
GTCTGTGGATGACAATATATACGTTCCACCATGGGGGTTGAGCACTCTGGCGAAAGAAGAGTTCTGATAGAACGAAACAGTCCGTCTAGGATGACAATATATACGTTCCACCATGGGGGTTGAACACTCTGGCGAAAGAAGAGTTCTGATAGAACGAAACAGTCTGTCTGTGGATGACAATATATATATATATATATATATAAGTAAATAATGGAGTGCAATCCGACAATATATAGAGAAAAATTGATAACAAGGTAATCCATCTAGAAGGAGAGATTCATTGAGAAGCAAAGTCGACACTATAGCGTTGCAGCGTTATTTAGAATAACAAAATACAAAAAACTAGTCAAAATATGTATAACTAGGTTTTTGTATTTTATATCTCTAAACATCCCTCGTCGATATAACATCGCTAATATCTTCCCTCACAATCCTGATGATGGTTCATTTGACCTGCAACATTATAGTGTCGACTTTGCTTCTCAATAAATCTCTCCTTCTACATGGATTACCTTGTTATATATATATATATATATATATATATATATATATATATATATATATATATATATATATCTTGTATTAAGACTTATTACTTGTGATTTCTTGCAAATCATAGGAAAATTCAGATTTCAGTAGTAGACGAGGAAAAATCAGCTAGTTTACGATTTGCATGTTAATTTCGATGGTATCGCTGGTTCTAATTGTTTATATAGTAATCACGACTTTTTTGAAAGAATTGTAACGCTTATTAGTTTTAGGTAAATATATTTCTTATATGTACATCAGGAGTTAAACAAAAAGTAGAATTGATACGATTCGCAGTTACTTTATATAACTTTGTTCAATTATCGGTGACAGAGTTTACAATAAGAGAAAAAGTAATTTTATATAGATGAATCATAAGCCATTAGGATAAAATTCACATAATCCATTTATTCTCATCTCAACCATCCCTTCGTCTTTCAACTTATAAAGTAAATAATGTTAGTTATAGTTTCTTTTTAGCATTGATATCGCTTGTGTTTATAACAGTTCACTGGGTGACATGATAAGTTTAAATGTATAGTCTTGAACACTGTAATATATTAATTCATTCCTATGAAAGTCGAAAGGAATGATGATCTTGGAGATTGTCCTGACCACTTGTCACTTGGAAGCATCATAAAGACTAAAAGAAATGTGAGACTTAAATTTAAATTTACCGTGTAGAATTCTATATGTCTTATGTGTGACTTCTCTCAGTCGATGAAAATATATGTAACTGATATAGCCTGAAAGCTCTAAGTAAAAACAATTGCCGTCCTCAATGAAACTGGAAAGACATAAGGAGCCTTATCTTTATTTAGAAAGGGCCAACCTTAGTGAAAATAAAGTTTCAAAATAGGGGAGTAAATATGAAACCATAAAGGTGATACAGGAATACCCGAAGCTAGCTCGGGTACTTTTTTCGACAGATAAGACATAAAAATAGCAGGATGAAGGACTTTAACGAAGTGAAAACTTTTAGAATTTAACTATTTAACATTTTTTGTGACCAGCTGTTCATGAACAGTCACCGTAGCTGTTCTTGGTCACATCTGAGTCAGGGGGGCATGTAATAGGCAACCCCTGGGTCTAGTATAACCACCAATGAAAAATGACAAATCGAAACCTAAATCAACATGGGGCCCAGACGGCAGGTTTGGGTGTCATGATTGGCAGTGCTCCCTTGATAGCCAACATGGGGTATCCAATCAGCATCCTGCGAATGTTTGCTGTTCTTCTTCCAGATACACAAATAATTATACTTTCAGGTACACAAATGATAAACAAATCGACCACTCACACCAGACAACACAGTGTAAAAATGGAATTAGAAAGATAAGAAACTAGCATTATACTGTTATTTTAGAAGCAACCCAACCAAAAGAGGGAATAGATAAAGAAGGATAGAAATCTGGACAAAATTTGGCAGATTTAAGCCAGCAACCTAAAAGCCTGCTGTCTAGATTAAGACAATAAAAATAATGGTTGGTTTTCTGACCTTGAAATATTAGAAATCCATAAAAAATATATATAGGCAAATATATCAACAAATGCCTACCAGAGTAACCGAGACAATAAATGCAGGAAATCCGGAGACTCCTAAATAAACACTACGTGACAATGACTCATGTACCGCAAACTCACAAACACAAACACTGACCCAAATTGAAAAAAAAACTAAAGTAGATACGATTAAAAGAATCATGTGTGAAGAGAAAACCACATTGCCATCTCTCAGGAATCAAAACTAGATGAAAGTGAAATCCGAAACCGAGAAAGTTAACTATTTATTGTAAATATCACGAGTTTAACGATTTAATATACGTAGGAGCAATATTTGTCTGTGAAAAAATCTGGGTCTTCTTGAAGACCACGGGCAGAAAGTCTAAACCTGGGTGAGAACGCAGACTTAAATCGCAGATGAAAATACAACGACAACAGGCAAGAATACTAAAACGGAAGATTAAGAAAGATTCGGACAAAACTGACATAGCACGACAACTAGAACTCAAAAGAAGTTTGCCGAGACCAACTAAACAATACTAGCGAAAGAAGGAAGACTAAAAAGATACCTATAAGAGACCAAAGAATACAGGCAAAAGAGGACGTTCGAAAACAACGAAAGAATTCTACCAACAATTTATGGGAGAATAGGCTAAGCCATATGAACAACCGGATGCGAGAGAGGCAAGAAGATTTTGGAGCAAAATATGGGAACAGAAAAATCATAACAAAAAAAACTGAATGGATAAATAGCACGGAAACAGAGTTGTTAATGCTCGAAGAAGGCCCTCTGGTGAATATACACCAAGACGGGTGCAAGGTAACACTTAAGAAGATAGCAAACTGGAAAATCCCTGGACTTGATAGCATACACGGATTTTGGATTTAAAAACTCTCCTACATACACAACAGACTTGCAACTGAAATGAATAAATGCATACAGAAAACTGGGATACGCGAATGGATGAGCAAAGGGAAGACCAAAGGGAAAGTCCCTTCAAAGGAACCGCCCCAAACAACTATAGATCTATAACGTGCCTACTGATTTTGAGAAAAATATTAACAGCACAAATTAGGAATTAGATATACCACTCATTGATAAGACGCGGAATCTTCCCCGTCGAACAAAGATGCCGCTTGAGAACCAGAAACATTGCCGATCTACTATATATATTAACAAAGCCTCACCGCGACGTAAAAATCTGGCCATGGCCTGGATGGACTATAAAAAACATTACGATATGGTTCCCCAAAGCTGGATACTACACTGTTACAAAATACATAAAATATCTGACCAAATCGTACAGTTTATCGAGAAGACCATGCAAACCTCGAAAGTGGAATAGACAGCAGGAGAACAAAGCTTAGCAGATGTAAAGGTCCAAAGAAGCATATTCCAGGGAGATGCACAATCACCATAATTATTTGTGGTAGCCATAATATCACTCAACCACATCCTTAGGGAATACAGAATCGGATAGAGACTCAGTGAATCGCAAGAAAATATCAACCACTTGATGTACATGGACGGCATCAAACTTTTGGCCCAAAACGAAAAAGAATTGGAAACCCTCATGCAAACTGTGAGAATATACAGTCAAGATATAAGAAAGAAAGTTGGCATATAACAATGCGTCATGCTTGTAATGAAAAGTGGCAAACGACACATCAAAGCAAGTAATCATCATAATGCTCGGAGAAAAGGATACCTACAAATACCTGGAGATATTGGAAGCTGACACCATCAAACGACAGGAAATGAAAGAAGAGCAGGGAAATTACACGAAACAAAACTTTATAGCTGGAACATGGTCAAAGGGATAATACCTGGGCTGTGCCACACGTAAATTACTCGGGACCATTCCGGAAGTGGACAAGAGAAGAACTTGAACAAATAGACCAGAGAACAAGAAAACGAATGACCATACACAAGGCATTGCATGCAAGAGATGACATCATCAGTCTATATGTGGGAAGAAGCGAGTGAGGAAGAGGACTTGCCAGCATTGAAGACAGTGTGGACACATCGATACAACAATTCAAAGACTACATACAAAAGGAACACTAATAACAGCCACCAAAATAAAGGAACCCTAATAGCAGACACCAGAAAAAATACCAACGTCACAAGGACTAGCTGAACGGCAATAACCAGAAAACAAATGTAGGAAGAAAAACAACTCTATGGGTGTTTTAAACGATTAACAAGCGACATCTCACACGAGAAAACGTGTACGTGGCTAAGAAAAGGAAAACTTTAGAGAGAAATTTAATCTCTTCTAATAGCTGCACAAAATAACGCCATAAGGACTAACCATATCAAAGCGAGAATAAATAAGACGCAACAAAACAGTAGATGGAGGTTATGTGGTGAAAGAGACGAAACGATCAGTCACGTAATAAGCAAATGCGGCAATGGACTTGATGGGCAAGGTGATCCACTGGGAGAGGTTCAAGAAATGTTAAATTTCACCATACGAAAAAATGGTATATTCGCAATCCAGCAGCTGTCCTAGGAAAGGACACACATCATGTTCTATGGGACTTTGGCATACATACAGATCACCTAATCTCGCCCAGAAGACTATGTAGACCTTATAATAATCAACGAACAAAAGAAAATTTGCAAAATTGTCGACTTTGCTCCCCGGCTGACTACAGAATAAAACTGAAAGAAGGTGAAAAGAAGATAATTCCCTCGACCTTGCTTGGGAATTGGAAAAATAATTGGAACATCAAGGTGTCAATTATACCAATCGTGATTGGTGCTTTTGGTACAGTAACTAAAGGATTATTAAAGGGACGAGGGGACTTGGAAGTTAACGGACGTGTGGAGACCATCCAAACTACAGGATTACTGCGAACGGCCAGAAACTGAGAAGAGTCCTGGAGACTTGATGAGCTCTGCTGTCACTCAAACCCCAGTGAAAGACTATCAGTTAACACTGATGTGAAAAACTCTGAGTTAATAATAATATGAGTTATAAAATGATAACAAAAGGAGTTATAATAATAATAATAATAATAATCGACCTTGTTAGAGAATTTAAAAAGCTGTGGAACATGAAAGAGACGATTGTACCAATTGTGATTGGTGCTTTTGGCACAATAACTAAAGGATTATTAAAAAGCCTTAAGGACTTGGAAGTTGACGGACGGGTAGGGACTATCCAAATGACAGCATTCCTGAGAACGGCCAGAATACCGAGAAGAGTCCTGGAGACTTGAGGAGACTTGCTGTTACTCAAACCACAGTGAAATACCATCACCTAACACTGACGTGAAAAACTTTAAAGGAGTAAATAATCAAATCAAGAGCAACAGCAATAGCAAAATGATGTATGAATGAAGAACATGAAAAAAAAATTAGAAAATAAATTAAACGCCTTGAGGCAAATATAAACCGGAAATCGACAAGGGAAACACTCCAGAAAATTCCAAATTAGAAAAATAAGACAGATCATGATGGCATACATGGATTCTGGTTCTAAAAATTACCTTCATCCATGACAGATTGATCCCTCAACAGCCAAACGTAGAAGAATGGATGACGAAAAGAAAATTACTTTGATCCGAAAAGACGCAAAAGTGACCAACTATTGACTAATAACCTTTTGGCTCATTATCTTTAAAATCCATACTACACAGATAAGTGAAGAAATATTTTACTTGCTTGTATGCTATGCATTATTCCCAGTAGAACAAAAAGTATACCATCGAGGATGAGAAGAATTATCAACCTACTATATATACACTCGCACATCCTCGGAGAACCCAAAACGAGGGAAAAAACTGTAGACATGACATGGGTTCACTTAAAAAAGGCCAATGATATCGTCACGCAAACATAGATAATAGAGTGTCAGAAAATGTACAAAATATCTGATAAAATCCAAAGCTTCATCACAAATGCCATGAGAAATTGGAGAATGAAATTGAAAGCGTCTGGAAAAGTCCTAGCTAGGTAAAAATCAAGAAAAGCATCTTAAGAGGAGACTTAGTTTCACCTCTGCTTTTCATTGTAGCGATGTTGCTACTCAACTACGCACTTAGGAAATGTGCAGGGGGTATAAATTTATATAATAGTAAGAAAAGATAAATCACCATGTATATATGGACGATAAAAAGGTATTCGCAAAAAGTGAAAAAGAATTGGAGATTGGTACAAATAATAAGAATATACAGCCAGGATGTAGGAATAGAATTTTACATTGAAATGTATGTTATGTCGATAAAGAAAAGTGGTAAATGACAAACAACGGAAGGAATAGAATGGCCAAATTAAGAAACAATTAGAACTCTCGGAGAGAAGGAAAACTTCAAATACTTGGGAATATTGGAAGTGGACACTATTAAGCAATCAGCGATGGAGGAAGAATAAAAAAGAGTGCCAATGACGAACGAGAAAACTTATCGAACCGACCTCTGTAGTAGAAGTTTCATCAAAGTGATGAAAAAAAAACTTGGCAGGACCATTCTTAAAATGAACAAGTGACAAATTCCGACAAATTAGCCAAAGGTTAAGAAAATAAATTATGTAGTCTTATATTCACTAATGATTTTCTATAGTCATTTTAAATTCATTTTGTCTTCTTGCATTGATATTGGTTTTGTAGTGCTGTGGTCTGTGTCGTCAAAATTTTGCTTAGCAATTGGGTTAAGAATTTCTTGTATTTCATTATTGAGTACATTGATTCAAGTCAAGAAAAACATGTTGACATTCTTTAGCATTAATTTCTTCACATATTTTTATATCACAAGGTCAGAAAATTAACATTTCTTGAATATCATTCTAGCTTGGTCAGGAAGCTTTTTTCGTAATATATTAAAATCTTATCGAATTTGCAAAATGTCAATCATTCCTTTTCTGTACACACTGGGTGTAGGATTGCTCTTAAAATAACGGTGAAGTACATTTCTGTTGTCTTCTCTTATCCATTTCTCCGTTGATGTCAGTGAATCAAATAGTTTTTCATGTCAATATTTGTGCATCTGAAATTAGAACAGCTAATATTTGCAAGATTCACATTGTCACTATGTTGGCTATCAAAGAATCACCAACCGATCATAACACTCAGATGTGTAATCTGATTCCTATGTTGATTTGGATATGTTATTTTTCATATGTCATAATATTCCCACAAAAATCAAGAATATCCAAATGGATAATGCAGAGGAAATCTACCCTGATCCAGAAAGGCTCGACCAGAATAACTATCCTAATCAACTATAGACTGATAACGTGTCTACCAATGACGTAAAAAATCCTAACCGCACAGATTATATAGATCTATTACACGTTTATATACCGGAGTCAGCTTGTCGAAGAACAGAACGGATCCTATTGAGAAGCAATAAGAACAAATAATTTACTATACACCGATCAGCACATCGTCAAGGAGAGCAATGTGAGGTGATAAACGTAGCCATGGCATGGACCCTACTACAAAAAGACCTATGATAGGGGTCTTGCGATTTTGGATAAAGGATTATCTTAAAGTATATATCCGACAAAGTCATCAAATTAATCCCAGAAGCCATGAAAAAGTGAAAAGTGTAATTAATAACAGGAAGTGCACGGTTGGCAAAAATTACTAAATCACAAGAAAAGATGAATCAGCTTATGTAAATGGACAACAAATGTTAGCAAAAAAAAAAAAGAAACTGATTTGGGCACACTGATACAATAAATAAGAATAGATGGTTTGGTTGGTTTCTTTATTTAATGTCATATCAACCTTTGTAGGTTATTTAATTCTAAAGCCATTATCCTAGAAGAACAGTTTTGGGACTATTTAACCTATAGCTGGGAGGATAAAAGGGCTCAATACATTTTCCAAGGGTATTTGCCCGAAAGTGAACGTAATAGCGCGACTGGAGTACGAACTCGCTTACTACGATTCCGCAGTCCATCGCTTTAGCCATCACACCACGAGGACACCCCTAATGAATAGAGAGCCGTGATATAAGGATGGAATTCATCATTGAAGTATGTGCCAAGCTGGATGATTAAGAAAAGTAGAAAAAGACGTGTAATAAATCAATTCGAACGCTTGAAGAAAGGGAAAATTACAAGTACATGAAAAGATTGGAAGTGGAAAGCATCTAACAAGCGAAGAAGAAAGAAAAGAAAGATAAGAAAGAATTACGTCAGATGAACGCGAAAGCTTCTTGAAACAAAGTGAGCTGCAAAGATCTCATTAAATGGATTATCATCTGAGCAGTCATCATCATCATGTCGTGCTGGTAGCACGGATATCCCTGACCCTTTCTCGCCACTTTTCCCTATCGTTCATCGCCTCCGGCAGGTCTTCAGGTCAACATCCTGTATCCTCACATAGTTGCTGAATGTATGTTCGTGCTGGTTGTCTTGCTTGTGCACGGCCATGTGTGGGGGTCCTGCATGTCCTGCATGTCTGGTTCGTCTAACTTGGAATAGTTTTCGTGATAGGAGGCAGGTGGCCGTACAGTTGGTGTCTTGTGGGGTGTTGTCGCCAGGACTTGTTCAAGATTGCTCGCAGCATTCTTGTGTAATTGCCGTCTAGCTTCTTCTCCAGCCGTTTTGTTAGAGTCCATGTAGTGCATCCATATAGCACTATCGATGCGACCGCTCCCTGGAAGAAACTGCGTTTCATTTTATCGGTTAGGTCTGATTTCCATATAATCGATAGCCTATTGATAGCTGTCCATGCTTTCGTTAACCTTGTGTCGATGTTCTTTTTCGGTTGATGCGACGCTGCTTCCTAGGTAAGTGAATTTGTCTACAAGTTTAAGAGGGGTTCCGTCTAGAGTGGAGATGTCACCCGTTTGATTATAGCACATATATTCTGTTTTGTGTGCATTGTCATAGAGGCATATGCCTGCGGCTGCTCGTTCCAGTACATCTTCTAAAATATTCGATAGCATTCCAAAAATTCATTAGGAGGCAACTCAGACAAATGGACCAGAGGATAAGACAAGAAAAAGCATTAAAGGAATCCCTGGCATTGAAAATAGCATGGCAGCATAATTACGACCACACGGGAACTATATTAAAAAGTTTAGGCGATGCACGTGGTGTAATTTTTATCGTCGTAGGAAATGGACACGGCGGCACGAGTTCAAATCCTGGACGAGACTAATTGCATTTCACATAGCACTAATACCCCTGGGAAAGGTATGAATCCAATTATTCTCCCTCCAGCTATGGGTAAATAGTAGGACAAACTAGGATCTTCAGCCTTGGTGAGGCAACTAGTATAGGAGAAGGAAAACTCTGAATTCAAACCTGTTCGACTTCGCTTAAAAATTGACCATGTGTCATATCCTGCCCGATAGAACAAAGAGAGACTAATTACACCGGCCAATAACAGCACTGACCTCATTGGAACAAATCGAGCGAGAACGAAAACTAGAAAGCAGGAATAGGAAGAAAACAACTACATGGATATTTCAAGTTACAAATTGAAAAAGGAAATCCTTAAGTGAGAAGTTGAATGTCTTCTAATTGCAGTATAAGATTATGCCATAAGGAACAATTATATTAAAGCTAAAATCCATATAGCAAGTGTTTGTTACCTGGTGAGAAAGACGAATCGATTAATCAGATATTAAGCAAAAGTAGCAAACTAATGCACGAGTATAAGACTAGATACGAATCGATGGGAAGGTGACCTACAACTACTTGTGCAAATTGTGATTCATGTTAAAATCTCAGAGAAAACTAGACCTAGTGATAATTTAAAAAAAAAGACCTTGCCGTCTTCCCGTTCTTGCAGACCACAGAGTAAAAAAATCAAAGAAAGCAGAAAAATACAAGTACTTAGACAGAGAAGTAAGAAAGCTGTAATACATAATAGTGTGGATGCCAATTGAAGTTGGTGCATAAGAACTGTTTCTAAAGGCTTGATAAGTGGACTCGAAATTTGGAAATCGAGACTAGCAAGATTACAGAATTGTTGAGATCGGTCAGAATACTGTGAAAAGTCCTGGATACTTGAGGAAACTTGCTGTCACTCAGACCTCTAAGAAAAAAAACACCAGCAAACGCTGGTGTGAAGAACTAACTAGTGAAATAACATTCATATTTTTCAAAATAGAAACCTAGGAACTTCTTTATACAGCAAGTATTATTTCGTATTGACGTTTACTTTAAAACTATTGTATTATTCTCTCCTATTATTATTTATTTTCCTTTATTATTAATACTATTATTCTCATAGATATTATTCTACAGGTACAAAGTACACGCAGTAGGGACGCGACTCGCATATATCAAACAAGAAACCAACATGAGACATCCTCTTGCCCACGTTGAAGTCTCCGCACTGTCTACCAGACATTGGCACCTTCTCAACTCGGCTTGCTTGCAGCAACTTCAAAAGAATTATTATTTCTTCTTACGCCAATTCTTTTCTCGCAGTGACCGATGTGGTTAATACTGGATAAACCGAACCATCCCTTTTCACCTAGCGCCAACTCTTGCGTGCACATACCCAGCAAGACACTGTCTGACTGCTGACGCCACTCAGGAACATGGAGGATAGCCATGTGACTCGAGTCCGCAAAAGACATTTCCGAATTGAAAACAAAGTACTTAGGATCGACTGCAAGGAATGAACGTTATTTGTTTCCCTAATCCGACTTATTTTGACGATTATGCTGGTCTGCAATCCAGCGGTCCCTACTGGATACAATCTGATTATCATAACAAGAAAGTAGATAGAGTTATATTCCAGATAGGAAACAAGTTATTGACAAGTCGTAATCATAATGTACAGTAGCGCCCATAAATAGATACAACCGAGCAGTTCTGTTTTTTCTAAGAAATCAATTTTCTTCAAAACCGCCAGAGTAGAGTTGTAAACGAATAGATCATCATCATTATCAATATCAATTTGTAACGACTGTTGATATACTCATTGTCACTAACCGTCTCTACAAGTCATCGCTCCCGCTATGTTTTCTAGATGGCATTCAGTGTCTGCACAGAGTTGATAAATGTAAGTTTTTGATAGTCGACTAACTCTGGTGTGTCCATATGTAGTAGTGCATATGAGAAAGTCGCTCGTGAATTCGTCCTAATTTCTTCTGCAGTGCCCATGATGTTTTGTTCGTCAAGTGGATTGAGACATTATGGTATAATAAAGGAGATATTTATGGAAACCCGAGTTCAAACCCTGGACGATGTTGTTTGGATTTCCAATAGTGCTAATATCATTGGGAAAGGTGTGAATCTAAGTATTTAGCCTCGAGGAAACGGTAATTAGTAGGGCAGACCGGGCTCTTTAACCTAGGTATGGCTACTGGTCTAGGAGAATGAAAAATCTGAATTCAAACATGTTAAACTCTGGTTAAAAAATGATGTTGTATCGCCTCCTGCTTGTGTTTAGATGTTGGATAAGTATATCATTGGATGATTTTTTTAGGTGAATGGCCGTTCACTTTAAGTGCTGCAACAGTATTGTAGTACTGACACGGATATTGCTTGGAATAGTTCCTGTTTTATTAATCCAGCAGCCGAAGAAAACACCTCGTCCAGTAGACTTGGTGGGACAAGATATGGTTTATCGAAACTCCTGGATCTGGTTTTGCCGAGGTCATTGAGATACGTGACCAAGGTTTACCTGATGACGTCAACATGCCGAAGTGAATATAAAGTGAGATGTTCTATGAATTCCAATATAAGACGACGAAATTCTTGATCTCTCTTAGGGTGGCTGAAAACAAAATTCAGAAAATAAAATTCAGAAAAGAAAAATAGGTAAAAGAACAATGGTGTGGATACTTCAAACGACAAACCAGGAAGGCACAAGGTCACCTGGACATATGTAAGACGAGGAAACCCCCAAGACTGTGTGGTACTCAAAAACAAGCTGAAGTTGCGTTCAGTTGATTGTTCAATGAGCTCCAATATAAGATGACGGATTTCTTGATTTTCGCTTTTTCCGGTGGCCGGAGTATGAGGATACAATTGTTAACGTGAAAGAAGATGGAAGAACAAATCAAAGATACGAAGAACAAATCAAAGATACGAAATGAGTCAGCCCTAATGAGTACCAAGAAGCATTTCCACCTGCTTTCACGGCCTTAGAAACTGAACGGAGAGAATAAAGCATCGATGTTTAACGCTTCAAATAAGTTGTTTTTGTCTTCCTTTCGTTCTACTCGACGATAAGCGACCCACGACATTGTAGTCATCGGTGGTTCTTTCCACACATGAACTAAGATTTAATATTTATCGTGGAACATTGTACAATTAAATTGTATATTATCACCGATTGTTGATTATCAATGTCTACAATCATAAAACTATTTAACTAAGGAAAATAATCAAGTCTGTTTTATAAATATGTTTACAGTGTCGATTGGTTTAGCTTGGATTGCTTTTAGGATACATCAACCTTTGTAGGTCATTTAATGCAAAATCCATTTTTATACATTTAAACAGTTCTATTTCTGACAATTCAGTTTAGTATAAGTATAGTTTTTGTTTACATGCAGTTTAGATATCAAAACAGTTCATTTCAAGTAATTCAGTTTAGCATAAGTACACAATTTAGTTCTATATGACCCATAGATAGGACCCTATCAGGTGCTACCACTCTGGGCCAGATTAGATCTGGGAGCGATGGCAATGATGGGGTTCTCTGCATTCCCCAATCCTCCATTATTTGTGGAGCCTCACCATCACAATGTTTAGTATCATATCCAGGACACTCGTTGCGGGGTGCCTGATCCCTCTGCAGTGATGTAGTCGGTATATTCTACAGCCCCAGCCGACTAGGCAAAAATATGCTTACAGTTATCGTGAAAAAAAAACGGTCAGATGTTAAAGATCCTTAGTTTTACGGCTATGGCAAATGCGTTTTGTTGTAAACCACAACTTACAAGTACGTTATGAATTTCAACTGATTTTTATGCGTTTGCTGTCGAGCTATACTATCTGCTGGTTTCTAACTAGAATTACTTTTATTGGCCTATATTAGAGTCTAATACAACTGATGTGTACAACATCCCACAAGACACCAACTATATGGACACTTGCCCCCCATCACGAAAACTATACAAGTTAGACGAACCAGACACGTGGGACACTGCTGGAGAAGCAAGGACGAGCTCATAAGCGATGTACTCCTGTGGACCCCCACATATGGATGTGCAAAAGCAGGACGACCAGCACGAACTTACATACAGCAACTATGTGAGGACACAGGATGTAACCCTGAAGACCTGCCGGAGGCGATGAATGATAGGGAGAAGTGGCGAGAGAGGGTCAGGGCTATCCCTGCTGGCGGCGCGACATGATGATGATGATGATGATGATGATGATGATGATGATGATGTTTCGCTGATACTGGATTTTTTTAGACTCAGGGAGAAAGATTTATAGCCAGTTGAACTTTATGGGATATTAACTATCATGGAAGAAGAGTAATGAAGGAGAAAAACAAACAGAAAACCCGAAAATATATTCATAGATGGACATGAACATCCATGCAGACATATTTGCACGAAGTTTACACGTTTTTGAAAAAAATATAAAAGGGAAAGGGAGAAACAACATGAAAGATTGTCACGGACAATAAAGTCGAAGTGGACATTTACAGACACAAATCATGGATTTATAAAAAACTACCACCCTATCAAAAAGTCGCCACAATAAAAACGAAGTGGAACACTAAAATTAACCATTTATTTCCTGAAGAAGACTTAAAACGTCAAAAATATATGTTGAAGAAGAATAGATAACCGAAAAAAAATTATTTTGTGGACGTATTCATTTTAAATTGTTTACTTTTACTTCACATTAGATCATCGAAAACAGTATATATATATATATATACATTTTTCGATGAGGAACTGTCTTGATGACTATCTTGGTCAAATACTCTGTGACAAGGATGGAGTTGTGGACTTGGGCATTGTCCTGATAGAAATGCCACTGATACGATTTAAAGAGTACTGGCCTCTTCCAACGGAATCTCTTCCTCAACATAGTAAGCCTAACCCTAACCTTTTGGCCAATCAACTCTGGTGTATTGACTTCCTTACTCCTCGCACACCTCTCATCATCCCTCACAGACTCCCTGCCTTCCTCGAATCTCTTATGCCACTCAAAAATGACACTTTTATGCCACTCTTATGCTGCTCCAAAAGCAATCTGAAGTATTGCATACGTTTCTGTGGCATTTTTTTTTCCAAGTTTAAAACATAATTTTATTGGATATCGTTCTTTTAACGTGTCCTCACGTCCGGATTGCATTTTTGAAATTAACCAGCTGTGACGATAAGGCTTTAGTAGGGTGTATTCCAATTCCTACTGTAGCTGTTCATTTAAACTTGAAATCATAGAAATTGAGTTGTCTTCTCATAAAATGTATAGCAATAACATACTAAATTTTCAAGGGACTACGACAATTTTAAATGCCTGTACAAAAAAAAATCTGGAAATTTATTGAATACACTATATATATATATATATATATATCGTTGAACAATATAGACATGTTTTGTCTTTATATTTTTGTATATGTCCTTTCATGTTGCCGAATCGATTTTACGTTGTCCGGTGGGAATTGGTGAAACTCCTATAACTAATTGTTACCCTAGTACTTTCTTCCCGATCTTGTACCATCATCAATTAAAGAAACGAATAAAATGCTACAACACACCAGTATAAATAATAAATATGAACAAAGTAGTAAGGCACAGGCAAAGATCACCTCGCTTTTGTAATATGCATACACCCGATGATGGACAAGATCTCGAAGAAGGTACTAGGGTTATGGAAAGTACTATTAGTTATGGGAGTTTCATCAACCAATTCCCCACTGACACCGTAAAATCAATTCGGCAAATGGAAAAGACATATACAAAAATATGTAGACAAAATACGTCTTTATTGTTCAATGAAATATTCCTTAATGAAGAAATTGTGCCCCCCACACAGATAAACACCTCCACAAACCCCCCACACACGCACGCACACACACACACACACACACACACACACACACACACATATATATATATATATATATATATATATATATATATATGGGGTTTCTTCGTTGATGTCTTTGTGTGTCTTCACCGAACACTTTTTTTACGTAGAGGATACGACGCAAGGTTATTTTAGAGCAAAGTCTAACAGTTTCAGAACAGAATTTTCTTATTCTTCGATAGTTTGCCATAGTGAAGTTAAAGAGACCCTCTTGCCCTACTATTTACCCATAGAAGGAGGGAGAATAGTTATTTTATACCTTTTCCTCAAGATATTAGTGCTACGTTATATGTTAACATTATCGTCCGGCATTTGATCTTGGGCATGGTATTCATTTCTTAAGCCTCGTAATACACAATCACAAGCATACATATATATGCGTGCGCGCGTGTGTATGTGTGTGAGTGTTTTTCACATAATTTTCTCATGCAACTACCACGCAAATTACAATCCCTTTATTTATTGCTTTTTTTGTCTCTCATTCACTTTCTCACGTACACACAAACAGATAGATATGTATCACTTAACCAATATTCATCAGACAACCAATATTCCAAATTCAAAATATATCATAAATAACACTAAATGCAATATATATATATATATATATATATATATATATATATATATATATATATATATATATATACATATATCTACATTTGTTTATTTATTCATTTATACAACGAACTATCTTATTAAATGCTTTAGCCACACTCAGGGATTTTGTATATTTAAGTGCTTCTGTAAGCATTTAGTTACTCGTTTGAACCTGCGTTCCATTATCGTCACATATCTCAGCGAATTATATGTATATTCTTGTAAAATCCAAATGAATTTTCCCTCTCAGCGGTATTAAGAATCCCAGCACTTATTTCACTCTCCAGTTCCTTTTCTTTCTCAATGACACATTCATCGTTCGCTGAATTTTTCTTACTAAATTTATTTTCAGTTTTCTACCGCCGTTGTGCTGCTGCGTCCTTTTATCAGAGAATGAAGCAATAAGAATCATAATAAATGGCACCATGACTAAATTAGGAAAGCTAAAAGCTTCGGTGACTATCAATTTTTGTTAATATTTGACGATTTCCGTAGAGTGGAAGGGAATGCATTAAGTGCACAAGCCGTCTTTTCTCTTGACGTTACAATATAGAAATTTCGCGCGTGAGTAATCAGTGGGTGACTTTTTGAGCTTATCTGAAATGCGTTGCGCTATAACGAATCTGAAATGAAACGGGGGAAAAATGATTCAGAATTCTACGTAGAAAGAAAACAAGGGGAGAGAGAAGATTAAGAAATAAGTATTGAGGAAAACAAGGAATAAAAATAAGTATGATACGTGTATATACAGATATATAAACTTGCCAATGCAGCTGTTAAATCCATTGGCCATGAAATGCTAGTTAAAAGTTTGACAAAAGTAATATCAACAAGTTAACACCCCCAATGGTTACGCAACATAGAATATTCTATCAGCTCGGTTATTGGTGGATTCAGTTCATCTTCGCTCTGCGGACTAAGCTTTGGGTACGCTGATTGTATCCCCAGCACAAAAGTAAGATATATTCAAAAAAGGAAAATCCTGGTTATGATACTAAACAACATCTTATTATAAGGCTGCATTTCTGAATATCGGAAGAATGTTGAGTTCCCTTTCATTGCTATTACTTCCAAGTCCATATTTACTCGGAGTAAGAATACCAACAAAGGTTCCATCAATGTATCAAACAGATGAGTACAAAAAAAGTATACTTGATATAATGTCATCTTTTGCAAGAAAAATCATTTTCAGCAGACAGTTGTATAAAAAGTATAAACGTGTACGAACAATAAATGTCATTTTGTAACATTCAGATATAAAATAACTATAAACAGGTTGACATGCCATTAAAATAAAGTAAGCAAGCAAGTATTCGGTTCATCTTGAGATGTATTGGAAATGAGCCTGGATATGGGTAAAAGCCAGCGCAAATTTCCTATTCAGCAAAGCCTCCCGAACTCAATCAAAGAATAAGCTAAAAGGCATTAAATAATGGAATCTATGTACGTGCAGACGTTGTCAAACAATATTAAAGACACGGCTTGGATACATGCAGGGGTTTCATACTCCCTGGCCGTTCGTCGTGGGTGGGTGAGAATTAATGTAAAATTATTTCCATGTAGCCATTCCCAAAGGACATCATGGCCCTTCGAAAAAATAAAATGAGGTAGGGAATGAGCATATTTTCCGATGCCTGAAGCACCACTGAAGAGGTATGCCAATAGAAGTGAACAATGTTTGATCCCGCCCCAAGGGTTTCGATTCTTGCTAGATACCTTTACACTAATCCAACTTTGGGTCATATTGTGACATCAAGGGTTACCTAATAAAGAGCATACACTCAGGGATTCCAGTTTATAGATTTTTTAGTTCAATGGTTTTCTTCTCCTGGACTGGTATCCTACCAAGCTAGGAGAGTTATATAATTGCGGAGGGATTTTTTTTAGATCATCATTTTTCGTTTTGTATATCTTACCTTTCGGTAAGATATCACAATAAAAACCCCAGATATCACAATAAAATCCTCAGATGTTACAATAAAAACCCCACATAGGAAATAGAACCGGGGGACGTGAATGACGTCACGTCTGGAAGGGATGGGCTGAGGATTATGGAATTTGAAAAAAAACATTAAGTTTGGGCTTGGACGAAGTAAGTCGATTTTCGGAGCTCGCTGAGGCCAGATCAGTAGTTTGCGGCGGGGTCCGCACGTGGTGGGGCTAGATGGAAAAGTCAGCATAGAAAGAAAATGTGTATCGCTCTCCTCATGTCGGAAAACCTTAAACTCAAAAAGGTAAATAAAAGTTTCGTACCTGAACCAAAAAAGTCGTCAAGTGTTTCGCGTGTTTTCGGATTCCTATACGCGTATAAACATTGTCAACGTTTCATGCATGTGAATATTTTTGGACGTGTATTTATGTTACAAGAGATCATTATTTTTACTTTGCTATTTAAAGCTGGGATAGAGGAAATAGCTCCATGCTGTCACAATATTATTGGTCCGGATACTTTCTGGACAAAAAATTTGTCAAATAAACTAACTAAAATTATAATATAACTTCGAAAATTATATAAAACATTTTGACATTTTAAAAATATCAATATTTGATATTTTTATATTTCATCTTAGAATGCCAAAAATTCATAATATCAATACATTAGATTTTATCTAAGAAGCGTGATGTCATGTTTCGTAAGCTAGATGAGAGTCTAGTTTCTTTATTTAAATGCAGATCAGCCTTCATAGTTTATTAGATATGAAAACGGTTCTTATTGAAGACCAGCAGAAGTACTATTTAACCTATAGTCGGGGGATATGCTAGATTAAAATGGACGGCTATAGATAGGCTCTCAATAATATGGAAATCAGACCTGACCGATGAAATGAAGCGCAGTTTCTTCCAGGCAGCGGTTGTATCGATACTGCTATATGGATGCACTACATGGACGCTAACCAAACGGCTGGAGAAGAAACTTGACGGCAACTACACAAGAATGTTGAGAGCAATACTGAACAAGTCCTGGCGACAACACCACACGAGACGCCAACTGTACGGCCACCTACCTCCCATCACGAAAACTATACAGGTCAGACGAGCCAGACACGCCGGACACTGCTGGAGAAGCAAAGACCCGCTCGTTAGTGACGTACTACTATGGACCCCCACATATCGCCAAGCAAAAGCAGGACGACCAGCCCGAACTTACATACAGCAGCTATGTGAGGACACAGGATGTAACTCAGAAGACCTGCCGGAGGTGATGAACGATAGGGAAAAGTGGCGAAAGATGGTCAAGGATATCCGTGCTGGCGGCACGTCTTGATGATGATGATGACTAGTGATTTCGTGTTCCATTGAGTGCTCCATTACACAAGGCCTTGTGCCAGCACTAAGAATTGCTTAGCAAGCTCGATAGAAAGCATATATGGTTTATTGGTTAGAAAGCTAAACTATTAAACCATAAGAAGTGAGTTCGAATCTTTATGAGTGCCCTATTAATACATGTCTTTGGTCAACAGGTAAATAGATATTTCAATAATCATTTGACAGGACAGAAATAATTTGATGATATATATCATCATCTCATCTTGTCGTGCCATCAGCGCGGATATCCCTGACCCTCTCTCGCCACCTCTCACTATCGTTCATTTCATCCGGTAGGTTCGAGCTGGTCGCCCTGTATTTGCTTGGCCATGTGAAGGGGTCCATAGGAGTATAGCACTTATGAGCTCGTTCCTACTTATCCAGCAGTGTCCTCCATGTCTGGATCATCTAAATAAGATAGTATTCGTGATGGGTGGTAGGTGGCCGTACAGCTGTTGCTTTGTGGGTTGTTGTATCTAAGACCTGTTCAATATTTCTCGCATCATTCTTGTGTAGTTACCGTCAAGTTTTTTCTCCAGCCGTTTAGTTAGCGTCCATGTTGTCCATCAATATAGCAGTATCGACACGATCGCTGCTTGGAAGAAACTGCGTTTCATTTTATCGGTCAGTTCTGACTTCAATAAGACCGATAGTCTATTGATAGCTGTCCATGCCTTTGTTAGTCGCGTGTCGATGTCTGTCTCGATCGATGAGACACTGCTTCCCAGGTCGGTGAACTTGTCTACTAGTTTCAGAGAGTTACCGTTTAGAGTGGAAATGTCACCAATTTGATTAAAGCACATATATTCCGTTTTGTGTGCATTGCCTGCGGCAGCTCGTTCCAGACTATGCTGTAAGGTTTCGGCTTGGGCGGGTGCATTTGGCAGAATCGCTATGTCATCGGCGTAGTCGGCGTCGGTAATTGTTTATGCGGGATACCTTCTGCTTCTTTTCTTTGTCAGCTCGAAAATATTTTCTTTGGTTTTATCAATCGATGTTCTAAGCACAACTAAATAAACCTAAGTCAATAACGATGAATGTGGTTCGGTTAATTTCTAAACACATTAAGTACTCACTAGGATACACAATAAAATATATATCTTAAAAGCTTAGTTTGTTGAATAATTTTTTTTTTCTGACAGATCTAATGAAGACATTCTTACCTAAGCATCCATTTCTCGGAAGAGACATATTGAATTAACCCTTTGAAATCAATCTTCTCAAAGTAAATTGATTAAAATTATCTCAAATACATTTCGGCTAAAATTTGATCTCAGATTCCCCCGCATTTTTTTTTTTTTGCTTTTTTTTATATTTTCAGCACCCCTAACTTTTACTCCAGACAAAACTCCACGTTTAATAGTAAAATGAGTCATATTTGGCTCAAACAAATTAAAAATAACTTAACCAAATCGCACGTAGATAGAACGGCTGAGATGATAAGATTGAATGTTAAAGCTCTCTTTCTTTAGATCGTCTGTTCCTACTTCCTTCTTTTATGGATCATATCACACCAACCCGTCACCAAACAGTTGCACTCCCAAAATGCAGGAAATACTTAGAATGGAAAAGGTCCGGACAAGGTACTCTTATCCCCTTTAGAACTAATTCGTGGTATTTATATACGCGTTCCATAGTTAGAGATTGATCAGAGTAAAAAGGAATCTGCTTGTGACGTGATTTCGCGACGTATATTTAGTCATGGGATTAGGAAAGTTAATGTTGGTCTATAGTCTTTCTTTAGCACTGCGATTTTGTCAAATGTGGTGGGCGTGTTCTTGGCTTACTCCAAGACGACAATCTAAGATCAAGAACATTTTTATGTACATCGATTATTTTTTATCTTTATTTTTCTACACGAGTTTATATAAGGATATGTGCGTGTGTTTAAAAACATGATATTAACTGCAATATCTATTAAGCAGTTTAACTACCTAATAACCCCCTCCTCTCTCTCTCTCTCTCTCTCTCTCTCTCTCTCTCTCTCTCTCTCTCTCTCAGCAACACATAAGGATTTTGATGGAAGAAAGGAATATTTATCATCCTAATTTGAAAAGAAAACCAAATAACAATAATTCTACGAAAAATTAAGAATTGCGCAAACGTTTGACATCCGAACAATTTTTATAAATGGTATATTTAGTACCGTAATTAGCAAAGTGTTCGCTAAGGGTCCGAGAGACCGGGGTCCAATCCTACGACGATTCATACCAAAGACTCAAAAATGGTGCTTGATGCCACCTTACTTAAGACTCAGCACTATTAGGTGAGGATCAAGGGCAAAGTGGAGCAATCATGGGAATGAAGTAACGCCCTCTTCTACCCCTTGGAATAGTAGCTATTGAAGGAACCTTTAGATCACCCTCGACGAAGGTGACCTATTTTACTTTTATTTATATTAAGAGACCAGAATCTATCAGGAATACAAATCCACCTTGAATTTTGAGTTGAAAATGAATCTCACAATGAAGGTAAGAGGACCAGGTATTTTTTAAAAAATAAATACAAAATGAACTGAATATGAAATACACCGTTCCAGCCGATCACAAATAGGATAAAATACCTGGATGTTGACCGAGACCTGCGAAAGATGGAGAACATAGAAGTGTTTGTTACACCAGTCATTGGAACAATCACAAAGTAGCGACTAATAATACAGAGAAAGCAAGAGATCCGGTGAAGATTTTTATTGATCTCCTAAACGATCTCTAGTGTTGTGGTGTCCAATAGACAGCATTATTCAAATCAGCTCACGTACTGGAGACGTGAGGAGACTTTTCTTTCTTCTCTTCAGGATTACAAATTTAAGCATTATCAGCTTTTTTGGATGAAATATCCGGAACAACAAAGAAATATGAACGTGTAATCTCTATAATTTTTTTTCAAAACATTATTCTAAAAAAGACACTACCTTTTCTATAAAAATCGTCTGAAGACCTACACCAATGCCTGATGGGATGGCAGCCGTATAGTCGTATAGTGAAACTCAGAATCATAAGCCGTATACGATATTTGTATCATTTCATATATATATATATATATATATATATATATATATATATATATATATATATATATATATATATATATATATATATATAGGGCATACCTTTCGGTTTCTTATGTTTAAACTTAAGACATGTAGAGTGACATATCTTTCTTACATGTTTACTTTAAAGGAATTTTTACTTATCGTCTGATTACGTGCAGAATTAATTTCATCTTGATATGTATTGATAAATGTACGTATATACATATATGCACACATGCACCTTTTTTCAATTTTAATTAGCCTTTACATGTAATTTCTATTTGGCAGCACAAAAAGATTTCTCAGCATTATGGTTTGTACATTTAAATTCGGTTTTGTTATTCGTGACATTAAATTTCATGTACCATTAATTCATATGCATAAATTCCGAGTCGCTCTGAAGAAAAAATAATATCTAATCAAATGAATATCGAAAACTAAAAGCAATGATAAACAAACGCCGAAATGAATGATTATATATATATATATATATATATATATATATATATATATATATATATATATATATATATATATATATATATATATATATAATGTTGCTGTAAATACTTTTGCAGGTAGATTTGTGCTGATGATTTCACACTCCTCACGGCAGGTATTAATGGGAAAGAACGGTTTTATCGTTTAATTGCCCGTGAATATCAGCTCATCTATTTCCCGTGTTACATTGAAAGATGAACGATAAATAGAGGGGAATGGTTACGATGATTTTGCTGAGGGAGAGGGATTGCAATTCTGTGATTATTAAAGATTAGTCGAGAAAAACTGCACGTCAATAATGTGCAGAACCAAAACCAAAACAAAAAATTAAAATAAAAATAAAAAGAGAGAAGAAAAAAGGGAAAGGATATGTGTTCGTGGTAGATTACTTATTTAGAATGAATTTATCAACATATAAATAGTGAAAACTAAAAAGCAATTATAAAGAACGTACAACTGAATACTACAATAATTGAAGCATTACTTATAAAATCGAAAAAGAAAATCCACTCGTAAATACATTGTTAACGCCTTATGTACAACATATTATCTATTTTCGATAATTACCGTTTGGCTAAGATAATGAATGTTTCAATCCATCTATCTATCTATCTATCTATCTATCTCGTTCTTTATATATATATATATATATATATATATATCAGACTGTCACAAATAGTCCAGGAGACTTGGGTTCAATCCCAGGTCAAGTCATACCAAACACTCAAAAAAATGGAACTTGGTGCCGCTTTCTTTGCACTTAACACTATAAGGTAAATATCAAGGGTAAAGTGTTGCAATCCAGGTAATTGAGTTGCCCTCTCCCCTCCACCTGAAAAGGATCCTTCTGATCAACCTCTTCTAAGGTTGCTAACGTGACTTACTTTTACTTTACATCTGTATTTACTTATCTCATATTGGTTTTATCTAGGTACTGATTTTTACTATCTATCTATCTATCTATCTATCTATTTATTTATCTCCCTCTAACGGTTTATGTCTATGTAATCATTTTGTCACCAGCTTTAAAGGTGCTGCTATTCCTAAGAAATGAAGTATTTTAGATAGAGGTGTACATTATTTAAGTATAATAATCAATTTAAAAGGAACTTCGTATTTAGTAAATTAATCATTTATATGATGCTGATAAATACCGTAGCGTCATATCTCATATAGTCAACAAATACACATTTTGCTAAGGTCCCACGTTGGATCCTTAATATGCGCTCTTGTTTCTTAAGTGTTTCATTTCGACAGAAAATTTGGTTGGTTCGTTGTCTGTAATTTAATGCAACATTTTTACATTTATATTAAGTATGTGATTTGGAAACAGATCTGGTTTATACACAGTTAAATGATCAAACATTTCTATTTCTAACAATTCCATTTAGCATAGTTCAACAAAGTTAAATGGCTTCAAATATTGCTATCTATCACTAACAATTCAATTAAACAGCAGTTGTTTTTATACACACAGTTAAATATTTCAAGAGTTCGATTTCTAACAATCCAATAAAGCAGAAGTGATTTGTTGGCACACAGTTTCAATGCCAAATTATTTGATCCAAAGATAGGACCTCATCAGGTGGTAATACTCTGTGCCAGAGTGAACGTTGGAGCAATTGCAAGGAAGTTGTTTTCCACATTCCCCAAAGCTCCAATACTGGAAACTGAACATCAAATTGTTTAGTGTCATATTTAGGACACTCGTTGGGTGTTCTTGTCCCTGCAGTGATGCAGTCGGTGTATTAAACAGCGCCAACCGACTTGGCTCACTATTACTCTACGAGATGACATGAAGGGTAAGTATTTGGCATAACACCCAGATAGCTAAATAGTTTTTACGACATATCAGACAAAAATTCGTTTGAAAACAATTATACATTTTGAGATAGATTTTCATTTGATAGTCCGATTATGTTTTTCTATGACAATTCATAAATATATTTAAAAAGATTTTTATTCATTAATTCCCTGTTTAATTCAGCGTTTCGCATTCCGTTAAGAACTACTTTTATATGACACAATACTTACATTAAATACTTTTTTGCATACAGTTAAGTACCTAATATACAAAGAGGATGTGTGAGCTTTTGAATAGATATAGTCTCGGAAACGTGGAACGACCAGCCGCGGTCAATTGCCGGCAATGGTGTTGGTGATTTTCTTCTTCTAATTATGTGTTGAACAGACTGCTATCTTTTAACTTGATCTACTCTAGGGATTCTCAAAATGGTCAATACACATCCAGGATGTGAGTGAACTTTTTTTCACGGTAAATAGAAATTTATCGGCGCACAGGAGGGATATGAATTAGATATTTTGTATTTATGAATTCCATTTTAAAGAGAAAAGAGAAATCGCCGAATCATGCAAACAAGTTGCCAGTTATAGAGCACCTTGTAAAATGGCTGATAATTGAATGATACTCATTCAAATATATCCTGTTCAAAATATATGTGTCAGTCAAATGAACGAATGATGTTGTAATATATGTACTTGGGTTATGTTATTTTAGATAATAAATGAGAAGTACAAATATTAACTTTAAAAGAGGAATTTTATTCTTCGTATACAACGCCACGTGTTGGCTAGAAAATGTCCGGCGGTCAACACGTGTGTTTAGTGTTTGGAATCTCTTCAGCAACTGCCTCCTCTTCTGTCTTGGGTCGTCTTCGGTAACTGCTACTATCTCCGCTGATTGGCCAGAGGGAGAGGGAGAGCGAGAGAGAAAAGGAGAGAGAAGGGAAGAGAGAAGAGTGAGAGGCGATGGATTCTGGGATAGCGTTCTATGGCCGAGGTGGAAGTAAGGACCAAGATTTCTGTTAAGGTAGTATTGACTACCCATTTACTGAACTTAGTAAGGGAGGTGATACTACAATGTTAAAGAAGAAAGTGGAAATTTAGTGCAAATTCCGATAACTTTCTTAAATAAGAAATCATTAAAATGACTTTTGATCCAAAATCGAAGTTTATGCACTCATTTAAAGGAAGCATATATTCCTGGATGAACAAAAAACTGAAAGAAAATATTCCAAAGTTGTTTTTTTTTACCAACAAATTCGTTAATAGAGGAATCTTGATGTAGCAAATAAATAACACTTCTAACATAGAACATGGTGATTTCCAACTCAAAATCACAAACCTAAAATTTAATATTCGTGATATCCTCCGTATCCGCCTGACCCATCGATTCCATTAAAAAAAGATTAAAGAATTTAAGGTGTGTTTTAATTCATGGTTTACGGAATATTTTCTCATTTAAATTCTATTAAACACAATTAAACTTTTTTCTCTTCAATTATTTCATTTTTAGGGAGAATGGAGATTATATTTGCTTACAAGTAGCGTGCCAATAAAAAGTACAAGAAGTCCTGCTCTTGATGGAATTGGTGATTGCATTAGTCGTTTATCTAAGATTAGTCTCTATTTCTCACTAGGAAGAGATTCCTACTTGCTTATTTGATTTATGGTTTGCCAACCTTTGTTTGGTTATCTTATACCAGAATCAGTATTTTTTACTAGCGGTTTTATTGTTTCAAGTATCTATGTTGAATAACCCCTGAATGGCTTCTTTATTTTTATGTAAAATCAACAATTGTGAATTATTTCAATGGCAGAATCATCTAAGATAATGACAATAATGATATTGTTTAACCCATAGCGGGATTCAAACTTTAACTTAAAGAGTAAGTCCGAAAGAGAAATTATTAGCGCAACTAGCATTCAAATTCGCTTACTACTATGTCTCAGTCCTAAACGCTAGTCACAATACCTTGGGTCTTTACCTTAAGTAATCACTGTGGAAGCTGTTAGACAAACATCTAAACTTCGTAAATATCATTAAATGAGTTCTTTCTTGATTGGAATTTCAATATCTCAAGCTAGGCTGGGAAATCTCTTCTCTTTTTTATAAGAATATGCAGAAAGGTCATTTCCAAAACGAAGTAACCATGATAAACTTCTATAATTTATATGAGAGATCAAGAATTTCTGAGTACTGAGTTCAATGTTCACTATGTTGTCCATACTACTAGCATTTTTCCAGATCTAAGCTACATGCAGTTTTAAAAGAGTTTCACAGGAGTAATGGTAGGTGAGTTTGTCTAGCAGATGATGGTTACTAGTGAGTTCGATTCTAAGTAGGTACGCCGAAAGTCTGGTTTTAAGCAGAAACTAAGCCAACCTAATGTTCGTTGGTTGGTTAGTTGGGGTTTATGCCATATCAACCGCTGTGGGTTATTCAATGCAAAATAATGTGAATTAATATATAATTAATATATGTGATTTGTAATCGGGTATTTGGTAGAAAACAATTGATAGGACCCTATCAGGTGTTACCACTCCAGACCAGATTGGACCTGGCAGTGATGGTAATGAAGGAAAAAGCTCCAGCAATACTGGAAGCTCACCATCAGAGTGTTTAGTGTCATTTTCAGGACATTCGTTGGGGGAGATTTTCCCCCTCTGCAGAGATGTAGCCGGTGTATTCTACGGCCCTAGCTGACTGGACAAGCTATCTTTAGTAAATAATTATTATATGACACATTCTTTTATATAGACAGTGAAATAGGAACAACCCCTTTTCATGGATTGAGAAAAAAAAACTTCAGTTCTGAATACGTAGAAGAATTCTAAATGTGACAGACACATAAACAATGAAAAAAAGTCCAAAAATCACAACGTTGTGACGATAACAACTAAGACGAGAGTATAAACTATAATAACCCAGATTAGATGTAAAGGAACCAGTTAATCGTCAACAGACCAGATTATATGAAAACTGAAACCAACCAAAACTTTATCTCTAATCATATTCCCATAAAGAACAACATTAAGGAAGCAATTAAGATCGGGATAGTCCCAAATATCATCAGAGACGGTTATTTCGTTATTTATAGCAATCATATCAAATGGGATATAATAACACAGGTGATAAATGATTCTGTACACGATTCATGAAAATACGTCGATTCTGAACCTGTAATTTTTAGGAATATGTACATAAATACATCATCTACATCATGATAACATAATAATTGCACAGATTCCTATGACTGACTCTCTCTCTCTCTCTCTCTCTCTCTCTCTCTCTCTCTCTCTCTGCGTCTCTATCAGTACCAAACTTTGTCGGTCCTCCAGACGACTTCCGGTGTCAGCACAAAGCTAATGACCGTAAGTTTTTGCTTTGTGTGTTCATGTGTATGAGTCCATTGGTGAACGTCAATTGTGTGTTTTTCCTTGCTTCACTAGCTGTGTATAGTATATCTTGCCCGTCTTTCTAAGATCGTTTGCAAGAAGAAAGGTCAGTGACCGTACAACTGCTGTTTTGCTGAAAGCTACTTCCAGGATTTATTAAGTTTTCAGATAATGTATCGGTTGCAAGATTCTGATTTAAAAAAGCACTGGATATTAGTTCTATAACTTAATTTTCCGTGCATTTGCACCAAAATCACAGGAAAGTATACTGGGAAAAAAATTATAACGCTAATTTCAGACTAGGAATGTTTCAGCGATACCCTTCTGTATTCGGGCCAGATACTACGATGAATATATGCTCCGTAGTGGAGGTAAGAACCCATGCTAAAAAGGGGTTCTTGGGTAGGAAATTAAACTACATTTGATGGTGAAGCTCCAGTTCTGGAGAAATGGACAATGTAGCTTACTAATTCATGGCCATTACTCCCAGGTTCACTCTGATCAAGAGTTGTAGTTTTTTACACATTTGTATTAGATAGGAGTACTTTATATCTTATAATATTGTGCAAAAAACTTTTAAAAAACTGCAGAAAAATGTAAATATAAATGGTCTTTATTCGGGATTCCCAAACAACTTAACTGAAAATAACCCCAGGTGAGTTGACACGTCGTTAATATCAGTCTATAGCTCGATCAATGATTTTAAAACTATATTTTTACTGTTACACATAAAAGTTTAGTTTTCAGTTTAGATAACATAATGCATCCAGTTTAGTATTATATTGAGCTTAAATATCTAATTAATGGTTGAAAAATGTTATTGTTTAGACGTGTGTTTAGTAAACAAATGTAAATTGTTTACAATCTTTTTTATGTTAAACTATAACTGAGATATGAAAAAAATTATGAATATGATGAATTATCATCCTATGTCATGTATCTAGTTTAGTTTGCTTTCTTAGGTTAATCGCATATCAATTTTCGTGGGTTATTTATTGCCAACTCAACACACATATTTTTTGGTGAATATTCATTTATCTATTATCGGCTTACCTTTTTTTCAATATGTGTTCCACGATTATTCATAACTTTCACCGTGTTGAACGTCAATTTTCCTGATAAAGCGAATCTAATAAGTTCTATGAATACGTTAAAGATTATTTGAAAATTTATGTAGAATACCCATTCATATATATTGTATTTCTTTTCCAGCGACTTCGAAGGCATATATATATATATATATATAGCCAACGTTTTAGAGTTAGATTTTAACTTTTACTAATAAAAAGTTATTTAAAAGATTCATCTTCTGCTTTCAGGCTATTGTATTTACCACAAAACAAAAACAAAAAAAAAATCAAAATAGAAATAAATAAGAAATAAAGAATAATAAAAAAAAAACAATATTACTTTTGCACTAGTATAACACATCACAACACACCAGAGCGCAGTAAAGCAATAAAATGCAATACAATTAGAAGAAGTGTCTGGAAAGAAACGGCTGAATTGTAATATATAATATATCATACATATTTGGAACGGAGCCAAGCCATGTGGAAAGGATCCAGATTTTTGAACAGCACTGCGACATGGGCATTCAGGAATGAACCATTCTGCATATCATTTCCGTTTTCTGCCCCAAACCTGTGGAACACTTCCGAGACTGCACTAGACTAGATCTGTAGGGTAGGATGGTAGAAGGGATTCCAGGAAAAAGTCGAAAAGGAATGGGGAGAAAGAAGTAGTAGGTTAGAGGGTGCAGGTTTGCTAGGTCAGTTTCGGTCGGACAGGCTAGTACGAGGCTGTTGAGTCATATTTTTAAAATTCATGCTTGACCACACTATCAGTCTAAATCGTCTGCTGGCGATCGACTGGCGTGTTGGAGCAGGATGAGGTGAAGTCATGTGATCTTACAATTTGTATACAGAACAAAAATCGGACTATCTCGTGTAATTTAATGGTAGTTGCTGCTGTATTGGTAATTGTGCCGGGTTTTTGACTAAATTGGTTGGGATAATAGGGTTGTCAGCAAGTCTGAACAAGTTATTGTCGCATGAAATAATGCTTGAACTCTATTAGGCGAGCAGGGTTTTTTTCATTTGATTAAAAACCAATTATTTTCACTTATATATATATATATATATATATATATATATATATATTATTCCCACTTGGCAGCATATATATAATATATGCCTTTTTTTAAGATTACGTTTTAATATATATATATATATATATATATATATATATACATATATATATATATATATATATATATATATATTGTGTGGCTTCTTTGTTTAATGGTACATCATATTTCGTGAGAGGTTTAATGTGGAAGCAATCCTTATAGAAAAACAGTAGAGGTACTTTTTAACCCATAGCTGGAGAATAAAAGGGTTCATACATTTACCGAAGTTATCTATCTATCTATCTCTCTCTGTGTATATATATATATATATATATATATATATCATAATCATGCCGTGCTGGTAGCACGGATATCCCTGACCCTCTTTCGCCATATTTCCCAATCGTTCATCGCCTCCAGCAGGTCTTCAGGGTTACATCCCGTGTCCTCACATAGCTGCTGTATGTAAGTTCGTGCTGGTCGTCCCACTCTTGCACATCCATGTGTGGGGGTCCACAAGAGTACATCACTTTTGAGTTCGTCCCTGCTTCTCCAGCAGTGTCCTGCATGTCTGGTTCGTCTAACATGGAATAGTTTTCGTGATAGGAGGCAGGTGGCCGTACAGTTGGTGTCTTGTGGGGTGTTGCCGCCAGGACTTGTTCAAGATTGCTCGCAATTTCTTGTGTAATTGCCGTCGAGCTTTTTCTCCAGCCGTTCTGTTAGAGTCCATGTAGTGCATCCATATAGCAGTATCGATGTGACCGCTGACTGGAAGAGCTGCGTTATCAAAGCTAATTTTTTGCTTGCATTCAAGTGATTTCAAGTATTATTATTTGACCCGATCAATTCTCTTAATCAAGTAATTCTTCGTAATATAAATAATTGTGATAAATCTGCAGATTTTCAAATCATCATCATCATCATGTCGCGCCGCCAGCGCGGATATCCCTGACCATTTCTCCCAATCATTCATCGCCTCCGGCAGGTCTTCAGGGTTACATCCCGTGTCCTCACATAGCTGCTGTATGTAAGTTCGTGCTGGTCGTCCCACTCTTGCACATCCATGTGTGGGGGTCCACAGGAGTACATCGCTTATGAGCTCGTCCTTGCTTCTCCAGCAGTGTCCTGCGTGTCTGGTTCGTCGAACTTTTATAGTTTTCGTGATGGGGGGCAAGTGTCCGTATAGTTGGAGTCTCGTGGGGTGTTGTCGCCAGGACTTGTTTAATACTGCTCTCAACATTCTTGTGTAATTTCCGTCCAGCCTCCTCTCCAGCCGCTTCGTAAGCGTCCATGTGGTGCATCCATATAGCAGTATCGACACAACCGCTGCCTGGAAGAAACTGCGTTTCATTTTATCAGTTAGGTCCGACTTCCATATGATCGAGAGCCTATCGATAGCTGTCCATGTCTTCGTCAGTCGTGTGTCGATGTCTTTCTCGGTTGATGAGACGCTGCTTCCTAGGTAGGTGAATTTGTCGACTAGTTTCAGAGAGGCTCCGTCTAGTGTGGCAATGTTGCCCGTTTGGTTGTAACACATATATTCAGTTTTGTTTGCATTGACATGGAGGCCAATGCCAGCTGCGGCTTGTTCCAGACTATGCAGTAGTGTCTCTGCTTGATTAGGCGTATTCGCTAGTAAGGCCAAGTCATCAGCGTAGTCGGCGTGCCGTGATTGTTTTTGCGGGGTACCTTTTGCTTCTTCTCTTAGTCAGCTCGAAGCCATTTTCTCTGATTTTGTCGATCGAAGTCCTAAGCACATAGTCTAGACAGATGATAAAGAGGTACGGGGCTAGTGTGTCTCCTTGTAGTACTCCTGCAACAATGTCGAAGTATTCCGTGTCTCCATCTGGTGAACGTACTTTCACTTTGGTGTTTCTGTAGAGAATCATTATCGCTGCTACGGTTTCTTTTGGTAGGCCGTATGCTAGTAGGATTTGCTCCATCTTCCCTCTGTGTATGGAATCGAAGGCCTTGGTAAAGTCGACAAATAGTAATGTCGCCTGTAAGTTTTTTGCCCGAACGCCTTCCAGGATTCTACGGATGGTCAGTATTTGTGAGGTTGTGGATCTATTTCTCCGGAAGCCATTTTGGTTTTTCCTAAGGATGTTTATTTTGGGTTCTATGCGGTTTCGTAGTAGGGCATTGTAGATTTTGGCTGCTATGGATGTAAGTGTTATCCCTCGGTAGTTCTTGGCTAGTCCGAGGTCGCCCTTTTTAGGGAATGGAAGGATGCATCCCTTCGTCCATCGTTCTATCCTATTTTGAGTATAGTCTGCGTTGCATTGCCGGAGCAGTATATCGTCGAATTGTCTAGTCTTCCACACTTCTGGGGGGATCTCGTCTAGCCCCGCCGCTTTCCTATTTTTAATTCTTCTGAGAACCGAGTCGAGTTCTTCTTTGGTGAAAGGACCTAGTTTTACGTCTAATTGCTTACTAATAATTCTGGTGATCGGTTCATCCGTTATTTCCGGTGGGTTTCCTAGTAGATTCTTGAAATGCTGTTCCCACAGTTTTAATCTTTCTTGTTGGCTTGCAGCTTTCAATTTTGCTTTGGCTGTGCTCTTCCTTCCACTTACTTCGTTTATTGTTTGCCAGGCTATCCTGGATTGCCTATCTTCCACCGAGTCTCTAATCTTATCTATCTGATTTTGTACGTATTCTGCCTGTTCTTTTAGGTATATTCCTGTTAACTGATGTTGTGCCTTTTCTAGTTTTCGTGCATTTGTGTTTGTTGGGTTCTTTTGATAGCTTTTGGCGGCAGTCTTCACAAGTGCACGTTTTTCTCTAGCCGCTAACGTTTCCCAAGGGACTCTATATTTAGTTCTAGGTTTTGTTGGAATACACTTTTCTGCCGCCTCAAGGTGTGCTTCTACAAAATTTTCATATTCGTCATTCGGGGTGCCTATTTCTGCCTTCTCTTGTAGTGCTTCGAATCTGTTTCTTAATTCTAATGCATATTTATCTCTAATATCTCTGTTGTTGAGTAGGGCCCATCCTTTGAAAATGATTGAACAGTTTTATTTGATCCACATGCATGACCCAAACACCAGACAGGACTTAAACCAAACAGTGGCTACAGAACAGTGTTGATTTTGGAGTGATCCCAACGAAGGTTTATTCCACATTCCCCCAATATCCCGGGCTGGAGCCACAAAATCCAACACAGACACACGATAGGATGTAGTCTTAGCCTTAGTAGAGATGCTGTCGGCGTATTCTACTAGTGGACAACTTTCCTGTAACTCTAAGTTTCATGTTGTTACAATCATTAAACGGGCATGTTTTACTCGTAAGTATGTTTAAGGCTAGGATGAAACTATATGTTTCCGTTATTGTAAAATACTTTTTTATCCAAAAAGTGGTGGGAGCCATATTACAAATGACAGAAAATAGTTAACATACTGCGTATACAGTCAGTTTCCTACACTTTCACATGCATACAAGAATACCAGCTCGTCTGATTAGAATTAAAACACAAAACTGGGAGTAACGGAGAGTAAAGCAAAGCTCCAAATATAACATGTGTTTACCAACCCTTCAACATATACAGGATACAATACAATGAAAATTATTTTTGCGGAGTTAAATAGGTTTTACATCAGAGTTTTAATTCAATTTGACCAGTTGGCATATAAACGTTAAAGAGTTTAGTTTAATCGACTATTTACCCATAGCTGAAGCGAGAATGGTTGAATGTATAGCTTTTCCCAAAGATACTTGGCTAACATAAAATGTTAACAGCCTCGTCCAGTTAGAATATTGTTTTTTTAAATCAGCTCTGCCAATATGGCATAAACAATTTTGTATTCTTTTTAAAAATGGTCGTTCATTAAAAGTTATTTTCAAACAAAGCATCTTATGTATACTTTTTTCAAATATATATATATATATATATATATATATATATATATATATATATATATATATATATATATATATTTGATTAAATAATAATGTCTAAATAATTTTAATAAGATCTTTTCAATTCTTCGGAGAAGTTTTTTTTTTTTGTGGGGTGGGTAGTTTGGAGGTGATCGATGAATTTACCGATAGAGTCCAAATATGAAAAGAAAATCCCACTTGGACAAATCGGTAAATTCATTTACCACACACATACACACACACACACACATATATATATATATATATATATATATATATATATATATATATATATGATGTGGTTCATGAAACTTCTGTGAGATTAGTGCGAATAGGATGATAGACTAGTTTTCTTTTAAACGCTTCATTAACGTGGGCAACTGTCATCTTTGAACGAAAATTGTCTCAAACAAACAAAAAATATGAGTAGTTGTTTGGTTATAAAACGTAAAAAACGCATTGGTCAAGAACGTTCAAGAAAACTCTGTGATTATAGTTATCATCAAATTAGAACGAACCTATAATTTTACAGCCAACAAATAAGCCCTCTCCGATTTCATCGCACTTCTGTTAGCAATTTTGATGATGGATATAAACCTACCAAGTCTGCCCCTTTCTTGTGTATATATATATATATATTTCGATGAAACCCGAAATTGGAAACATTTTGTTCAATTATAACACACACACACACACACACACACGTACGCACACACACCGCGCGTACACTCACATGTTTGTATAGGTGTTTGTTGTGTCATGGTTAGCATTGTAAGATAAGGACGGGGTGATCCAAGTTAAAATCTTGTTCGTGGCTGTTTACATTCACATCACAGAATGGGAAAGTTTTGCATCCGAATATTCCTCATCCGGCAACAGGTAATCAGTAGGGTTCACTGAGATATGTAAACTTGATATGGTAACTTATCTAGAAGAAGGAAAACTAAATCATAGCCTGTCTAACTCCACCTAAAAACTGCCCTCGTGTCACATACTACTCGTGCTGAGGGGTTACTATATATATATATATATATATATATATAGATTATTTTCTATATTTACTGAAGACACCCAACAGTGCCTCCATTTCAAGAGCAATCACTCCAAAAACTGCATTAAATCCATCCCTTACATCTTATTCAGTAGGATCTGCACCATAATCACTGATAAAAATTTAAAAAAAAAATCCGAAAAGTCCGCCAAGAAAGATGAGACATAACTCTCCACTGGAGAACACATTCCTCTACACTCTTAAATAAAGGATTTGAATTAGAAGAAAAATACAATTAAAATAATGACAAACCACCATAAAATAGAGCAACTAACTGCAGCTATTCTCAGAAATTTCAAAGAACCTAAATCAATGTTAAAAACAATGATTCAATTAAAAACATATTAAATAGATTGAAAACATACTGTTGTATTTTGACCTTTTGACCCGGCCAAAAATTCCATTCTAAGGTGATGCAACTGAAGGAGGTGACACATTCTAATGGCAGTAACGAGAGGAAATCGCGTGGGCGGAAATTGGCTGATGAAATGGGACGAGCTAAAAAATTCCCATGGTACACTCATAGACTGATGCACTGGAGGAGAGTGACCTCTGAACTGCATGACAGTTGTTTCCGCTTGATGACGATTAAACATTCGACTTCAAAGATCGAGTGGGCGTCGAACGATTATATAACTCAGTTGAGTTCAACGAGCCAGTTGGGTTGAAGATCGGACGGAGTTCGAGTTCTGTTGGAGACGAGATGTAGCAGGGAAAGCCACACCCGTCCGAAGGGGCGCTCGGGAAGCCCTGATGAATTGGGGTCCAGAGAAGATGCTGATAAGATGCAGTAAAGAAAGCCAGCACCCAGCAGAGTGGACCCCAGGGCTCCGGTTAAGCCTCAGAAGATGAGAAAGACACAACGTGACGGTCATAACAGTGGGGTCAAAATATTTCAGTTATGTCCGGTCTCCAGCACCCTCTCACAGTAAAACCCCACACAACCTTTTTGAACCCTTGCAATAAAATGAGAGGTATATATTTTTATAAAGAAGTCTTCCTGCGTCTGTTTATTTATTGTGTCGTTATGATGCTGTAGATGACGATATAACAATACGACAACCGAAAAAAATCAAAACACACCATAACCTTAAGTAAGTTTGGGGAACGCACAACGCACGGAGTATTAAAATGCAGAAGAGAAAATATGTTGAGTATGTAATATTATTATCATAGAACCTGCGAAACCAGAAAGCTACACTCATAATAAATAGAACCTCAACCTGTAATTGAACAAATGCAGTCAGCATAATTAAATGCACACACTTCTACAACATTTATTTAGGATGCACACAAGATAAAAATAATCTATTCAGTTTGATTGGCCGTTTAATTATATACTATAAATAAGTTGCAAAGCTGTATAAACACTATTCAAAGCAATATCTGGAGTTGTAACTAAGGTATTTCGACCGTCAGTATTCATTATCATGAACCTAATGAGTTGTAGTAGAGAACTATTTGAAATCCAAAACAAATTTTGGTTATGAAAAATTCTGAAAGAATTTTTTTCTTCGTGTGCCAATGACGTTTTAAATGAAGACTGTGGTGAAAGAAAAAAATTATTAAACAAAATAAGAATTTTAGAAAATTAAATTAGAAAAATGGAATGGTTAAAAAATAAGAAATAACTGTGAAGAATATAGACGTATATTTTCCCTATTATACAAGGGATTTGGGGCAAGTGAACCATGCGTTTCACATTTCTGGCCAAGGACCTTACTTTGCTTTTTTCTTTTTTTTTTCTTTTTTTTTGGGGGGGGGGAAGGCACCGGTATTGTTTGTGGAAGGACACTTCTACCCGGTGGCTCCAAGAAACACTGATACTGAGCAAGTACCCAAGTACCCCAAGACAGTGAAACATTGACTTGGTTACACTATCCCTTTACATAAAGGAACTGAACGGTAAATGCCACAAGGACTTTCTTCCAAGAAATGACAAATAAAAACGGCATGGAAAAAGAAACGGAGAGTTATATTTTGTGTCTAAAAACAAACTCTACCATTCAGTATAATGCTTGAAAAAAAAAAATAGATAGATAGATTGAAGGCGACACGAGTTCAAATCCTGGACGAGGCTGATTGCATTTCACATAGCACTAATACCCTTGAGAAAGGTATGAATCCAATTATTCCCCCTCCAGCTATGGGTAAATAGTAGGGCAGACTAGGTTCTTCAGCCTTGGTGAGGCAACTAGTCTAGGAGAAGGAAAACTCTGAATTCAAACCTGTGAAACTCCGCTTGAAAATTGACCTTGTATCATACCCTACCCGAGCGGAGGGGTTAGGTAAATATGGATAGATAGATAGATAGATAGACAGACAGACAGACAGAGATAGTAATCTTTTGTTGGCTATATTTTCTTATCAATAGTCACCGCCTTGATGGATGAGTTGCAAAAGTTTCCCGAATGAACTATTTGATCCATGCCGCTGACCTTGCATCAGGTGAAGCGCGTCATTGATATACTTTTAAGAGAGCCCACTTTGTTTAGTATCTACCGCTTTGTATACCAAGATTGCCAATGCTAAACGCTTATAATGAATTATTCAAAATCTTCTCTGCCAGAATCTTTCGGTGAGGTCGAAGCAGTTTTAAAAATAGTCAAAAGCAGAAAACCTACCTGTTTTGGCTACTTAACCCCTGATTAAACACAAGGACATTTGATGACATATTTCTTCTATTATGACACCCAGTGTATTAACAAAACACAATAGAGAAATAGAAAAAGAGCTGTTTCTCTAAAAAGACACGAAAGTATAGGTTCGCTTAACCGACAACGACTCTGATATCATTGATATTGTGGCTGGAGTCTCGCAAAAAGATAACTTATCGCCCTTTTTATTCATAATATGCCTAGATTATGTACAACGAACGTTAACAGATCAAATAAAAGAAAATGGTTTCATATAAAAAGAAATGACATATACTACGACAGATCCTCGTGGTGTAATGGTTAAAGCGATGAACTGCGGAATCGTAGTACGCGAGTTCGTACTCCAGTCACGCTATTACGTTCACTTTCGGGCAAATACCTTTGGGAAAGGTATGAACCTCCTTATTCTCCCTCCAGCTATGGGTAAATAGTAGGACGGACTAGGTTCTTCAGCCTTGGTGAGGCAACTAGTCTAGGAGAAGGAAAACTCTGAATTCAAACCTGTTAAACACCGCTTAAAAATTGACCTTGTGTCATATCCTGCCCGAGCGGAGGGTTTGGTAAATAGTACTACGACAGATCACGGCCAACAAGTAAATCAATCCCCGCCTGTTACATTACTACGGTGAATTTAAACAGACCGAAGTAATGTAAACGAACAATTAGTTTGCCCAGTCGGTTAGGGTTGTAGAATATACTGACTGCACCTCCGCAGAAGGGTAAAACCTTCCCCAACGAATGTCTTGTATATTACATTTAACAATCTGATGGTGAGGTTCCAGTAATGCTGGAGCTTTGGGGAATGTGAGCATCCCTTCATTGACATCGCTCCCAGGTCCACTCTGGCCCGGTGTGGTAGTACTTGATAGGGCCCAATCTATGTGTCAAACAGAACTAAACTGCGTACTCATGCTAAACTGAATTGTTTGGAATAGAAATGTTTTTGACATTGACACTGTGATACGCAAAACAGAGTTGTTCCAAATAGAAATGTTTTGACATTTAACTGTGTGTAAACAAAAACTATACTCATGCTAAAGTAAATTGTTTGAATTAGAACTGTTTTACTAAACTAAATGATTTAAAATAGAAATGTTTTTGACAATTAAAATGTGTACTTATGCTAAACTGAATTGTTTGAAGTAGAACAGTTTATTTGGATAAATGTGGATGTAACATTAAATAACCTACAAAGGTTGATATGCCATAAAATCAAAACAAATAAACAAACAAATAAAAAATTAGTCCATTTACTACCACATATGAAATCAACTTAAAAATAGAAGTAAATTAAAAATTGAATAGGTAAAATAATTATATCATGTTGGTAGAATTTATCCAACGTTCTATTTATTCTTTTCAACATTAAAATATATATTTATACTTGGTTTTTTTTTATCAACGAATTATAAACGACAGCGAGTTACCTTGCTTTTATGATTTTCAATCGCCGCTATGGCCTGTTTTGTTTATAGACGTTGTTTCATAAATTTGCTGAGGCATTATTAATTGCATTTCAACATTGAATTTTTAAAGTTTTTCGAGATATTTTGTTTTACAAAAATGGTTTTAAAAATGTGTTGCATTTGGCTGTTCAAGTGGATATCATGCCATTACAGAAAAAGTATCGACGTTTTCTTTTCCTCTTGGAAAATCCAATTTCCTCGAAAAATGGGTAAATTTGTCAACCGAAATGACTGGTTTCCTTCGAAAAATTCAGTTCTCTGTATCAAACATTTGAAAATCTTAAAAGCAACCAAGTAACCTAAACTAAAAAGTGACCTAACTACCAAATAGTATGCGCATAAAATCGAAGACTTTTTCTTGAAGATTAAAACACACCGAATTCTGTTCAATTTTGAGAGTGAAACGGGTCACCAAATGCTGACCAGAAGAACAGACCTAGTTATAATTAAAAAACAGGGAACTTGCGAAATAACAGACTTTGCCGTCTCCGCAAACCACTGAATGAAAATTTAAAAAATGAAACGAGAAACAAGTACTTAGAACTTGCTAGAGAACTAAAAAGTTATAGAACATGAAAGTGACGCTAATACCAAGTGTAATTGGTTCGTTCGGAAGACTCGAGAAAGAAACAGGAAGAAATGGAAATCGAAGGAGGAGTCGAGACCATCCAAACTACAGCATTATTAAGATCGGCCAGAATACTGAGAAGAATCCAGGAGATTTAAGGAGACTTGCTGTAATTAGCCATCAGCTAACGCTGGCTTTAAAATCTCTCAAACGAATAAGATAATAAAAATTATAATGATAATGCTCTTGGTTAAATCATCAAAGGATTAATACAGGAATAATGGTGAGAGTGTTCACTTGAGAGGCCGAGGTTCAATCCCTGATTGAGTGTGACCAAAGACTCAAAAAATAGTTCTTGATGCCTCCTTGCTTAACAGTCAGCCTTGTAATGTATGGATCAAGAGTAAAGTAGAGCAATCCAATGGAAGGAGTAGCGCCTTCCCCGACCCCTCAATGTTGTAGCTTTTGAAAAGGGAGACTTTGGGTTGCTCTCGACTATGATCGCCAACTTTAATACAAATAATTTACTGTTATATTGTAGAAGTTATTTCTCTATGGTTCAAATAATTTTCAAACCGGTCTATACGATCCATAGATGGGACCATAATAGAGGAAACCACTCCAGGTCCGAGTGAATCTTGGAAGGTATACTCTACACTCTCCACAGTTCCAGTATCGAAGCCTCATCATTGGGAGCAGTTTAGTATCATACGCAAACACCCCTTATATGGGGAGGAGTTTTATACCAAAGCAGGGGGCACAGCCAACGTATTCTAAGCATTTGATGCTTGGTTGATATATGCAATAGTAAGGTTTCCTTTACATCGAAATTGCCCAGTCAGCTGGGGCTGTAGAATACACTGACTGCACCTCTGCAGAGGGGTAAGACCCCTCCATAACGAGTGTCCTGGATATGACACTAAACAATCTGATGGTGAGGTTCCAGCAGTGCTGGAGCTTTGGGGAATGCGGAGTACCCCTTCATTGCCATTGCTCCCAGGTCCACTCTGGCCCGGAGTGGTAGCACCTGATAGGGCCCTATCTATGGGTTAAATAGAACTAACAGCATACTTATGCTAAACTGAATTGAGTAAACTGAATAGCTTGAAATAGAAATGTTTTTGACAATTAAACCGGACTTACACTTAAACTGCGTGCTTACGCTTAACTGAATAATTTCAAGTAGAACAGTTTTTAGAACATTAAAACTGTATTTACACTTAACTGAATTATTACATATAACAGCTTGAATAGTTTGAAATTGAAAGGTTTTTGACAATTAAACTGTGTACTTATGCTAAACTTAACTATTTTTAATTGAACAGATTATTTACATAAAAATGTATTTGGCGTTAAATAACCTACAAAGGTTGATATGCCATAAACCCAACAAACCAAACCAACCTTTACATCAAAAGTCCTAAACTTCTGATGATACAAGTATCGGCGTTTTTTTTTTTTTCGGATGATGTAAGTAAATTGCTAAACCAACCAAAGCACCTTACAGTGATTCTGTCCATACCGTCCTAGGCCGATCCCTGGATAAATTGGGAGGAGGATGTTTCACTATTGCGTGAGCTGACAAAATACGGACACGGTCGGAATGAAAATCCAAGTGAGTAAAAACTTATAAAAATCAATCGTCGCTCACTAAACAACTGTCTGCAATACCATCAGGCGGATAATCTGCTAGGGACAGGGAATTTATCTCCGCTAACACGAACGGCGAGGAGCGTTCAGCGGAAAATTCCGGTGTTTACGACGGAAAATGTGTGGAGGCAAAGCACGCAATGTCTTCAGTTCGCAAATGCCGACGGTGTTTTAATGGTGGCCGTTCTGTGGTTTTGTCCGAAGAAAATGTTCGGTGGATTTTTTTATTGATGTTCTTGCTGTATGTATTGTTTTCTTAAGTTTTTTCCTCTCTCTGGGAAAATGGCGTCCTCTTTGTGCCTCGATGCGTTCATAAAAAGAAAATGAAAAGATATGCTCGGCAGAAGACGAGTGAGAGAAAAAGTGAAGCCATGAATGCATTGTTGAATTAAAAAAAAAAAAAGAAAGAAAGAACGCAGTTAAAAAGATATGATCTTAAATAACAATGCAAGACAGTAAAGTTAAATAAATTATAAACATATATGCAGAAATAAAAAAAGAACATTATTTGTTTTGAGAATGCGTCTAAAGTTTTTGACGAAAAACTAAATCAATACGTGTTAGATATGTAAGATGACAGGTTTGTGGATGAAAGCAATGAAGAAAAAAAAAATGTGAGGAAAGAAAGGTGTTTTGAACTGCGGATCAAAAGGAATAAATTAGAAGCTAAAATAGTGTGATGGAAAGAATAAGATTATCAAAAAGAAATAAAGAAAAGAGAAATCGAAAACAAATTGCCGGAGAGAAAGAAAAGCAGAAAAAGAAAACATTCTGCATGAAAGAAAAAAGCTGATAAAATAGAGTTGTCTAAATATAGTGAGATTCGTAAATATATATAGTACATCTCCACACACACACACACACACACATATATATATATATATATATATATATATATATATATATATATGTGTGTGTGACCTATACAAATGAGGAGATTATTTGTGTAAGGCATACTAAATATCTTTCGTTTCTCGATAAACCCAAATTGCTTTACATAATCAAGTGTTTCCAATTTGTGTGTTCTGTGAAAATGTTACAAACAAACAAGTATACGCACACACACACACACACACACACACACACACACACTCACAAAAGCATATATATGTGTGTGTGTGTGTGTGTGTGTGTGTGTGTGTGTGTGTGTGTGTGTGTGTGTGTGTGCATATATATAATTATAATTACTTTTTTCCACTAAAGACGTTTTAAATTGGTAATATCTATTACCTTGTGAACTAACATATAGTGCAGTATCATATTCTCCCTATCCAATAAACTAAAATCAGCTAAAAACGTCCAAATCTGAGTTTAATGTTTCAGATTTAAACCAGATTATATATATATATATATATATATATATATATATATATATATCTACAGATAGACAGACCAAGTGACAGAGCGACATGGAGGGAGATACATCATTCATTGTTAAAAGAATAAAAATATAAATAAAGACACCATCAGTGTTTTTGTATTTAACTTAATTTTCCTTTGGCTATTTTACGTTTCCACATTACAAATGGTCTGATAATACAAAAATATATTTTGCTGCAAGAAGAGATGATAGTCACTTTCATGTTGCCATTTTCCCCTATAATTGATAATGAAATTATTAAAGGCCTTAGAGAGTTAATTGAAAAGAAAAAATTCTCATCAGTTATATATATCTACTTATCTTGTATACAAACCTGTTCATGACTGTAACCTTCTGGCCTCTCTTAGGAATTAAAATCCTGACTGCTCAACGTCGAAACTTCCGGATTCAATCGTGACAACGGAAAGCAACCCATTGAAGTCACCCCTTCACCTCTGCTGAAGTCAACCACGACTCCACGTTCTCTCATCAAAAAGTCAAGAAGACCAAGTGTGCAAAAAAGCCAGGTCTCTCGGATTATATGTGGTATTTTTGACAATTTGCATATGTAGTAAAGGAACTGAAATCATAATACGTAAACATCGGATGTCGTATCGTCCTAATCACATTTGATCACCGGAGAGCCTGCGCTCTTGCGTCAACTATTCTCATTGGATATTGTTTGGTATAAGCTGACTGATATCTCTAAGGTTTATAGGGACGTTGAACTAGAATTCAACGTCAAACTATTTAACGTACTCTTCAATTTTAAAACACTATTGAATCCCTTAATGAGTATCAATATATTAAGAAAATCATTCACACATGTTTAAAGTAATTACAAGACAAACAATCAGTTCATTGATTTTTTTTTCTTTATTCCAGCCTTTCGTTAAGTACTGTGTCAGTGTATTTGGAGTGGAAGAAATCTATTTAGTTCAGGAGGCGTGAATCAAATGTGTGGTTTCAAGTTAAATTGGGTAGCTTTTATAAATGGGGGTTGTGTATAAATGCGGAGGGGTGAGTACTTATTCGGGAATATGTGACTAAAGATTGTTTAGTTTTTTTCTTTTTTTGTTTGTTTTGTTGTTTGACAGCATATCAACCCAATCTAACGCTTATAATTTACATTTCGCTGTTTGACAGCATATCAAACCAATCTAACACTAATAATTCTATTTGATATTAATCGGTTGTTTGTGTGCAGTTAAATGTTTTCAAGTATTACAGCTGTATCGTTTTCAATAACTCATGATAATTCTCTGATTAAAAATGTTTAAACCGTTCTATTTGAACCATATTTGGGACTCAAACTGGTCCTACCAATCCGGGTTAGAGGGGACCTGAAAATAACGGTAACGGAGGGATACTCTTCATTTTCTAAACACTAGAACTGGAGCACAACCATCATATGCAGTTTAGTGTCATACCCAGATAACTCAAAATCTTGTTTTTGAAGAATATGGTCTGGGTATCGATACAGGAGCTTGATCTTGACATGACTAGCTGATTGATTGGATCGAACCTCTTCCACCGCCTGTGTAGCCGAGAATGCATTAAAATGAACTCTTGCAGAACACGTGACCCTTCGGTTGCTGAATCACAGGCTACTGAACCACCAGGTTTCTGTCCACACACATTATTGGTTAAAGGTTGTCTCTTTGGGGGGCATTCTTATCCTTCTCTAGAGGTGCAGCAAGCGTATCCTACAGCCCAAACGGGCAGAGTTCTATCTGAATTGGAATTTTCTTTTCATACTAACAACAAAAACGAGAGATTAGTTAGTAAACTAAAAAGGAAATTAGAATCGGTGTCATGTTTATCTTGACATGCTACGAAATAAACATGAAGACCATATTTCTCTTACGTCTATCCTCCAGTTAGTGAATAAAAAATATTACAGGAAGAGGTTTACTGTTTTAACAATTTATCATAGGTAAGTTGCATGTTTATATTGTTCAAATTCATTTTGGAATTTAAATACTTTAATTGATACTGAAATAATTGGAAAGATGGAAAACTTTCGAAATACATAAAACAATAACGTATTGTTTTTAATTTCAAAAACTTATAATACCGTAAGTCAGTCTGCCATATGTCTCCCTTTCTCTTCCTCTCTCTCTCTCTCTCTATATATATATATATACATGTGTGTGTGTGTGTGTGTGTGTGTGTGTGTGTGTGTGTGTGTGTGTTTGTCTGGCTGTTCATATCTATACGTCTATTTGTCTCAGTCACCGCATATCTATCTATCTATCTGTCTGTATTTAAATGTGTACGTCTATAATGGAACAGAATTTTTCTTGGAATATATTATTTGAATTGTTGTAGCCAATTATAAATACTGATGTTCAATTATTTCCAACTTTTCATCTTTTTCTAATTGTGAAAATAAATATTCAATAATGGGATAGTTAATTATAAATTAAAATCTTCATTAGGAATCACACATTTTGTTGAGTACTGTAATTGCTAACAGAACGTGTCACTGTTAGCTTTTTCTAAATCAGAATAAATAGATTCACACAGTTAAATGTAAATTTCTCTTGACTTTATATCATATTTTCCCTGTCGATCGGCAATAGGCTTACGCTATAAAAAAACAAAAACAAAACACCTTCAATGAAGTGTAAACTATGGGAGCTGGGGTAAACATTAAGTGACGAGAATCACACATGAAGAAAAAGGAAAAAATTAGACTCGTCATCCAAGAAAAAAAATAACATCCACCTTCTTACAGTGTTTTATCCTCCCTCTTGACAGGTCTCAAATAATAATGAAGAAATGGTTAAATCGTAACCGGCGTCCAATTTAATCATTAGCTCCGAAATCTAAGTCGGTTTTTCTCCTCTCGTTTTAGAGCTGAATTGTTATATATTGACCTTCGGCCCGGGCAAACATATCATTCCAAAGTGACGCACCGGAAGGAAGTGACACATTCCAATGGCCAGAAATCGAAAGAAATAGCGGAGGCGGATTTGGCTGATTAAATGGGACAAGGTAAAAGCCCATGATACACTCATAGACTGATGCACCGGAAAAGAGTGACCTCTGAACTGCATGACAGTTATTTCCGCTTGATGACGATCAAACATGCCATTCCAAACATTGTCGTTGAACTATTATATAACTCGGTCAAGACAGGAAGTCAGACAGTTGGGGAGCAGAGACGTCGGAGACGAGATATGGTAGGGAAAGCCACACGCAGCAGAAGGGGCCCTAGGGACACCCGATGGAGTTGGGCACCAGACAGTTGGGGATCAGAGACGTCGGAGACAAGATGTGGTAGAGAAAGCTACACTCGGCCGAAAGGGCCCTCGGGACCCCCGATGGAGTTTTAGAGACCAGTTGGTGATAAGATGCTGTAAAGAAATTCATCATCCAGCAGAGAGCTGGGCCCCTGGGCCTCCGGTTGAGCAGCCCTGGAGAACGGGAAAGACACAACGCTGACAGCCATAAGAGTCGGGGTCAATGTATTGCAGTCTTTGTTCGGTCTCCAGCTCCCTCTCACACGCAAACGTTGCAATAATGTGAGAGGTATATATTTTTAAAGAAGTCTTCGCTCATCTGTTATTCATTGCGTCAGTATGTATTCAGCATATATATGTATATGAGTATATAAGCATATTTATGATATTACTATACAACAAGTATAATTTTGTGCCCGTGCCAGCCGAATTTCTTCAAGGACTCAGAACGAACCTAGATCTAATCATAAAGCAAAGCTTGAACTACGGTAAAAACACATTAAAAGCACCGTTCCTGTCAGATGACTGAAATCAAACAGCAATAAGCTTCTTCTATACTTACATAGTTAATACTAAGTAACAGTAAGCACAATAAGCACCTTAAGGACGGTATACCAAAGTATGCAGATATTACTACATAAAACTATAAATCAATGCTTAAGGTGCGCTTCGTGAAACGGTCATCTTCGTAGGAGATGGAATCGCTGATACCAGTAAACGACCTGGGCAGAGCTGCTAGCTTTACGTTTCATCTTTGAGAAAGGCATGAATCTATCTGTTTTCTCTTTTTGTGAGTAAATAAAAGAGCAGACTGTTTTTTGTTTTTTTTTTTTTGTTTTTTTTTTGGCTAGATTAGGCAACAAGTCTAAAATAAGGAAAACTGCAAATGCAAACCAGCTTTAAAATTAACCCAGATTCAAATCCTGCGGGGAGATTTGGTAAATACAAACTATAAGTCAATGCCCTGTCTTCGATTTTCAGCCCAATCATTGGGAAACTGAAGAAAACGCCGACTGCATCTCTGCCGAGAAGTAAAACACGCCCGACCAATACCCTTGATGTAATAATGAATTGCATCTAATGGTGATTATCTAGGCATAAAACTTTTGGGAATATAGAGTATCCCTTCGTTTCAATTAATCGCAGTTCCACTCTGACCCGGATTGGAAGTACCTGTTTGGACTTCCTCATTGGTTGAAATAGAACAGTTAAATCATTTACTGAGAGTTATAATTAGTTATTGAAAACAATACAGCTGTAATACTTGAAATCATTTAACTGTGCGCAAACAATTGAATACTATCAAATAAAATATTAGCATTAGACTGGAGTACGTGAAACCCGTTAAGGATGTAAAAAGAAATAACTAATATTGAATACAATTATTTGTTTAAATTTAAGTAAACAGTCTAGTTGTCAAAAAATGTTTATTTCAAGCTGTTCAGTTTAGTCAAACAGTTCTAATTCAAACAATTCAGTTTAGCATAAGTATGCAGTTTAGTTCTATTACACCCATAGACAGGACCCTTATCAGATGCTACCACTCCGGACCAGAGTAGACCTGGGAGCAATAACGATGAAGGGGTGCTCCACATTCACCAAAGCTTCAGCATCACAGGAACCTCTTCAGATCATTTAGTGCCATATACAGGACACTCGCTGGCGGGGTCATACTCCTCTGCAGAGGTGCAGTCGGTGTATTCAACAGCCCCAGGCGACTGTACAATATATAGCGTTAATGTCAAAACAGTTTTATTTCAGATAATTCATTTTAGCATAAGTATGTAGTTGAAATGTCAAAACAGTTCTATTTTGAACAATTAAGTTTAGCAGGAATACCCAGTTAAAATGCAAAAAACAGTAAAGTCATGAAAACCTCTGTTTAGTTCTATTTAACCCATCGATAGAACCCTTATCAGGTGCTACTACTCTGGGCTAGAATAGACCTAAGAGTGATGGCAATGAAAGGGTAATCCGTATTCCAAAAAGCTCCAGCATAACTGGAATCTTACCATCAGATTATTTCGTGTCAAACAGGACACTTGTTGGTAGGGGTGGGAGTCTTACCCCTCAACAGAAATATACCTCTCGGTCGGTATATTCTACCTCCCCAGCAATAACTAGGTTTGAGTTTTCTTCTAATTTCAATATATATATATATATATATATATATATATATATATATATATATGAAAAGTAATTGATATAACATATTCTACTTATATTAATTTTTTCTTGCTTAATAAATTGATAAAATGAATCCTTTTATTTTAAAAAGATAAAAATAAAAATAAAAAATATATTTTTCTTAAATTCTTTTCTCGCCGGAAGTAATATGATAACATTAAATTATATTTTTAAATATCTCATCTGAAAATGTTTTTTATAAAGCTCATAAGTTAAACTTAGAAGAATTTGTAAGAAGCTGAAATGAATCCATAATGATACCGAAAAAGTAAGTTTTTTTCTTTTTTTTTTTACATAAAAGTATATACATACATATATATATATATATGTATATATTAAGAATTTAAAATTAATCGTCATTCTTTTATTTTCACCAAGGCCTTTAACTCCATATTCAGAGGAAAGATATGAGAAAATACTACTCGCCAACGGCCTACCCAAAGAACCCATCGCAGCCATAATGATGCGATATAGAAACACGAACGTAAAAGTCTGTTCCCCCGAAGGAGACACAAACTACTTCGACATTGAAGCAGGTGTACTGCAAGGAGACACATTAGCCCCATATCTCCTTATCATCTATCCTGATTACGTGCTTAGGAGGTCTATAGATAAAATGACAGACAATGGATTCAAGCTGACAAAGAAAAGAAACAGAAGGTACTCTGCACAAACAGTTACGGACGCGGACGACGCCTATGACATAGCGCTCTTGGGAAATACACCTGCCCAATCCAAAACCCTGTTACATAGTCTGGAACGACCAGCTGCAGGCATAGGCCTCCATGACAACGCACATAAAACGGAATATATGTGCTTTCTCTGAAACTAATGGACAAGTTCACCAACCAAGGAAGCAGTGTTTAATCAACCAAGACTGACATCAACACGCAGCTAGCAAAGGCATGGACAGCTAACGATAGCCTATTGGTAATATGGAAGTCAGACCTGACCGATAAGATGAAACGCAGTTTTTTCCAAACAGCAGTCGTGTCGATACTGCTGTATGGGTGCAATTCATGGACTCTAACTAAACGTATGGAGAAAAAGCTTGACAGCAACTACAAAAGAATGCTACGAGCAATATTGAGAAAATCCTGGAAGCAGCACCCCACAAAGCAGCAGCTGTACGGACACTTACCGCCCATCACGAAAACTATCAGAGTAAGACGAACCAGACATGGGGAATACAGCTGGTGAAGTAGGGAAAAACTCATTAGTGACGTGTTTCAGTGGACCCCCTCACATGGCACGACCAGCTTGGACCTACATACAGTGCCGATACAGTATGTAGCCTTGAAGACCAACCGGAAGCGATGAACGATATATTGGCGGGAAATGGTCAGAGAGACCCGTGCTGATGGTGCGACATGATGATGATGATATATAAATAGTATTGAACCACAAATATTGATATCCTATAAAACAATAACCAACCAACAAACCAACCCATTCTCGGTATAATACTTCACACATTTTTGTCGGCTTCAAAATACTGCTTAGTTTATCATAAATGCATTTGAACCGTGAGGATTTTTGTGTCTGAAAACTGAAACAGCTATGCTTATGGACATAAATAGACTCTTGATGAATTACAATATTCAAATACTTCTTCATATTATAATCATCTAGCAGACACTCATATTTTATTTACTTGTTTTTATATCCTAACCGATCTATCTTCAGTAAGTATTTCACTAGTGATAAGATTTTAGGCACATAAATTATAATCGAAATCAGAGAGTATATATCATATTCAGAGAGACAATATATATTTCTGCAAACACACTCGTGGATATGAATATTTTATAAATAGTGATTTATACTTTTACAGTCTTCAGTTTTTATAATGCATACAGCAATAAATCAATTTCCAGAATGATATGTATTAAGATATAAACACACGCACACAAACACACACATATATATATATATATATATATATATATATATATATATATATATATATATATAAGTTTTTACTTCTTGAATTCTTACCTCATCTTTTTTTAGTTTCTGTATGTCTACATCTCTATCTCTATCTCTCTCTCTCTCTCGCTCTCTCTCTCTTTCTCTCTTTCTCTCTCTCTCTCTGTATATATATATATATATATATATATTTGTATCTTTTCCAGTATCAGAAAACTGTATATGTATTTCTTCTGATTCTAAATACATATGTACATCCATATTCATGTTGAAAAGTATATTTGCGATTTCGCGAGTAGATGTTCATATAGACTGGTCTAGTATGGTGCATTGAGAAGTTAGACACATAGAAAATAGAGCTTATCAACAGTAACAGTTAAGAACATTCAGCAAAAGAATTAGATTTTCATATCATATAATGACAGCTCGTTGGAACTTATAATTCCCGAGCTGACGTGTTTCGCTTGTTGGCTGAGCGGTATGATACTAAGTCTAACGTAAAGTTGGGCGAGTTTCAAGAAAGAGAGAGAGAGAAAGAGAAAGAGAGAGAGAAATATTATGTATATTTACAAATTCTTAAAAGATGACTCGTGAACAAAAAATATTCAATTTCTAACTTCCACAGCTTAATTAAATCTAAAAGAAATAAGGATCAAACATTTTCGTATATATTTTACATATTAAACAATAATGAATATTAGTTAGATTTTAATTTCATTTGGGATATATATATATATATATATATATATATATATATACATATATATATATATAGAGAGAGAGAGTAAGAAAGTGATGCAAGAGAGAGATAGTGGGCGCGTTTGGTTCAGTGTATTTGTTTAACGGTATATTAACTCTTTATGGCTTTTTTAATGCAGAGATTTGATTAATTTCTGAATCTTTCATTACAATCAAATCTATATTTTCATTGTTTCATTACTTTTAATTACATTGTGCACATTCTTCTGTGTCTGCAAGCATTTATTGTACAACGTAATGGATTAACAAATTTTTATATAAAACTAATAAATTTCATACAAATCTGTTGGATTCATTGATGGTATTGCCTTGTTGGGTGGGGCTGTAAAATACACCGATTGCTCCTCTGTAGAGGGGTAACACCCACCAGTGAGTGTCCTGATATATGACTCTAAAAGATCTGAAGATGAAGTTCCAGTGATGTTGGAACTTTAGGGAATGCAGAGCACCTCTTCATTGCCATTGCTCTAAAACCCACTATGACCCGGAGTGGTAGCACATGATAGGGCCCTATCTAGGGATTAAATAGAGCTAACGGCATGCTTATGCTAGAATTAATTGTTTGACTAAACTTAATAGCTTGAAATAGTAATGTTCTTGACAATTAAACTGTGTACTTACATTTAAAATGCGTGCTTATGCTAAACTGAATTATTTGAAATGGAACTGTTTCTTGACATTGTAACTATACTTACATTAAACAGAATTGTTTAATATAGAACTGTTTTAACATTTAACTGTGTGTAAACAAAATCTGTACTTATACTAAACGGAATTAGCTGGATTAGAACTGCTTGAATAAACAGAATAGCTTGAAGTAGAAATGTTTTTTTACAGTTAAACTGTACTTACATTTATACAGCGTACTTATACTAAACTGAATTGTTTAAAATAGAACTATTTTTATAAAAATGGATTTGGCGTTAAATAACCCAGAAAGGTTGATATGCCATAAAACCCAAACAACCAACCAACATCATAGATGGTACTCTAACAAACAGTATAATGCCTCATGGAAATGGTTAGGTTATTCAAAATCTCAACAGCTACAGATTCTGATTATCGGTATTATTCTTGTACAATAGATTTACTTGGTTGGTTTTATATTGTTTCTTTCTTTCCTGGCATATCAAACTTATTAAATTATTTGATGCCAAAGTCATTGTTTGCGAGAAATAGTAGTGATATTATTTAACGCATAGATGAGGAGATAAGAGGTTTTATAACTTTCCCAAGAATATTTGTAAGCAAGTGAACATAATAACATTATTTAAGTTCCAAGTCACTAACTTCGATCGCTGGCCAGCAATTTAGCCATTACGCAACGGAGATTCCCCTCGATCTAATTGATGTATTTTAAGTCTGGCTGACAGGGTGATATATATATATATATATATATATATATATATATATATATATATATATATATATATATATATATATTACTTTTTATAACTATTCTCTGTGTTTTTATGCTAATTTTGTTCTTTCTAGTGATCAATAAAATTTTTTGGTCAAATTTTTCTTTAGAATCGTCCTGATGATCCTGTAAGGTGAAATCTTGGTAGTTACTTTCTGATTCTTAAGATATATATATATATATATATATATATATATATATATATATATATATATATATATATATATATATATTGTGTGTAGAAAAATTGATAACAAGGTAATCCAAGTGGAATGAAAGATTATCGAGAAGTCTACTGAACCATCATCAATACCATGAGGGGTGATATTAGCGATATTAAGTTAACGAAGGATGTTTAAAAGTGAAAAATGCAAAAAACCTAGGAGAAAATTGGTATAATAAGAAAAAGTATCCTCTTTAATTGGTGAATCAGCTTTTTATTTGCTTTCATATATATATATATATATATATATATATATATATATATATATGTAAAAAAAATGAGTAGGGAATTGTTATCTCTAAGTCATTTTTAATCTTCCGTAATCACCAAGGTATACCCATACAGATGTCCGTTTATAATATCTTGGAGGAGTCTAACAAAACTCTAGGAGTGTTTAATGTATGATGATTAATAAATTTCTTACGCAGCGTATTTCCATGTAATTGATTTAAAAAAAGAATCTGATGAAGCTGTACTCCTTTATAGAGGTGCCAGATGCAATAAACGTATAATAGCCAATTTGACGGTCTTTTGGGTTTTTCAATAATATATATATATATATATATATATATATATATATATATATATATATATATATATATATATATATATCAGTTACTTAGATTGATAGAGAACTGAGTAGTAATGTTTACATAAATTCATTCTGAAAATTGCAACTATATTGTTCAAAGTTTATCTTTCTGTTCTTTTAATCATAAAATAACGATGCTGATAGCATAAAATACGTGAGTGAGTAAATGATTCATTTTTCTTCTTTAGTACAGGAATGATTACCGACCTAGGAACGTATATTAAAGATCTAAATGAAGATGGTTCTCAGTAGATCCCATCCCTAATTTTTAACATAATCATTGTTTCTCTACATAGCAAATATTGCACATTCGAATTAGGGCATATATTCCAGCCTCGTAAAATTCTGTTGACTGTTCTTTGATCCATTTTATCACCGCAGTCTTCTCTTCATTGTCACTAGTGTTTGCCTCTTAAACTCTCTTTCATGGGAGCGAAATGATGATTGTCTGAAGGTTCTAAATATGATGAATATGGAGGATGAGTTAAAGATTTCCACAAGAATAATGCAATTATCTCCCTTTACTTTTCTGTTGTTTTGTGGTCGAGCATTATCATACAGAAAGAGTTCATTATCGATGGGACAAATTTGCTATGTTTAATACCTAAACAATAAATATAGTTATAAACCCTTTTTTCCCCAAAATTGGATTTACATGAAGAGAAAAACACCCATTTTACAATTGATGTTGCTTTATTACTTTTGTTTTTTTTTAAATTTTAAACCACAGTTTATTAGAGGCTTCATTCTACCGCAACAAATAAACCATTACGATATCAATGAAAAAATAGAAAATTGAAAAATAGATCCCAGACGAAATCCAAAGTCTTGTTTTCTTTGTCACAGGGAAGCATGTGTGAGCACTATAGAACAAGCCAAATATAAATCGAACCTTTATACTTTTCTCCATCTCCGTCAAATCGCTGGTTCTTGATAAAGACGAGAGAAGAGATAACGAATAGTTAACAGAAATGGAAAAAATCAGATACGCCTTCCACGTAAAAATACCACTCACTTTATTAATGAGTTACTGTTTCAAAAATATTTTTGTTTTACGCATTTTTTTTTGTTGCTTTTTCTTTTACGCATTTTTTGAGGGGTCTTTCTCAATATAAATTTGTTGAAAACTTTGATTTGCTTCAGAAATTTTTAGGCATTTTCGTGGGATAAATAACGTCAGTCTGTGATTAAGCAAAGAATTAAACTCGTCAAATTAATAAATTTTATTTCTGTCATATAATCTAAAAAAAAGATGTTATGATTCGGCTTTAAATCAATTTCAGCCGTATCTTATTAGTTTTAAAACAGATATTAACATTTATTTGTTTTCATGAGAGGATAATTAGGGTTACTACAACAACAAATTATAACATTTATATATTATGAAGAGATAGATACAAATCTGGATTTGATCTGATCAGATAATTGAACCCCGTCAATGTCTGTCTCTTTGTCTCTGTCTTTCTCTCTCATTCTCTCTCTCTCTTTCTCTCTCATTCTCTCTCTCTCTTTCTCTCTCTTTCTCTCTCTTAATATATATATGTATGTGTGTGTGTGTGTGTGTTTGTTTGTGTGTGTGTGTGTGTGTGTGTGTGTGTGCGTGTGTGTGTGTGTGTGTGTGTGTGTGTATAATGGGTTCGTATATTTGCTCCAAAAAACAGTTGAAATGTGTTTAAGTTACTGTTCTCTGATGAGTCTTTACACCTCCCCACACGCATATATATATATATATATATATATATATATATATTGAGAGAAAGAGAGAGAGAGAAAGAAAGATATGAAAAAACACAAGGTCTTCAGAGGATGATTTTATTTGTAGAAATATTTGCCAACGCTAAAGGTTTCTGTTTTTGGACTTTAATCCGAGCATATTTGTTGCTTAAGTAAAGCCATTTTCTTTTGAGGCACGTCCAGGATGCTGAGCAAGCGTATGAAGAGAAAACTTGACAGCAATTGTACAAGAATGCTGCTAGCTGTATTGAACAAGTCCTTGGGGTAGTATCCAACAAAGCAGCAGCTGTACAGACACCTACCACTCATCTCGAAAACCATCCACACTAGACGAGCAAGACATGGCGTTTACTGCTAGATCACAAGCGATATACTCATGTGGACCCCCTGACACAGACGAGCAAGAGTAGAGTGATCAGCTAAAACCTATATACAACAGCTTAGCACTGATGTAGAATGTAGTATGGAAAGTGATGAACGACAGGGATAAGTGGAGGGAGAGGTTCAGGGAAATCCGTACCAGCGGCACGCCAGAATGATCATGATTATGAAGTTACAAAATCAAACGAAAAAGTGAGAAAATTTTTAAACATTCTATTTCCGTCAGTATTAGGGCACCTCTGGTGGTGCAACGGTTAGCAAGCTAGACTAGTAAACCTACACGAGTGAGTTCGAGTCTCATTGGGCGCCTCATTCATTTGGCCTTGTGCTACATCGAAGCAAAGAGCTTTGTAAATTACCATTTCCGCCAGTAGCGCTCAGTTTCAAATTCGTGTGATGCAACTAAATTTCCAAAAAATATCCCTATCTTTTAATGTTTATATTATTTAGTTCCTATCTATCTACGTATTATCAACGTTTTATGATATATCTATGCTCCTTTATCCGTGTTGTCGTTTTTTCTATTTCTGTCAGCTTAATTTGGCTATGTGTTTATCTATTTACCATCGTAAAGTTTCTCCGAAAATTCAAAACTATAATTGTTTCGAACAAAGGCACATGCATTGGTAAATCACTTTCCCGTCAATCTAAACAAAGGTATCATTGAAAAAAAAATAGATAGGAATTTTTAAAAAATCACTCATTTTTAATAATAATAATAATAATAAAGTTGGCGACTGTAGTCGAGGGTGACCTGAAGACTCCCTTTTCAATAGCAACTACACGGAAGTATAGGGGAGGGCGCTACTCCATTCCCTGGATTGCTCCACTTTACCCTTGATACGTACCTTATAATGCTGAGTGTTAAGCAAAGAGGTATCAAGTACCATTTTTAAAGTCTTTGGTATGACTCGACCTGAGGTGGAATCCCGATCTCCCGAATCATTGGTGAACACTCTACCCACTAAGCTAATGAACTGGTTAATAATAATAATAATAATAATAATTATTATTATTATTATTATTATTATTATAAACGACTCGAAAACTACATAAACAAATGGTGGGGAAAACTGATAGATCCACCTGAAACAGAACTGACAACACGAGGATTAACGGAATGAAAATAACTAGAAAAGAAAAATGAGAAGAAAAATGATTGAATCGACGTTTTAAGTGACAAACAAGCGACATCTTACACGAGAAAACTTGACCGTGGCTAAAAATGAGAAACTTTTAGAGAAAAACTGAAACTCTTCTAATAATAGCAGAAAACAATGCCATACGGACGAATTATATCAAAGCAAGAATTGATAAGAAGAAAAAAAAAAGAAAACCAGCAAATGTAGGCAATGTGGTGATAGAGACGAAACCATCAATCACATAAAAAAAAAAAAGAATGCAGCAAACTAGATCAGAAAGAGTAGAAGACAAGGCAACACTGGGTGGGCAAGGTGATCCACTGGGAATTGTGCAATAAGTTTAAATTTGACGCTGCAAACAAGTGATATATGCACAACCCAGCATCTGTCCTGAAGAATGAGACACACAAACTCCTCTGGGATTTTGAGATACAAACGGATCACCTAATCTCGGTCAGACGATGAGCCCTAATAATAGTCAACAGAAAACAAAAAATAAAATAAATCTTGCTGAACTGTAGACTTTATTGTCGCGGTTGATTACAGTATTATTAAAAAAGGCGAAAAGAAAGATAAGTACGTCTACCTTGCTAGGGAAATGAAAAAATATGTGAAACATGAAAGCAACAGTTATACCAACAGTAATCTATGCTCTAGGTAGGGTCACGAAAGAATTGGTACAAGTTCTGGTGGACTTGGAAATAGGAGGACAAGTGGAGATCATCCTGTCTACTACGTTAAGGTCCGCCACAATACTGCGAAGAGTCCTGGAGACATGGAGACACTTACTGTCACTCAAACTCCATTGAGAAACCATCGGCTAACGCTGGTGAGAAAAACTTTGAACGAAAAATAATAATTCCTACATCAAATCCAGAGACGGGTTGAATGACATTCTATATCTTGATTGAAATAAGAATATGTTATTGAAAATAGATGCAGTCTTACGAAAGGATTTTACGAGCAGAAAAGTAGATCTAAAAAGAAGATGGCATAAATAATCTTGCCTGGACGGCTTGGGGTGTAGAACGCACCGATCGCATATCTGCAGAGGGGTAAGCCCCCGCCCTCGAGTGTCCTAGATATGACCCTAAACAATCTGATGGTAAGTCTCCAATAATGCTGGAGCTTTGAGGAACGTGAAATATCCCTAAACTCTATACTTATGCTAAACTGAATTGCTTGAAATAGAACTGGTTTAGCATTTGAACAGCGTACTTATGCTTGAAATAGAATTATTTATTTGTATAAAATTGATTTGGCATTAAATAACCTAAAACGGTTGATATGCCACAAACAAACAAACATAAATACTCGTTTAGTCAAATATAATCTAGAAACTAATCTAAACTTTAATTCTAAAGACCTCATGATGTTAATCTATGTACATTCTTTAAAAAGAAATCCCGGAAAATTGTTGAATCTTGTATAATTTCAAACCACAATACAATGAAACAACGAACAGGTTTCTTCAGTGTATCTCTTATTCGGTCAGTTTTGTGCTGAAAAGTAAAACAAAACAAAAAATACAAACAAAAAAAAAACGTTGTAAAATGATTCCGCTTCTCCGCTTATTATATTTAGAAATATAGATTATCAGATAATCGTATAAAACAGCGAGATAAAGAAAGGAGATCAACACTGATAAAGACGGATAGATATATCGTGGAACATTAATAAAAGCTGGATAAGTTCTAAAAGATGCGGACATTAACGGATAGATAGATAGATAGATACGATGCGGCTTTATTTTGATCAATTTTGAAACGTTAATCATATCACCCAAATTCGAAACGGAGCTCAACAAGCGGAAGTGGAATGTTTTAAATCTTACCCATTTCTTTCGTTTCATTAATAACTTCAGGTCCCTGAAGAAGGCCTAAAAACCGAAGCGTTTAAGGACGGCTAATATTTCAACAAAGAAAACCCTCCCCTGAAGACCTTTTGTTTTTCATCTCTGCATATTTTCATTCCATTGGATTTATTTCTAGTTTTTCATATATATATATATATATATATATATATATATATATATATATATGAAACAAGAATGTATATATATATATATATATATATATATATATATATATATATATATACATACACACACATTCTTGTTTCATCGGGATCGTTCCAAAAGCATTAAATATGTCAGATATTTTTTACTTTAAACTTAAGTAACACTTTCATAATTCTGGAATGATCTATGTATCCTTCCTGTTTTCCTGTTTTCTCTTCTTTTACTCAATTGTCCGATTTAACAGCGAAACCCTCTAGGTGTATAATTCAGAATCTACTTTCTCTGTCCGGCTGCCATAGCATGGCTGAATAACTCAATATGCACAACTATTTATCCAAAGAGGAGGTTTGATTTTATTTGGTGTGGTGGTTTCATGCCATATCAACCATTGCAAAGTATTAAATGCCAAATCCTCTTTATAATACATTAAAATATATAATATTTGGTTGGCCTTGGTTTTATGGCATATCAACCTTTGTAAGTTACTTAATGCCAAATTATCTTTATACATATATATTAAACATATGATTTGTAAGCATATTTTTTAGATAACTTTTTAAATGAGCCAAAGCTCATTCTTTTTCTCATTGTTAAATGGACTCAGGTGATGCAGTGTATCACTAACAATTTAATCAAATATCAGTCATTTGTTTAAACACCGTTAAATAATCAAACAGTTTTATTTCTAACAACTCAATTTAGCATTACTTGTTTGCTTGCACCCAGTTTAAATAAGAAACAGTTCAGTTTGACACATATATAGGAACCTATCAGCTTCTTTTGCCCCAGGCTAGAGCGGACCTCGAAGTGATGGCAATGAAAAGATATTCTGCATTTCCCAAAGCTCCAGCATTACTGGAGCCTCACCATCAAATTTTTTAGTGTCATATTGAGGACAGGCATTGGGTAGGGAGTGACCCTCTGCAGAGATGCTCTCGATGTATTCTACAGCCCCAGCCGACTGGAACCCCAAATAAGAGGAGAATGTATTGATTAATTCCAATTTCAACAGAACAGCTTTGTTCAGATTTTGAAATCGGCTCGTTAATTCCATTTCCGACATCGATAACTTTTTTAATGTTTTCAATGAATGATTTTAGGATGACCCAAGGGCAAGAAAATACGAATCAAAAGTGTGAAAGTCGACGATCATAACGTTGTTTTATTTGATTTCTTTTTTAATCACAAATCAACATTAGTGAGGGATTTAATACCAAAGCCCTTCATGGTGGAGAACAGTAATTTTAATATCTAACCAATAGCTGGTGGAATAAGAGGGGTTTATACTTTTTCCAAGGACATTAGTCTAAAAGTGAACGTAATAGCGCAACTTAAGTTCAAACCGGCTGACAATGTTGTTGCAATCTAACATGTTTGCCATTACATCACAGTTATATACCTTCATTATTTTGTTTTAGGCTTATCTTAAGTTTTGATTCTGCTCTCCACATTCGAAATTTACCCGGTTATTTCTCAAACATTATTCTGACGATACTGACTGAAAATTTCAAATCATATTTTCGTATTTTTCCTACTCCAACATTTTGTAATTGACGACTTTTAATTACCATCGGATGATTTGTTGACATGTTTAGACAAGAAATTAATGATTGTTTTTACATTTGATTTTATGTATTTTTCTTCTTCTTTTTTTTTTTTTGGTTCACATTTTCCTATTTTGATTCGAACATTAGTTGAGAGGGATGTAATTTGCTAAGCAGCGGTGCATGATATTGGAGATCCACTGATTATCGAATAAATAAGCTAGTCATGACTAAATTGTATTTTGTGAAAACTGACAAATCCACTCTTTAATCTGAAATGAATAGTTGTAATGTATAATTTCGAAAAAGCGCATTTCTTCTCGAGACGGCAAATCACTTTAATGTAAAGCTGCAAAATTGTATACACATAGTAAATCAACGCAAAAGCTTGTAACGAATAAGTTGACCATTTTAACAATATTGGGGTATGAGGAGGAATCTATAAAAAGAATAAGCAGGGGACCTCATGGAGCTCTAAGACGTAACTAAACGTTTAACTAAAATTCCCCAACTTCAGAACTATTTGACTTACCAAAATAATCATTGGTATTTAGCTAATTATATACCGGACATTGGCATAATGGTGTTCGCCAATAGCCCGGGAGATCTGGGTTCAATCTCAGGTCGAATCATACCAAAGACTTCAAAAATGTTACTTGATGCTATCTTGCTTAAAACTCAGCATTATAAGGTACTATCAAGGGTAAAGCGGAGCAATCAAGGGAAAGGAGTAGCGCCCCTACACTTCGGTGTAGTAGCTATCGAAAAGGGATCCTTCTGGTTACCCTCGACTACGGTCACCAACTTTACTTATTTAGTTAATTACAGATAATTGTTTCATAGCAAATATTTCTAATTTCAGTTATAAATCAATTGCATTACATTTTTGTAAGATGAAGACTAAGGTCAAAACAAGAAAACGTAAACTGATCAGTTAAATGGCTTCCCATTTTAGAAATGTCTGAGAACACTAAATTGCATCTGCTGATAATTTTCTCATTCTAGAGATATGATGAGTATGAAATATCCCACATCGTTGTCGTTACTCCATGGTTAGTCTGTCCTTTGAGGGTAAAGTTTCGCAACCATTTACAAACATCTAGGCACAAAATAAGCCAAGATAGGTTGATATGACTTTAAAATCAATACAATGCTACAATAAATCTAAGTAAAACCTTTTTGTTTCCAAAAAGAGACCAAAGCAGATAAAACAGGAAATATGATAAAATAAGTGAATGATTCATGACTTTCCCTAGGATATTTGTGCACACTGCCTCATTCAGTATTTGAACTCAGCTCGCTGAATCGATTTTCTTTGATGTTACTCGTTAAGTAAGAAAGAGCAAATTTCCTACTAATATTTAGTATGTCTATGTCATTTCTTAGATAAACTCTATCTTGTCCATTGTCATCAAACTTCTTGTTCAGAATTCCATGTTTTTGAGCTCTTCTTTTACCAGCTTATTTGAAATTTTCCTGAAAGTCATTTTTGCAGAATAAATAAATGGTATTTTTTCTATATTTTTTCTGTTTCTTTATGGACAAATATGTAGAAAAAAATCATCTGATTCTTGACACAATTACAGCTGTCATTTTTTTTTTGTCAATCGAGTAACAATGCAAAGACTGGTATTTTTTGGCGGGGAGGAGGTCGGGATAAAGATGATTATAAATGTTTTACACTATGCAAAAAGATATTCTTTTTTTTTTCCTTTGTAACTTTTTACGCTCATTCACCAAACTTATTTGTCATCTTTTTTTATTCACTTATCAGCCTATACAGAGAATTAGTCTTTGTTAAGTCCACCCTGAAAAAAAGTAAAGTTAGTGACCTTAGTCAAGGGTAATGCAATGGCTTCCTTATCAATAGCTAAAACACAGAGGTGTCGGTGGGGGGTTCAATTCCTTTCCCTGGATTGCTCCACTTTACCCTTGATCCTTACCTTATTGTGCTAAGTGCTAAGCAAGGCGGCATCAAGTACTATTTTTGGTATGACTCGACCTGGGATTGAACCCCGGTCCCCCGGACCATTGGCGAACACTGATTGATACACTTATTATGTTATTGGTTTTGAAGAATTTTTTGCTGTTAATGTTCTAATCAAATACGAATATTTCTTTAAGTTTGCTTTGATTTAGTTTCTTTGTTTAATGGCATATCAACCACCGTGAGTTATTTTAAGTTAAAATCCTCCTTGGTAGCAGTACATTTTTACTCATTTATGGGACATAAAAAGCAGATTTTTACTTTTCCCTAAGGGTATTATTCTGTCAGTCAACGTAATAGCGTGACCGAAATTCGAACTTGCTTACTAAGATGTAATAGTCCAGTTAGCTATTGAGCCAGAAGGACTCAAACGAATAATTTCGTTGACCCAATGATAAGACTGTAATACGTTCTTCAACTTCTAAGCAGAGTGGACCTGAGACTAATGATAATGAATAGAGTACTCCACACTCCCTAGATCTCTTGAACTGGAGCCTCATTATCAGATGCCTAGCTTAGTGTCACAACCTCTAGTCCCCATTTTTTGAGAAGATTGCTTATTACTCAACAGGTTATACAACCAGCGAATTTCAAGCCGGGTTGATTGGGGAAAATATCGCGCAGATGCTCACATCAAAGCTAGCATGGTTTGAAATATATGTGACAAGTATCAAAGAAGAAAATGTCATTCTCAAATGAAAACGTTTAATCAGTTTAGATTGAAATCATTGTGAAGGGTATCTGCATGTTAAATACTCCCCTCCCCCTCTCTCTCTCTCACACACACACACACACACACACATATATATATATATATATATGTATACATACACACATAAACCCATAGATATAAAATGATACAATAAATATTTTTTTTACTTTTTCCGACTACTTGGGTGTCATGAATATCAACCATATAAGGCAGCTAAAGAAATAAATAAAGAAGTTATCTTTTCGCTTAAATATTTGAGTTAAAAATGTTACTGACTGTCCCGTGACGTAAACACTCATGAGGTACATATGCTTTAAAATTCTTGTCACCTACCAAAATATTTGATGTACGAAAGCTTTGTTATCAGTTACAATATGCCACGTGATCTAAACTAGTAATGCGATGAACATATTTTATCAGATTTTAAGTCTTTATCAGATATTATAAACTAGTCAGGCAGGAAATTTGAAATATGATTCATGATCACCTGTTTTCTAATGAATACCAATATTGAACATTTATTAATCAACTTTTTTTTTCAAGGAATCGTATTATGCATGATTTTTCTTCTAAATTGTGGTAAGATAACCGATTACCCACCCTGTTGTCCTTTTATGTGTAAATACGGCTCACAGTTCAGCTACTACAGACCTAATCCTCTATTACCTTGCCGAATCTGTTGGGGGTTAAGAATGGCTTGGGTTCAAGCAATGTGGCTTCATCATGCTACATCTGCTTTGCAGGATTTGAGTTTATTGTTCAATGCCTGTGAGCCCCTATAAATGAATGCCAACGGTTCCAAGAATGTTTGGGATCAGCCACCATGGGTCTCAATTTTTACGCGTCTCCCTACAATAAAACGAACGCATGTCAAATCATATCGACTTGGTGAGAAGCAATTAGAATCCTTCATGACCATTTTTACTTTCAATAAAGTAAGCTAAACTAATCTTCGATCTCTTATAAGATGAACTTTTATATCAGCAGCAGTATAAGTGATTTTGTATCTACTTTCGGATAAAAGTATCTCCCAATTCCTTTCATGACGAATTTGATTCAGCTAATCTCTGCCGTGCCTAACTAGCAAATACTCCAATCTTTCTAACGTTTTTCAAGTCTTTTTATGCATGCAGTTCTTGCTTGTGTTTTTTTTTTTAATATTTGTTAATCTTACTATTAACTCCTATGATAATGCATTACACAAATAAAGGCACTCAAAGGAGTATATGTCCCAATCGCCTGGGGTTGCAAAATAAACGACTGCATCTCAGCAGATGGGTAATACTCACCCATTGAGTGTCCTGATATGACACTAAACAATATGATGGTGAGGTTCCAGTAACGCTGGAGCTTTGGAGGAATGCGGAGGAGCCCTTTATTACCATCGCTCCCAGTTCCAGTATGGCTGGGAGTTGTAGCACCCGATAAGGTTCCTATCTAAACTGTATGCTTATGCTAAACTGAATTGCTTGAAATAGAAGTTTTGACATTTAAACTGCCTACCTATGCAAAACTGATTTTTTTAAAAATTAGAACTGTTTGATTGTAAAAAATATATCTGGTACTAAATAGGTTACAAAGGTTGGTATGCCATAAAACCAAACCAAACCAAACCAAACCAAACCAAGTGCGTTTAAAAAGCTTAACTTAGTTAAGAGCATGGACAGAAATACAGTGCAACTTGTCAGAATCAAATTTACTAATAATGGTCACTAACGATTTATCTACGCGAGGAACCTTTGAAAATCTAAGCAAATCCAACTCACCTAAAGACTACTGAACTTACAAAAAAAATTGCAATTAATTAGTGAGGTTCACTCGGTAAAATTTGCACCAATTATTAATGAGATTTTCGTTTAAAAAATTTACATTTCTCATGCAATCAAAGAAGAAATATGGGAAACAAAACTTACTAAAGATTAATTCACATGAATGTATAATAAACGAAAATCAAGTGTAAATACTAGGAGTTCGGGAGAAACCGAATAAATAAATTTGTCATTACTGTGCCCTGAATGAAATTCTTACAGATTGATCTATTATTCAATTTGCAATTAGATAGATAGATAGATATAATGCACAATGAAACAGGCTTACTGAAAAAATATATAGTATAATGTATAAAGAAATGACAATATATCTACATGATTATACGCAATGGAGATGGTTGTAGTGTAATAGTGTAAGGAAATTGACACAGTGACAATAGTTCAAATCCTGGACGAAACTGATTACATATCACATTGAACTAATGCGCTTGGGGAAAGTATGAATCCAGTTATTCTTCCTTCAGCTATTGGTAAATTGTAGAGCAAACTGGGTTCTTTAGCCTTGATGAGGCAACCAGTCAAAGAGAAACAAAACTCTGAATTGTAACCTGTTAAAATCTGCTTAAAAATTGTGTCATATCCTGCCCGTTAGGAGAGGGTGGTAAATATATATGTGATTATATATATTTTGATATAAAAAAGACAAAATCATACAATCATCGATAGTTTTACTTTTCAAACTTGATTTTAAGGCCTTGTTTTTGGAGGTATATTTTGTTTCTGTAGAAATAAGTTACTTTCATGAAAAATGGACTGTTACTTTCCTACCTTAACTTAAACATTCTAAACTAATATTTACCATATACATTGCTTATAGTAAACATCTGATCTTACAAAATGATCGACTATTATAGACAGAAAACCATATATATATA
>OY757911.1:53607601-53612601 GCA_963585895.1 Sepioteuthis lessoniana | reverse complement strand
TTCTTAATGCTATTTTTAGGCTTTATACATGTCTAGTTACAGCAGCATGGAACACTTTTTATGTAACAGCTTTTCTTATATATATATATATATATATATATATATATATAGAGAGAGAGAGAGAGAGAAAGAGAAAGAGAAAGACAGACGGATAGGCAGAGAGGCGGAGAAAGGGATAAACATGCATACATTTCTAAATACACACATAGATTTATTCACACGTACGTTCACACACACACACGCGCGCGCGCACACACATATAAATATATATATATATATATAAATATATATATATATATACATTCATTCATACCTACATGCATTTACACATACCTACATTGTTCATACATTCGTACATACATATATATGTGTATACACACATACATATGTATATATATATACAAGCATTTATAAATGCCTACATACACACTTATACATACATACATACATATATGTGTACATACTTATATACATATATACATATGTACATTTGTATATATATACGTATATACAGATATTCATACATCCATACATATACGGGAAAGAAGCAAATAGAAAACTCAGACTGACATGATATCTTAATGGTGTAGCCTCAATAGAATATATTTTAATTATATATAATTACCGAGGTAAAAGAAAAACTGTATTGGTTAGTTTCATTAAATTAGTTTCATTGTTTCTTGGTGATGTAATTTTGTATTCCATATTATTATACAATCAAATGCTCTGAAGACCAAATCCAACAATCACCAAAAACTGATTCAGTACAGGTGATAACAATTTAAACCAAAAATAAATTTAGAACATAAGTACTCTAGGAAGCAATAAAATACTAACACTTCGTTAAGAAAACAAAAACATATGAATCGAAGACGTGCCATAGTTTTTTCTTAATAAAAGTATCAACTCATAACACTCGAACTGTTCGGTCTACTCCAAATACACCGACCCAGCATGGTATTCATAGCGCCTCTCATAAATTTGTAAAAGTCAAGCTGAAATGCTACTTTCCCTCCAAGAAACAATTAACTTTTCACCCATAAAAAATTATATTGACTTCTTAAAAGATTATAAAACGTAGGTATGAAAAATATACATTTGGCCGGCTTGGATACTTAGATCTTGTGTACTGTCATACCAATTATCAAATGTTTAGATTCGTACTTCTTGAAATCTAGATGAAATCTTTTTAAACCAATAGAAAAAGTCAAAAAATTATTTTAAAAAAAAGCGTTTTCAGTTTGATTTTTTATCAAACACATTCAATCTACGCTCCTTATGAGAAGTATTTTAGAATGGGTCTGTTCAGAATTGTTAGAATTCAATCTAATCAAACCTAATATTTTCGATTCGTATTTAACATTTTGTTGTGAATATCATACAACTCGTTGCAATTATTACGGACTAAGCATAATTACCGGATTTTAAACTTTTTGGTGTGCATGTGTGTGTTTTTATTTTAGCAATAAATGAATTAATTACATGTAAGACGCAAAACATTTTCTTCCGAACATTCTGGCTCCAGGAAATACACCTTAAACAAACACGACCGAATTAGTTAAATTAATACTGTAATTCATTTCAATCCGCGCAGAAGAAAATATGGAATGACCCAATATTTACAAACAGATTATGGAAGTCATTGCCAAAAAATTTGAACATCAACCATATTTTCATCAGGTGACCGTTTAGAATGCTGGAGGTATATCTGTCTCGCTCTATACATAGTTGCTTTGCTTCTACTTGAATTTTTAAAACAACATTTTCATTCAGGCATTGTTTTCCCTAAGTTAAAACAATATTCACTATGAATGTGGTTTCACTTTTCCCTTATAGCCATTAATAGATCTTCTTTGATCGATGAAGCTATCTTCTTGAAATTTCTACACATGATTTCCACTGCATGGCTTGAAAAATATATACCATTAATTCAAATAATTCAATCTAGCAAGCTTACGGAAAATTTATGATGCCAAGGTGTTCAGGTTTTTAAAAAATATTTGCGTCTAATCTGTTATTAGTTTACTTACTGCTAACAAAAAGGAAAAGTGAAAGTGAACATTCTCTAATAGAGCTAATTTCATTTTTATTTTTTTTGCCAGGAGTTGCATAGAATGCATAATTAAGATAGCCGTGTAAAACCAGACAAGTAAATGTCATCACAACATGAAAAGAAAATTGATAACACAATTGAATTTACTTCTAAAGAAACAAACATTACACGACCTTTCCTGGACATTTTATTAACTCGAAACAATAAGAGTTTTAGAATGACTTCATAGATTTTACTCACGTTACAACAACAAAAAAATAGAATGTAGAAAAGACATAGGCATTTATAAATGGCTTCTTTGGACTCGCAGCTCGGAATATCTACAAAAATAATTAATATTGAATACACATTTAAACTTCTATATTATTCAAATCAATATATATACAAAACTAAATAAAAGACATAAAAAGTTAATATCGAAAAAGAAAACATAAATACAAAATACAATATTTTAACAAATACAATAACCTTGAAATAAATTTAAACCATCTTAACATAAACACAATGATATTATAAACAACATACATTGCACGGGCTGGAAGTGATACAAGTAATCTTTTATGGAAGGAAGGAAATTTTTTTGTGGATTGCTTTTTCTACCAAAGTTAAAGAGCCTACTCTGCCCAACTATTTGACCTACAACTTAAAGGAAGAAGAGATCAATTTATTTATTTCCAAATAACCCCAGCATTTAATAAACGCTGAAAGGTTTGATGAAAACTTTACCTCAGCTCTTTGCATCCATCTCTTTTATATAAAAAAATATTAACTTACAGTAATTGTTGTAAAAAGAATCTCCAGATCTATTTGGATATATACGCAAATATAAACAAAAATGGATTTGATACCCGATGTAGAAATTTACGAAATGATACGCGATTAATGCTTGAAGGAATAAAGCCGTAAATCTTCCAGAAACTTAAAGAATAGATAGATTCTTGAATCTCATGCATTGAAATTAAAGATGAGAGAAACGTTAGATTCTCATGCAACCAGGCTTTTACAGTACGTAACCTTTTCTTGACAAATCAACGCGATGACAATGAAGGATTATTAAAAACATAGATTAAAAATACGATTAATGAATGAATCTAATCGATGCATTTTTAGGAATTATCACAGCTCTCGCTAATATTAATTTTCATTCTAGAATAACTTCATTCCGATATAACACCACCAGCGAATCATATCTATCTGGTTTTCTTATATCCAATGCCATTGGATTTCATAAGTAAAGTATCTCTCTCTCTCTCTCTCTCTCTCTCTCTCTCTCTCTCTCTCTCTCTCTCTCTCTACATATATATATGCGAATGTGTGTCTGCATCTTTTATATACAGACACACATATGCGTGCATGGGATATAAATATTCTAAAAGGAGTTAAATATTATCGGAATTTTCTGTTATTTCACTTTCTAATGACACCATTGGAGTACTGATTTCTCGTTAAGAAAAATGTTAACCTTCGTGTGTTATTTAATTTCAAATCCATGAAGAATAGCTGTAATGATATTATTTAATCGATAGCTTGGGCGAAAAAAGCGTTCATATATTTCCCAAGAGTATTATTCCAAACGTACACGTTATAGCACGATTGGGGTTCGAACTCAGTTAAATCGAGGCCGCAATCCAACATTGTAACAACTACTTCACGAGAAACCCTATAATCAAAGTCGGAATTTGTGTTGCTATTCAGTAAATGGCGCCTTTTAAAATTAGGATCATTTTTATTTGTTTCCTTTATTTTTTCATACAATACGATTAAATGAATTGACTAAAAAGGCAAATTTCTATAAAATGAAGGACTATGGCAATTGTCACTTTGATATGCTCTGTAAATTTTATGGTAAAAATGACAAAGAATTTGGTTAGGAGTAATGTATTTCGGAATGGTATTTTCCGTTTTTTAATGACAATCATGCAATAGAATTCCTTATTTTGGAAACTGCGCAAATATTTATTTGTATATGCTATCATTAACTATCAAGCGATATTAGCTTAACATTTATTCTGGCAGTTTTGAAACATATCATCAAATTTATACAGGTTTTATTTTTGTCACTAATAGATTACTTGGGAAAATTATAGTCGATTTATTACTTACTGAAATGTAAATTCGATCGTTATTTATAAAAAAAACCTTATATATTATTTCTTGGATAGATAGATTGATTGATAGATAGATACTGACAGAGTGACACTCATCCATACTTAGGGACAGAGATAGCCAAACACAAACACACAGATACAAAGAGAGAGAGGGAGAGAGAGAGAGAGAGAGTGGGGAGGGAGAGAGAGTGAGGAGAGAGAGAGAGAGAGAGAGAGACTCAGACTGAGACTTATATACTGAGGGACTGATATTATATATATATATATTTTTTTTTTTCTTTAAGAAAAAACAACGAAACCGGTCACATAGGATTATAAATTTATTTCAATCCTGTTACGCATTTTTGAAATTTCCAAAAACACGAAAAAAACTAACAGGACTTCTTCAGATCTTTTTGATAAAAAAAACTAGAATAGACACATGAGAGAGGGAGGGGATAAAAGAGTGGGAGGGGATAGAAAAGGGGTGAAGATTTCTTGTCCTGATGGAATTACTCCCAACTCCGGTTAAACTGGACCAAGAATACTTATATATATATATATATATATATATATATATATATATATAAAGAAATTGAGTATGGAATTATTCAAATTGAGAATATATTAGAGGATACTTATAAATCACCAGGAGTGGTCAATGTATGATTATTAACATGTAAATGTATAAATATCATACAGAACTAATATATCTAAATATCATTGGAAGAAATACTCAAAGGACTGTCATTTTGCAATTATATATTTATTTCAGAGAGCCACTGATAAAGGCAACCAATCTCTTCATAAAGACATCACGTGACGACCATCAGAAGAGGTTGCTTGCATTTATCATTGGC
>OY757911.1:53545101-53602601 GCA_963585895.1 Sepioteuthis lessoniana | reverse complement strand
GGTTGATATGCCATAAACCCAAACAACCAACCAACTAATAGTAAAGAGGGAATCCCCGTAACGTAATGGTAAACGTGCCGTACTACTGCGTTGCAGTAAGGGAGTTCGAATTCCAGCCGCTCTCTTACGTTCCATTTCGGACTAAGACCCTTGAGAAATGTATGAACCCCATTATCCCTCAAGATATATGTTAAATATTATCACTGCAGTTATTCTACAAGATGGCTTCGGCATTAAATAGGCATAAAGGCTGATAGACAACTGGAAAAAGGAAGCAAACCAAACATAATACGAAAAATTTACAGTGCTATTTCAACTATATAATGGAAATAATCCTTATAAAACAATGTACCTTCAGATAACTATCCCTTATAAAAAAAAATTCAAGTGATAAGATATTAAGTATTTCTTTTGGATAGGAATAATTTTCAAACAGTTCATTTTGACTCATTGATATGACTCCAACAGGGACCCTCACTCTACATTAAAGCAAAACTGTGATTAATGGTGTTTAAGGGTTTCTATATCTACCAAGATCAAATGTTAATTAAGGGGCTATATGTCTACCCATATCTAATGTTACTTAACGAGTTATACTTGTCTGGGTAAAGTGCTTGCAAGTGGTCCGGGAGACCTGGGCTCAATCCCAGGTAGTGTCATGCCAAAGACTTTTAAAATGGTACGTGAGATTTCCTTGCTTAACACTGAGCAATATAAGGGTAAATTGGAGCAATACAGGGTAAAGTTGATCAATACAGGGAAAGGAATAGAGCCCTCCACTCTGCCTGGGTGTAGTAGCTATTAAAAAGGAAGCCTTCTGGTCACCCTTGACTATGGTCACCAACTTTACTTTTTTACATCTCTCCAGATCTGAAGTTAACTAAGGAGTTACATATCTATCCAGACCAAAGGTTAATTTAAAGGGTTATAAATCTATGAAGATAAAATGTTAATTAAGGAGTTATATATATCTATCTAGATCAAATGCTAATTAAGAGGTTATATATCTATCCTGATCTAATGCTGATCAAGAGGTTATATATCTATCCTGATCTAACGGCAATTAGTGGGTAGAGTGTTCGCCAATGCTCCGGGAGACCTGGGTTCAATCCCAGGCCGTGTCATACCAAATATTTTAAAGATGGTACTGAAAAACTCCTTGCTTAACACTCAGCAATATAAGGTACGTACCAAGGGTAAAGTAGAGCAATCCAGGGAAAGGAGAAGCGCCTTCTCCAACACCGAGGTGTAGTAGTTATTGAAAAGGGAGCCCTCTGGTCACCGTCGACTACGGTCGCCAACTTTACTTTACTTTATATCTATCCAGATCTGATGGTATTCGATGAGTTACATATTTCTCAATATCAGTTGATAATTAAAGGGTTTTATACCTATCCAGATATAATTTTAATTTATTTCTCCAGATCTAATGGTAATTAAGTGGCTATATATATATATATAATATATATATATATATATATATATATATATATATATATAATGAATAATCAAAGAGCTATTCACGTATACATATCTAATGTTAAATAGGGGGCTATATATCTATACGGATCTAATAGTAATTAAGAGGTTTTATAAATATATATATATATATATATATATATATATATATATATATATATATATATCCAGTACTATTGGTGATTAAGAGCGTTATATATATATATATATCCAGATCTAATTGTCAAGGGACTATATAATTATCCAGATATAATGGTAACTTATGAGCTCTATATCTATCCAGAGCTCATGCTTATTATTGGAAATCAAGTGAATATATACCTTCAGATGTAATTATATGTAAGAGGATATATATATATATATATATATATATATATATATATATATACATATATATATAATTGTAATTAAATGGCTATATATCTATATAAGGGTCTATATATTTATCCAGATATTAAGAACTAGAGCCTTATCGTTAGATGCAGTTTAGTGTCAAAACCAGAATACCTCTTTGCGTTGTTTTGCCCCTATGTAGAGAATGCAGTCAGCACATTCGTAACTTTTCCAACAGGGTGGTGATTTCCTCGTGATTGGTAAATCATCATAAAGAAGAAGAAGAAGAAGAAGAAGAAGAAGAAGAAGAAGAAGAAGAAGAAGAAGAATTCTTAGGGATGTTTTTAATGAAAGAGGGAAAATAAGTTTGAAATTAAGATCGTGGTCTCTATCAACGAAATACTTTAGAAATAGCCCGTTAAATTCAAATACATTAAACGTTATCTAAAGCTGAGAGGAGAAATGAAAGAGAGGCATTAAAAATAAAATCCAGAAATAACATTAGTAAATCGACTTAAATAGACATATTTCCGAGATCTTTCTATAAGTCGAAAGCCGCGTAGAATTAGATTAAGGTAAATATAAAGAAAGCAATACTGCAGGTCATTCCTCAGGGTGTTAATTACCCGAATGTTTTCATCTAAATATATTGATACAGAATACAGAAGTGAGGAGTTAAAAAGGAAACAACAATTGTTCTTTAAAAATATTTTAAATCCTAAGAAATTCTACACCTTTTTTTTAGTATGAGTTTGCAGAATATTAGAAAGATATCAAATAGTTACACCGATAAAAGAGAATTACAAGTTCGGCAGAATTATCCACGACCCACTGGCCAAAGGATCTCAATCCTAGGCTGTGTTTGTTTTTCAGACAAGAGAAGTTGGTCATAGATTTTTGTCGAAACTGTATTTGTAGGTTCAATAAAGATTTTTAAAGAATATGTCAAGAATATACACGTATTTTGGTTTCTTATTACCGCTTCTCGTTTATCCTGGTTGGAGCATGTCACTCTTTGATCTTCCGTGATATGAATGACAATCGAAATAATTAGGTGCTGATCAATTTTCTATTTTCCCTTTAACAGCCAACAGCTAATTTTTCCACAGAATTCTTTCACTTCTGATGAACCACTTTAGCTTCCTACTCTCAACTCAATTTACCACAGCTCTATCCAAATACTGACAGCTACTTTGAATATATAGGGTTCTGACTAACGAAAAAAAAAACGCCCCCCAACTTGGACATTCCACGACTAAAATATTTATTTCAAGATTATATCTATGTCTCCCAATCTCTGTCTCTTCAAGTGCGAAAGAACAGTTTATAACGGGTATAAAAGCAGTAGCCCTTTATTCCCCAAATGAAAATCCTTCTCTTTTTTTATAATCCATGGAAATCTGACGACCCCCACTTGTTTAGCTATGCTTCTTATTCTACTATATATATATATATATATATATATATATATATATTCAAACAGAGACTTTTGCGCCTACATTCATATGTCAGCATCTACACTACGCCAATATGCAAACATACACTTGTAGACATATTCGCCCTCATATGCATGTCTTATTGTACTTTATTGTACTTGTGTGTGGAGTCATTTTTGGTGTAATGGTTAGCGTCATAGGAAATTAACACGACGATGCGAGTTCAAATCCTGATCGACATTTTTGCATTTCCCATAGCATTAATACCATAGGTAAAAGTAGAAATCCAATTATTCTCCCTCCAGCAATGGTACCCCTAGGATAGACTTGGTTCTCAAGCCTTGGTTTTGCAACACCTCTAGGATGAGAAAAACTCTGAATTTAAACCTGTTAAACTGTTTCCACTGTACTGTACTGTATTTTCGACTCAGATTTGAAGTGGTGTAGCCATGCTGAGGCCATTTGTAAAAAAAAAAAATTGACTAGAGCAGGTTTTTACTAACAAATCATATATTTTCTGGAGATTTCACATGGTTTGAACTTGTCAAGTATCAGAATTTTGATCGAAGATCCCTGTTCATCCCTGGAACACTCTGTTAGATTTGCCATCATTTTTGTGTGATAAAAATAGTTTTGCCATTAACCAATCCCAAACAAATTCCTAATGTCGAATCAGATATATATATATATATATATAGAGAGAGAGAGAGAGAGAAGGAGAGCGGGATAGTGTAGGAGAGGAACGTTATCGTAACAGGGATCCTACAAAATTATTATTCAGATCCAATCGGACAGAAAATTACTTTGTTCTCTAAGTCAGATAATTTTAAATGCATAGCTCTTATAAGAAAAATAAAAGATCATTCTGATGGGTCATTTTGCTTGGTTACTGCTAAATACAATTATGAGAACTTTAATAATATATAGTTAGATTGTTGAATATAAGAAACACAAAACGCAAAAAAAAACCACCAAACAAACAAAAAAACAAAAAGAGATTTACAAACATTAGTAAAATATAATAATGGACAAAAACAAATTTAAAAAAAGCATTTAAAGAAAAATAAGAGAAAAAAAGTTCGAATCTCGCAAAAAGAAGAAAAAATTAATTCAGCAACAAGAAACACTAAATATTAAAATAAACTAATAGAAGGAAAATAAATAAAACAGTAAACGATATAAAAAAAAAAAGAATTAGAAAAAAAAAGAAGTAAAAAACTTAATGGGTTGGGTGGTGTGTAAAAAATGTCAAGGATAAAAAGGATGAAAGGACCTGATATTATGAAAAATAAGAAAGAAAAAAGAAAAATAGTCAACGAATTGAGAAGAGGAAAAGGCTCGATAAAGAAGAAGGATTAGATCTGTCTCTCCCTTGTGACACAAGCCAGTCTCAGAGCTGTCACTGACACACGCTGTCTACGCGCTGGGTGACCCGCGCCAATAGGTCACGTGACTCCATTAAGATTAGTGATTCACTCAAACTAAAAGTGAAAGTCATTCCTCTGTCTTTCCAGTGTTTCATTTAGACTTTCTTTCTTAAGATTGCTTAGACCTTCACTGTTCCAATAATGTACTTTTGGCATTTTTTCTAATCTTTCTTTCTTTCTCTTCGTGTGTATATATATGGGGAGAGAGAGAGAGAGAGAGAGAGAGAGAGAGAGAGAGAGAGAGAGTCGGTGTAACGTGTTCCGTTGTAGGAAATGGAAATGATGACCCGAGTTCATACCTTGGACGAGGCTGTTTGCATTTCATACGGTTCTTATACCATTGAGAAGGGCATGAATCAAACGGTTCTTCTTCCAGCTTTGGGTTAAAAAAGTGCAGACTAAGCTTTTTATCTTGGTATGGCCACCAGTTTAGAAGAAGGAAAACTCTCAACTAAAATATGTTAAAATTCCTGCTTGAGTGAAGGGTTTGCATATATATATATATATATATATATATATATATAAGAAGTAGTTGAAAATTCCATTAGCTGACCAACATACTCAAATGGAATGTAACCTAATAATGAAATATATTCCCCTTACGGTCCACGCACTTCTTCCATTGGTATTACTGTACTTGGATCTCAGTGGTAAAAAAAATCATCCACAGCGTATATGATGTCATAATATGAATATTCCTGCCACCTCGTATATATATATATATATATAAACATATATATATATATATATATATATATATATATATATACTTCCGTGTACGTTGTAATCATACACCCAAAGAGTGCACAGGATAGCCTCGACAGTGATGTTCTTGGGATCGTTACAAGGTTCGTGTCTTCCAACATCATACTCGTTCTCCGAAGCGACCTTAACAATACAATTACTCTGGCAAGCGATTCTACAGCAAAAATCCATCAAGAACGCAATAATGCACAGCATATGCCTCAAAAGATATCAAAATGCTACTGCTATTGAACGGTTTAGCTGAAAGTTACCTCTCAGAAAGTTACCATTGCGATGTATATATATATATATATGTATATATATATATATTAAACATATAGAGTGGATAAACCCTCCTTCAACACTCGATCAGATGAACTGGCTCATAGTCATAAATAGCCTACGATTAAAGAATTCGAGGGCTGATTTAATAAGCTGAGTAATATTCGGACTGATCTTACTTCGTTTCGACCACCCTCCTTTCTTTTAAATTACCTTGTTAAATGTTTGTAACTTATACTGGTGCCGAATAGGTATATTAAGCATTCATTTTTGTCTGAGTATCATTCACTTCAGCGATCAAATGATACATAGGTATATACTTACATATAATTATAATTCAAATTAACTGGTAATTCCTTTCCAAATATGTAAAACATAGCGCTATATGCGCCAAAATATCACTGATTTTCATATATAAAATATAAAATGTAAAAAAGTAAAAAACACAATGCGGCGTTTCACTCTTTAGATGAACTTCAAAAGCGACGTTTGAATTTGTGTCGATAAAAGCACAAAGAACTATAGAAGCATAATCCTTACTGTTGTCGCTGCTATAGTTTTTAATGTCAAGCTTCTTAATATATCCCACCCGAAGTTGAGAAAATTATTTGGAAAAGTCAGAACGGTTTTTGTAGAAATCGATCCAAAACTGCAGAGATACAGAGTATCAGTCGAATTAGCGAAGGAACACGTGCAAAATATCTTGAGGAAACACTGTTGTTCAAAAATATCTCCCCGGCATTTAATTCCATACGTACAGTAAATACAGACCAAAGGCCTCTCGTATATTATCAGCCCTCCAAAATTATAGTCTCTATAATGATGCTTAGATAAAACACGAAAGAAATGGTTCGTTCACTCAATGGTAACACTGAGCTCTTTGCCACTGAAACTGGTGTCTTGTAACGAAATACATTAGGACCATGTTTATAATCATTCTACGTTACTTCCTATGAATGTAAACGGGTTTAATAAAAGGAAATGGTTTATCATTAAAGAAAGACAAGAACCAGACCTTATCCCGCAGAAACAATGGCATAGGTTGACAGCGCAGATACTCTAGAGCTTCTCACAAATACACCTACCGTAGCCGAATCCCTGCTGCATAGCTTGGAGCAAATAGCGAGAGGGCTTGAACTGAAATTGAACAGAATCCATGCTTTTCAAACAAGGAGCCATCTCTACTTTAAAAGGCAAGCCTCTTAAATTCGTAGACGAATTCATATACTTTGGTAGCAGTATCTCATCTTCTAAAAGCGATGTCAACTTAGACATAGGCAAAATGTTGTCTGCCGTTGACAGGTTGTCGATCATACGACAATCTGACCTTTGATAAAACAAAACGCAAATTATTCCAATCTGGGTTGATATCAGTACTTCGGGACTCATACGAAACGCATAGAAAAGAACTCGATGGGGATTATACAAGAATGATACGTACTGTTTTAAATAAATCTTGAAAGCATTATCTCGCAAAACAACAGCTGTACAGCCACTTACCTCTCATCTTGCAAACCATCCGAGTAAAACGAACAAGACACGCTGGGCACTGCTGGGGAGTTATGAAAAAACTCATGTGACTCTGACATAGGGACGCGCCATAGTTGGTCAAAAAGTTGAGACTTACATTAATCAGCTCTGTGTGGGACACTGGATACAGTTTAAAAGACCTGTTATAGAGATAAAGACGGATGGCGAGAGAAAGTCAGGGATTACGTGCTATCAGACATATTTGATGATGATGATGATGATGACATGTATATATATACATACATATATTCATATTGATAATAAGTCCTTGCTAACATCGTAAGGAAATGGACACTGTGGCCAGAGTTCAAACCCTGGACGAGGTTTTTTACATTTCACGGAGCGCTTGGGAAATTTTGAATATATGTGTAAATTGAAGGGCAGACTGATTTCTTTAAGTTTGGTATGCAACTCGATCTAAGAGAAGGAAAACTGAATTTAAACCTCTTAATCTCTGCTTAAAAATATACTTTATGTCACGTCCTGCTCGTACAGAGGGGTTTGGTAAATATATATATGCATATGTTTACATTCATATGAGCATAGATACATTGACGTTTAAGCATAACAGCTTTTCTATATAATCCTTACGAGGTATGGTTTGGTTTGGTTTGGTTCCTTTGTTTAATGGCATATCAACCTTTGTTGGTTATTTAATGACAAAGCCATTCTCCGAGAAGAACAGTAGAGGTACTTTTTAATGCATAGCTGGGAGGATAAGGGGGTTCATACCTTTCCCAAGGGTATTTGCCCGAAAGTGAACATAATAGCACGACTGGAGTACGAACTCGTATACTACGATTCCGCAGCCCATCGTTTTAACCATTACACCACATTACACCACAAATACATTCACACAATCCCCCTTCGTACATACTATACACACACCACACGACACAAACGCACAAACACATAAATTACACACACGTATGTACAGATACGGTCGTGTCGATACTGCTGTATGGATGCACTGCTTGGACGCTAACTAAACGGTTGGAGAAGAAGCTCGACGGCAATTATACAAGAATGTTGCGATCAATATTGAACAGGTCCTGGCAGCAACACCCCACACAGCGCAAACTGTACGGCCACCTACCACCTATCACGAAAACTATACAAGCTAGACGAATTAGACATGCCGGACACTGCTGGAGAAGCTAAGACGTGATCGTAAGTGATGTGCTCTTGTGGACCCCCGCCTATGGCCAATCAAAAGCAGGACGACGAGCTCGAACATTCATACAGCAGCTATGTGATGATACGGGATGTAACCCTGAAGACCTGCCGAAGGCGATGAATGATAGGGAGACGTGGAGAGAGTGGGTCAGGGATATCCATGCTAGCCGCACGTCATGATGATGATGATGATGTACAGATACATACACCACACACACTCCGCTCTCTTGTTATATACACCACATACACAGACCACATACATAATCAAGCATACATACATACATACATACATAGATACTAAAACGTAAATGTTCTCGAATTTACGCATACACAAATATATCCAGATTGATGCCACACAAGTCCACGCATTTTTTTTTTCAAATCTTATGCTTATATCTTCATATGTAATAGTATTCATATCTGTATGTGTACCTGCCTAAAGACTTTTTCTAGATATACACAAAAACATTTACAAAGAAAAAAACGAATACTTATGATAGGCATTTTTTAATATATATATATATATATATATATATATATATATATATATATATAATTTCCTGGCATGCATATATCAGTTTCTTATGTTTTATTTATATTCGCATTTATCTAAAATAGAATCATACATTCACTTTCACCTTTATTTCTGTGAATTGCAAATGTATTTTTTCAGACAAATACAGACTATATATCTGTGACAGCTTACACATTGTACTGGCAGATATATGTTTTAATACATTATTTTACCATTCTTTATAAATGTCTTACGATCATATTTTTACAAAAGCACATCTTTCTTTACATAATAGCAGTACACATATTTATGGAAACCTATCGTTTTTCGATCACCTACTATCTTAAGATGATGAACGATTTTTCGGTAGGCGAGGGAACAAAATAAATTACGATATTTTGTTATGATTCTGTTTGGTTGGTTTATGGTATATTAAGATTTGTTACCAAAGTCAGATTTTAGAGCAAACAATTGAATAGTTTAAGTCAAGTAATGATAATCATATATAATCAATGAATCTGATTTATTTTTCCTTCAAAATGTATACATTGAAATTCGCAAATCTTTCGGTTGCTTGAGTATCACTGAATGTCGAAATCTAGGTCAATACAAAAATGAGACTGATGACCTTTCGCCTTTCGATTTTTTTCTATCATTAAGACTGTCAAAAAGGATTCTCATTCCACGGATAAGGAATTAGATTTGTTATTTTCTTGCCGATTTAATGATGTCAATCACTTGAAATTTTTTTGAAGAATAACTCACATTTCAGAAAATATTATCTTGATACAATCTTCAATAATTAGTAATTTTCTGTCCATTCAATCTAAATAGCGAAACGCATTTTTTGCAAGGATATGAAAGGAAACCTCTTGTGAAGAACATAACCTTTGCATGCTTTGGATTTCAAAAGCCCCATTTATGATAAAATATGGAGATAGCCGTGTGTGCGGGGCTTAAAATATTTTGACAGGATCCTATGAGTGAAGTAAGACTCTTCACATCAAAAAGGGCTGTTCTGGGCAGGAAATTAATCTGTACCTGATGGTGAAGCTTCGGGCAGAGAGATGAAAAATGTTGAGTAACCCTTCACTCCGATTATTTCCAGGTCTACTTTGTCTCATAGTTTTAGTGACAGTCAGAGTCCAATTATTCGGTTAAATACATCTTTTTAATAGTATTCGAAAGGGCCGTATGCAAAATAAATCAATTCTTAAGAAACTAAACAAAAATGTAAAAAGAAATATCTAGGCAAGATATAACCCGAGACGGTTTGATCGCCGTTAAAAATGAATAATGAATGTATACATATAGATATTTAACGTCCCAGTAGATGTATGTTGGTATAGTGGATAGAGTGTTCGCCAATGGCCCACGAGACTGGGTTTCAATCCAAGGTCGATTCATACTAAAAACTCAATAAATAGTTCTTGATGGCCACCTTGCTTAACACTAGGCATTATAAGGTACCGTTCCAGAGTAAAGTGGAACAAACTAGGGAAAGGGGTAGCACCCTCATATACACCATGGAGTAGTAGCTAATGTAAAAGGAGGCTTCGAATCGCCCTCGACTTCGGTCACCAACTTTACTTTAGATATATTTACAGTTATATATATATATATATATATATATATATATATATATATATATATATATATATATATATATATATATATATATATATATATATTCACGTATTTCAATACTAGAATAAGATTTCAAAATTCTTCTGATTGGTTTAACTTGGTTCCTTTTTTTAATTGTATATCAACTTTCATGGGTTATTAAATGCCAAAGACATTTTATAGAAGGGCAATAGAGGAACTTAACCCATTAGGGAGTTCTCATCTTTATCAAGGGCTAAATGTGAACGTAATAGCACTGCCAGAGTTTGAACTTGCTAACGACAAAGTCGTTGACGAGCGTGTTACCAATAACGCCAGGACGAATTCCCTTCTTTTCTGGGGATACGTAAATAATTTGTAAATATTCTAGCACTCCAGGATTTAAGGAGTCATTCTTTCATTGCCATTATTCTGTGAGAATTCCAGGAACAAATATATATGTTTAAAAGTAATTAATATCAGACAGGAAGACTTCAAAACAGACAAATCTGTACAAATTATTTGCATGACGACTAGTTATTTGAATCTATAATAGTTTATGTATAATTATAATTAGTTGTATAAAACTCTGTAATTGTTTGCTGAAAGAAAAGATTAACTACAGTAAAAATAACTATTTACTTTACCATAAAAAAAAGACTGAGAGGCGATCTAATCAAAACTTTCAAAATAATACAATTTGTAACTATAGTAGATATTTTTTCAATATTTCTCCTTGAACTAAAAATTTACTGTCAGAAAAGATTTTAAAGAAATATGTCTACCAACCAATTGGATTTTTTTGCTAATAGAGTAAAATATTTTTGAGCAAATTGCTTAATCAAATAAAAAAGAACGATAGTGAAAACCATTTTCAGATTAAATTAGATCATTTCAGAAAAAAATGGTAAGAAAGTTATTTTGAGAGGGAGTTTTGGGGAAATATTGGAAGAATTACTTAAGAGAATTCGATCAGTATATTGATATTGTATGAATAATGTATATGTCCTGCACAACAATTCTTTGTATAAGCTTGATGTGAGAAGATAGCAAAAAAGCAACGATACCCATAAAGGCATGATAAATAAAGCAATGATATACCGTAAAAAAACATCTCTCAAGGCATTAAAAGAAAACATCTTTAAGTTTTTTGTTTCTTGAAAATGTGCCGAGATCATAAAATATCAAACGATGCAACGTGGAGGGGTACTTGATTACATTTTTTCTTGTAGATAAGTGTTAAGCTATATTTAAATCGACTGTGAAAATTCATAAACAGGCTATGACCTATGATTTGTAAAATGTTGAGCATCATTCAATAGAAAGCGGGAATATTCAAAAAATATATGTTTTTCTTTTGAGAATTATTTTCCATATTGTGTATTATTTGAAATTGGTTTATAGAAAAATTATTTTAATCTCTCAAAATATTTGTTTTGAGAAAATGCAAAATGGTGGCAAATAAAAAATAGTGCGTCAGGTTTGTACAGAGATCAGTGATTATATTTTTGGTTGCGGAAAATAACAAACTGTGTGAATTTTTTAGAATAATGTATGATGTCCACCGGGACGGTGGTTTTAGTAAAATAAATGTTTACAAATGGACTAACCATGTAATAGCCAGTCGAAAAGACAGTCACTAAATCTCCGATAATGAAAAGTTTCATGGAGCATTGTTAAGATGTAACGTAATTGAACGGCTCATAGAAAGTTGAAAGAATAAATAAATAAATAAATAAATAAATAGATAAAGCAGACAGCAGTCCTCGAATAACAAGGCCGAGGCATACGTGGTAATTAAAAATGACTAGGGAGGACTAGAGGTCCGAGAATCATTTGCGCATGTGCACAGGAAACGGATATGGTTCTGCTCCCAACACGACAGGCGGAAGTGAGGGGGCTACTTTTGTCCTTTTCGAGAGTCGACAGCGAGATGCGAGAAGGTAGAGACGTCTGTAGAACTCTGGCCACGAAGATGTAAGGAACGGAGGTTTACGCACCCCAAATTCTGGCAGATGGTGTCAAACGAAACGGATAAGCATGTTAGAACCAGGAAAAAAATCAAGATCTGTGTCTGCTCATTATTTTCTCACTAAGATATGTTGCTTAATTTTGTCTAGTTGACGATCGTCTCATGCTTCTATATTGTCTTTCTTTCTATCGGTGGCTACTTGCTACCTTGTAGTAAATAAAACTTTGGCGTGCGTTTAACAGTTTCGTATTCGTCAACTTGTAACTAGGGCGAAGTCATCATGGAGGGTCTAAAGTCGCTTTAGTGCTGCTATGGTACACAGTACAGAAGGTCATACTGACAGACCTCTGGTTCATAAAAAAAGTCATTACTGTTGATTTCCTGGAAAACACGGGCAACTATTGGCAGATCTTTCAACTGCCAACTACTTGGGTCAAATTCACATTTACTTAATGGCCTAAGCATTACACATATTAGGTATGAGCTGATATTCTGTTTAGTCGCGGAAGAGTCTACCTTGTGTAACAGTTACAAAATTGTAGTAAACAAATTCGCGCTTCTGTGGCACAATAACGTTCACTTTCTGACTATTACCCTGTCGGAAGTTATTTTACAATTTTACCAACCAATGAGAAGGAAGAACACTTTGTTTAATATTTTTCTTCATGGTAATAGTAATGAAAAGTTTTATAGCAACTACCCCTTCCTTTAGATACCATAAGTGGTGGGGAGAGAGGAGCTCTGCAAACACAGTGAGATCATTTTTGATATAACGTTTCAGGCTAAAGAAAGCCACATGTATTTGAGATCAAATGGACATCTCACAGAGACATTTAATGTATTTCTGTGTATTATGTACTAATCAGGATTAAATAACATTGATAGATGTGGTGCTTTCTGTAAATAGTATTCTATATTGCTTCCATAAAGGAATTCTTATTTGTTTACGGTAAATGCGCATTCTGTTGCCGTCTTTGAAACTATATGTAATTGAAGAAAATGAAAGAAAAATTTAAAAAAAAAGCACTAACAATTTTACATGTGGATTCATTTAGATACTGATAGATAGACTTGAAAAATGTCAAATTAGATTACCCAGGGAGTATATATATATATATATATATATATATACTGTGTGCGTATATAAGGTCCATGAATATAATCTGATATTAGCAAATGAAATAATGTAATGGAATAAAAAAACTTAATGCTGACATGCTATGATATATTTTAGCTCTACCGTTGCGTATTTTGGATTTGTATATCAATTTTGTTACCGTGCATATAAACATTTGCATTTTGATTTAGTTTATATTTAAAGATACAGAGCTGTATAATTATATATATATATATATATATATATATATATATATATATATATATATATATATATATTGTCATTCACAGCCTTTTTCGATATATCACAATATTCTAGTGTGGTTTGAACGGTAAATCGATTACAGCTTGGATTGAAACCAGTCTGACTTTATGTCAGTCGGACATCGTACTTCAGAGACATACTCATTATCAGCCTCAGTGAAGGAATTTTATACACATAATCTTTCTACATTGTCGACTACCAGTGTTATGAAATAGCCGAGGGATTTCGGTTCATGCCTTTGAGTTCAGTTAGGCTGAGAACCTTTCGGCTCAGCACATGGGTTGGTTGGGTGTAAGATTGAAGCAGGTGTTAACGCGGGTGCGCGCAAGCGGATGGAGGTGTCACTCAGATGTCATAACAGTCTGAGACGATACTGGGTGACAAGGTGCGGGTGACGTCACGCACCGGAAGCACGCGGAAGTTTGTGTGAGAATTTGAAGAAAATAAGGGTCGGGTTTTGGACGCAAAACGAGAAGGATCGATGTTGGAGCTCGCAGGCGCAAGGTGAACTTGCGCCCTACGTGGCGGGGGGGGCGCTCGAGTTGGGGGCCAAATGAATAAGACAGCATAGAAGATTTTTTCTCTTCTCCTTACGTCGAAACCTTTAACTCAAAGTTAATAAAAAGGTTTCGTACCTGAACAAGAAGTAGTTACGTGTTTTTGAGATTCCTGTTCTTTATATATTCTATCGTTATGAACATTACATGTCTATTTCGCACATGGCCATATTCGTGTATATGGCTACGCAACACCTGGAGTGCTTAATACTTGCAAAGAACTATGCTCTTAGCCTCTGGTGACCGACAAATTTTTTGGTCTAGAGTGCTCAACCCATAGAGGGGAGCATAAGAGCGTTGGTAGTCAGTGTATTTATATTTATTCATTATCATTATATATATACATATATATACATATATATTGTCATTCACAGACAAATTCTTTCGCTGCATCTTCACACTTCAGTATGGCTAGATACGGGAGACGCTTCAACCTGGGATCCAAACTCTGGTGACTTTACACACACACACACACACACACACACACACATAAATATATATATATATATATATATATATATAGAGAGAGAGAGAGAGAGAAAGAGAGATAAATTGATAACAAGGCAATCCAAGTAGAAGGAGAGATTTATTGAGAAGTAAAGTCGACACTAGAGCGTTTCGGTTCTAATGATCCATCATCAAGACTATGAGGCAATGGTATTAATTATATTAAATCAACGATGGATGTTTAAAAATAGTATCATTCCTTGTAATCGATAGTTGTGCACTCTTGCGAGGAATTACCGGTTGCGACCTAATGAATTGAACACTCTGGTAGCAGTTAAGTATATATATAATCAAAGGAAAATAATACATATGCCTTAGTTTCTAACACCTATGATGAAGTTGCCGATAGCTCTGTGGTAAGATATCCGACCGGCGTAAAGTCAGCTGGGTTTCGATCCCAGCTTGAAGTGTCTTGGATGTCTAGTCATACTGCGGAGTTGTGATGTAACAAAACAATCTGCATGTCACGATGATATATATAAGTAAGTAAAGTAGGCGACCATAGTCGAAGGTGATCCGAGGGTTCCCTTTTCGATAGTTTACTACACCAAGGTGTAGGGGAGGGCGCTATTCCTTTCCCTGAATTGCTCCACTTTACCCTTGATCCGTACCTTACAATGCTGAGTGTTAAGCAAGGTGGCATCAAGTACCATTTTTTGAGTCTTTGGTATGACTCGACCAAGGATTGAACCCAGGTCTCCCGGGCGATTGGCGAACACTCTAACCGCTAGGCCAATGTCCGGTATATATATATATATAGATAGATAGATAGAATGCTATCTATCTATCTACCTTGCCATATCATCCATCCTTCTTAGTAAACATTCAGTGTGCACATATAGCTGAAGAAATAAGTCGGTCATAACTGGTGAGTCAATGTACACGGGCCAACTGGGGAAAAGCGCTGAGAAGATCGTGGCTGCCTCTACTTCAGGGCCTAAAAATATTGTTCGTCTTAATCTGATGTGAAAAAAAAAAAACAGATGGTTGTACAGCTGCTGTTTTGTGGGGGTGCTGCATCCAGGATTTGTTCAAACCATCACGTAACATTCGTTTGTTCTTCCCATGAAGCTTTTTCTCCAAGCATTTCGTTTGGATTAGGCTGCTGTACCAACAAAATTGTACCGATATGGCTCCAGCTTGTTTTTTTTTTTTTTTTTTGTTTGGTTGGGTTGGTTTATGACATAATAAACAATGTTGTTTATTTAATTAAAATACTGTTTATTTATATATATTGAATATATATGATTTGTAAACACATTTTTAAATGAGCATGAGCTCATGTTTTGCAAACAGTTAAATAGTTTCAAGTATTGCTATGTATAATTAAATTAAGCATCAGCCATTTGTTAATACACAATTAAACAACCAGGCAGTTCTATTTCCAAGAATTCAATTTAGCATAAGTTATTTGCTTTCATTCAGTTTAAATGTCAAACAGTTTTATTTGACCCCTAAATAAGACCCTATCATTCCGGGTCAGCGTTACCAGGGAGCGATGATAATGAAGGGGTACTCTGTATTCCATAAAGCTCGAGCATTAGTGGAGTCTCACCAGCGGCTTGTTTAGTGTCATATGCAGGACACTCGGTGTTACACCTCTGCAGAGATTCACTCGGTGTATACAACAGTTTTTTTCTTAGTTTCCTTCTTAGGGAAATAAAAACGTTCATGGGTTATTTTATGCAAAAGCTATCCATGTAGTAAAAAAAAAAAAATTAGCGTCACTATTTAACTTATGGCTTGAAAAGATTATATATTTCCAGCTGTTTTTCGCTTTTCATTTTCGTTTTAATTTAGTCTATTCCAGATTTTTTTCAATTTTTATCTTTGGTATTTTTTTCATCTCTTTTTTTCCATCTTCTTCAAAAAATCTCTCTCTTTTTTCTATTACTTATACAATAAACGATTTAACCTATCTATATCTTTATTTTAATCCACTATTTCTTCCTAAGGAATCTTTTTTTTTGCCTAGGTTTTTCACTTCACCTTCTTGTCAGTTCATCTTCTCCATTTCTTTTGGAGACTGTCTACCCTTTCCGTTTCTTTTTCTTTATTTTCTTACCACCGAGACTATTATCTAGAGATGCACTGACCTTACAAATCCCGTTGTCGGCCATATGTCAACTCAATGTTAATCAAATTTGTCTATCAGAACAATTTGCTTATTCTAGTTAACTCAATCACAGAGATTACGGTGGAAACTTCCACAAGATCAAAATAAAGCTTTTTCTGGATCTGACTTTACTGGTTCGACGATGTAAATACTTGTCCTAGGTTACGCATAAATCATCTGTAAGTTTACAATTACATATTACAGTTCACACGCACACGCAGAATCACACATCTATATATATATATATATATATATATATATATATATATATATATATGTACGCATATAAATATGTATTTATGTATACCCGTGTGTCTGTGTGTATGTATTAAAATAAATGGAGATACACACATACGTAAATTCACCCTCCCATATAGAGATAGATAGATAGATAGATGTTGGGATGAATATTCGCCTACTGGTATATGTAAATTTATTAGCAAGTTGATGTTTTAAGATATTTTTTGTATATCATAACGTGCCTTGCTATTCTAATGCACTTAAATAAGATACTATTTACCCAACCCCTCCGCTCGGGCAGGATATGACACAAGGTCAGTTTTTAAGCGGAGTTTAACAGGTTTGAATTCAGAGTTTTCCTTCTCCTAGACTAGTTGCCTAACCAAGGCTGAAGAACCTAGTCTGTCCTACTATTTACCCATAGCTGGAGGGAGAATAATTGGATTCATACCTTTCCCAAGGGTATTAGTGCTATGTGAAATGCAATCAGTCTCGTCCAGGATTTGAAATAAGATACTTTATATTCTTTTAAGTTTTATCATGTTCTAAATTATATTATGAAAGACCCTGTAAGCTCCCATAGGTTTCAAGAACTTTCAGATATCTACGTGTAAAATTAATCCAGAGACATGAGCTTTGCTTATATGGATTTGTAAGTATGTATCATTTTTTAAAGTTTGCCATGGCTAATCTTTTTTTATGCAATTGCATCCATATCCATATCCATAAGCAACATAGAATGATTGAGCCAGATCACATTTTCACAATCTCCAGAGCACCCCTTAGCATTCTAGCCGACTACTATACTATTGTTTATTGTATGATTTAAAATCTTTCTCGATGTTTCAATCTTCCTATTCTTATCACAAGGGACAATTTCTTATACAACAACAATTATAAACGCAAATGTTACTCATATATTCCGAAGGTAGAACGAATTGTCTTGACATAATTTCCATTTTCCTCTTCCTTTGTCTTCAAATCTATTTATCTGTTGAAACACATCCCCGACTCGAAAGGATGTTATATCTTTATTTTTTTAATTTATTTATTTTAAGCAAAAAAAAAAAAAATTGCTTATAATAAATTGGATCGGTCTGATTTAATTGGGTTGTCAGTCTGGACCAGAAAGTAATTGTATTTTATTTTGAAGAATAGTTTACAGTTGTTTCTTTTTCTTTTCTTTTTTGTTGTTTAGTTTTCTTCTTTGTTTTTATTTTTCTACTTATTTTTTTTTTCTTTTTTTACATATTATTTGTTTGCATGGCTGGATCCAAATTGCATAATTACCAGCGTGTCATTTTTTCTACCTTATTGTGTTTGTTTTTGCATTTCATTTAGGCCGGCTGACTGCGTTCATTCATAACATGGTTTACATATTGTCTTTTCTATTCAGTGTGACATTTGCTGCTTTGTATTGGCAATATTTCCTTTGATATAATTCGTTCTGATGGATTTATTCTGAGCTACAATCATAAAAGTTTGTTTCTCTTCCGTGTCGTCATGATGTCTAGGTGACTTCCTTTTTTTACGTTTTATTCTCTGTTTATCTTTGAATAAGTATGTGGAATTTCTTCATTGTCTATGTTTCTTTACTTTAGTTTCTCATTCTCCTTTATTTGTTGTTTTTGTGTCAACTTCATTGCAATTTTTAGCGGTTGTCATTATACTTTCTTTGATCTATGTTGTCTGCATTGTAGGTTCTGTCAGAATAGCCTGTACGCAGTGTTTTATAGAGAGGAAACCAAATACATTTTCTCAGCTTTTTACAAAAAAAAATCTAATGTTTAATCTCAAACATTATGCATCGTCAATATTTTTTCTTCTATAGGTCAGTTAATTCAATTCTTTTCCAAAATTCTCCATCAATTTTTGGATACAGGTATATAGCCAACCCTTCTTCCACGGTCAGAATACGAGAGGAGGTAAATTCTTAAGCGGTTATTATTATTATTATTATTATTATTATTATTATTATTATTATTTGAGATCAGATTTCGGTGATAGTCTTGCACTAGAATCTGAGTGACATCAACTCTCGTCATGTCTCCAGGACTCTTCTTAATATTCTGGCTGATCTCAGTTATGCAGAAGTTTGGACGGTCTCCACTCGTCTTTTTATTTCCAATTTCTCCAGTCCATTTATTATTCTTTTGGTGACTGTACCAAGAGCACCAATGATGATTTGTTTAAATATCACATTCATGTTCCACAGTCTTTTTCAGTTCCCTCGTAACGTCAAGGTAGTTATTCTTTTTTCACTTTCTTTAAAATTTACTCAATGGTCAGACGGGACAGCAAAGTCTACAATTCAAGTTCACTTTTTTGTTGATTATTATAAGGTCCGGTTGTCAGGCTGAGATCAAGTAATTTGCTTGGATGTTAGAATCCCAGAGGAGTTTGTGTATGTTATTCTCTAGGACTACTGTTTGGTTTTGCATATACCATTTGTTCATATGGTTAAATTGAAATTTCTTTCACAATTCCCAGCGTATCATTTTACCCACCAATTTGTGTCTATTCTTATTCTGTTTCTGGGCTAATTTGCTGCACTCGCTTATTCTGCGATTTATCCTTTTGTATTTATCACAACATAATCTACATTTGCTGTTTTGTTGCGTCTAAACTCTACGTGCTTTTAGATGATTAGTCCTGATAGCGTTGTTTTGAGCTGCTCTGAGGAGAGATTCCGTTTCTCTAATTATTATATTTATCATTATTATTTTGATTCATGAGAGTTTTTTCACATCAGCGTTAGCTGATGGTTTTTCACTGGCGTCTGAGTGACAGATACTCTCCTCAGGTCTTCAGGACTCATCTCAGGATTCTGGCTGTTCTCAGCAATGCTGTTGTTTGGAGAGTCTCTACCCGTCCGCCAACTTTCAAGTCCTCCAGGACTTTCAATAATCCTTTAGTTACTGTGCCTAACGCACCAACCACATTAGCACAATCGTTACTTTCATGTTCCACAGCGTTTTAAATTCTCTAGCTAGGTCGAGGTACATATTCTTCTTTTCACTTTCCTTCAGATTTATTCTGTGGTCCGCCGAGACAGCAAAGTTGACAATTTTGCACATTCTCTGGTCTTCTGGCCGGGATTAGGTGATCCGTTTGTATTTTAAAGTCCTATTGGAGTTTATGCGTGTCATTTTCTAGGACAGGTGCTGGGTTGTGCATATACCATTCTATTATTATTATTATTATTATTATTATTATTATTATTATTTTGATATTCATTGTGAGTTTTTCACACCAGTGTAAATAATGGACTTTCACATGAATCTGAATGACAGGACTCTTCTCAGTATTCTTACCGATCTCAACGATGCCGTAATATGTATGGTCTCGATTCTTCATCTGATTTCCAAATCTTTCAGTCCCCTTACTAAACCTTTTGCGACAGTTCGATGTACACCATTTACAGTTGGTATCACTGTTACCCTCATGTTTTCTTAGTCCTCTAGAAAACTATAAGTACGTGTCTCTTTTTTGCTTTCTTTGATTGTCAATTGGTGGTCCGCTGGGACAGCGAAATCCACTTTAGGAAAAGTTGACTCTCTCTATTTCTTTTTATTTTATTTATTTATTTATTTATCTATTTTTGTTTACATTATTAGATCTAATCTTCTTTGTTTTATTCTAAACTCCCAGAGAATTTTGCGTGTCTCATTCTCCAGGACAGATTCTACTTTGTCAATATAGCATTTAGCTGTTTAGTCAAATTTCAATATCTTGCACAATTCCATGTAGATTACTTTACCAACCCAGTCATGGATAGCCTTTGCTCTTTTTTTATACTAGTGTCTTACATTCATTTATTATATGATTAATGATTTTGTCTTTATCCCCACATAAAATACACTTGCTACCCTGTTGCATATAATTGATGTTCACTTTGATATAATTTGTCTTCATGGTCTACTTTTTCTGGTTATTAAAATAGATACACTTTTTCTCTTAAAGCTTCCCTCTCATAGCCATATCCATATATTCCCGTGTGTGATTTCGTTAGTTTGTTGCTTGAAATATCCATACAGCTGTTTTTCTTCCTATTTTTGTTTCTTAATTCTTGTTGCTCTCTTTGTCTTTATGTTGCATATGCAGTACTGGCCGTTTTTTCTTTGCTTTTTGTGATGTCTTCCACACATGTTGATATTGATACTTCTGAGAAATCTTCAATGCTGGCGAATCTTCTTCCTCCTTCTTTTCTAGACACAGATAGTTTATCGATATCATCTCTCGACAGTAGGGCCTTGTCATCGTCATCAAATTTCTTGTTCTCTGGTTTATCTATCTGAGAACTCAGTAAATTACTCACTACCGTTTGTTAAATCATACAAGGGAGACAGCCAAGGTATTTATCCCTTTGATGACATTTCCAGCTCCAAAGCCTGGTTTCGTGAAGTTTCCTCTTTTGTCTGCAATGTTCTTTTGCTATTTTTTCTTTAATCTTCACTTGTTTGATGTTGTCCGCTTCCAAATTTCCAAATCGTTGTAAGTAAAAAAGTAAAGTTGGTGACTTTAGTCGAGGGTGACCCTAAGGCTTCCTTTTCGATGGATACTATACCAATGTGTAGGGAAGGGCACAACTCTTTTCCCTAGATTGCTCCACTTTACTCTTGATCTCTACCTTATAATGCTGAGTATTAAGCAAGGCGGCATCAAGTACCATTTTTTGAGTCTTTGGTATGACTCAATCTGGGATTGAACCCTGATTTCCCGGGCGATTGGTAAACACTCTAACCATCATGCCAATCATTTTCTCTGAGCAATATTATTATCATTATTATTATTGGTTTTTATGTCTCTTTGGCCATCTCTACCTTTTACTATCTTCCCACATCAACTTCTAAATAAAAATAATCTTTGCACAGAACATTTACAGTAAGTAAAGCTGATTTGAATTCAGAAATCTCCTTCTTGACTGATTGCCCAATCAGGCTAAAGAAAACAGTCTGTATAGCTATTTACATATAGCTTGGGAGTGGGCGGAGAAAAGGTAGAGTCATCCATTTTCCAAAGGCATTAGCTGTAAGAGAAACGCAAAAATACTCGTCCAGGATTTGAACTCGGGTCAAATTTGATATAGATTTTACTTTGAAACTGCACAAAAGTAAAATGTAATGGTTATTTTATTAACAGAATAGCGTTAGAATTTACTGACTAAAGAAATAGAGTCAGTTTTACTCTAATTTAAATGTTGATAATAATAATCCCGCGGTATCTGTCTTTAAGATCACTTCTGCATTCAAGATCACCTGAATCGCTCAAATTTAAGTGGGAAAATCAAATCCTCTATTGTTGGCCCTGACAGCAACATTTTTGTCGATTGATTGATTTTAATATGATGTAAATCCTTCTTTATGGCTAGTGAATAGGGAATCACGTACATTAGACAGTTAGATTTACACTTTTGCTTAGCTGTTTCTTAAAAGGGTTTTTTAAACGGTTGTATGATATCCAGCATTCTTATCTCATACAAATGATTTGTAAACATATTCATATGACTCATAGATGGGAACCTAACTGGTACAACCACAGCTCGTTAGAGTTTTCCTGAGTGTAATGGCAAGTATGAGGTACCAAACACCCACCTAGATCTTCTGAACTAGTCTCACCACGAGATACAGTTTAATATCCTTAACAGGATAAACCCTTTTTTGTGGTGGGGTACCTTTCTGAGCTTCAGAAAATACAGTCAGATTATTCTTCGTCGTGCCGACAAACTGCATCACTGTTGTATTCAAAGTTCATAGGAAAATCAATCAACTAAGCAAAATATGTTTCAAAGGTGAAAAACAGAAAAAAAGACTTACTCTTATATAGAACGTTGACGATAAATCTATTTTAAAATTTGAAGAAATAATCAATTTGAATTTCCAGAAGGCTATGAAAATCTGATTGGTTTGTTAGTTTGTGTTTTATGACATATCAACCTTTTTACGTTAACCGGACCATTAGCCGAATGAGTAGAGTGTTCGCCAATGGTCTGGGAGACCGGCGTTCGATCCCAGGTTGAGTCATACCAAAGACTCAAAAAATGGTAATTGATGCCACCTTGATTAACACTCAGCATTATAAGGTACGGATCAAGGGTAAAGTGGAGCAATCCAGCGAATAAAGTACTGTCCTTCCCTACACCTCAGTGTAGTTAGTAATGTAAAGGGAGCCTTCGGGCTACCCTAGACTGCAGTTGACAACTTTACTTACTTTAATGCCAAATCCATTTTTATAAAGATTAACAGTTCTATTTCAAACAATTCAGTTTAACATAAGAACGCAGTTTGTAAAAAGCATTTCAATTTCAACCTATTAAGTTTTGTTATAGTTTCATTTCAAACAATTCAGTTTGTATAGTTTTTCTTTTGTTCATACACAGTTAAATTTCAAGAACAGTTCTCTTTCAAACAATTCAGTTTAGCATAAAAAAGGTCAATGTCAAACAATTCAGTCTAGCATAGGTACGGAGTTTAAATGTCAAAACTGTTCCATATCGAACAAGACAGTGTAGCAGAACTACTCAGTTTAAATGTCAAAACAGTTCTCTTTCAAGCAATTCAGATAAGCATTCAGTTCTATTTGACTCATAGATATCAGGTGCTACCACTCCGAGTAAGAGGGGACCTGGTAGCAATGGCAATAAAGGAGTGTTATATAGTCATCTACAGCATCATGCAGCATCATAACGACACAATAATAGACAGACGCACGATGATAAAGACGCAGTAATAAACGGCGCACACAGAAAGACGCAGGAAGACTTCTTTATAAAATATTTTACCTCTCACTTTATTTGTAAGGTTTCGAAAAGGGTTACGCAAAGGTTGCGTGTGAGAGGGAGCTAGAGACCGAACATAACTGAAATATTTTGACCCCAAAGTTATGGCCGTCAGCGTTGTGTCTTTCTCATTCTCCATGGCTGCTCAACCGGTGCCCTGGAATCCACTGTCGTGGGTGCTGGCTTTCCCTACTACTCTCGTCTATCTCCGCCTCCATCTATACTGCTTGCCCTCCTTCTAACCTGTCTTCCTTCTGTTCAATTCGTCGGCCTTATATTACCGTCAAACTCCCACGCGTGATATGGACACGCATCCACGCCTCCGCAACTTCTTCCGATATCTGGCGACCGGGATGTATCACTTCCACTTTCTTTGGAATGGCCTGTGTGATCGTCATCGAGCGGAAATAACTGTCATCCAGTTCAGAGGTCACTCATTCCGGTGCGTCAGTCTATGAGAGCATAATGGGATTTTTTTTTACCTCGTCCCATTTCATCAGCCAATTTCCGCCCACACGATTTCCTCTCATAACTGCCATTAGAATGTTTCACCTCCTTCCGGTGTTTCACCTTCAATGGCATTTTTGGCCGGGTCAAAAGGTCAAAACATAACAGGAGTACTCCGCATTCCCAAAAGCTCCAGCATAAGTGAAGCCTCACAATCAGATTGTTTAGTGAAATATCCAGGACACTCATCGTGAGGGGTTTTACACTCCTGCAAAGATGTAATCGGTGTATTCTACAGCCCCAGCCGACTGGGCAAATGTCTGATTTGATTGGATTTTATGGCATGTCAAACATTTTAGGTTATGTAATGCCAAATCCTGTTTAAACACACACACACACACACATACACACACACACGCGCACACACACACACACATATATATATATATATATATATATATATATATATATATATATATATATATATAATTTGTAAATACGTTTTGTAGATAAGTCTTGAACGAACCTGAGGTCTTTTTTTTCACACAGTTAAATCGTTTAAAATATTGCTATATGATATACACAATTTAACATCAGTCATTTGTTTACACACAGATCGTTCTAATGGACCCATTGATAGGACCCTATCAGGTACTACCATTCCGGGTCAGAGTGAGCCTGGGAACAACTGCAGTGAAGGGGTACTCTGCATAACCCAAACTTCAGCATAGGTGAAGCCTCACGGTCAGATTGTTTAGTTTCATATCCAGTACATTCGTTGCGGGTGGGATCTTAGTTCTCTGCAGAGATGCAGTCGGTGTATCCTACTGCCCCAGTGTCGTGTGCTTTCAAAATCTGAGAATCAGACCTTAAAAGGATATATTTGATGAAGATAATTAATAAATAAAAAAGAAGTGTTTACTGACTTCAGATATTTATTTAGGGGAATGTTAATCAATATACTTCTCGGTGAAGGCGTATATTGCTTTATATTATTAAATAAATAAATATCTTCTGACTGGTTTGATCATTCATCAGCTCTCTGGGTGAATAGTTGGATAGACTGTGTTCTTTAGCCTTGGTGGAGGAAATCTCTGAAATCATAACAACTTTACTCCGTTTAAATGATCTTGTGTTACAATCTTATTTGTGCGAAGGAGTTGGATAAAATCAAATGTTTACAAGCGCCGTGAGTGAGTGGTTTATCAATTACGAAGCGAGCAGATATGTGAGTTCTTGGATTTGATAAAAAGTCTTCACAGACCCAGAGATAATAAAAAGGATCGATTTAACGAAGGATGTGGTCAGGCTCCAGTTCAAAGAAAACAAGACAGTCGGAAAGTCTAAAAGACAACGAATGTCTGAGAGCAAAAACGTAACTTCTTATTCTCAGTTATACAAGATACGTAAGACTCGGAAGAAAACAAAATTGGTCTCCGTTCAAGAAGTTTACTACTGTTGTTGATTTGCTTCCATACCATCCAAAAACCTAATAGCTTGTTTCTTCCAACGGACGGAATCCCCGGTAATCAACCCAATAATCTTTTGTAATTCACGGATTATACTCAACTATGTGATGATACGGGATGCAACCCTGAAGACCTGCCAGAGGCGATGAATGATAGGGAGACATGGAGAGAGAGGGTCAGGGATATCCGTGCTAGCTGCATGACATGATGATGATGATGATGATCTTAAGTGCATTATTGTCCATAATGTGTACACCTCACAGTTTTTCATAATCCTTTTTTTTTCTTCTCAGGTTTTTCGCAACTGTAATAAAAAGGTATCTAACCCCCCCAAAAAAATCATTAATGAGTGTTCATAACCAAACACAAAATCCTTGAATCTTAATAGCAAAAAAAGACATTGTCCCACCTCTGTAACAAATAGAAATTACACCCCCACCACACAAACATATATATATATATATATATATATATATATATATATATATATATATAAAGGCAGTGTAAGAGAAGGAGAAAGAGATACACATATATACTTATGAATGTGTGTGGGTGTGTATGCATATGTGTTATGTATGTTTTTGCACTGATACATAATATTTTAGTTACAGTTTATTGTTTATCTTAGTTTAATTCGTAAAGTTTGATTATAAATTCAGACTGATAATCTTTCGATTTGATTGTAAAAATTCCCAATAGAAAAAAATCAAATCATGTTATGTTTGGTTAAGAAAAGAATTTTTTCTTCTTAAGAAACTGTCAGGGCTGTACTTTGGGCGATAAGAAACACCGATAAAGAAATTTAAAAAATCCCATAAAATATTTGAATTGTTAGTTATGATATGAAGGGTAGTTTTTCTGATAGATTATACGAATAAAGTTTAGAATAAGGAAATATCTGATTCTGATGATAGGATAATTAGGAAAAAAATATTGAAAGAGCCACCAAGAACATTAAAAGAATAGGTTAATATAATAAATACTTTTAGCAAGTGAATTACTTTTTTAATACTGTAAGCCGTTTAACGCTGTTAATTTTTTCTTAACTAATTAAATTAATAACTGAGAGAGAATATGTGCGATAACATATAATTTTAACAATCCTCCGTGTTGCTGGAAGACTATTGAAAATCTTATGCAAAATTCATGAACTTAAGTGGGTACTTACGTGATATTGTAGTCTCCTGTGTAGCAATATAGTCTATGTTAATGGAATCTATACATTTAAGTGTAAACATTTAAATATATTGTAATGACATTGTATGCATATACATCGTGTATAAGAAAGTACATTAACGTATAACACCTTTGTGTTTGAGCAAGTTACCACTGGAAATCTACGTTCCAAGTCTTTTGTTCAAGCACATATCTTTAAAAAGGATTATGGAGCATGAGGAGGAGCAATCAACTTACTGTTAAATCACGCATAAAAGTAACGGTTCTTACCCGATAACTAAAGTTTAAGCGGCAATGAACCGTTTCAGTACTCAAGTAGTTTTTCACGTAGTAGCATCACGTTCTCTAAGCGAACTAACAATTGTATATCACTCAAGCCCAAACTTAGAAAATTACATAAAAAGTGACCCTTTAAAGTACCAATAAATTTTCTATAATAACTATTTTCCATGATGAGGTTAGTTCTTTATGCAAAATTATGTTCAACAAATAAAGTTTTTTGATGACAGAAGGAAAGAGAAGACACATGTCGTCTCACATTTTAAAAAGAGTTGTATTAACACGTCTTGTAAAATTGTTCATGAAATATGCAATTTTCGACAAATATGAAACAATATTGGGCCTCATTTTATCATTTTATATTTGCTTAATTTCCACACCAATAATCATCATCATCATCATCATCATCATGTCGTGCCACCCGCACGGATATCGCTGACCCTCTCTCGCCACTTTTCCCTATCGTTCATCGCCTCCGGCAGGTCTTTACGTATCTTTACATAGCTGCTGTATGTATGCTCGAGCTGGTCGTCCCGCTTTTGCTCGGCCATAAGTGGGGGTCCATAGGAGTACATTACTCATGAGCTCGTCTCTGCTCCTCCAGCAGTGTACTGCGTGCCTGGTTCGTCTAACTTGGATAATTTTCGTGATGGGAGGCAGGTGGTCGTATAGTTGGTGCTTTGAGGGGTGTTGTCACCAGGACTTGTTTAATATTGCTCGCAACATCCTTGTGTAGTTGCCGTCTAGCTTCTTTTCGTCCAGGTGATGCATCCATACAGCAATATCGATATGACCGCTGCTTGGAAAAAACTGCGTTTCATTTTATTAGTCAGGTCTGATTTTCATATGACCGATAGCTTATCGATAGCTATCCATGCCTTCGTTAGCCATGTGTCGATGTCTTTTTCAGTTGATGAGACACTGCTTCCTAGGTAGCTGAATTTGTCAACCAGTTTCAGAGAGGTTCCGTCTAGTGTGGAAATGTCGCCTGCTTGATTAAAGCACATATATTTAGTTTTGTGTGCATTGAAATGGAGGCCAATGCCTACGGTGGCTCGTTCCAAACTATGCAGTAGTGTTTCAGCTTGTTTGGGTGTATTTGCTAGTAAAGCTATGTCATCGGCGTAGTCGGCGTCGGTAATTGTTTTTGCGGGGTGTCTTCTGCTTCTTTTCTTTGTCAGCTCGAAGCCGTTCTCTCTGATTTTATCGATCGACGTTCAGGAGATTATAGATGGAGATTAAGAAACAGTTTCTATCTTGCTATACCTGGAATAGTCAAAAGAAATCCTTTACTTATTTCTATTATTTTTTTATATTTTTCTTAAATCAGCCTTCATCATCATCATTTCTTGTTCATGGATACGAAGTTCGCAGACACTTGATCGTCCTCAGTTCCTACCGTCCATCGATCTCGGAAGTTTCTCGAAATTGTATCCAGAGTCCGCTCAGATATAAGTCCTTGTTGGTCAGCCGACATTGGCGTACCCATTTGTCGGAGACAAGAAGGCCGTCTTAACATCTCCAGCAGTACCGCGTATGCTTTGTTTGTCTTATTCGGATTGTTTGTGAAAGGTTAAGTGTGTGGTCAGCCGCTGTTATCAACGATGATGCATCAAGAAGTTCACAAAAGCACTTAGAATTAATGTCTTGTTCCCTTCTAGCTTTTTCTTAGCGCATTTCTTTAGAGTTCAGGTGGTACATTCATACAGTATTACTGAAAAAGAAATCCTGTATCATTTTACCTGAAGCCATATTTGCATATGAACGATAACATATCAATAGCAGTTTAAACTTTCGTGAGGCTTCTGTTAACATCGTTGTCAACAGATAAGATAGAGCTGCCGTAATATGAGAACTGTAATAGTTATCGTCGTAGGAAATGGACACCGCGACACGAGTTCAAATCCTGGACTAGACTGATTGCATTTCACATAGCACTAATACCCTTGGGAAAGGTATGAATCCAATTATTCTCCCTCCAGCTATGGGTAAATAGCAGGACAGACTGGATTCTTCAGCCTTGGTGAGGCAACTAGTCTAAAAGAAGGAAAACTCTGAATTCAAACCTGTCAAACTCCGCTTAAAAATTGACCTTGTGTCATATCCTGCCCGAGCGGAGGAGTTGGTAAATATGGTAATATGGGAACTGGTTTACAATTTCCGAGGTTGGCCACTTAAAGGTGAGATGGCTCCAACGTGTTTAAAACACATCAAGACTTTTCTATTTCCATTTACATTGAGGTAAATGGCTCCAGTTTCTTCCCTGAGTCTTAGCAGCAGGGATCATCTGCGTAGTACGAGTCTGTCATATATGTCTGAAGGATATTGTCTGTCCTGTCTTATCACTACCTGAAACCATTTTCTTCAATTAAATCTATTGATAGTGGGTATATTCTTGCTTTTTACTTTTAATAACTGTTAAAAAAACAATGATTTAGTTATCTGTAGAACCCAAATTCTGAAAATTGAAATGATTTAAACATAAATACGCCTTGAAAACATTGTCCACTGCTTCTGATTAAGTAAATAGTGTGATTCTTTTCTATCAAATTACTGCCCTGTATGTGTAACATATCACCTTGACCAGTGATGAACCCGGTAGATGTTCTTGACATATTCATTCGGCCTTAGATAAAATTAACAAAATGATTACAGTAAACAAGGAATTCGTGGGTGTAAGCTGTGATTAATGGAGGACAAGCATTGAGTGGCTGTAAACCATGGCCAAGGAAAAAAAAAAGCATTACATGGATATAAGATATGATCAATGAAAAATAAGCAATGCATGGGTGTAAGCAGTGACCAATGAAAAATGAGCATTGCGTGTAGGTCATGTGGGAATTTTAGGACTATATAAGTTCTAGAATTTGGGCTGAAGTCAGTTCCCGCTGGCATTTCAGACTCCCGACGGCTTTCCCCTGTGGGCGAAATCTCTCCGATTTCGCTCACGCTCTTCACAAGCGTCATCGTCAACGAATAAAAGTGTAAGATTCTGGATTAGATATATAACAGCTGAATACTTTGACTTCCCAACATACAGTAGGTACAAGTAGACCAAAGCTTATCCAGTAGACTTAATAATGATGGATTGTTGGGAAAACATTTGATAAGTTTATTAGAGTTTAAGTTTATGAATGTGTTTGAATAAATACTTTAAAATTATAGTTAATCATCAATAAAATAACCTTCAAGTAATGTTTATTTAAAATGATGAACCTTGTAAATACAATAATAATGCCAATTAGTGGATATTAAATAAACTAACCTTACGCATTATTAAACTGTCATTACACTTGTAGTATACGGTGTACCTGAGTTTCCTCTGAAATAAAAACTGAATCAGCCATATATGAAATATGAAAATTTTACACATTAGATCTTATATTCATAAGAATTCACAATCTATTGCTCTATCAAAAAATTGCGCAATTGTCTAACGGGCTTTCCAATTATTATTTATAGTCAGTGCATCAGTTGTTAAAAACAGTGTGTGATGTATCTTTAGTATACTACTCATTTTGTATAAGATATGTATTGTTATATATTGACCCTAGACCGAGCCGTCAATCAAGAGATGCACCTGTGTAAATAAGCAGAAAAACAGCGGAAGCAGATGAATGTTAGAAAATAATATAACCAGGTGCCCGGGCGTTTCAAGTCAGTGGAGACAGGATGCCGAAGCGAGAACCAGCTGCAGATTGAGGGCTTTGGGCTCTTAGTGACCCCCGGTTGAGCAACATAAGCCAAGATGCGAAAGAAGTGCTGCTATGGTCGAGGAAGAACTTGGGTCTATATAGCAGTCCGCCCTTGTCTCCACTCATTTCTCACACACAACAAACATCACCCCTTCTCAATATAAAGCGTGAGAGATTTATATTTTTATAAAGAAGTGTATCCGTTTGTTATTGAAGTCGTCATTATCAGTTGATTATGTTTTCGCTTAATTTTGTATATGTATACGTGCAGTTGTATGTGGCGATACAACAGTATGAATTAAATTAATCACTGTGTTGATTTCTTAAATATTTTCACATATCAGTTTTAAGTAGAAATGTTTGTTGCAGTCTGGTGAGATTGGAGCAAGTATTGTATATTGGTTGTTTGGGTAATTTTTCCACTGCTTGCCCACACTGTTATGAAGGTTTTGGTTTTAGCCTTGCCGAATAAATCGACCCCTAGATTTGTAAAGATTTTACAGGTTTAAAATGTTGATTGTACGCTATAATTTACGGTAATCAAAACCCTTAAAGTTGCCGAATCGGCTGGGGTTGTTGAATACACCGACTGATTCTCTACAGAGTGTTAAGACTCCCTCAACGAGTTTCCTGAAAAAGAAACTATCTAATTTGATGGTGAGGTTCAAGTAATGCAGGAGTTTGAGGGAAAGTGGAAAACCTATGCATTGCCAAAATCGCTCCCAAGTCGACTTTGGCCCGGTGTGGTATTACCTAATAAGGTTCTATCTATTGGTCAAATAGGACTAAACTGTGTACTTATGCTAAACTGAACTGTTTGAAATAGAACTGTTTTATATTGAACTTGTGTACTTATGCTAAACGGAATAGTTTGAAGTAGAACTGTTTATATGTATAAGAATAGATTTGGCATTAAATAACCTACAATAGATGATGTGCCATAAAGCCAAGCCAAACTAAACAAAAACTCTAACGATGAATAAGAATGTTAAAAAATTTGAATTTAGTCTATTTATCGTTTTTGGCAGGAAACTTATATGTAAATAAGGTGTACATAGTAGCATAAAATATGTATTGTCAAAATATATGACTTAGGAATTTTATTTTTGCTTATAGATCTATTGCAATTCTATTTTTGTTATAGCTTCAATGATATAGATTTTAGTGTTAATTAATACCTAATAAAATTCATTTTAACTTTATCAGGTGGCCCAGGAAATCATTAAATCCAGTTATCTTTCATTTAGAAAAAATAACTTGTTTTTAAATAAAAGAACAGTGTTTGGTGTAATTATTTATAGTTATAAATATAATCCGGAAAAGCAAAACATTATTATGAGTTACATTTTGCATTTCGATTCTCAAACATGGATGATGAAATACTTTCCAATCCAGATCGAAAATGAATCATTATTAAGGCAGAAGAATCTATTTTAAATCATATCGCATTACGAAAATGTCTATAGAAATATCAATATACTTACCCAAACTTCTTTAAAAAGATCCATCTATATTGATTATATTTCTATTACTAAAAAAGGACGACTGGTTCATGCTCCGTTTATTCAACTTAATTTTTTCTAGTGCTGTCATTTAGAAAAATAAATATACCTTAATAGATATAATCTACAGTAAATATACACGGTAAATATATCAAATTATCATTTAGAGAAAAGTCATGTAAGAGAAATTAGTTCATTAAAATGGCAGGTTAAACTGTTTATTCTTTAAGGGTAAAGATAAAGGTTGTTTTTTTTTCTGAGAGGAAACTTTTAAAAATCTTTATATATTCGACGAATTCGAATCTTTTTGACATTAAATATTCATCATCATATATACGCAATGTTCGATGCGTACGACTGTACTTAGATTCCTCTCTCAATAGACAGAATGGAATTTGTAATTATCGTCGAAAACACCAGCTATTGTCTAGCAAAAGTGAATTGTATTAAAATAAAAGAATAGAGAAGAAGAAAAAGGTATTGAGTGAAAGATACATTCCGGCTTCAATACTTTGATCCTTCGAAAATTCTGATGGTTTGGTTTCTTTGTTTAATGGCATATCAACCTTTCTAGGTTATTTAATGCCAAAGCCATCCTCCCAGAAGAACAGTAGTGGTACTATTTAACCCATAGCTGGGAGGACAAGAGGGTTCATACCCAAGGGCATTTGCCCGAAAGTGACTGGAGTACGGACTCGCGTCCAACGATTTCGCAGTCCATCACGTTAGCCATTACACCACGAGGACATCCCCCGAAAATTCTGAGTAACCGATCTGCAGTGTATCTATAAAAGAAACCGATTGTCTAATAGTTAATGACATGATGAACAGAATTACTAAACCGAGTTCAAACGCAAGTTCAAACATTTGCCTCTTATAAAAAGTAATTAAGTTAAGGTTTTTACCCGAATACTAAAATGCCACTGTCTTTTGCGGCTATGGGGATATTCAAATTGATACATTTTCGCATATTTTCAATAAGAATATTATTGTTAATAAAACATTGTATGTTTTGAAAGGTATTTACATTGAATTTATGAATATTTTGAGATTGAAAATTTTAATGATTGGGTAGAGTTTACAGATTGTGAGTTAATAATAATAATAATAAAAATAATAACAATATATATATATATATATATATATATATATATATATATATTACGGAATAATGGTATATATATATATATATATATATATATATATATATATATATATATATATATATATAAGGTTCGTCTGAAAATTTATTTGTATCACCCAGTAAAAAAGAGTCATTGGCGGAAATTTTTCTCGTTATAAACGCAACTTCATCTGATAAAACTAGAAAAAAAATATTTCAGATGTTTGTACTTATTTCTCAGCAGAGTTGGGGCTCCAAATCGTGAAAGTTGTGTGACAGATACAAAATCTTGGTGAGAATTAAACTTTACACCATCAATTTAAGATAAAACCTATATATATATATATATATATATATATATATATATATATATATATATATATATATATATATATATATATATATGATATAAGAAGGAACTCCAAAGGGTAGGAGTATCTAATATCAGTGCTGAAAACTAATGGCTACTGATTCATAATTGCTTTTGGATTAACAATAGATCAACACTCAACGTGTGATCGAGAATGCAGTTTGAAGAAAAATCCTTTATTTTTACATTATTTTTTAAATTAAAACCATTTATTTTAACTATTAATTCAACAAGAAAAATATTAATAAAAGTTGAAGATATTACATCTATTATTTTTCATATATATATATATATATATATATATATATATATATATATATATATTATATATATATATATACATATATATATTTTTATATGTTGTTTTTTTTTTCAAATTCAATACTCGAAATATTTTTCCTAATTTTTTTTTTGATATGGATGAAACATAGTGATCTGAATAAAAGTAGAGTATAAACTTTATCAATAGTTTTTTTTTTTTAATGTCCCATATCCAGAATTATTTGTCCTGGGATTTTAATATTTCAATATTCTGTATTGTGTAAATTAGGAATAATGGTATATATATATATATATATATATATATATATATATATATATATATATATATATATATATATATATATATAGTCGACCATAGTCGAGGGTGACCCGAAGGCTCCCTTTTCGATAGCTTACTACACCAAGGTGTTGGGGAGGGCGCTACTCCTATATTTATTTATAAATCATTTATTTCATCTATTTATTAAACAAGAATATATATATATATATATATATATATATATATATATATATATATATGTATATATATATATATATATATATATATATATATATGTATATATATATATATATATATTCTTGTTTAATAAATAGATAAAATAAATAATTATAATTAAGAAAAAACGAAAGAATTTTTCCAAATACCATTCTCGCCAGAAGTGACATGATAACATCTAATTAAATTTTTAAATATCTCATCGGAAGAAGGTTTTTATAAAGTTAATATGAGAAACTAATAAGAATTTTTAAGAGCCTGAAATATATTTATAATGATTGCATTTTTTTCTTTAGTAAAAGGTATATTATATATATATATATATATATATATATATATATATATATATATATATATATATATATATATATATATATATATTCGGGGGCGTTGGTTGTGTAGTGTTATCTTACTACGAACTGAACACATCGACTTGACTTTAAATATTTAACTAGGTTGTGTGCATTTCCTTTGGAGCTCATAGAGTCGGGAATGGTACATATTCACCTATTTTACCTTTAAATTGTCTATGGATAAACAGAAGGGCAAACTGTGCTTCTTAAACCTGGTATGGTAACTTGCCTAGATTAAGTAAAACTTGATATTTAAAAGGGTTAGAATCCGCTTAATGTCACGGTACCCAGCCTGCGGCCTGTAATGAACTCTTCCTGTTGCTATTAATACCGGGAGAATATTCGTCTTGGTGGTGAAGTTTATTCATGCAGTCTGACTGACGTTCAACACCTTTTTATCTATGTTGTATTATACTTTCGTTGATATATTTTGTTTCATGTGAACCTGAATTCGTGTCTTTCACTGGTCCACAACACTTAAAAATTGACTTTGAGTCACATCCTACTTGTGTGAAGGTGTCAGGCAAATACATGTATATTTTCATTCTCAATAAAACGACATTTTGGTTTTACTTAGAAAATGCCCTTGATATATGAAAAATTAGGGAAGAACATTTTATTCACATATATACCAAAACAAAGTGAAAATTATTCATAATCTTTTTTCAACCCAACTTTATTATTCCTAAATTCAAGTTTAAAATATCTAAAATTTATGAAGTTGATACTTGCAAATTGAATAAATTATGATTAGTTTTGAATTTCTTAGTTTATTTTACGGGCATCAATCCACAGATATAACCAGAACACTCATTTCAGTCAATCGTATTTAAAGGGCAAAATTAATTCAGATCGGATATCTTTAAACCGACTTAGAGTAAAAGTCTAAAGTCAAACGTTTGATAGTATATTGATGAAGTAACTAAGATAGAAAATAACCCCACTACCATGAGATTTTGTATCATCACTTTTTATCTCACGTAAAGGCAAATGAAATCACAGATACATTGTTAGATTATTTGCGTGGTTGCAAAAGACCTAATAATGAGAAAGAGATGTATTTTTTTTAGTTTGTATTTATAAACTCTCTTCATTACGGGCAGGAAATGACACAAAATCAATGTTTAAGTGAATGAGTGAATTTTTTCCAATTCTCAATTTAATAAGTAAAAAGAAAAAGAAGCGAATGCAGTAAAAATCATAATGGATAGAAAGGTTATGTTATTGATCTCACCAATCTTAGACATAACTTTTTTTATCCATTATGATTTTTGATTGTTTATAATTGTTCTATATTAAAGTTGGTTATAATTATTCTTAAGAAATTAGACCTATACACACAGATATTCATTTATTTAAAAATTAACAAAAATTAGATAAAAAGATGTGTATAATTAAAGTGAAGGTTTGAGAAACATCATGTCATTTCAGTGTAAAATTAGTCCACAATATACAAAAGGGCTTACAATTATAAGCAGAAATTGTGGTTGAGAAGAACAGCAGTTCCGAATGTAATATAATGGCCGAGGGTTTCGTTTTATATATCTTGCCTTTAGGTTTAGTTAGGCTGAGAACCTTTCGCTTAGCGCATGGGTTAGTTCGGTGCAACATGAGCGCAGGTGTTCACGCGCATACGGGTAGGATGTGTCATTCACAGATGTCAAAATAAAAATCCCAGATAATAATTGTGACCGGGGGATGTGAATGAGGTCATGCACCGGAAGCGTGCGCGGAGGATTTGGGGGATTTGTGAAAAGTCAGTGAGTTGAGTTCCTGTCTCGGAGGAAGACGGTTGACTTTTGGAGGTCGCTGAGGCCTTGCAGCGGGTGTCGCGCATGGGGGTGGGGTGAGGAGGGGGAGCAGATGGAAAAGTCGTCATCGAAAGATTGTGCCTCTCTCTTCCTTATGTTCAAAAACCTTTAAACTCAAAGGTAATAAAAAGTTTCGTACCTGAACTAAGAAGTCGTAAGTTTTTTTGTTTTTTTTTGTGTTTCGGTATTCCTATATTCTATATATATGAGTATGAACATAATGAACGTTTTACGTACCGGTATGAATATGTCTATTTCACATATTCATGTAGGGCTATGTAACATGAATAAATGTATAATATGAATGATACTATATTATTCGTATCTTGAAAAGCGTGTTCTTTAATGAAGTATAAGATGTATTCCCCCCGATTCAATAAAAGTTATGATAAATTCAATAGACTAAGGTGTTTTAATGCAAAAGTTTGACATTGTTTTAAGTGAGATTGGAAGCGGTAAATAATTCTGACCTAGTGTTAAAATTTATGTGGTTGATAAAAGAAAAAGATGATCACATGATCACTTATTTCATCATAGAATCAATCGAATCTAGACATAAAAATAATACTGCATATGTGCTTGAAAAACTGAAAAATCGTTTTTATCCTAGAAATCTGTTAAGCAAATTTTAGATGCCATCTGTTAAATGAGAGTAAGGTATATATATATTAGCTATAAAAAAAATCTCCGTACCATTTATCCAACTGAAGAAAAAAGAATAAAAGTGGTGATGAGGCTCTAACTAGAAATAATGAAAATGCCAACAAAGATGAAGGTGTATTTCCTCAGACCCTCTGCCATGGACAGGATGGAATACAAAGTTAATTTCAAACCGAGTTAAGCTGGTTCGAATCCAGTGTTTTTCTTTTATTATAGAGTTTGCTTGAGAACCCAGTATGATCAAATGTGTCCCTGTGGTACGAGAACAAATGAATTCATGCCTTTTGCGAGGGCATTATCATAAAGAGAAACGCAATAGGCTTTGGGATTTGAATTCCGTTCACCGATTCCATTTTCTATGAAAAAAACCCTTACATCAAGAGTGCTTCCTGATTGCTGTGTTCTGGTTAGTGAACACAAGTAGTAGTAATAATACAAACCACGATATGTGAAGATAAATAGTTATATTTACAGGAAAGAGTATTTACAAGAGAGATACTGTTATAACATAGGATTAGTGATAGAGTAATGATATACTTCAACAATAGGAACGGCTCTTCTGGGCTGGGAGAGACCGTATTTGTAAATATCCGTAATAGTATTGCACATTTTAATAATCTATTCTAGGTGTTTATTTTCTGTTGTAATGTAGGGACCACCTTCCATCACCAGTAATCCTGGTACCAGTATATGTGATCGATAAAAAAAGGACAACTACAAAAGCTCTCTCCCTAGGTACAAGAAACGTTCAGACACGAGGGTTGGGGAATTTTAACAAGGTGAGGCTGTTTGATATTGGTAGAACAATAAAGAATGATTTAAATTTCCACAAGCTTGGCTATGATTTGTTAAACAATAGATCGTTTCTTGATCGATGAGAGCTAAAATTTCATGTCTCCTTTCAAACCTGTCCAGAGGGAGGTTTCAACATCGATGATAAAGTGCTATTTTTTCAGCAACCTCGTGGTTGACATTTTCCATTTCCATATTTGAAAACGTCATCATTTTGGCCTATTCTTTATTCTATCAGACGATTATATTTTTTCAAATGCATTAAATATTCATTAAGGAAGCCGAAATGAAAGTTCATTCAACAATTATATATATATATATATATATATGTGTGTGTGTGTGTTCGCTGATCGTAATGCAAAGCGACCTAAGGGCTCCCTTTTCAGTAGCTACTATATCCAGGAATTAACCATAAAATACCATTTTTTAAAAAATTTTTCGGTACAACTGGGATTGAACTCTGGTCCCCCGGACCATTGGCGAGCACTCTAACCATTATGCCAATCTATATTCATTGATATGCCTTATGTCTGTTTCAAGTCGTTTGTGATTTTTACAGATTTGACAAACGCCGGGAAACAGAATGTTATAAGCAGGAATAGATATATGTCGTATGCTTTTGATTTTGTTTCCTTTTTATTACACCAGTCCATCTTGAGAAATAATGGCAGCACCTTGAATTGTCATGATCAGTTTTGCAGAGATCACCATATGATTAGTGGAGAAGTCAGAGTTTTGTTTCTTCTGCTGGTAATGAAGACAAGGTGGGTGCGTTAAAGGTCTCAGTTTGCTACCATTGCTTCTCCTATTAATTTCTATTCTCCGGCAGCGGAGTGCTGTTTTCCGTGTCCTACGTGACACATCCAAGAAGACCGTGGCGCATGCGACTGTACACATCTATGTTAAGTTCCCAGCTGCCTTGGTTGATTCTTGTGAGTTTGAAACGCAGTTCTATAAATTTGATATAATGATTCATTTTACAATAGAATGCAATATAATCACAGTATTCTGTATTATATAGTACACTGAAGAGAAAAAAGAAAAGTATATATATATATATATATACAAAAACAGAGAGAGGGGAAAGGGAGATTGAGTGATAGAGCAATACAGAGTAAGTGAGTGGTGGTAAGATTCCGTTCATCGTTTATGAATATTACAACGTAAGCTCATTTGGTTTTGTCTAATTTTGTGGCATATTAACCATTATACATTCTTTAATGCCGAATCCTTTATATATATATGTATATATATATATATCTGTGTGTGTGTGTGTGTGTGTGTGTGTTAAATATATAATTTCTAAATATATTTAGTAAAAGAGATTTTTAAACAAGCCTAAGCTCATTTTTCGCCCAAAGTTAAAGGGCTTCACTAATTTCTATCTAATACGAACAAGTTTACTTACCTTTTATCATTCGTTCGTGCTCAGTTAAATATTTTCTATTACTGCTATTTAACTCTAACATTTCAATTAAAAATCAGTCATTTATTTACACACAGTAAATAATCAAACTGTTCTATTTCTAATAAATCAGTTAGGACTAATTCATTTGTTTGCACTCAGTTTAAATGTAAAAGTATACTGTTTGAAATTTAAACATTTCTATTTGACCCATTTACAGAACCCTATCAGGTGTTACCACTCCAGGCCATATTGTACCTGGAAGCAATGTAATTAAGGGGTACTCTGCATTGCCCAAAGCTCCAGCAGTACTGGAGCCTCACCATCAGATCTTAAATGTCCTATCCAGAACACTCACCAAATGTCCTATTAAGAACACTCGTTAACCCTCTGCAGAGATGCAGTTAGTGTAATCTACTGCCCCAGCCGACTGAGCTTACATCAATTTGTGTAATCCATTCAGCAACATGGTTAGACCAAAGAATCTAATGCCCAGCGAGATCATCTAAAAGCCTACACATCGTTAATCATAGGAAGAATTAAACATCACAGAATAACATGAACAACTAAGTACACGTCATCAAGTACTCATATTGTTTTGTCCGGGAAACACTAATATATAAGAGAGAAGTAAATGATTCATAGATGATTTACGCACGATTTCCCCCACTTTTGAGCGCACGTCTCTATGGCTCAGGTCGAGGTCACTGTAACCCATACAATTAGATGTAGACACACTATTTGTAACAAGTTTCTATTTCTATATGTTTTTTTTTCTCCCAGTGACAATTTCATATAATGAATCTATTTCCCTTGTCCGACATAGACTATTTGAAATAACAAAAACATTCGTCCATTGTTTAGGTTCTAACATTCTCCCCATTGTACACCTAAATAAAATGTGATTGACCAACAAACGAACACAGAGAATGGATGATAAATACAGTCGTAGTAAAAGATCACCAACCATCATCAATGTAATAACATTACAATCATGAAGGTAAGATCATAAGACGTTTTCAATAAACTGTCTGAAACAGTATACTACTACTACTACTACTACTACTAATAATAATAATAATAATAATAATATTTATAATGATAATAATGGGACTTGGATTTTGGCGGACGAGTGGAGACCATCCAAATGATAGCATTATTAAAAACGGCCTAAATACTAAGAAGAATCCTGAAGACTTGAAGAGACTTGCTGTCAATCAAACTCTAGTAAAAACCCATCAGCTAATGCTGATGTGAAAAACTCAAAAGGAGTAAATAATAATGAGATTAAACAGATCACCTAATCATAACCAGTAGAGTAGCCTAATTGTTAACAAACAAGAAGAAAAGAAAACAGCATTTAGTAGATTTTTGCTTTTCCGGCGTATCCCAGAGTGAAAATAAAAGAAAGCGAAAAGATAGAAAAATACTAGGGTCTCTTCGAAGGCTGAAAGAGCTAAGAATATGATAGGGATCGTGATATCAATTGAAGTTGGTGTGCTAACAACGGTTTCCAATGGTTTGAAAAAAAAACTGGAGGAATTAGAGTTCGGAGAAAGAGCATCCAGACGGCAGTATTGTTAAGATCGTTCAGAGTACTGAGAAGAATCTTGGAGAGCAGAGATTTGCTATCATCCAGCCTCCAGCGGAAGACCATCAGCACTCAACAAAATAGAAAATGTAGGCTATTCCACGACAGAGATGAAACCATAATTTACATAATAAGCGAATGAAGCAAACTAGCACAGAAAAAGTACAAGACTAGACACAATTGCGTGGGCAAGGTGATCCATTGGGAAATGTGCAAGAAATTTCAATTTGACCATACAAACAAATGGTATATGCACAACCTAGCAACTGTCCTAGAATATGACACACATAAACTCCTATGGGACTTTGACATACAGACGGATCACTGAATCTCGGCCAGAAGACCTGATTTTATAATAATCAACAAAAAAAGAGATCTTGCAAAGTTGTTGACTTTGCTGCTCGGCTGACCACAGAATAAAACTGAAAGAATGTGGAAAGAATGATACGTACCTCAACCTTGCTAGAGAATTGATAAAGCGGTGGAACATGAGGGTGACAATTGTACCAATTAGTTTTGGTGATTTTGGCACAGTAACTAAAGGATTATTAAAGGGAATGGAGAACATGGAAGTTGGTGGATTAGGGGAGACCATCCAAACGACAGCATTATTGAAAACGGCCAGAATACTGAGAAGAGCCCTGGAGACTTGAGGAAACTTGCTCTCACTCAAACTCCTGTGAAAAACCATCAGCTGACGCTGATGTGAAAAACTCTAAAATAATAATAATAATAATAGTAGTTTAATTATTATTCCCAGTGAGTCACCTTCCCCACCGAGTCGTATTTAATTCTATTTTTTCTTTGTACTCTGCAAGGAGTTTAAATTTTCCCATACGAACAAATAGTATACACATAACCCAAAATCAGTCCAACAAAATGAGACATACACATTTCTCTGGAATTTTGGGATACAAACGAATCATCTAATCTCGGCCAGACAACTAGAGCTTGTGATTGTCAACAAACACAAAAGAGAATCTGCAAAAAAAGTGGACTTCGGTGTTCTGGCTTACCACTCTTTAAAAATGAAGTAAAACGAAAAAACAGATGAGTACCTAGACCTTGTCAGAGAACTAAAATCTATGGAATATGAAAGTGACAGTTATATCAACTGTTAATTGGCGCACTCGGTACAGTTCACAAAGTTTGGTAAAGGGAGCGGAGGACTTGCAAATAATATGACGAATGGAAACCATCCGAACTATTAGAGCATTTTTGAGATCGGCCAAAATATTCAGAAGTACCCTGGAGGCTTGAGGAGACTTTCTGTCACTCAGACTCGAATGGAAAACCATCAGCTAGCGCTGGAGGGGAAAACTCTCAAAAGTGTAAAATGATAATAACAAAGAATACAAGACCAGACTCGACAGGGTGAGGAAGGTGGTCTACTGGTAATTATGCAAGCAACTAACATTTGATGATACTGCCAGATGGTTGTAAGTACAACCCAGAATCTGTCCATGAAAATGAGACGCTCAAAATTTCTAGGATTTATAGTTCCAAAAAGATCATCCGATCCTGGTGAGAAGAATAGACTTAGTGATAGTTATCAGAAAAAATAATGAATAAAAATAAGGAGAACCTGCCAAATAGTGAACTTGGCAGTTGCAAACTTTGCCACAGAATAAAAATCAAAGAGACTGAAAAGAGAGATAAGTACTTTGACCTTGCCTGAGAACAAAAACATATGGAACATGAAGAAGAGTCCTGAAAACCTGAGGAGCCTTGCTTTCACTTAGACTCCAGTGAAATAGTAATAATAACGGAATCATTTCTAATAGCAGCACAAGACAACACCCTAAGAACCGATCATATCAAAGGAAACGGCAAATATAAGTTACATGGTGACTGAGACGAAACAATCAATCGCCTAATAAGTAAATACAGTATAGAAAGAGTGTTAAACTAGACACGAATGGGTGGGTAAATTGATCCCCTGGGAATTTTGCAAGAAATTTAAATTTCAACGTACGAACAAATGGTATATGCACAACCCAACATCAGTCCTGGAGAATGATACACACAAACACCTCAGGGATTTTGACATCCAAACAGATCACCTAATCTCGGTTAGAAGGCCCAACCTTATGGTAATCAACAAAAAAATAGAGGACTTGCAAAATTGTGAACATTGCTGTCCCGGCTGACCACAGAGTAAAATTGAAAGAAAGAGAAACGAATGATAGATACCAAGACTTTGGTTGGGAATTGAAGAAAGTTTGGAACATGAAACTGAGTTTTATACCAAGTGTAATTATGCTCTTGGTACAGTCACCAAAGGATTAATAAAGGGACTGGAGGACTTGTAAATAATGAGACAAGTGGAGACCATCGAAACTACGACATTATTCAGATCGGCCAGAATATTGAGAAGAGTCCTGAATATCTGAGAAGATTGACCGTCACTCAGACTCCAGGGAAATGTAATCAGTTAAAGCTGGTGTGAAAAACTCACATGGTGTATTTTAATATTTTGCTATGTTATAACATGGGGCCTTCTATTAGGCACCTAGTTTCGACTAGGCTACCTTCGGGTAGGCGAGCTGCATTTTTGTCTTCTTTGTCACCCATGAACGGCACAAGACCAAGCGTCTAGTTTAAGCCGTAAACTGGCATACGTGCCCGGACCCACAACTGGGTTCGTGAAACTGTTTGCCTCATCGGGCTCACATTGCACTAAGTGAGCCGATGAGCAGCACAGACCAGCAGGGTTCGAGTCTCGGCTCGTTCCCGATATCCCCTCCCCTTTATCCCCACTTTAATCGGCCTTCGGGCTTTTGACCTTGTGTCAAGACGTGTCTGGTGGGAGGCAGCGACAAATATTCAACTTCATTGAAATCGTAAATATGTTTGTATGAAAGATTTTTCACATCATTACTGTAAGATAACTACTCTTACCCCAGGAAAAAATTGTGGAAATAACAAACATAGAGGATATTTACATAGATTTTTTCTCAAGCGACAAATAACCCCAGAAAAGGCATATAACATTATATATATATATATATATATATATATATATATATATATATATATATACATCATGTTGCACCGCAAGCACGGATCTCCCTGACCTGTTTTTATCGTCAATCGCTCCCGGTAGATCTTCAAAACTACATCCTGTATCGGCACCAAGCTGTTTTTTATTGGTGCGTTCTGGTCGTCCTGTCTTTACTTGTCCATGTGAAGGGGTTCAGAGGTTTATGTCGTCCCCACTTTTCCAGGATTGTCCTGTATTTCTAGTTCGTCTAACTTGGATAGTTTTTGTGATGGGTTGTAGCTAGACGTACCGCTGCCGCTTTGTTGGGAGCTGCCTCCAGGACCCTTTTAATATTTCTCGCAGCATTCTTGTGTAATTGCCGTCAACCGTCCATGTAGTGCATCCATATAGTTGTATCAACACGACTGCTGCTTGGAAAAAACTGTGTTTCATTTTATCGGTCAGGTCTGACTTCCATATGACCGATAGCCAATCGTTAGTTGTCCAAACCATTGCTAGTCATGTGTTGATGCCTGTCTCGGTTGATGAGACTCTGCTTCCTAAGTAGGTAAACTTGTCCACTAGTATCAGTGAACTATCATTTAGTGTAGAGATGTCACCTTTTTTTATTAAAGCACATGTATTCCGTGTAGTCTGCATTTACATGGAGGCATATGACTGCAGCTGTTCGTTCCAGAGTATGTAGCAGGGTTTTGACTTTGGCGGATGTATTTGCCAGAATTACATTGCCATTAGTGTCGTCTGCGTCCATAATTGTTTGTGCAGGGTATCTTCTGCTTCTTTCCTCTACCAACTTGAAACCGTTATCTTTCATTTTATCAAGAGATGTTCTAAGCACGTAGTCTAGATTGAATATATATATATATATATATATATATATATATATGTGTGTGTGTGTGTGTGTGTGTGTGTGTGTGTACATTACACCATCCAAAAATACCCAAATTATTTGAATTAATTGCATAATATTCTATCCACGCTGAGGTAATTATTATGGAATAAACTTATGTTGAAAAAGATAGGAAATCATACCATAAATAATTAGCAATAGAAGTGTTCACTTGCAAATCAGTATACAGAAAATGGATAGTCCTTACGTACCGCAACAAGCAGTTGGGCATAGTTCATTGAGACGAAATATTGCTCCAACAAAAGACTTTTCAGTTGAAACGAAAAGAAACAATCATAAAACTTATTCAAGAAAACCTTCATTCACAGTGGAATGGGGCGAATTCCATTGGTTATTTCCAGTCTGCTGTTTCAATTCTAAGGTACATTTAGAAAAGGAATGGGGTGGTTATAAAAGGAAAGCATACAAGGAGACCACGAAAGATATCAAAAGGTCAAGACAAAATCGAAATAAAAATAATACCCCGAAAAATAAGAAATGCATTACAATGCAAAAAAAAAAAGAAGAAGGAAATGAAATAGGAGTCAATATGTATTATATAATTGCAAGAAATCGGCGGAATAAAATGAGATTAACATAAGAAAAAGCCAAACGAAAGCCAGCACAAAATCCAAATAAAAGAAAATGAGATTAAGTGAGACTAAAAAACTGTGTGAACAGTTGGATGATAGTAATATTCAGTGATGAATCAATATTTTGCATGGACAGTCAGCTGAGGCGGTAGAATACACCAACTACTTCTCTGCAGAGAGCTAAGACCTCCACCCAAGGAGTGTCCTGGATATAACACTAAATAATCTGACTGTGAGGCTCAAGTAATGTTGGAGCTTTGGGGAATGCGGAGTACCCCATCTTTGCCATTGCTCACAGGTCCACTCTAGCCCAGAGTGATAGCACATGATAGGGTCCTATCTATGGGTCAAATAGACCTAAAGTGTGTACTTATGCTAAATTGAATTACTTGGAATAGAACTGTTTTTGTATGCTATACTGAATTATTTTAGATAGAACTGTTTCACTAAACTGAATAGCTCGAAGTAGAAATATTTTTGACAATTAAACAATGTACTTATGCTTAACTTATGTTTTAAATAGAACTGTTTCATTGTTTAAAAATTAATTTGGCATTAAATAACCTAGAAAGGTTGATTTGCCGAAAAATACAAACAAAGAAGACTCTGCCTTAAGTAAGCCAATGATGCTGAAAATTTCATTTGGTGCAGTTCAAATGAAGCGGATAAAGATGACTACGTAAAGAAAACAAATAAATTTCCGAGGTTATTCATTATATGAGTTTGCATGTCATATGAAAGGAGCTGGGGAAATGTACATGTGCACACTGGAATCCAGTATACTCCACCACATGACATAGAGAGATATATACAAAATCAGGAAGAGTCAGATATCCAAATAAGCATGGAAACATGTGTTAATTCTTTAAATGATATCTCCTATAGGTATTTATTCCTCTTGATATGCTCTGATATACAGCATCTATAATAAGACTGGGGTGCAAAATGGATTTAGGTATTTCGATGTCAAGCAAGAGCGAGTATACACCTTTAAACCTTGGTACACAAAAAAGTTTGAATGCCTATAATGAAATATATATATATATATATATATATATATATATATATATATATATATGTGTGTGTGTGTGTGTTTGTGTGTGTGTGTTGAGTGTATATATATACTTACTAACTTACTATTTACCAGCATTCACGGTGACAAAGAAAAAAAAAAACCCTGCCAGAATTCAGAGATAACAAATCTCTAATCACTGCCTGGGGAAAAAAGAAAAAGATTATCGGGAAGGAAAAAAAAGAAAAGGCCGACTTCGTTACACCAGTTGAAAAAATCAAGAGATATGCAATCAGTTGGTCAAAACAAGAAAAAACCACCGCAAAATGCTGCAATGCTACAATTACAAAAAGTGCTCAATTCTAAATAGAGCCAATTACAAAAATTAAATCGCTAGTCTGGACTATCCTACAACAGTTTCGCCTAAAACGGCTCCTTAGGGTACCCAGCACCGTCGGTGGCAGCGAAACTGTAGTAGGATAGTCCCGACTCGCGATTTGATTTATATATATATATATAGTTATCATAAAGTTCGGTGGGATTATGAGAAAAAGAAATTGTAACAATCCATTTTCACCCACTCTTACTTTCTTACACTCTCTTCCTTCGTCTCACCCCTTCCCAATAAAGGAAATATGTGTATACACATAAAGATGCATTCCAGTATGTACACAAGTATACGTTTATATGTACGCGTGAGCAAAAGTACATACACAAACATACTAATATTCAAAAGCATACACACTTTGACATACATAAGCACAAAACAAAACCCGCCTTTTCGAACAAAAAATTAACCTTATTAATCTTGTTTTTTTGGAAACTTTCACTTTGTCTTATGAATGCGTAAAGCATGAAACCCAGGATCACTGACACAACCATGTAATATACATACCTATATATATATATATAGGGCGTTCAATAGTTTTCCAGACTTTTTTTGTACAGGCATTTAAAATTGTATATAAAAGCTCTATCATTAATATTGAACACTATATGATAATATTGCAATATTTAATACCCCATTTACTCACCAAGTGAGCTAGTAAGAACCAGAGACCTCTTTAATATATCATCATCATCATGGCGTACCGCTGGAAAGGATTTCCCTGACTTTCTCACGCTAATCGTCATATCTTTCATCGCTTTCCATAGGTCTTCCATGCTACATACTCTATCAGTCCAGAGCTGTTGCAGATAGGTTCTAGTTGGTCGTTCTACCCTTGCTCGTCCGTGTTAGGTGGTCCGCGGTAGTATATCACTTATGGGCTTGCCATTACTTCTCCATCAGTGTCTCAAATGTCATGGTAGTCTATTTTGGATGGTTTTCGAGGTGGGTGGTATGTGTACGGGCAGCTGCTGCTTTGTGCGGAAATGCTTCTAGGAGTTGTTCATTACAAGCTTTATCTCCGTACTCTTGGCAAGTTTCCATGTGGTGCATCAATACGTCAATATTGACACGACCGATGCTGCGCTTTATTTTATCTGATAGGTCTGACTTCCATATGGCTGAGAGGGTATCGATGGCTGTCCATGCCTTTTTTAGTCACGTTTTGATGTCATTTTCGTTAGATGAGACACTACATCCAATGTAGGTGGATTTGTTCCCTAGTTTCAGAGATCTTATTTAGTTTAGATGTCACCTGTTTGATTAAAGCACATGAAATCCGTTTTTTCTACATTGACATAGAAGACTATATCACCTGCCACCCGTTCCAGACTATGCATCGGCGATTCGGCTTGGGCGAGTGTATTTGTTAGAAGCGCTATGCCATTGCGTAGTCTGCGTCCGTTATCGTTCGTGCAGGGTATCTTCTGCTTCTTCCTTTTGCCAAATTAAAGGCATTTTCTTTCATTAAATCTGTCGATGTTCGAAGCACGTAGTCTGGGCAGATAATAAACAGGTAATGAACTAATATGTCCTTGCAGCACACCTGTGGCAATGTCAAAGAAGTCAGTCTCGATCGGGTGGAGGAACTTTTACATTTGTGCTTTTATATTGCATCATTGTAGCTGCCTCTGTGTCTTTAGGGAGACCGTAAGCGAGAAGCATTTACTCCATCTTTTATCTGTGTATGGAGTCAAATGCCTTGGGGAAGTCTACAAATAAACGTGTTGCCTTGATGTTTTTTTGCATAAACACCTTCCAACATTCCTCGGATTGTCAAAATTTGTGATGTTGAGGATAAATTTCATCGAAAACCATTTTTTTTCCTGAGAAGTTTCTCAATTTCTGGTTCAATACAGTTGAATCGGAGAGCATTGTATATCTTGGCCACTATAAAATTAAACGTTATACATCGACAGTTCTTAGCTATTGTGAGATCACCATTCATGGGAAAAGGGAAGATGCAGCCCTTTGTCCATCTCGCTATTGTGTTCTGGTTATACACGGTGTTGCACCATCGGAACAGTACGTAATAAAATGTCTTTGTTTTCAAAACATCTGAGAGTATTTCTTCAAACCCTGCAGTTTTCCTATTTTTTTTCTTAGTACTACGTCGATTTCTTCTTTCGTAAATTTTCCTAGTTTGATGTCAAGTGGATTGCCAATGATTTTCGATATATATATATATATATATATATATTCCTACTAATATTCTCGCATGCACTTAATTTTGTGTTGAATAATAATCAGATTCCTTAAATAATGGTTTGTTGGATGATTTCAAGTATCTGTTTTGCTTGCCAGGAGTACTTTCGGGACACTCTTCATGATATCATCATGGCCAATGTTCACAGTGGTCATTAGCCTTATCTTTAAAATCATTTTTGATACATTCTTTGTGATTGGACTTAAATTGCAGTTGAATATTACTAACACTCGCAAAAATATGCAATTAGCCCACTTTGATGGAGTCCACTTATGTTTTTTTCTAATTAAGCAATAAGAACACTAATAACATATCAGAAAAAAAAACATTTGTATTTAACTGGCTTTCCTTAACCTGTCTCCAATAAATATTTCTTAAAAAAACTATATTAAATCATTTTAATTAATCGTATAATTTTTTGGAGACCATGTTGAAGATCAAATTAAATATACAATAATTGACGAAAAAAAGTATGAAATTCTTTGATAAAAATGCTATTTATTTGTTTATTTCAAAATTCTATTTTGTGTCTAAGGACTTCTTTACTTTTGGATTCTATTCTCAGAGACCAAACAGGGGATAAATCGATGGTAAGTGTAACCCACTTAGGTTGTCGGGACGCCAAGTTATATGATTCTCGTTCATGATAACTCTCAAAGAAGTTCAGATATTAGTTCTCATCACCTCTTTATGGAGGTACCCGTGGTGTAATGGTTACCGTCGTAGGAAATGGACACGGCGACACGAGTTCAAATCCTGGATGAGACTGATTGCATTTCACATAGCACTAATACCCTTGGGAAAGGTATGAATCCAATTATTCTCCCTCCAGCTATAGGTAAATAGTATGGCAGACTAGGTTCTTCAGCCTTGGTGAGACAACCAGTCTAGGAAAGGAAACCTCAGAATTCACACCTGTTAAACTCCGCTTAAAAAATTGACCTTGTGTCATATACTGCCTTAGCGGAGGGGTTGGGTAAATAGGATCACCTCTTCACATAGAATGTACTATCTTACGTGGTAGAAATAGCATAATTTTATCTAATGCTCAAGATTGATTGACGATTTACAAGGAGAAAGAACTCCAGCTATCCTGCTATTTATCTATAGCTGGTAGGTGTTGACTTACCCAAAATATTTTGAATATTAAGCACACAGATCAAATATTTGATAGATGGGTGTTTACAAAAGCACATTTTTGTCGTCGGAATGCCATATTCTATATTTATCCTCATGACATCTCACAGAGCAATTGGAATTATTGATATTAATATCTTATCTCTAAGTTTAGTACGGTTTGGTTTCTTTGTTAAATGGAATAACCATATTCTTGGGTTATGCAATTTCTAAGCCATCTCTATCAAAGAAATGAATAGTACTATACAACTCCTAGTTGGGAGGATAAGTGATTTCATACCTATCCCCAGAGTATTAGTTGCAAAGTGAATGTAATAGCGCTACTGGAATTTGAACTTGCTTCCTCTGATTTCACTGATGTGCAATTTAGCTAATAGACAATAGGGATCTTATCTTCTAGTAACACACAACAGATTTATAACTTACTTGGAGTAGAGAACAATAACTAACCATATGTTTTATACATAAGAATTTAAAATGTATCACCTTTTTTGCTTCTACTTGTAAAATCCAGTTGAAGAATAAAAATAGGTAGGCTGGTTAAAAAATATATCGACGTTGAAGGGGCATTGTCTTAAAGGAAGGATATTTTTCTTCTTTTCTTCTTTTTCATATCTTTTTTGAAGTAGTTCCCATGGTATTTAATACAATTCGTCCAGAGAATATTTCACTGGAAACCGTCAAAAATTCTCCTTTGATATACTTTGAAACTGAAACATTATATTTGTTTATGACAAACATAACCTTGAATCTTCCTCTTAAAAAGTTAAGGAGGAAAACGTCGCAGAGAAATGAGTAAATTGAATATGCAGGGTGCTGCTCTTACGTAAACTTGTGCTTTGCAAGAATATGTTATACATACTTATCGAGAGTTGTTTTATTTTATTTTAATTACAAATAGGAGTTGGCTCAAATATGCTTCGTGTAGACATCTAGGGTTTTTTTTTGTCTCGACGTGTAAACACCTTTAATTCATTATATAACTTGATAAGTTTTGTATATGTGATTTCAGTCTATTATTGCAGTAAATTAAAAGAAACCTGAATTTTGGATTTTTATAAACCTTCTCATTCAAAACAATAGTTTCAAACAAAAGAAATTACTGTTATAGGCTGATTATATTATATTCATTTACAAATGATTTTATAGAGAGCTTTTTAAAATAATGTGGACATCATTTTAATTAATTCTATTTAACATATTAAATTCTAACACAATTTGGAATAAAAAAAACAAACTTGTGATTGCTTTCCGATAAATTTTCTCGTTGAGCAATTTAAATGCAATTTAAATACATCATCGATATTTTCAGCAGTTTACTAAGATTGCTGCCTTCAGTCATTGTTGCTCTGTACACTTCCAGTCGTACAAAATTCAATATTGTCGATTTGTTCAGAAATTAAGACTCGTCGAATCTCATAAAATTTGTCTTTTACAGTTTGGTAGGATTGATTGGTAAAATGATCTCAACATTGATGACGTAATACAAATAAATAGAGACTCCTGGCTGAGACAATCATTTCAACTCCTAAATTCTGGTATCTTTGGTATTTCTGGCAATTGATTAATATTCTTGCATAAAATTTGGTACACTTAAATATTTTCCCTTAGTTTCCGATCTACTTTCGTTACAAAACCGCTCGCATTTCTGCTTTTAAAGTTTAGTGTTACGTATATTCAATGAGACAGTGTTAAGTAATGGTAATGGTTTGATTTGTTTCTTTTTCTGGATGGTCTTATGGCATATCAAGCATTGTAAGTTAAATCCGGTTTATTCATATATATTAGATATATTTTAATTGTTAACATTAGTCAACAAAGTTAAATAGTTCCAAATTCACTAACAATTCATTTTAACATCAAACATTTGTTTAGACATAATTAAATGATCTAAACGTTCGATTTCTGACAATTTGATATTGTATTAAATGGCTTCAAGTATTTCTATGTATCACTTAGACTTCAAATAACCATTAGTCATTTATTTACACTCAATTAATGAAACGGTTAAATTTAAAAAAAATCAACTTCGTATAAGTAATGTATTTGCATTCAGTTTAAATGTCAAAACACTTCTATTTGACCCATAGCTAGGACTCCGTCTCAGAGTGGACCTGACAGTCATAGTAATGGAGGAAAACTCCGTATTAGCCAAAACTCCAGCATTACTGGAGCTTCACCATCAGATTGTTTAGTATCATATTCAGGACACCTGTTGGGGAAGTCTTACCTCTCTGCATCTGCAGTTGGTGTATTCAACAACCCCGGCCGACTGGGCTAATGTTATTTGATGTCCGCAATTTATTCTATTGTTGCTGTGACGTAAATTACGTGAACCGAATAAAATTCTAAGAATAAGTTCTCTGTTTGTCCAAGATACTGAGTAATATAATTCTCAGAATAAAACCAGAACTCTTGCTGCAAAACGTCAGTCAGTGACCGACAAGTAAGGGGCTGAATTTAGCAGCTAACAAAACAGCCACTTATAAGGTGTGGGCTATAATTTATCGAAGAAGTGGTCTTTCAATTATCGACTCAAAAATACCACTTAACGTTTTAAAAATTTTTGACATATCTAGAAGGAATTTCGAACACGTGAACAAAGAGAGTCGTATTTTTAATTAGACCACATGTATGCCTTTAATATACAGTGAACTTGGCACAGTCTTTTTATCTTGTCATATTTGTCTCCGCTAACTTTCTTCGAGACTCAACAATACTACATTTATTTCATGATGATTTCTTAGATAAAGGTATGGCTCCTACTGATCTCTCTGTTACTATGGACAAAATTGATCATTCTAGTTTCTTTAGCCTCGTAGAAAACTCCTTCAGCAGATTAAAGGAGGCGTATCAGCTTTCGTCAACTGAATGAACTCGTCAACCCAAGTTCAAATCCTGAACGCGGTTGACTATATTTCATTTTGAGCTAATGCCATGACGAAAGGTATGCATTTATGGGGAACAGGAGAGTTTGTAGCTGTTATTTGTTTCGTTTGGTTGGTGGGAGTCAAGTTTAGGTTTAGAAATTTGATTCATAGGTTTTCTTTCTTCTTTTTCCCATTTAACCTTTGGTTCTGCTTCGTTTGTGAAGGTTGCAAAAGAATTACCGGAGGAAGGAAGAAAGGAGATGAAGATACCTCTTAAATTTTAACTTTATTTCTTGATTCAACAATAATTCTGTGAGTGTGGAAATTCTTCCTGGAACAAATGGAAATGGACACGTTTACAGACAAGGTGTTAAAATGTAATAATCACTTTCGGTGGTTGATAAGTTCAAAGTAGGTGTTTTTATAATATTTGTTTCGACGGTGTCGGCTCACAAAAGAATAGTCATTTCTGGTGAATTGTGAGTTTGAAGGTCTCCTGGTGAGAGACTGAATCACGTGCCGCTAAGCAGACACGTTGTTGTGCTCACCAGCAGCAGGAGAAAAGTTGTTCCTTCCAATCCAAGTGGTCCCTGATGAATGAGCAAGAATTTATTTCTGGGGCCAGTATGTCTGTTTTTCAGGCATGCACAGATTTCTCTTACTGTCAGAGATTTCTGAGGACTGCTACACTTTTGCATTTATCTCATTTTATTTTTATTTTTTATTTTTTCTGACCACTACTAATCCATCTCCATTTCTTCCAGCTCTGGATAAAATAGTCGAGCAGACTGGACTCTAAGCCTTAAAATGGAAGCCGGTCCAAAAGAAAAACTGAAATCGAATTTCGTGTACTTTGCTAAAGAATTGACCTTGCGTCACATGATGACCTGGTAGGGAGGTTCGGTAAATGCATACTCTTGCAGGATAAAAGTCTTAATATTAAACCAAGAGATTTTTTAAAACTCGAGGTTAGAATCCTCTACGCTTTTCCGGTCGCTTTGGGGGTTAGATATAAAATAGAAGAGAACACAAGGATCCGACTAGTAAATGGACTGTGGTATAACCCTGCAATATATACAGTTCTCAGTCATCTCGAATTTTCTGATTTATTTGAACCCGATTGTGCACTGGAAGATAATTCTGTAGTTGTTTGCGCACCCCACCCCGTCCTCTTTAATCGGCTTCTTCGTGTTAGAGAGTGGGGTATAACAGAATATTCTCAATGATTGACTAAAACTTGTCAGTTACACAGAGACGCCAACCTGAACTATAAATAGTGCTCAGCAGAATCAGATAATTATGTTTCATTGACTATATATATATATATATATATAGTCAATGAAACATAAGGGAACGTGGATTATGCACAATGTTTCTAATATCAGGTGACGAATTTTAAAGAAACGAACGCTGATTCATTGATCAAACGGCCAATTTTTCTTGTCATAAACAGCCAACTCTTCTTGTTGTACAACTTCTCCAAATTTTTATATATTTTTACACTTTTTATATATCCATCTACACTTAACATCACTAATAAAACCCCTCACATGCCTGATGATGGATCAGCAGAACCGAAACGCTATAGTGTCGACTGACTTTATTTCTCTGTAAATCCCTACTTTCTATTAGGATTACTTGTCAATTTTTCTTCACAAATTGTCGGATTACTATCCATTATTTTCTTCTTTTTGAGAGTTTTTCACACTTCCAAAAGTAAATTAAATGATTTGACACAAAATAAATTTTTTGAAATATATCTCAAGGGCACATTTTATTATTCTGGCCGATCTCAGTAATGCTGTATTTTGGTTGGTCTCCACTAGTCCTTTTATTTCTTCCATTCCCTGCACTAATCCTTTAGTGACTGTAAAGAGTGTGCCATTTAAATGTGGTATCGACATCACTTTCAGTTTTCATAGTTTTTAACTTCTCAAGCAAGATCTAGGTAATTATTTTTCTTTTCGCTTTCTATCAGTTTTACTCCGTGGTCAACCGGGATGGCAAAGTTTACCAGCAGGTTCATTTTTTTTTTGTTGACTATCCCTAGGTCTGGTCGTCTCGTCGAGATTAGGTGATACGTTTCTATCTCAAAATCCCTGAGGAGTTTATGCATCTACCATTATATAAATATTCAAAACAATAAAATTCAGATTTACAGCTAAAACCTTTTAAATAAGTAAAATAGTTCTCAATATTCCGACAATAACATTAAAAATACGACCAATTTTCAGATGCTCTTTAATCTATATGTTCCAAGCCCGTATATGTTTATATAGGAGGACACCTGGGTGGTGTAATGGTTAACAAGCTGTAGTAGCAAACCTTCAAGTGTTCGAGTCTTATTGAGTGCAAAACTCGGTTTTGTGTCAAATCTAAGGAAAAATATTGTATAAATTACAGTTGGAGGCGCTTGTGGTGTATAAGTGACTGTTGTAGAAAATGGACACGGCTGATCGATTTCATGTCCTGGGCAAGGCAATTTTTACATTTCTGCCAGTGCTTAAACTTTGGGAAAGGTATAAATACAACTAATCTACCTCCAGCTATAGGTTAATAGTAAACTAGACGAGTCTCTTTAACCTTGGTATGGCAACTGGTCCAGGAAAGGAATACTCTGAAATCAAACCTATAAAAATTCTCTTAAATATTGTCCTAGTGTCGTATTCTGCTCGTCCAGAATGGTTTGTTTATATTTTTTCTTTTATTGTGTGGTTGGTCCAAAGAAAGAAAAAAGTAAATATTTCAAAATGAGCAGGACCACCCAGAGATTTTTATTTTTAAGAATAATTTATTTCGTTCTTACATGTATGTTTCCAGCTTGTTCCTTTCGTCTGGGAACGTATGTGGTGCGAACTCATAAATGGGTATTCAATGATATTCAAACTCACTAGCATAGGTTTGTTAGTCTAATATATATACATATATATATATATATATATATATATATATATATATATAACCATGAGTATTGGTTTTCAATCTTGATAATCCAACACGTCCAATTAAGAAGCAATACATATATATATATATATATATATATATATATATATATATGTGTGTGTGTGTGTGTGTGTGTGTGTGTGTGCTCATGTGACTTTACGCTATACTTACACAATCTTAATAAATATCAATATCATTTCGATCCAGGGGATTTTCATAGTGACCTTGTCTACTTAGCGAAATGCAAATTCATAGTGAAAGATTTCGAACTCCAGTCGGGCTATTACGTCCACTTTCCGGGTAATATACTTATGAAAGGTATGAACTCCTTTATGCCCGCAACAATACGTTTAATATCATCACTTATGTTCTTCTATGAGGATGGCTGTCGCAGTGAATAACCTCCGAAGGCTTATATATCAATAGAACTAATAAATACAGCCAAAGCTATTGCGTATCTTTTTAAACATTTCCCATTCATCTATTTGTGGGGAATATACTTCGCATTTGCGTAATCGTTATTCGTTAAACTGGTTTCAATGTAACTTTTTTACGTTTGATGAGTTTATTTTATTTTATGTTTAACATTAATTTCATTAACTTTGATGATCCCACAAAAAAAAAAAAATTATCAATATTTTCCACAACATGTATTTGATAAATAAATGATAAAAATATGCTCATATATAAATATACACACGCCCGTACTTACATGTAAATTGGTGATTCTCTCGAGTATATATAACCTGATCTATCTCGGACCGTGTCAGATCCCTGACAAATGATAAAACAACAGGCAACGACGACAAAACAGAAGTCTGACAACTCGATTTTAAATCACGCAATTCACAAAACTATTGTTTATGTTCGTAAGTTATCTAGGAAACAATTTGTCTCTCTTATCAAGATACTTTTAAACCTTGAGATTTT
>OY757911.1:53177601-53542601 GCA_963585895.1 Sepioteuthis lessoniana | reverse complement strand
CTATACGTGTTTTTACATGTAGGCAGAAACATATAGACGTAAATGTACATGGTTTTATTTAAATACCTGAAGATAAAATGTCTCACGCGTTTGCACTGAAAAATTTTAAATGTATATGTATATATATATACTCATAAAATGTGTCAGTATGAAAGTGATATATATATATATATATATACTCATAAAATGTGTCAGTATGAAAATGTGATGTATATATATATATATATATATATTGTGGTGAGGTATTTGTGTGGATGTTCGTTTGTAAGTGCAAGTAGATTTGCATGTACGTAGGATCTTTTTTAAACATGCAACTTTGTTGTTGATTGTATTTTCCAAAGGCGCGTATTATATGTGTTTGAGTGTGGTGGGTTTATTTTTATTCCTCTTCAGCTACTAATTGCTGTATAAAAAAGTGGGAATCCATCAATCATTCATTAATGACACCTTGATCGTTGGTTGGTTCAAATACATTCTCTGATGTCACTCGGCAAACCGCTCAAGACAAAAAAAAGACGTATTACAAATAACTTAACTAAAAGATACAACTTAAAAATTAAGATATAAACATCGAAAAAGAAAAAGAGTTGAATCACTCTAAACTCCATTATCAACAATTTTGTGTGTAGTTAACTGTCATTATCTTATTCCTTTTTCTTTTTTCATGAAACTTGTCTGAATATATAATTGGGATTTTCGGGAAAAGGTCCAACATGATATATATAAAGATTGTAGTAATAAAAGAAAACATAATACTTCCTTAACAAATAGAAATAAAGCTATTTTGTTTTATTCAAAGCTTCTTTGAAAAAGATAATATTAACAAAAGATGGAAGGATCATAAAATATGGTTTTAAGCGATTTCTTTTTTAAATAAAATAAAAGATTAAAAAATAAAACTTTATTGAAGTAAATATTTTTTCATCTGCTCACTAGAGAAGAACTGAGGAATATACTACTCCTTCGAAAATTCGTGAACATTTCTATTGTTGATTTGCTTTGAATGTAATGTTTCATAATGTAAACAACCGTAACACACAGATACGTGTTAGATAATATAATTATGGTTCTTCAACAGGGATGTCTTTGGCTATAGATAACCCATTAACTAAATGTTGTATTGTCATCTGCTGATTCATGCAGAAATATACATATATATATACTGGATACATACCGACGCAATGATAAAAACGCAATGACAAAGACAGACGCACGCAGGATAACAGACGCAATGATAAAGACGCAGGAAGACTGCTTTATAAAGATATTTACCCCTCACTTTATTTGTAAGGTTACAAAAGGGTTACTCAAAGTTTGCGTGTGAGATGGAGCTGGAGAGCGAACATAACTGAAATATTTTGACCCCAAAGTTATGGCTTTCTGCGTTGTGAATTTCTCGTTCTCCAGGGCTGCTCAACCGGAGCCCTGGAGTCCACTCTGCTTGGCGCTGGCTTTCCTTACTACATCTCGTCTAACTCCGCCTCCAACTTTTCTCGCCTGTCCTCAACTCATCAGGGCCCAAAGGAAATGGATACTTCGCATCATAAGTGAATAAAACCAGATGAATGGAGTAGCGCCCCCTACTCTTCAATGTAGTAGCTGAAAAGAGAGCCCTCGGGTCACCGGTGACTATGGTCACCAACTTTTCTTGCTTATAGGTCTGTCTGCATTTCTGTGTGTATGTGTGGATAGATAGACATTATATAACATAGGCATGAATTATCAAATGCATATTTGATATATATGTTAATGGCGTAATAGTTATAGTGTTCACCAATGTCCCTCGAGTCCGGGATTTAATTCCAGGTCGATTCATACCAGATACTCAAAAATGGTATTTGATGCTTCGTTACTTAACATTTAGCATTATAAAATATGAATCAAGGGTAAGTTGAGAAATAGAGGGAAAAGATTAGCGCCCTCACTACACTTCGGTTTTGTAGCTATTGAAAAGGGAGTCTTGGGGTCACCCTCGACTACGGTCGGCCAATTTACCAACTTATACATCTATATTATGACTTATATTATATAATATGAAAGGTATATATATATATATATATATATATATATATAGTATACTACATTACACTACAACTACACTAACGTAAAATATAGTTTGACTTTCACGTACCAATTTTTTTCAGATGAGCCGAGATCAACAAGTTTGAAATCTTTAGATATAAGGTCACCTGAAGTTCGATTTCAAAGAACTCAGAGCAATTAGAGGTTTTACTTTTTGTCCTTGAAGTTTATATATATATATATATATATATATATATATCGTGAAGAAAAATTAGAATTTCAAATCTTTGGAAAGTTTTCTGGAGAGTACATATTTACTCTCCAGTAAACTCTCCAAACATTTGGAATTCTAATTTTTCATCTCATACTCTTTTTGCTCAACCAAGGCTTGGGAGCTCCGTCTGACTTACAATTTTACACAAAGCCGTGATTACAAAATACGTTCATGCCTTCTTCAAGTGCTTTAGCACTAAGGGAAAAGTAAAAACAGTATCGTTCATCATTATTTTTTGTCATCTTTTTCAAAAATGGGACTGCGTCGACTACAATTACCAAATCAGTCCTATAATTGATATCTTTAACTGAAGAGTTGGGCCCTGATATATAGACATCAATAGGTGTATATATATATATATATATATATATATATATATATATATATATGTATGTACGAAGATCATTAATTAAGTATACAGAGTATTTTCGTATGGGCACTTTTATTGATAGTACACACATGAAACTCTAATCTCCGTCGTAGGGTTCTCCTCCAGATGCAATGCACTTGTTTTACCATTCCAACAATTCCTACGGCAATTTTAAATGCCTGTACAAAAAGCACTACATTATACATATATATATATATATATATATATATATATATATATATATATATATATATATATATATATATACGAAAGCAAATATGGATCTAAATCCGACAGTATGAAGAAAGAAGAAAAACAGGATAATCTAAATAGGTAAATTTATTGTGATGTAAACCCTACGTTAAACGTTTCCGTTTCAATAACCTTTCATCAGGACATTGATATCAGGAGAATTGTTCACACAGTGAGGAATGTTTATCTAGATAACAGGAGCAAATTAAATGTATAAAGCGAAAAGATAAAAACGTGCACACAACGTTCTTAATTTAAAAGTACTAAGCACGTATGGCACGTAGAAGGATATTTGAAAATGTTGATTTCTTTTTAAGAAGCAAGAAAAATCCTCCCGTCTTTTAAAGAAAATCGCCGAGACATCTCGATAAGCATCCATCGCTGTGTAAACACTTCTCCTGATATCAAAATCCTGATAAATTGAAACGTTTAACATTGACTTTATATCACAATCAATTTACGTATTAGGATTATTTTGTTTTCCTGCCATCTTCATATATATATATATATATATATATATATATATATATATATATATATATAATATATCGACTCTTCATTATATATATATATATATATATATATATATATCGACTCGCGATTTAAGTTAATTTTATAATTGGCTCCACTCGTATTGAGCACTCTTGTAATTGTAGCATTGCAGCGTTTACGGAATGTTTTAGTTTTCTTTTGACCAACTGACTGCATATCTCTTGATTTTTTTTCAACTGGTGTGATGGGGTTGGTCTTTTCTTTCTTTTTGTCCTATGATATTTTTTTCTTTTTCCCCCGGCTGGTGATTCGAGATATTGTTATCTCTTGTTCCTGGCGTTTTTTTCTGGTAACCGTGAATGCTGGTAGATATTAGATTAGTAAATATATATATATATATATATACTTTAAGAAAAACAACGAAACCGGTCACATAGGATTATAAATTTATTTCAATCCTGTTACGCATTTTTGAAATTTCCAAAAACACGAAAAAAGTAACAGGACTTTTTCAGATCTTTTTGATAAAATAAAAACCTAGAATAGACACATGGTAGTGAAAGGGGATAGTGGGAGGGGATAGAAGAGGGGTGAAGAGTTACCTCTTCATTAAACCCACTTCCGTTTTAAATTTAAATTTCTGTTAGCAATGTAGTAAAAATTGTTGTTTTTTTTTAAAACTTTTCTTTAATTAATAATTTTTTAATTATATTTAGAGCATAATTACAGATTTTTTATTGAATTAGATTTAAACTTTAAATAATAACTTCACGTAAAGATACAGTAACAGATATATTAAAACTAAAAACAAAACCAAATATTTATATTTTAACATTTCAAAAATATTTAGAAAGCATTAATCAGTTCCACTTTTTATGCGTAGTACGTATGTATTATATGCTTTTTCACAATTTTCTATGTAACAATTTATTTTGTTTATTCTCAAATTTAACTCTAATTTTCAAAATTAACTCTATGTTTTTATAGAAAAATTTGGTTAAATATTTATAGTTTAAATTTAGACCTATGTCTACACCTAGCTATTAGTTCATTTCTCTTATTTAATAATTTTTTTGGCACAGGAAAAAGCAAAATGTGGATTTTTTCTTCAAGACATAGGTTGCACCAACTATCGAAAGCTTTTGGGGTACTAGATCTTTTCAGTATGAACCACTGCATGTCAGTGGTTAACCCTTTTTCTTTTAATCCCCAATAATGTTTTGATAGAGCAGTTTGATTTTTTTTATGCTCATGGGAGAAGGAAAATTTATGATTTCCATATCTAATCTTCCAACAAGTAGACGAAACTCCGATATAAAATTTCTTATCACTTATGTCCTCTTTTGAATTAATAATAGCTTGATATACTACATTACCTAAATTACACAACCCATTCATTGGACAATCAGTTCGAGATTTACAATTACATTCTATTTTTTTACTATTAGTATTATTATTATTTACCCGGTTATGAAATTTATTAATTAATTCATTATTATGACTATTCATTATTTGAGACATATTTTTTTGTGCAAGAATAACTTATTTTCAAGGTTTTCCTATTAAATATTTTATGTAATATATTATCTTGTTTAAAATGTTTATCTATTAGTCTCAAAAAATATTTACCTACATCTATATTTGCTAATTTACAGAAAGGGGGGTTAAACCATATAATTTTCCTTTTTCTATTTTTATTTTTCTGATCGTAAGTACTATTTTCTTTACGTAATTTCATTTGTTATATCTTCTTTTAAATATCTAAAATCCTCCTTAAAGCCACTATTTTTAAGGGCATCTATATATCTCTTACTACTCTCTTTAAAAATCTTTTCATTTGCAGATAGCTTACCTATTCTTAAATTTACCACTTTTGGGATTTGCTTAATTATGTTTTTAGGGTGATTTGAATTAACATTAATGTACGATGGGTTCTGATTGGTCTTTATGAAAGGTTTATAAGAATTATTTGATAGATCTAAAGTCACATCCACGAAATTGACTATTTTAATATTAGATGAGATTTCTATCCTAAAACCCAAAAACTTAAAGGCCCTTATAATTCTCTTTTGTATTCTAGAGCTAAAGGGGCCATTACTATTCGGGATATATAATAAACCATTATCCTGATACAGACCTGCTTGTTGAGGACTAATGATTCTAATAAGCATATTTAATATATATAAGCCTATATTCTATTTAAGGATCATAAACCAAATTTTGAAAATAAATTGCCAACCAGACTGATTAACCCCTCTAAGACAGAGTTAGTTATGATATCTAAGTGTATTATTCAAAATATTGTAAATAGTGTTAAAAAGGCTAACCATTGCAATCTTTGGGAGAATTCATATGAGACCATTGAATGGTTTAAGGGGATAAAAAATAAGAGTAAAGCGACCTTTATACAATTTGACATCATTGATTTCTATCCTTCCATAACTAGAAATCTTCTAATAGATAGTATCAACTATGCACGTAAATATATAGATATAACTAATGAACAATACGAAATAATATTAGCTTGTAGGAAAACAGTTATAAAAAATAACGATTCAACTTGGGTAAAAAATGGATTAGAAAATTTCGACGTTCCAATGGGGGGGTATGATTCCTCCCAAATAGCAGACCTTGTAGGCTTATATATATATTAAATATGCTTACTAGAATCATTAGTCCTCAACAAGCAGGTCTGTACCATGATGATGGTTTATTATATATCCCGAATAGTAATATAATAGTAATAATAGTAATAATAGTAAATAATATAAAGAGAGACTAATAGAAAAAGAAAGAGAAAAAATAAGTAGAGGAGAGAGAATAAAAGGATCAGTTTCGTTTGATCCACTTGTTAAACGTCATATCAACTCCCCGTATTTTATTTAATGCCAGAATTTGATTAATTTTTCAATTTTTGATTAAAATACTAACGTTTCCTGGCATTAAACCATTCGAGGCTCAAGCCGCAGAGATTCAGAGAATGTAGAGTACCTCTTCATTGCCATTGCTGCCAGGTCCATTCTGAGCTAGAGCTGTAGCACCTGATAGGGTTCTATCTAAGAGTCAAATAGAACAAACTGTGTTCAAACAAATGATCGATGTAAAATTCTGACTGTTGTATAGTAATACTCGAAAATGTATTACTGTTTAAAAAAAAAGAGCTCAGGCTCGTTTACGAATGTCATCTACAAAATGTGTAGACAAATAATATGTATTTGATATACATAAATACAAAAAAAAATTGGCATTAAATAGCCTACAACCTTTGATATGCCGTAAAACAAATCTAAACCAAACCAAACTAACAAATCCGAACGATAATCCTAATGTTACATTGCTTTTTTTTATCTACACAATTTTATTAACCTATAATCATTTATAGTGGATTCATCTAATATAATCCACTACTACATCTGTTTGACCTATACATGGGACCCTAACAGATTTTAGACGAAGCAGTTTGGGTCACACTCATATATTTGAGATAAGTATGGATCCATCATTTAGTAGGGCATGCTGGGTTCTTTAGCCTCGACAAGAAAGCCAATCAATTGCCCAGCCGGCTGGGGCTGTAGAATACACTGACTGCACCTCTGCAGAGGGGTAAGACCCCTCCCCCAATGAGTGTCCAATATATGACACTAAACAGACTGATGGCGAGGTCCCAGTAATGCTGGAGCTTTGGGGAATACGGAGCGCCTAATCAAAAGAAAAAAAACATTGGGAATTCAAACCATCAGAACTCAGTATTAATATTTACTTTGAGTTGTATCCTACACGTGGCTGAATGGTTACATAAAGGCATTCCTTTCCAGTTGAGTGTGAACCTGGGATGAAATGCAATTGAGCTGTAATTTACTTTCTCAATATCTCCAAAACTGGAACCTCACTACCAAATACAGAATAGATTCATAACCAGTATATCACAATTTGGGTGTTCTTACCCATCTATAGTATATCCTAAGCCTCGTCGACAGGGAGGCCTAAATTTAACGTGTGGTTATTACACAAAACATGCGTGTACCTGAAAAACAGCAAATAAATCAAATTTGAATACTGTAATTCGTCTTAAATCTCTTACCTATTTTTTCACGATGATAAGAAGTGAATACACATTGCAAAGTTTCTTCCACATAAATAAGTCTGTTCTTGCAAGTACCATTCTTCTGCTAAAGTTATAATGCTGGCTTGTTTGTATCCGGCTGTGCAAAACTAAATGCTTCAAGCTGAATAATGGTGGTGGTTAAAAAAAAAAGTATCACTTCCGAACTTTTCTCCACGTCCATTAATCGAGTTGCTCGTGTGCGTTGGGAAGCAAACAATTTGTGTTGCTGAATAAGCGCGTGATGTTTGGTCTCAGGAACACCAGAGTTTAGTTCCAGTGCGAAGAGTGAATGTGCTTGTAGTATTTCACCGGTCTCGGTCACAATGGCTGTCACAATGGGTCTTCGCTCATTTGAACTTCGTTTCAGTTTCACAAACGGAACGTTGACTGGATTTGTGCATAATGAAAACGACTGCTTTTGGTGCTATTCAAACTAAGTCCAAAAAAAAAAAAAAAAAAAAAAAAAAAACCAAAACAACTCTATCACACACGCGTTCAGACTCCTGTGTACACTACTAGAAAGAAAAAGTAATGCGTAAAAACTTTCACGTTTACCTGCTAGTTTAAACCACCTCTATACAATATATGCAACTCCATATTCTGGAGCGTGTTGATGTGTGTAATTATAATCGGCTTATTAGAGAAAACGTACAAATTTGTATTTATCATTCATCTATGAATATGTACGTACAGTATGCTCACTTTTTAGTGATAAGCGTAAGCTCTATCCTCATTCTTCTGTACTCAAAAGCTAAATGTATCAATTTAATACAGATAAATAGATATATAGATAGTTTTAAACTTGAGATAAAATGTATAGTTGCTCTTATATATGTATAAGTTCTTCAAATACTAATGTAATCATTTGTAGAGAAAATTTTGAGCAAGCTACTGACTATAGAGCAGAGAACAAAGTGATAACATTCATATCTGTTGGAAAATGTCAAAATGAAGATGTAAAATAAAAGTTAATTTACAGAATTAAAGACAAAGCAAATGAATGAGGAAGATGTTATATATATATATATATATATATATATATATATATATATATATATATATATATATATAACATTTTCAATATATATATATATATATATAGCCTTGAGCTACCGAAACTGTGTTATCACCCTGGTTGGCGGCTGATGAGGCTAGGTATCGCACGTGCTTTCACACGTTGTATGATGAAAATTATAACATTTTTAATATATATATATATATATATATATATATATATATATATATATATGTGTGTGTGTGTGTGTGTGATCGTGAACCTACGTTTCTGTGTTTTTTTTATCAAGATATTGCTACCTTATTATTAATTGGCAATGCTCTACAATTACCAGACCAGTTCGTATATCTCAGTTACAATTCTCATTTCTGAAAGCGATGAAAAATACGCATTTGGGAAGGCATGAACTGCCACTCACTGGTTATTGACCTAATGGAAATCTTATCTCTCTGATAAAATAAAACGAGTATTCTGTAAAGCTATTTCCTAGCCAATACTAGTGTATGGCAGCACTACTTAAACTCTAATGAGAAGATTGGAGAAAATGTTGTTTTTTAAACTACACAAGGGTGCTTCTTGCTGTTTCAAACCAATCGTAGAAACAGCAATCAACAAAACCGCAGCTGTACGATCTCTTACCACTTAAATGAAAGATGTGCTCGATATGCTTGGAATAAACTTTTAAGTGACGTTCTCCAGGGAATCCTACATATGAATATAGAAGTGTTGTCTGACATAAAAAAAAACCGAAAAAAATCTTATATTCATTAGGTCTTTACGGACAGTTGTTCCCGTCTTACAAAGAGCGGTAGACGATAAGGACGGATAATTAGAAAAAGTCAAGAGAATCCATGCTTGATGCTGATGGCAATTATTTATATATATATATATATATATATATATATATATATATATATATTGTTTAGGCATCTGCAACTCTGTCAACGCCACAATAGGAGGTGTAGGTAGTCTAATAGGTCCACGGGCCCTAAAATCACTTAATAGCACCGAGAAAAGAAAACCCAGGATGATGGTAGCAACGTTTAATGGCAACTACAGCACAACAATGATCTCGTTACTGAACTACCAATGATAGTGACGAAACGGATATCTTCATCTTCTATAACGAGCTATCCTCTCTATTTCCTAGCATCCCGAAATACAACGTTCTAATCATCAATGGAGACATGAATGCCCAAATAGATAAAAAAAGTAAACAAATTTAGCTTACCCATCTCTTTAAAAAATGAGGAAAATCTAACAGATTTCTTTCTACATATAGGTTAATATGCCTTAAAACTAAATTTCCGAACAGAAAAGGATAACAATGGATCTAAACTAACGCAAATAACGCAGCCGCATAGAACCTAAAATACAGAAAATACTTTAGAGAAACCGAAATAACTTTCAGAGAAATCGATCCATGATGTCACAAATTTTTTCTATCCATGAAATTCAAGATGTTCACGCAAAAAACCTTGACGCATCTCTATTTTTTGTTGACTTCTCCAAGGCATTTGACTCCATTCACAGAGGGAAAATGGAGCAAATTCTTCTCGTCTACGGTCGCCCCAAAGAAATAATGATGCTATATAAAACTATGAAAGTAAGTTTTTCACTAGATGGAGACACAGACTACTTCGTCATTGTAGCAGGTGTGCTACAAAGAGATACATTAACCCTATACATGTTAATTATCTGCTTAGACCAAGTGCTTCAAACGTCTATAGATATAAAGAAAGAAAACGGCTTCACGCAGGCGAAAAAAGAAGCAAAAGTCACTCCGCACAAACTATTATGGACGCGGACTATGCTGACGACATAGTGTTTCTGGTAAATACACCCGCCCAAACTGAATCCCTGCAATATAATCTGAAACGAGCAACAGGTGGCAGATTCTTCTATGTGAACGCAGACAAAACAGAGTACATGTGCTTTAATCAAAGAGGCGACATCTTCACACTAAATAGTAGTCCTCTGAAACTAGTAGACAAGTTCACCTACCTAGAAAGCAGCGTGTCATCAAGCAAAAATGACATCAACACGCGACTAGCAAAGGCATGGACAGCTAACGATAGACTATCAGTCATATGGAAGTCAGACATGTCTGAAAAAAAAATTCTGTTTTTTCAAGCAGCTGTCGAATCAATACTGCTATTTGGATTCACCACGTGAACGCAAATGTAACGTATGGAGAAAAGGTTTGACGACAATCACACAAGAATGCTATATGATGTACTGAACAAGTCCTGGAGGCAAACAGCTGCTGTACGTCTACAACCAATCACGAAAACAATCCAAATTAGATAAAGCAGACATGCTAGACAATGCTGGAGATGTAAGGGCGAACTCATATAGGATGTAATCCTGTGGACCCCCTCACATGGACGAGCAAATGTGGGACGACCAGCTAGAGCCTATCTTCTGTAGCTATGCCGAGAGCGATGGACGATAGAGACTTGTGGCGAGAGAGGATCAGGGAAATCTGTTCAAGCGGCACGACATGATAATGATATATATAGTTGGTAGAGTATTTGCGCATGGCCTGGGAGAACGTCCCTGCTTTATACTCAGCCTTATAATGTACGTACAAGGGTAAAGTGGAGCAATCCATGGAAAGGAGTTGCAGCTTTTCCTACACTATGGAGCAATAGCTTTTGAAAGAGAGCATTCGGGTCATCCTCGACTTAGATCACCAACTTTGCGTTTATATATATATATATATATATATATATATATATATATAATTAGCATCAGCATCAGCATCAAGCACGGATATCTATCCGTCTATCTATTTCTAGATAGATAGATAGACAGATAGTTAGATATATATAATAATGCCGTCAACTCTATTCATAGATAGGGGTCGGTGTCAATGATAGATTATATGTAGATGTTTCTGTTAATATTGGTGCAGATGTATAATGATCTCCAGCTGTCTGTCTGTCTGTTTGTCTGTCTGACTCTTTCTCTCTCTCTCTCTCTCTCTGTCCGTCTGTCTGTCCGCCTGTCTCTGTCTCTCTCTCTCTCTGTATATATATATATATATATATATATATATATATGTCACGCACACCCTTGTTATACGTAGTCTACGGACATCATATTACTCATAAGATCACGTGATTTAAGTATACGTGAGGATCATCTTGCTTTACCTCAAAAATGAATAGAAACTGGGCAGGTTGTGGAAGGTCAGATAGAAAATCCGACAAAGTTTCTTTCTTTTGGTCAAAATTGAACAAAGGAAATGAATTTAAATGATACAGATATCTCTTCCTTGGATGAAATAATCTTTATTTTCTCTCTAGCCAAAGTTTTAAATATAGCAAGAAACCTCACTCCGAAACAAAACGTCTATAGAAAGACTAATATTTGGGATCGAAAAAGTTTATGTTAACATATAAAAATATATATTTTATATATTCAAATTGCAGCCATTTTGTTGGGATTTTCACTTAGTAGACGTGAGGCAATAATTGATAGATTTCATCTCTTATATTGTTCTTGTTTAATCCTAAGTAATTGCAAAAATGAAAAGAAAAAAATCATCTCATGCTTATTCCATTACTTACTGACCTTAGCCCTATATCTACGCAAATATAGAAATAGCAATCATACCTAATAAGAAAAAAAATAACATTAATTTTCTAAAACAAAAATGTAAAATCACCTTACTTCTAATACTTCATTCTAAAAAATAATTAAAAAAACAAATAGTTTAGAATTAAACTTTGGTTTAACCACTTGTTAAAGAAAGAATTGATACGTATTTTGATATATTCTCTTTACATTTATAAAAACAGGTATACCTTCGATTACCCGGTAGTAGTAGTTCTTATGTCTATTTTCCTTTTAACATTTACATTAGATCTTTCATAAATGTTAACTGGCAACGAGAAAAAAAACAACTTAGTTCATGAGACATGAACATCGTATTGCAATTAATGTTATCACAATAGATTTTTTTGTTTTTGTTTTTTTTCAGGCAACGCCAGAAATTTCTGTTCGATGTATAGTAAATATCGGGTAGAATTATCAGTAAATATATCAATAATTTCCCTATCTCCAGAAACATTTATGTGAATACGAAAGTTAATTTATCGGTTTTGACAAAACTGAAAGGTTAGGGTGAATCCATTGATGTGAACTCTTTTGAAGTTTTGCGTATTACAGTTTCTTTTCATAAGATTTGGATACATTTATTTGAAGATTTAAACAAAGTTTTCATTCCAAATGATCTGTTATTTTTTGTATTGAATTACTGTTTATGAGACTTGAAAATAAATATTAATGGTTGTGGATCAGTATTTTCCTGAATATTCATTACGTAGAAGTATTTATTTGTTAAGAGTTGTTGATATAAATTGCACATAAACAATTGTTCTTTGAAAACGTTCGGTTATATTCTGTATCAAATTACATAGGGCTTCTAAAGAAATATGATAAATTTCATTATAGTTGTTTTCAAACTATTGATGATGTGTCTTTCATGAACAAATATTACGAGTTTTTCTCACATCATAGTCTGGATGCTAGGAGCAGATTATTCAGTGGCGTTGGCGAAGTTATAAACCCCTTCAATGTTTTGTTGTCATAACTTTTTTCCCCGTAACGTGAGAGTCAATTTAAATAGGAAAAACCCTTGTTTTGAATATCACTATGTTTTATATTTACCAAGATAAACTTATTTTATATTCTTTGCCCGATCTTCAAATAATGCATATGTTATGTTTTATTTTATGGTTGTATTTGGTTAATTCTGTTACGTTCTCTCAGCGGGAATTAGAATACGTTGATTGTATCCCCTATGCAGTGGTAGGGCTTACCCAAACATAAAAAAATGGATTTTTCTTGTTTGACATTACACTGCAAAAAGAATCTAAAAAAGTAATTACATAACCAAAATATGAATATAAACGTACAATGTACTAAATAACTTACCTTCTTGATATAAAATAAGCCTAGATGCGTTGACATACACTTAAAATAACAATCTTTATCTCATACAGGTAATTATTTTGTGCTGAAGTGTGTCACCTCAACTACTTGGCTGATCTTAAACTGTCACCATCACGATGTTATCCACTGAGAATTATCAAAAACAAGGTTTCAGCAAAGAGGGGCTTGGTATATGATCGAAATTGGAAGCCTGGGATTATTCTAATCGGTGTGAACGAATAACGCCAATGATGATGAATTATGTGGGTTGGCATTCTTAATCTTGAGGTGTTTGTTTGATTCTGGTTTTGTTCTTGGCTGGGCTTCATACGAAAAGAAAGGAAAGATAGAACTGTAATGCTCCCAAATGATCGATCTCCATTATATTTTGTGCAAAAACCACTACAATTTCTGATGCCTTTTAAAAATGTAGTAAGTAAAGTTATCGACCGTAGAACGAGGGCGACCAGAAGGCTCCCTTTTCAATAGCTACTACACCGAGTTGTAGCGGAGGGTGCTACTCCTTTCCCTGGATTACTCCACGTTACCATCGATACGTACCTTATATTGCTGAGTGTTAAGGAAGGAAGTATGAAGTACCATTTTTAAGGTCTTTGGTATGACGCGACCTGGGATTGAACCAAGGTCTCCAGGACCATTGGCAAACTCCGGACATTGGCATGATTAGCGTTTTCTCCAATGGCCCAGGATACCTGGGTTCAATCCCAGGTCGTATCATATCATAGACTCAAAAAATAGTACTTGATGTCCCATTGCTTAACACTCAGCAATATAAGGTAGGGATGAAGGGTAAAGTGTAGTAGCTATCGAAAAAGGAGCCTTCTGGTCACCCTCGACTGAGGTCCCGAAATTTATTTACTTACTTTAAAAATTTGCGAATAGCTATTTCAATAGCTGGGAAACGTTACATGTTTTATTTTGTTCGCAATGAAGATGTAATGCGTATGATTAGTGAATATACGAGAATGTTTTTGCGAATTTATGTTTTATTCCTCAAAGAGAAAAGATTCATGAGTTATTCTTTACCAATAAAACATAACCAGAATTTTTTTAAAAAAGTGTAAGTTCATACAGAATTTAGATTTTAAAACTAAAAAAATTAATACTAAATTATTTAATGAAAGAATTATGTAGATTAATTTCTAAAAAATGATTACATGATAACTTTATATTTGAAGAAAAAAAATTAAAAATTACATTGCATTATTACTTATTTACGAGTGTAAATCCGGATAAAAAAGAAAAGTGTTTAAACCAATAAATCGATTGTCACTAAATCATTTTAAAGCAAAAAATACTTATCTACAGGGTGGAACGATAAAATGTCGTCCTAAAGAAAACAACACTACAGTTTTATTTTAAAACTTTTATTGAAAAAATCAATTCAGGTAACTTGATTATGTAGTAGAGCTGACATCTATTCAATGTAGCTGCCTTCAGCCACAATCACCGCCTCGATACGGATTCGGAACTGGGAGCAAGCCTTTTCCACAAGCATCGGCAGGAGCTCAGCGAATACTCAGTGGATGGCGGCGATCAGGCTGGCTTTGGTATTGTGGGAGGTTATGTTCGTGATGTTCTCAACGTATGACTAAACGAAGTAGTCAAGCGGGTCCAGGTCGAGGGAGGAGGGGGACCAGTGAGAGAAGGGTATAAAGTCGTAGCACACCAGGGGATCACCACACTCTTCAGCACACTTTGGTGTTGACTTTCAAGCCAACTTCTAAGACGTGAGGTGGCATGATGTGGCCCTCACTTAAAACCACACCAAAAGCCATAAACGTAGCCGGAAACTTTGTTTTTATCACCCTGGCACGTCCCTGTTATTTGTGGCAATCTGGATTTGCATTTTGAGGGTGCTGGCAATGATCATGTTGTCCTAACTCGGATCGGTAGAGGGCATGAGTTTTACAGCGGAGCATCTCCGATCTCGCTCGTTGAACATTGTGTCACATTCAGACATGATAGAAGGTTCCTATCGCTCTTGGGATTTGTAAACAACTGGCCAACTTGTAGATGGTCTGCAACAAAAAAAGAAAACGAAAATGGAATCATGTCGTCTTTTCCAGGGCAACAATTTTATCGTTCCACCCTATACCAAGCATTGAAATTTGTCACAGAACAATAACTTCAGAAATCGGCATTGACGAATATCATCATCATCCTCATCATATCGTACCATCGGCACAGATATCCCTGACCCTTTCTTTCCACCTCTCCCTATCGTTCATCGCTTCAGGTAGGTCATCAGGGCTGCACCCCGTATCCTCACAGAGCTTCTGTATGTAGGTTCGAGCTGGTCGCCCTGATTTCGCTCAGCCATGTGAAGCGGTCCACAGGAGTACATCACCTACGAGCTCGCCCCTACTTCTCCAGCTGTGACCTGCATGTCTGGTTCGTCTAATTTGGATAGTTTTCGTGATGGGTGGTAGGTGGTCATATAGCTGCTGCTTTGTGAGGTGTTGCCTCCAGGACCTGTTCAATATTGCTCGCAGCATTCTTGTATAGTTGGCGTCAAGCTTTTCTCCAGCCGCTTAGTTAGCGTCCATATAGTGCATCCATACAGCAATATTGACACGATCTCTGCTTGGAAGAAACTGTGTTTCATTTTATCGGTCAGATCTGACTTCCATATGACCGATAGCCGATTGATAGCTGTCCATGTTAGTCATGTGTCGATGTCTGTCTCGGTCGATGAGACACGGCTTCCTAGGTAGGTGAACTTGTCTACCTGTTTCAGAGAGCTTCCGTTTAGTGTGGAAATGTCTCCTGTTTGATTATAGCATATATATTCCGTTTTGACATGTGGACCAATGCCTGCGTTAGCTCGTTCCAGACTATGTAGTAGGGTTTCGGCTTGAGCGGGAGCATTTGCCAGAATCGCTATGTTATCGGCGTGGTCGGCGTCGGTAATTGTTTTTGCGAGGTACCTTCTACTTCTTTTCTTTGTCAGCTTGAAACCGTTTTCTTTGATTTTATCGATCGAAATTTTAAGTACGTAGTCTAGACAGGCAATAAAGAGGTATGGGCCAGGGTGTCTCCTTGCAGTACCCCAGCTACAATGTCCAAGTAGACTCTGTCTCCATCCGGGAAACGCACTTTTACTGTGGTATTTCTGTAGAGAATCATAATGCTTGCGATGGTTTCTTTTGATAGACCGTATGCGAGTAGAACTTGCTCCATCTTCCCTCAGTGTATGGGATCAAAGGCCTTTGTAAAGTCGACAAATAATATTGTTGCCTGTAGGTTTTAAATTGACGAATTATAACAGATTCATTTTCTTTTGTTCATGATAAGTTTGGTCATGAGATGTAGAATCTGGATTACATATGAGATGCTTTCTATTTCAACATATTAATCAGGATGGAGATCATTTTACTGTGTTTATGTTACGATGAAAATATATTGTATTTATGTCTCGATCTTCTGCTTTTAGCAATCTAATCTTATTAATAAGAAGCTGTTTGGAGATGTCAAATGTGAGAATTTCAATCCAAAGAACGATGTCCAATAACAGAAGTGGAAGAATAAGTGTAAGGATTTAAGTTGCTTCTCTGCAAAAGGAACTGGAAGCTTAGAAAAAGTTAATATTATAAGGAAAAGGAAGATTATTGCGAAATATACGCGATATCTACTCGAAAGTGTGCCAGTAAGACATATTTAATTGGAGCGTAGTTGCAACTCTATGCATGACAAAGATCCGAAAGCAAATTCAAAATTTGTACGGTGATATATACAAAATAAGAAGATCGATGTTTTACCATAGCGTACAGCCCAGAAACTAAAAGAGAATGGTCGAGTCTGCTTACAAAGGGTAAGACTCCTGTAACGAGTGTCCTGGATATGTTACAAAAAATCGGATGGTTAAGCTCCGGTAATGCCAGAGGTTTGGGAATTCAAGGTACTCCTTTACTGTCATCGCTCCCAGTTCCACTCTGGTCCGGAGTGGTAGCACCTGACGGGGTCCTATATTTGGGTTAGATAAAACAAAAACAATGCTAAACTGAATGTTTTGAAATCGAACTGTTTTTGGCGTCTAAACTGTGGACTTACGTTAAACTAAATTGTTTGAAATATAACTGTGTATATGTATAAAAATGGATTTGCCATTAAATAATCTATAACGGTTGATATGCCACAAAACTAAAGCAAACCAAAAGAGAACGTATGGGATGAATTTAGAAGAATCTGTAAGAGCAAAAAAGAGAAAATTCTCGAAGATTATTCTCAGAAAAATCGCAAAGATCCCGGCAAGTGTTTGTTTTCCTGCGGTAGGTATTTATCAAAAAGAAATTCCGAAAGTTCCTATCAGGATGATAATTTTCTTTTGTCATTAATTTTTAAAATTGAATATTTAAAATATATCTTTTGATATTTTCTAACCTTTGCCTGTTTCGCGGGAAATCATTATTACACAATTATCTATTTTTTTTTATTTCCAATAAATTATGAAAAATTAGATATTGCCAATAATTTCAGTCCTAATATTCATGCCGTGCTCCTTCCACACAGACAACTTTTATAATTATATCATTTTTATAATAAATATTCTTAGAATGAAGGAAATCAAGTTCAAGGTCATCTTTTACATAAAGATATCATTAATTTAGACAATCAACCTCTGGTAAATTTCCAATTACCTTAGCTTATTAAAGTAGGAGATGAGATTAAATATGTCTTAAAATCAGTTTCATCAATATATTTCCCAATTAAACGTCTCTTTTTTGGCAATTCAACTCTATTCGAGAATAATCAAAATCATTCCATATTTACCGGATTTTATTTTCGTGAAATAGCTGGTTTATTAATTAACTCACCTGGGTGAACTCTTTTCAGTAATGAAAAAGTCATTTCAGGTTTAACAGGAAGAATCAGGTGAACTATCTTTCACACTAATTCATCATTCAATAGGATGTTTTAAATATAGAAGCTGCTTCAATAGATAGATAGATAGATAGATCACCCAGCGAAGAACGGTGGTTACTGGTTTCAGTGATTATGGATTCCTTTATCACCCGACGTTCCATAACTGAAACCTTGTGCCAGACTAAGATTAATTAAGTGAAGTATTTGATAGATAGATAGATAGATAGATAGATCACCTGGTGCTGAGTGATAATTACCAAGATCATTGAATGTGGCTACATTTATCACTCGCCTATCCACAGTTACAATATTCTGCCGAAATAAAAGTTCACTAAAGTGATAGATAGATAGATAGATAGATAGATAGATAGATAGATAGATCACTGGTGCAGAATGGTGGTTAGCAGGTTCAGTCATTGTGGACACCTTTATCACTCGACGTTCCACAGCGGAAACCTTGTGCCGGACAATGATAGTTTTTATGAAGTATTAGATAGATAGATAGATAGATAGATCATGAAAAAGTTAGCAGCATATATTCCAGTAAAGAAAAAGAAAATACTGTCAGTATTCATTGAAGAGTCTTTTGACAGCATGGCTCACGGCTAACTGACAAATAACGTTCATTTACCGAGATAGCTGTCGTTCATATTGTTTGGTACGTGACTTATACAAAACAACGCTAGAAGTGGTTCTCTTGCACGCTATTTCAATTTGTTTGTTCTTTTGTTTTGTTTTGTTTTTTGTTTTTTTTTTGTTTTTCACACTATTCCTTTTTCTCTTTTATTTTACTTCTCTTACTGTACTTTTCAGCATATTTTTTAAACATAGTTTTTTCCTTTGTTTCCATTATTCTATTTTTTCTTTTTTTAAATATTGTCTGCTCTTGCCTCCTACTGAGTTTCTTTTTCCATACTACTCGAACACGTCCACTATGTGTTATGTGCATGAGTGATAGTACACAGCATGAAAATTATTTCTGTTTGAGTATCTTCCCTCATGTTATATGCTATTTTTATGTTTTTTTTATTTTCCAATCAAAATCACGGTCTTTATTTTAGATATGTTTTTAAATTATTTATTCTTTAATAAGGAATTAGATCAATGAAGAAATATAACACAAGTTGGAAGTGCCCGTCGTGTAATGGTTATCGTCGTAGGAAATGGACACGGCGAAACGAGACAAATCCTGGACGAGAGTGATAGCATTTCACATAGCACTAATACCCTTGGGAAAGGTATTAATCCAATTATTCTCCCTCCAACTATGGGTAAATAGTAGGACAGACTAGGCTCTTCAGCCTTGGTGAGGCAACTAGTCTAAGAGAAGGAAAACTCAGAATTCAAACCTGTTTAACTCCGCTTAAAAAAACTTACCTTTGTCATATCCTGCCCGAGCGGAGGTGTTGGGTAAATAGGATAACACAAGTTAATATGCTCGAGATGCTAAAAAGAATTTAAGAAATACCTAAAAAATATGAATAAAAAATAAATAAAAATAAATAAATGAAAGGAAATTCTGATGAGTTAAATTAGAGAATAAGGATTAACTTATCAAATTTAATCTAACAGACAGTCTTGAGTTCTTTTAAATCTAAAGGTTGGATAATCTCATTCATTGAGCTTCTATATTTACGTTTTTGTATATTTGTTCAACTCTTTTGTACTCAGTTGTTGCGAATAATAATAATTTTCGATCAGATCTATTTGAACAGTTGGAATACGCCCTGATTGGTATAACCCCTCCAAGGTATAGTGAAACTGGGATTAATGACAATTTAGGGGTATTCCACATTCCTCATATCTCAAGAACTGCAGCCTCACCACCTGATGCAATTTAGTATCATACCTAGAATACTTCATTAAGCTTGCGTAGCCCTCTTCGGATGATACAGTCAGCTTGTTCCAAGCTCTTCTGTCAAGAGAATAAGTAACATTATCTAATTAGAGCAAATCCAGGTATTACCTTTTGTAAATTATTTCTACAATGCAGAAATTTACTATTTGTTTCTTTTTTGAAATCAAATGCCAACTTTTCAACAATAGTCCAATGTGAATTAAATAATATTATAATAAGTAAATATTCATTTGACATGAATTCATACACAAGACACCATGTAGTGTAACGATTAGCAAGCTAGATTCATTTACCATTGATTGTGAGTGTCATTCTCATAAGGAATTCTATGCTTCTAGCCTTGTTTCACACCTAAGAGGCCTTGTGCCACATCTAATCATAAAGCTTAGTAAATTACTATAGTTTAATTCATAAACTTATGGTTCAAATTGCAGACAAATAGCACCCACTTGGCTTGGTTAGCGTCAACGCAACTAAAAGCATAATTTTGAATACAAACGCCTGTTACCTTCATGTCAAACCGACTTATATGTGATGTTTAAAGAAAAAAAATTCTGAATATGAATCCGAAGCTGAAAGCCATAAGTAGACTAATGCTGTCTATAGTTTTGTCCTGACTTTTCCTTCGAAAAATTTTGGCATTATACTATAATGATTTTTTATCCTCCCTTAAATGATATTGGTGAAGGATAACTTGCAGCTGGTCTTCGATCCTAACTTTCAAAGGTCTGCGCCTCAAAGAAAAAAAAAAGAGAAAGCGTTTACTTGTGGAGATCGATGTATCGAAAGAAAAACAAGTACCACGCAGTACAAAGCTTAAAAAGGAAAGTGATTTAAGTAAGTTATAAGAAAAAGAAAATAGAGAAAAACATATGCACTTTTGCAATATCTTAAGTGCAACTGTCTCATGGTATTCTTTCACGATTTAAAGTGTAATATCATCTTATTTATATTCTATTGCGAGAAAAATGAATAGAAACAAAAGATTTATTACAATAAATAGTTAGGGGAAACATCTTTAAATGTGCCAATACACAGATATACACGGTATGTTGCTTTTCATTTTCATTATAATTTGGATCCTTTGAAACCATTGCGTATCAATAAAAAAATAATGAATTAAAGACTATCAAAGAAAATACTGAGAATTGTTCATGCTTTGTGGTATCAATCAATTTGTTCTGATGTCTAAAATAAATCAGTCAACCTTTTTAATTATTTCGAAGTAAATACTTAAATATGGAGGTCCTTGAATGAGTAATAAAGATGAATCTATTAGTAAAATTTTTCCACTAAAAACAAACCACACATTCATTATTTTTTGCTTAATAAAATACTACTGGAAAAAGCATAATAAACTTCAGATATTTGCGAAATAAATTTCAGATATTTCCCCAAGATTACAAAATCATTTTAATTATTTCGGTAAAGACATTTACTGTAAACAGGAAAAGATCTTTAGATTAAAAAAAAAAAAATGAATGGTTTTCAAATTTAATTTCTTGCTTTTTAATTTGTGGAAATACTCGTAGAGAAGTTGCTGTTTTGTCTACGTCAACTGTTGATTTATGATCAGGAAATAATTAATTTATGGACTTTATATTAAAGTCAATGCTAACATTTCCTTCCATCATTCGCCTCCACATGTTTCTACTTTATCTTCTCTTACTTGAGAATTACAAGATGTTCTCAGTCTTTTCGTTTTCATTAAATTTCCTATGACGTTATAGTTCTATAATTGTAAAGCTTATGCCATTTCTTTTCCTAATCTATTTTGATTACGAATATATATAATGAAAGAAATTGGTTTCATATTAGAAAAGACAAGACGCAAACGGTATCCCGCAGAAGCTATTACAGATACAGACTACGCAGATGATCTGTTGCTTCTTGAAAATGCAGCTATTAAAGATGAATATCTGTCCCAGAGTCTGCAGGAAGCAGCAAGAGGTATTGGCTGCTATTGTTTGGTTTGGTTTGGCTTTATTGCATATCAACCATTAGAGGCCAGATCAATTTTTCATACATATAAACATTTCTATTTCAAATAATTCAGATTAGCATAAGTACACTATTCAGTTCTATTTGACTAACAGATTAAATCCCTCTCAGATGCTTCCACTCTAGGCCAGAGTGGACCTGGTAGCGATGGCCATAAAGGAGTACACCACATTTCCCAAAGCTCCAGCATTACCGGTGCTACATCATCAGATTGTTTAGTGTCTGTTATGGGACTGTTACCTACCCATTCATGGACTCTTCCAAATCCTATATTAATCGAGAGCCAAGTACTCTCGTCAGTTGGTCGTCGTGAGATTGGATAGAGACTGGATATTCGACCGACAAGTAAGCCTATCTTACGCCATCACTTTTCTCTCTGTCTTGTTACTTCAATATTTTCTTTAACTTATTTCGTGGTCCAAGTTATCTTTTCGTGGTCCGAAACTGGGTCCACATCAGTGTCATATTCAGGATACTCGGTGTTTGGAGTCATTTCCCTCTGCAAAGATGCAGTCAGTGCATTTTGCTGCCCCAACCGACTGGGTCTAGCCTCTGTATGAACTCAGGTAAAACAGAGTTTATGCTTAAAGAAGGTGGTGCCTCATTAAATGAGTAGATTATTTCATATACATAAGTAGCAATATCTCTTCTACGGAAAGTGATGTCAAAACCTAACCGGTAAAATTTTAAGTTACTTAAACTGATGATAAATATAACCGTCTGTTTGTTGTGTTTATTGTTTGAAATTGAGAACAAAATACCAACGGTAGACGGTTATATTTTATTTGTAATTTTAATCATTTTGTTAACAGCTAATGTTAATGTTAATATTATTGAAGTGTATTTCTAAACATTTAACTCATCTGTTACCCGGGATATTGGTGTAAATTATTTTATGTCGAGACAGGCAAGAGATCTGTTTTCAGTATATATATATATATATTATATAATATATATATATATATATATATATATATATACATATATAATATATATATATATATATATATATAATATATATATCAAATAATATGTAGGATTGGAACTGCCTTGCTACACTACATTGCAAAATATTTACGTATATATATATATACGTAAAGATTTTGCAATGTAGTGTAGCAAGGCAGTTCCAATCCCATAAATAACTGGCAGTAAAGGAATTCCACGTTTATGACTTTTATAAAGTCTATAAATTTAGCTATTTTAGGATGAAGATCAATTAATGACGATTAGACTTTAAACATTTACAAATCAACTTCAAGAAAATAAACATTGCATTATTTTTACCTGATAACAAATTAAATATAACTAGGCAATTTGGTGAGGATTATTAGGTAAGAAACGTGATCTAAAAAGTAATTTCTATAGCCCCTCGGTAAACTTTGTCCATGTTAACAATATAACTAAAATAGCTATACATTTTTAATTGTGATTTTTCGGTGGCCATACAAATGTGATTGGAATAAGTCATAGAATAATGCCACACAATGCTTTCTAATATATATGAATATGGCACAGATATTCTGATAACTTTAAGTAGCTAGTACAATGTAAATGTATCGTTTAAAAATTAGACCTTCTTTTTAAACAAATAGATAAGTAAAAATTTCAGGGAATATACAAAAACTAATACATTACATTTTTTTGTGCATAACTAACACTTATATATATAACATGCACTTATAACTTTTGACTAAGAAATTATGTGGAAAAATATTATGTATAATATGCACTGACTTTTTGAAATTGCAGCTGGTGAATTTAACCTAAATCAAGTATTTGTTCAATTTTCTTATCGGTTCGGACTCATTAAGAATAAGAATTCATTCTGCTTACATAATTGCTTAAAACACAAAACTTACGCAGTATTCAATGCAAACTCGTGAACATGTTCACTCACAAAAAATGCAACAAACTTTTTCCGAAAATAAACTTACATTAGGAGAAACAGAATTATAAAACTGCACACATTCCAGAGGATGTTTCTTCGTAAAAATGTAAAACACATTAGTTTAGATTATAGATATAACTTATTTTCAACCATCCCGTCCCAAATATGGACAGAAAAATAATAATATTGTTATCGTATATTATACGCAACTCTTAGTTTTGGCCTGAAAAACCTGGAAAAATAGCCGGGTATTATACATAAACAATTACGGTACTAAGATTATGCTTTGAAAAACGATTAGTAAACAGAGAAACTTTAGTTCTTAAGTCTTGAAATAGCAGACAAAATGGCATTATATATATAATGGCAAAATAATATGTGTAGGTTGTTCCTTCTCTGAAGACTTTTTAACAATTCTTGATGAATATTTTTTTAAATATTCATATTATTTTGATTATGAATTAATATAAATTTAAATGCACAATGTTTGTTCTCGGACGCTCGACTTATCAGTGCGTCGATATTCGTTAATTACAATGATTCGATCTCAATTTGTTACACCAAATAAGTAATATATATATATATATATATATATATATATATATATATATATATATATATATATATATATATATATAGTGTTTTGGATGGGCGTTAATTTGTAGAACAAGATGATATGTAACTTGTTTTGTGCGAGAAAAGAGACAAAGAAAAGAAGGCCAAGACGGATGAAGCAGATTGCAAAATTGATTTCCCAAAGTCGAACTAATTGCACAGTCGTAATTGGATTATGACGTCACTTCCTCTTCAATATGCGAAAGAAGTGACCAAGTTTTGTGGGAGTTGAAATTAATTATAGAAATTGATTATTGCGTATTTTTGACGCATTTTTTGATGGTTTTCTTTTATTCGTTCATTTCTTTCGTTCTCTGTTCTCTGCTTACCTTTTTTTGTGTCGTTTACTTTCCTGATACAATTTTTAGCTACCGATTATCTACCTTTTTATTTTGATTGCTCTTGATTCTTAATTTTATTCAACTTTTCATTGCTTTTTTGTTTGGCAATTTTTTCAGCTATTGTTTTATTCTTATTTCATTTCACATTTTTCTAAGGATTGAGAATCCATATTCTTTGTACTATTTCAAAGAAATATTAATTTTTCCCCGTTAGAATGCTTGATTTTTTAATGTATTTGCTAATATATCAAACATGCAAAATTTTTATGAAAATTATTTAGATATAGACTTTAATGTGCAAGCTATATGAAAGTTAAGAACCGAGAATCTGACATTTTTAAATATACATAGGATTTACCAACCAGGATTAAGACAAGATATTCACTTTCTATTTTAGAATTCCTCCCCAACTGACCAGTTAATGGCTCTAAGCAACATCAAATGGTGAGGCTCTAGTTCAGAAAATCTGAAAAGTGATGAATGCCTCTCATTACCATTACGTGCAGGTCCAGAATACCCGGACTCGAAGTACCAGTTAGGATCCAATCCGTCGGTAAACATTCTTCGTTAAAAATAACTTGTCAGTGATAGGACAAAACGAAAAAAAAACAACATTAAAAACAACGACACAAAAAAGTTAAATATGAATGTAATATTAACACGGTTCTCAAAGCTCTAAGCTACATCTAAACGTGAGGCTCTTGTTCTGAAAATCTTAGGAGTGTCTTTTCATTACCATTAATTCCAGATCCACTATAATCCAAACTGGAGGTACCTGTTTGAATCTCATATATGTGTAAACAATCCAGGTGGAAAATTATTTGTCAGCGATTGGACAGAGTGAAAAAAGAAATCTTAGAAATAAATACACAAAACATCCAAACATGAAATTACTATCAATACGATTCCCAAATCTCTACACATCAAATAATTATAGACGGGATGATAAGCCTTTAAAATCAACTAATCAATCAACTGTTAGTTCACAGATATCAGATATTTATCGATACAAGTTATACTCCAATCTAAATAACTATATTCAAATCTACATTTAATTATATATGAACCCACTGGTTATAAAAAAAAAGAAAAACAGATTAATCGTGTTCTTCTTTATATATATGCATAATCTACCAATTTATACAGAAAAAAAATTGTTTTTTCTTCCGAACTAAACATTATAGGATTTTATTAATTCTAAGTGAAAATCGTTTAACCAATATAAATATTATTTGGTTCGTTCCGATTTTATTGTTATTGTCATATCAGGCTTCGAGGGGTTTTCTTTAATACAAATGTCATCCGACTGAAACATAGTGTTACTCTTTAATCAATTGTCGGCGAGGATAAAGAAAGTTCACAACTTTTCCATGTATATTAGTATGAAAGTGAACGTATTCGCGTGACTGGAGTTCGAATTCACTTGCTATGTTATCACAGATAATTACGTTAGCCACTTTCACTATGGGGACATTCCCCCTATTTTATTAGGCATTATCTGTAATGGAATTATACAACATTGAAACTCTGTAATAAAAATATATAAATCAGTTCAAATTGACAAAAAATACTTATTTTATATCAGTATACTTTCTGAGGCCACCTTTTTTTATTTTTATAATTGCCTGTATTATTATTGCAATTGACTTAACTAGATAATCACAGTTCTTAAAGGTTTTTAAATTTGATTGTATAAAAGTCAGTTTATGCTGTCTTTTTTTGGATGATCATTCTTTTATTTTATATATTTCCTGGCTTATTGCATTTGTCTTAACCTGTCAGAACTCCTCTCAGCAGCTGATACCGAAGTGTTCACCACGACAGGCTCTACTTATATAACAATGATGGACAGAAATTTAACCGGCTTACGAACCCACTTCCAGGACGAATGCTAGAGAAAAAATAAATAGAATTAAAAATATTTTCCAACTAGTCAGAAACCAAGCTACATAAATCTTGTGAGACTGAAACTTACCTGCATCATGGACTCTTCCAGCACTACATTGTTGGCGTAGTGATATCCAAATAGAGCAGCATGCGGGAGCAGTAGCAGCTGTAGTACAAGAGTACTAGTAGTACGACTACCAATATTGGACACTATCCTTTGTAACTTTTGTTAATATATCTTTTTTACCTCTAACCCGTGTTCTGTGTTTTCCTTCTGTGTACCGACTTTGGATCCACATCAATAACTCACAAAAATGACGATCTAAACCACTCGAGTGCAATGTAAGAATACTATTTTGATCCAGCACGTCCACCAGGCACGAATTCCAGGTGGATGATTGTAAGTTGGTTACCTGGACAAACATGGACTTACCTACTACCAATAAATGCCTTTGCCGGTTTAGTTTATTGCTTGGCGCCTGAGTTGTCTCAAATTGAAAATGCCAACCTTATTAAGCTTTTTTGGCATAAACTACAATGGAGTCTCGATCCATGCATGACTTTCGGCAAACCTGGTATCATTTACTGACATCGGAAAAATCAGTTAAATTCCCGCCCGAGGCAGCAGAGAGAGAACATGTCCAGTAATCGGTTCAAACATCTGTGATGGTAAGTGCAACAAACTATCAGCAGCCGCCAGCCCCATCAAACATGTATTTCCTCTGTGGTTCTTTTTCAGCTACAACTCTGGTATGCAATGTATTCCTGAATGAACGACATCCTATAAGACGCCTAATGAGAAAAAAATTGTTGTGTTGCTCTTCACCCTTTTCTTGTTAGCCCGTTATGTTACCCCAAAATGACTACTTTCGTACAAAGTCTTCCTTCACTCGATGTTACTTTTTTCTTTAATTCAATTTTTCACTACTTATCTTCCTTTTTGATAAACTTCAGAAAACCTTTTGTCTTCTTAGAAGAATATTTGGGATGATTATTATGCTAGAATATGGTATTTCTTTCCTAAACATTTGAAGGAAGGTAATAAGTCTCTTTTATAAACAGATTATTTTATATCTAAAATTCTGTCGATGTAATCTTGTACACCAGTGCCATTAAATCCCATAAAACTCTAGAACAAGACGTTACCAGCATGGTAAACAACTATTTAGACTGCGTGCATTTTGTTATGGATCTCGCCATGATGCCAGAAAACTCGTCGGATGCCGTCAGCTCCAAATATTTTGATTTTTTCAAACGTTCGATCTGACTGCATCTTACTTTTCTAAAACTTCCAATTTGTATATTTATACAGTTGATTTTTCTTTAGGAAGTATTCTAAAAACGCTCGCTCCGTCGAATGATGAAAAGTCTTTGACCAATGAAACGTTTATGCTTTTCTACCGTTAAACAGTACACATAACAGTTTATAAGCACCAGTAACGTTGTATGGCTTCAAGTAATTATTTCTACTCAGCATATTCTAAGTCTCCACAATCAGGGTCATTTGATTTACAGCGTGAGTATAAAAACTAAACTGGATGTGTTAGTTTAAGTAGACACTTTTTTTTACTTTTAAATTTTGACGAAGAGAATTTCCTACCAAAGTCCTAAGTGTTTCCACAGAACTTTTTTTTTCCATCAGACTCTTTTTGGTTTGTGGGAAATCAAGAATTCGTTGCTGCCATCAAAAATGAAGAGGATAAATATAGGATCCATTGATGTGATTTATTATTCCTCAATTTATAAATGCGTTGTCAGCTAGTTAATTTATTGTAATAACTAATTCAATGTATGAAGTGAACAATGAATTGGGGCACAGTTCTGTTTAGATATTCAAATTTCTCAACGTTTATTTCCAATCATTGCACTTCACGTGCGTGGCTATTTAGTTATCTATTTTTCGGCTTATATTCCGTATCTTTGTATTCATCAGCACAAGTACAGTTTTTGGCGAAATGTTTCAATTCTGACTCGTAAGAATCACAGGATGTTAACTATTCAGGCAATTATTTATTAGCAATGAAAATGAGGAAAACTACGGCATGACTGAAATAATAGTGATGTGTGAGTGTCAGAGTTGAACAGTACATTTAATTTTAATTTTGTTATCATTTACTCGACCTTGGCTAGTTTAGTAAAAGAGCCGCAGCTTGTTAATAGAATATGTGTTAGGACCCATCAGAATGTTGATAAAGGCAATGACATAACGAACCAGACGACATATTCGTTTGGGAGGAAGGTACCGATATTCCTCAGAAACGCTTTCAGGGACGTGGAAAGGAGAGACTTTATCAGTTGATTTGATTCTGGAATGTTTCGTAGTTTGTTTGTTGTTATTTTTTTACTTTTTGAAAGAATCTTGAAAAGGTTTTCAAGAAATTGGTAAATAGATATATAATTTAATTATAAATCTTTGCTAAAACCAATTGTATCTTTTTTGCTGGTAGATTGATTTTTTACTTTGGAACAAATTGCCTTCGAAAATCAAAAACCGATATAGCGTAAACAGAAATTAACATTAAATTTGATAGTTTCAGAAAAATGGAAAGAAACATAATTTTAAGAGGTCATTTTTGGGAAATATCGGATTAATAATAATGCAGTATTTGGAAACGTATAAATATTGTAAATGTTATATGCAATGATTTTTTAATGCTTTCATATGATCTTATAATATGAACCCGAGATGCCAAAGGAGGAATTAAAAAAAAAAAACAGATATTAAAAAGTCGAAATGCCCGTGGTGTAATGGCTATCGTCGTAGGAAATGGACACGGCGACAGGAGAACAAATCCTGGATGAGGCTGATTTTATTTCACATAGCACTAATATCCTTGGGAAAGGTATGAATCCAATTATTCTCCCTCCAGCTATGGTTAAATAATAGGACAGACTGGGTTCTTCAGCCTTAGTGAGTCAACTATTCTAGGAGAAGGAAAACTCTGAATTCAAACCTGTTAAACTGTGCTTAAAAATTGACCTTGTGTCATATCCGGCCCGAGCGGAGGGGTTGGTAAATATGTATATTAAAAGGGTTTACTGTACTTCAATTATAATATCAATATATGACTCACAATTTGAAGTATCATGTTCTTTGTAATATTCTGAAAATGAAAAGTCTCACAGTATAGTTTTACGTTTTCAGGGCGTGTTTTGCTAGAGCATTTGTTACACACCCCTCTTTTGAGGGTGTGTCCACCGATCACCGAATAGTCACGGCGAAAATACGGTTAAGCCTACGAATAAACGCCAAACGAACAGCGACCATCAAACACTATGACTTGGCCCTATTGAACAACAGAGATATAAGAGATAAATACGTATTAGAATTAAGAAACAGATTCGAAACACTACAAGAAAAGACGGAAAAAAGTAAGCCAAACGACGAATATGAAAATTTCGTCAATGCACACCTCGAGGCAGCAGCGAAATGCATTCCAACAAAACTCAAAACTAAATATAGAGTCCCATGGGAAACTTTAGCGGTGAGAGAAAAACGTGCACTGGTGAAAACCGCCTCCAAAAACTATCGAAAAAACCTAACAAACACAAATGCCTTAAAACTAAAAACGGCACAATATCAATTAGCAGGCATATATATAAAGGAACAGACGGAATACATTCAAAATCAGATAGATAAGATTAGAGACTCGGTGGAAGATAGACAATCTAGGATAGCCTGGCAAACAATAAACGAAGTGAGTAGAAGAAAGAACACAGCCAAAGCAAAACTGAAAGCAGCAAACCAACAAGAAAGAATAAAAGTGTGGAAACAGCACTTCGAAAACTTACTAAGAAACCCACCGAAAATAACACATGAACCAATCACCAGAATAATTAGCAAACAATTAGACATTAAACTAGGACCGTTCACACAAGAAGAACTCGACTCGGTTCTCAGAAAAATTAAAAATAGGAAAGCTGCAGGGCTGGACGAAATTCCCCCGGAAGTATGGAAGACCAGACAATTCAACGACATACTGCTCCGACACTGCAACGCAGTATACAATCAAAATCCGATAGATAGATGGATGAAGGGATGCATACTCCCCTTCCCTAAAAAGGGGGACCTCGGATTAGCCAAAAACTACCGAGGCATAACACTTACATCCATAGCTGCCAAAATCTACAATGCCCTACTACGAAACTGCATAGAACCCAAAATCGACAACATACTTAGAAAAAAACAAAATGGCTTCAGAAGAAATAGATCCACGACCTCACAAATATTAACCATCCGTAGAATCCTTGAAGGTGTACGGGCAAAAAACCTACAAGTGACATTAATATTTGTTGACTTTACCAAGGCTTTCGATTCCATTCACAGAGGAAAGATGGAACAAATCCTACTAGCGTACGGCATACCTAAAGAAACCATAGCGGCAATAACGATTCTCTATAGAAACACTAAAGTAAAAGTACCATCACCAGATGGAGACACAGAATACTTCGACATTGTAGCAGGAGTACTACAAGGGGACACGCTGGCTCCCTACCTTTTTATCATTTGTCTAGACTACGTACTTAGAACATCGATTGACAAAATCAAAGACAATGGCTTCGAACTGACGAAGAAAAGAAGCAGAAGATACCCCGCAACAACAATTACCGACGCCGACTACGCCGATGACATAGCGATACTGGCAAATACACCTGACCAAGCCGAAACACTACTGCATAGTTTAGAACGAGCAGCAGCAAGCATAGGCCTCGATGTTAATGCACACAAAACGGAATATATGTGCTATAATCAAACGGGAGACATCTCCACTCTAGAAGGAACCCCTCTTAAACTAGTAGACAAATTCACTTACCTAGGAAGCAGCGTTGAATCAACCGAAAAGGACATCGAAACGAGATTAGCGAAAGCATGGACAGCTATCAATAGGCTATCGATTATATGGAAATCAGACCTAACCGATAAAATGAAACGCAGTTTCTTCCAGGCAGCGGTCACATCGATTATGCTATATTGCTGCACTACATGGACGCTAACAAAACGGCTGGAGAAGAAGCTAGACGGCAATTACACAAGCATGCAACGTGCAATCTTAAACAAGTCCTGGCGGCAACACCCCACAAGACACCAACTGTACGGCCACCTGCCCCCTATCACGAAAACTATTCAAGTTAGACGAACCAGACATGCAGGACATTGCTGGAGAAACAGGGACGATCTCATAAGAGATGTACTCTAATGGACCCCCACACATGGCCGTGCAAAAGCAGGACGACCAGCGCGAACATCCATTCAGCAGCTATGTGAGGATACGGGATGTTGTCCTGAAGACCTACCTAGGGCGATGAACGATAGGGAGGAGTGGCGAGAGAGGGTCAGGGATATTCGTGCTACCAGCGTGATATGATGATGATGATTTGTTACACGGGGTCCTCGAAGGTAATTAAATATGGTCAATGGCAGTGACAGAATTTGCTTTAAAAATTTGCGACAGATAAACATTTCTACATCAGACTCTAGTGACAGGGGGACTGAATATGTCGATTGCTTAATTTGCAGAAAAATAATATCAACCTCACAAAACGGGAGTTTCCTGTGTATAGCATTAGATGGCATTCAGTGGTGAAAATCTTGTCATTGGAGATTCAGAAATGTCACTTCTTTCTTGCCATTTCTCCCATGTCTACGGTGTTATGGTAGCACCTCTTAATATCCCAACTGTGATTTAGATTATGAAGTATGACTCGGCTAAAAAGATGTGGGAGTACTTTGTGTATCATAATATGATTGAAGACCACATTTTTAAATGAATATTGACAACCTCTATATCTAACCGAATTAGTATTACTATAGCTGGTACTACACGCAGACACGGACGCGCACACGAAAACGCACGTCCTTCTCTCTCTCTCTCTATATATATATATATATATATATATATATATACATTCGCACGCACATAAAGATATATATATGTATATATATATCTATATATATATACATGTGTGGGTACTAACTAATAAGATTTGAAAAAACAATTTTTGCTATTGTTCAATGATAATCAATTCCGTATATCTTTAATTATATGTATTTAGATATATTTTATACGTATTTGAAATATAATTGTATCTTCCGTATTAGAAAATTTCATATGAAACTAATTGTTGTGAAACAATATGAGCAGTGAGATCTTATTTCCTTATAGTTTGTATACTGCTCTGTTGGGCAGCATTAGTGCACATTTTTTAATTTTTCAAACGTTTTCCAACTTTTCTTTATTTACATCTGCTAATTGTATATTATATATATATATATATATGTGTGTGTGTGTATGTGTGTGTGTGTGTGTGTGTGTGTGTATTTGTGTGTGTGAAGAAAAAGTAAAAAGGCAAAAAAGAAATGTTTGAGATGATGGAGTTTGCGTCTTTTAGAAATGGAAATGAACACACACACACACACACACACACACACATACACACACATGCATATATATATATATATATATATATAATTTCATCCTAATGTACGGTTATTTATATTGTTTCAATAGCTTTCTAATAGATTAATAATTTTGACCTTAATCAATTAGCCAAAATTCATACTTGTAAGACAACCAGTCAGGATCGAACTCTGAGCATTAGTCATTATCATCGAGATGTACATACTATCATTTATTCTATAACAACCACATATGTTCCTACACACGTACCCACTCACAAATAGCAAAATGTTCATGATATAAATTTGTGCACGCGAGTGTGTTGGCATCATTATTGAATGACTATGCGTATGGAGACTATTTATTATCACTCTTAAAGCTCTGGCTTAAATACACGTATTCCCTAAGTCAATCATTTATATAAACGCATCTGTAAAGATAGATGATGCTTCATTAATGCGACTGAATGTATGTCAAAATTTATGTGATTGTCTACCTGCTCGAATAATTACACTCATTATTTCTGACGTTTATTTTATATTCATTGTGTCTCTAAATCTAATTGGTTCCAAAAACGATGACGTTAAATGGCAGCTTTCAGGTCAGTCGAAGCATTAAGGCTTGAATGTCAATTAATTAAAGCCGAAAGTCAAACTGCAACGTAATTCTCTATTTCAATTAAAAACAGAACCAATGGACAGTAAACTACGCCGAAAGTTTGGCCGTTCATTACATAATCCTGAAGAAGAATCCCCGACATTAGTAATGGTAGCACAAGCTGAGAGGTAACAGTTCTTTTTGTAAAAGATAATACCAAGACTTTTTGTATTTAGATTGTCTTAGTGTAAACCAGCGAAGGAAAACCCTTTCGTTAAATAAAATAAATACTTATGTATCTGACCGGACATTGGCCTGGTGGTTAGAGTGTTCGTCAATGGCCCGGGAGACCTGGGTTCAATCCCAGGTCGAGTCATACCAAAAGACTAAAAAAAATGGTACTTGATGCCTCCTAGCTTAACACTCTGCATTATAATGTATGTATGAAGGGTAAAGTGGAGCAATCCAGGGAAAGAAGTAGCGCCCTCCCCTACACCTTGGTGTAGTAGCTATCGAAAAGGGAGCCTTCGGGTCACCCTCGACTACGGTCGCCAACTTTACTTTTTATGTATCAGATTGTGACGCTTCAGTTCTGGAGCTGTGACGAGTGTTGAGTACCACTTAACTGCCATTAACGCTTATAGTCGACTATACGTTAAAAAAAAACCACCGTGGAAAACCGAGACGTTTTGATGTGCCATTCAAATCAATAAATTGAATATAATTAAATCGTAAATAAGAATTTAGTAGACCTTAATGTTCAAAAGTAACTATCCTGATAAAGCCATTTTCTTCCAGGGTATGAGTAATGACATAAAATCAAATAAGCATACTCTGTACCTCCTCGACGTAAATTAGCCAGAAAACAAAAAAGACATTTGGAGAAATTATAGTTTGTTTTATTTTTTTTTCAAAAACGCAATATTTTATAGCAAAATCGTAGCGTATTTTAATTCTGATATAACTAGTAGACATGTTTGAAAATTTATTTGAATGAGGTTCCTTAGTCCCGATCGAACTCAGAGAAGAATTTTACAGTGTCATATCCTTATTTCATCATCAAAGTCAATTTTACGTGATAGTGCGATTGATTGGATTTTACTACTAATTACACTGGTTTACAAAAATAAATTTTTGGTCTGAGGCAAGAATGGGGATAGGTGGTTTTTGTTAATTTAGGTGTCCTGAATTCAAATTTATAAATAGTTTTGCTCTATTACCTCTAGTTTTATGCCTTTTAAATAGTCTCATTTTAGTATAAACAGAGAATATATGTGCTTATTTCAAGAGTTGCAGCAGCTTATAACAGATAAAACAGGATAGATAAAGAACACTGATTGAATCAATATACTTGGATGACACAATTACACATTTCATAGTACCACAGGCAGTCAAAAGTGTGTTTTCTTAGAAGATCAGGTGTATTTTGTCTCCGGGATGTCACGCAAGAGCATCCAGCAGAAGTCTTCCATCATGCAGGGGTTCCATTTCCCTTGATAGTTGCTCTCCATCTTCGTAATATCTAGGTGGAATCTTTCTACATGCTCATCGCTCACTGCTCCAAGGTTTGGCGGGCAGAAGTTGACGTGGGGATGGAGAAAATGAATCTTGAGTGAGATTCGGCACCCCATATCCTCGTAAGACTTTATCAACTTCTCAATACAGGCTTGGTAATCTGGTACGCGTGTGTTACCAAGGAAGCCACTAAAGACTAACTTGAATGCTTCCCATGCTCTCAGTTCCCTTAAGTTAAGAAGCTCCTCAAAATCAGTATCCTTCAGAACTTCTCGGATCTGAGGTCCGACAAAGATATCCTCTTTGTGCTTAGCAGCACTAAGACCTGGGAACACAGTAGACAAGTGTTGGAAGGCAGCACCATTTTTTGTGCAACGCCCTCACAAAATTCTTCATCAAACCAAGCTTGATGTGAAGAGGAGGAACAAGCACCTTATTCATGTCCACCTGAGGATTCTCCTTGAGGCTGTGTTCGCCAGGAAGAAAAGTGCTTCTAGAAACCCAGTCTTTCTGCTTGTTATGCTGGGATACAGCTCAACTATCCCTGAGACAGAGAAAACAACAGTACTTTGTGAAGCCCGCTTGCATACCCATAAGAAGACCAATGACCTTATTTGTTCCGATTCCTGAAACTGGTGATACTTACATTCTTCCTGGACTAGGTTCCACTGTTTAAGCCGAGAAGCCAAGAGCCCTGACTGCTGTTTTGACAGATACAAATCACGAGCAAGATCATTCAGGTCTTCTTGTGTGATCCAATGTGGCTCATTGCCACTTGTTCCTGAATATGTAGACTCAAATATATCTTCCAAAGATATTGACTCGGCAGAATCCTCCAATGAAGGCATTTCTTCATCTGATGAGGAAAGAAGATCTTTATTTACTGGAGGTGTGGGTACCGGAAGATTATCTGAATTGGGAACGGGTCTCATAGTAGATCGAAGGTTGGGATATTTGATCTTTTTCCTAGAAGATGCATTGAAATAACAATCATCTGCGTGGTTTTGCGGCTCTCTCCAAACCATCGGGACTGCAAAGTTGAAAGCCGCTTTCTTGCTATTAAACCCTGCAGTTAGTCCATTGTAGCAGGGTTTACAACAGATGTGTAGAGCCCAAGACTTGTCCTGATCACCAATTTTACAGTCAAAATAGTGAAAGTAGGCAGTTCTGAGGGGGGAAGTGATGGTTCGGCGCTGTGCAACTGTTGTGAACTTCCCACACATGTAGCAGAAAGAACTGGCCTGGTTGAGGCATCCTCGACATTTTGACGTGCTTGAAGGCATTGTAGAATCTGACAATATAACAAAGTAAAACTAAATGTGCATTTGAAAATATAACACTAATATCTAGTAACCCAAAAGATGTGTAACACGACAGTTGAGGGACACCAACCTCCTGCGCCGCCTGCGAGACAACCTCTTCCAATGACTGCCAGAGTGTGGAATGAGACCTGCTGCCTTAAATGTCAAAATCCGTTTTGATATATATATATATATATATATATATATATATATATATATATATATAATGTAATGCTATCACTTACATTTAGTGCATAACAACTAAAAAATAAGCCATAAGTCTCACAATATTAGAATTAACCCTGAATTCATATACGCCTTTATGTACCGTATATGCACAAAATGCACACTATGCATATCTAAAAAAAATAGAAGTGATGAGTAAAAACAAATTTCAAATTTGAATTCAGCACCCTCAAATTTGGTAAAAACGGGTATTTTTGTGCTTGCATCAATTTCTTTGTAAACCAGTGTTACCAGTGTAGTAAGAAAAAACAAAACTCTAAACTGAAACAGATAATGGATTAATCAACGAATGATGGTTCGAAATCTGTGCAGAGCAAAAACAATACCGAAATTCTTATAGGACCGTCTTATATTATTAGCATTGGTTCTTTATGAAATCTACAAGAAGAGAAGATTAAGATAAACCGCCAAATTCATATATATATATATATGTGTGTGTGTGTGTGTGTGTGTGTGTGTGGTAAGGTAGCAGTCCTTCATTTAAGCATATTTGATTAAATAATAAAGACACATCTTATCTTTATAATTTTATTAGGATCCTTTTAAGGTTCCTTACAAGTGTTTTGGTTTTAGGTTGGAGTTGTTTGATGAATTTACCAGAATTATCCCGAAAATTTTGGGATCTTTCATGCGCCATCATCAGGGGTTGTTTAAAAATGTAAAGGCGGTCTTTTAAAAAAGGTTTTTTACATTTTTTATAACACTGCAAAAATTACCTAAATGTATTGCTGGATTAAACTGAGATGCTGATGATATCAACCGAATTTAAAGCTGAACGCTATCAACAAAAATATAATATTATTTAGAGAAAAATTATATCAAAAATAAGGGTAAAGGCATTACAAAACATTGTTGCACTATTTCAAACTTAATTCTATAAATTCTATGTTGTTGTTTTTTTGTTTTTTTTATGTAGGACTTCTAGGATTTGTAATCGTAACTTATTCATTTCATGTGCTATTATGGTGATGTTTTCAACTAATTTTTTTCGAAATTTGCATTTGGCAATAGAGTGGCTTTTAAGATGATGGAGCTAGAATAATTAACGAGCATAGGAAGATGTCTTTCAGAGTCGTAGTGGTAAGACCGACGTACGTATTTTTTTTCGTTTATATTTATATATCATAATATATATCTTATGGGTTTTACTTCCGTTGCATCGTGGTAAGGAAGATATACACAGTAAAATAGATTTAATTACATAGTAACTGAGATGGTACAGTCCAACAATTATTATAAGTCTCGCGCTGTTGATGTTACGTCCGATGTTGGTCTTATTACTGACCGAGAACTTCGTCTTTTATACCTCCGAGATATCGGTAGTCACGTGGTACGAGCCACTATACAACAACTTCGAAGCAAATACCATTTGTTAAAAAAAATGGTACTTTCAGCAGTATCGAATAAAATTCTGCTTAATGGAAAGATATGACGACAACATAACAATACCATTAAAAAAATTAAAAAAATAAAAAACAAATACAATCTCCCCACACACAATTTTTAACTCTCGCAATTTATTGATCCTCAACTAAGCAACAACGTTCTTATTTGCATTTTTTTATTGTTATATGATATTACCGAAAGTATATGCGTATAAAACGCATTATTTTTTTTTCCAATTCTTTAATATTCTGTATGACTTTTGTTTTTTACGACAGAGTGTAAACTATATAATTTCTTACCTCCACAATGCATAAACCAAAAATTATTGGAGAAAATTTAGGTCAGATTCAACTGCTACAAATTCTAAAAAATTCACTACACATTACACACCAGAAGTTTTTTCTTGAATATCTTAGTTCAAAGTTAGCGATGTTTGTTATTCGTGCATGATCGTTTGTAATACATAAATGACTACAGTATATTATTTGATTACATTTCTGAAAAGAGTCATTAATTAAAATATTCGAACTATAGACCTCATCACATGTCCGTCAGGGACACATGGTGCATTGAATAAGGCATTCGGCTTACTATAACTTGACTCTTGTACCCGACCATAGTTTATGGAATTTAACATTCTACCAGTTTAGTTTGAATAAAACGTTCAGTTCAAGTTTCTCTATGGACTCCCGAGTTCGAAATGAAACACCTGAAGAAAGCTGAAGTACATATCGGCCGAAAAGTCATAAAAAGTACGATATATATATATATATATATATATATATATATATATATATATATATATATATATATATATATATATATATATACGTGATTTATTCAATAAGTTTCCAGACATTTTTTTACAGGCATTTTGAATTGACCTAGACTCTTGAAAAATTCAGTAATTTATTACTATACATCATATGACCAATTTTTATGATTTCACGTTCAAAGGAATAGCTGCAGCAGGAACTGGAATACACCATACTAAAGCCCGATTGTTACAGCTGGTGAATTTCAAAAATGCAATCTGGACGTGATGACACTTTAGAAGACCGATATGCAATAAAATTCTGGTTTAAACTTGGAAAAAATGCCACAGAAACGTATGGAATCCTTCAGTATGGAATGCATGAATCGAGCATCAGTTTTTGAGTGGTATAAGACATTCAAGGAAGGCAGGGAGTCTGTGAGAGTTGATGAGAGGTGTGGGAGGAGTAAGAAGGTCAATACACAAGAGTTGATTAGCCAAAGGGTTAGGGTTAGGGTTACTATGTTGAGGTTTTAAGGGAGTTCAGCAAGAAATTCCGTCGGAAGAGGCCAGCACTCTTCAAATCGGATCAGTGGCATTTCCACGAGGACAATGCACTAGTCTACAATTCCATCCTTGATACAGACTATTTGACCACGATGGGCATCAAGACAGTCCCTTGCTCCCAGTGACATTTGGTTATTCCCTAAACTCAGAGGCTGCCGTTATTAGACAATTGCGGAGATGAAAAAGGCTGTGACGAAGGTCATTGACACGCTCACACAAGAGAACTTCCATGGGGCCTTCAAGAATTTGTCTGAGCGGTACAATAAGTGCATTGCAGCCGGAGGAGATTACTTCAAAGGGGACAAGAGTTTCAAGGGTGTACTATCAATAAAAGTGCTCATACGAAAAAAGTATGGAAACTTATTTAATGATCCTCCTATATATATATATATATATATATATATATATATATATATATATATATATATATATATATATATATTATTTCCGTTTAAGTATTCGACTTCAAATCGTACTGAGTTCGTACTCTATTCGCGCTATTCCGTTTACTTTCAGACTTATATCCTTGAGCAAAGCATGAAACCTCTACGATGGGTTAAATTGTACAACTGTTATTCTGAAAACAAGCTTTTGGCATGAAGTTATCCACAGAGGTTGATATGCTATTAGATAAAATTGGAGAAAGAAAGCAAATCAACAAAACTACACAAAAATTCGAAGGACCTGCATATCACATACACTAAAATGTTCTGTGGGTATTCACCACACAACATTCTGAGTTGTAAATGTTGGAAACAAGTTAGGAAATACATAGCAAGTGAACTATCTTTTATCGGACGCAAAAATATAGAAATTATTGTGAGCAGCGTTTTGTATGATCATTCCACATAATATTAATTGAAACCACATGTGTAAATCTGCTTGTGTATACAAGTGAATGTTTGAAGGTATATGAATATATACTTACATGTATGTTCAAATATTTATAAGAGTACGAATGTTCATGCATGTATCGACAGTACTTAAGCCACAAATACCTGGTCAAAAGCTTTGTTAAAATCGTCAAATTGTGAAAAGTTTTACTTTGAGGTTGCATGTTTATTCCGCTGACGAATCTGCAGGTGAATATTTGAAATATTCAATTCCAGATTGCTTTAAAGTCGGCTTCCATTCCAGATATCTGCTTCTTGGCCTTAAGATCACTTTCAAAATTACATTTATGATCGAGATGATGATTCTATGATTAATTCCCGTATATTCCGTAATGCTTTATTTATATATATATGTACATATATATATATATATATATATATATATATATATATATATATGCATTCCGTAATGCTTTATATATATATATATATATATATATATATATATATATATATAAATATATATATATATATATATATATATATATATATATATATATATATATCAGCTCCTTGGCATAAAGATCACTTGTAATTTTTTGATGAAGATGGTGCTTCTATAATTTGTTCTACTCAGTTCCGTATTACTTTAAACCTGCTTGCACTTCAGACATCAGCTCCTAAGCCCTAAGATCACGTGCAAAATAACTTTTATGATCGATATGGTGATTCTATGATTAATTCCACTGTATTCCGTATTGGTTTAAAACCAGCTTGCACATCAGATATCAGCTCCTTGGTCATAAGACCACTTGCAGTATGACTTCTAATCAAGATAGTAATTCTATGTATTCGGACATTGTAACTCTCGGACAGAGGTAAAATCAGCGAGTCCACTTGTTTGTTCACTTAATCTGTTCACACATATACTGGTACAGTACTGTCACAGCTATCATTGTCGCTTTGCTCCTCTTTTTAGGGGCTCTTGTTCGGGTGATTTGCTCCTCTTCAAATTCTTCCATGATACCTCCACATTTCGATGCACTCATAGATTTTCCTTGTATTCTCTGATATGATGGGTCTCCATGAGTAAAGAGGCGTATGGACGGAGTACATCATTATTTAGTATGTTGAAGTGTTCAATTAGTGAGGGTCCCTGCCACATTATTGTAGATTTTAACAGAAAAAAGACTAAAACACCTGTCTGTCTTCTAAACTATGCTAATTCAAAATTATTATTACTTAGAATATTCGAACTATTGACCTCATCTTTATAGTGATAGTCTCAACGTTTCGGCCGATATGTCCTTTAGACTTCTTCAGGTCTTTCATGTCAAATTCGGGAATCAACCCAGACTCTCAAACTGAACCCTTATTTGAAACACGGGGGAGGGAGACTGTTCCGATTCTGTTAGCCATGACCGAGTAGAATTGTTAAGTTATAGTAAGTATTCCTTGTAACATTTTTACCCGTTGTTGGGAGTGAACCGGTGAACTACTGATGATTTCACTCAGAAGCGCTTCGAAACCAATCGCCTTGTGTCCTTGTCGGAAATTATTAAGCATTTATACTTTGTTTATACTGGTGTTAAAAACTATTTCGAAACAAACGCTACGACATAACTCTAGGAAAAAACTAAACGTCTATTTCTTATGAGGTTGTAATGTGGTTGATATGGTTTTATCTCTTTTGCAATATAAACACTCCTTGATGATGGCCCCAGATGGGCCCGAAAGAACTTGGGAAACAATTAATTTCAGAATATTTATTAGCTAATACCGGCCGGATATTATAACATCTATGCGGCGACTAGAAAGGATAAAAGTATACAGACAAAATTTATCTGTACTGTTTAATATTATATATATATATATATATATATATATATATATATATATATATATCAAGTAACCGATCACGTATATCTAAAAAAAAGTTTACATAAAAAATCCTCCACTAACGATGAGGATGGCTATGGCTATCGGATAAGATATCACACTGACGTGAATTCAGCCGTGTTTCGATCTCAGCTTGAAGCATCCCGCGTGTCTAGCCACACAGAAGATTTGTTATACAACAGTCTGTCTGTGGGTGACAATATATATATATATATATATATATATATGTGTGTGTGTGTGTGTGTGTGTGTGTGTCCGTCTGTCCGTCTGGACAGGTTTGTATATGACGAATTAAGATATAATCATCAATCTGGAGTGTTCACGTCCATCTGATACGACGTATATATTTTTCAAAAGTTTAACATTTCTAGCATATTATCTATGTCCCAACATTGCTCACTGTCAATTGATGCAATGTGAAAAAGAAAAACCAAATGGAGTAAAAAGAAATTTAAAGAGAATAATTCAGGACCACATAAGACATTGAACATTCGTTGTGAATTGAGTTAAATGAAGGGATGGCAGGTGCTTTGATTTATGTATTTTTGGATAACAGAAAATGAACAAAAAACCGACTTGAAAGCATTCTGATGTTTTCATTTCAACAAATACACGATGATCCATTATAGCAAAAAGCTGGAGGTTCCCGTGGTGTAATGGTTATCGTCGTAAGAATTGGACACGGCGACTAGAGTTCAAATCCTGGACGAGACTGATTGCATTTCACATAGCACTAATACCCTTGGGAAAAGTATGAATCCAATTATTTTCCCTCCAGCTATGGGTAAATAATAGGACAAACTGGGTTCTTCAGCCTCAGTGAGGCAACTAGTCTAGGAGAAGGAAAACTTTGAACTCAAACCTGTTAAACTCCGCTTAAAGATTGACCTTTTGTCATATCCTGCCCGAGTGGAGGGGTTGGTAAATAGGATTAAAGCAAAAAGCTTAGGATAAGATACTTTCTTCTCGAAGATTGTGTTTCATTGAGAGAAATAATACACTTTTGTTTTTAGTTTATCGCTGTTTTTCCAACTTTCATTTTACTTGGATGATTTGTGAGATGGGAGGCAAGTGACCGCACAGCTACTATTTTGTTCGTTGCTGCTTCCAGTATTTGATCCGAACAATTTACAGCATTCTTAAATAGTTCCCATCTTTTTCCTCAAATGCTTTCTTTGTTTCAAAGTTTTGTAGCCAAGCAGTTGCACTGAAACGTTTACGGTTCGGAAGGATTCCTTTTTTATTTTATCAGAGATATTAAACTTTCATTTGATCGATATCCGGTGGTTAGCTATGAGTACCTTTCCTACGTATATATTACATCGATTTCTGTTGATGAGCTATTTCCTAAGGTATGTGAAAAGGTACACTAATTTTAGAGATATGAAGACATGCAGGTCACTCTTGGGGAAGCGAACACGAACTCATTTGCACATTTCTTATGTGGTACCCACACATGGACTCACCAGTGTTCGCCGACAGGCAAAAATCTATAACCCTCACCTTTGTGTGGACACTTGTTGCCGTATGGTGGACATATCAAAAGCGATTAACCATAAGGACAACTGGCGAGAAAGAGAGAGAGAGAGAGAGAGAGCGGGGGGATCCTTATTATCAACACGATTTGATGATGATAATGATAATGATGATTGCAATGTTAAGTAGTGCTGCCCTCAATGGGGTGTTGGTGGAAGAATCGATGAGAACACTGAGAGAACAGAGAAGAATAAAGGATGACATCAGAACTATTTTTTCTTCTTACAATATCTAATTCATAAAAACTTATCACGTATTCTTTACAAATAATCAAATTATTATAGCCCATTTTATTTTAATTTGTGGCCCGAAGTTACCGTACCAGACACTATTTCAATGAAATTCTGTGACTAGAAACATTCAACACTACTAAAATAAGAGCAAACATTATATACAGTATGTTTCAAAAGGAATTCCACAGTAAGGATTATACCATTATTCGAATGCCAGAATTCATCTGATGCTAGAATTCATTTAAGTTATGAATTATAATATCATTATTTTGAATATTTTTACTTTCATAAAGTTTATGGTAATATATCTATTTGTCAGTAAGTAAAGTTGGCGACCGTAGTCGAGGGTGACCCGAAAGCTTCCTTTTCAATATCTACTCCACCGAGGTATAGAGGAGGGTGCTACTCTATTCTCTGGATTGCTCCATTTTACTTTTGATCCGTACATTAAAATGCTAAGTGTTAAGCAAGCCGGCACCAAGTACCAATTTGTGAGTCTTTAATCAGTTTGTAAAAGGTTATATAACAATACATATTTTATATATTATATCATAATACATATTTTATATATTATATCATAATACATATTTTATATAATAAATTTTATAATTCATACTAAAGTGTGAATGAGTGTCAAAGCTCGATTTGTAGAGTCCTTAAATGCCGAGTACAAACTGTTTGAACATTTTTTGCGTTAACCTTTGTTATTTTATTGTTGATATGTTTGTATAATCAATAAAATACCTTTTGCCGTCATGTTTTGGTTTTCATTTCTGTATACCAAATTTTGCTGCCCTCTGTACCCACATGCAATTCTATTTTGGGTTACAAAGTTTCAAGGATTTGTCCACATGGGGTTATGGCTAACTTACTTGACAGTGATAATGTAGAAATTTGAAATCAAATCATATTATTGCGTTCACTTTTGGACTAATGCCACTTGGAAATTTGTGATCCATTTTTCTCCCCAGATAAGGGGGGGGTAATTTTACAATTACTGTTGTCCTAGAAGGTTTGTCTTGGTATTAAATAACCCACAAGGGTTGATATGTCATTAAAGAAAGAAAATTAAAAAAAAACTAAACCAAAGAAAGTTTGAATACTCTGAGTCTCCCAATAAATACTTCCAAAATATGTGCTTATAAAGTTTCCAGCAGATTAATTTCCCGGATTTAGTTTGGTTTTCTTTTGTTTTATTGCATATCGACCCTTTTAGGTTATTTAATGCTAAATCCTCTTTATGCATATTAAGTAATTAGGATTTGACTCGGTTAGGTTTTATAGCTATCAACCATTGTATGTTATTTCATGCCAAATCTTCTTTATACACATTAATTATTTAGGATTTGACTCGGTTGGTTTGGTTTCTTTGTTTAATGACATATCAACCATTGTACGTAATTTAATGCCAAAGCATTCATAGAAGAACAGTAGAGGTACTATTTAACCCATAGCTGGGAGGATACGGGGGTTCATACCTTTTCCGATGATATTTGCCCGAAAGTAAACGTAATAGCGCGACGGGAGTACGAACTCGCTAACTACGATTCCGCAGTCCATCGCTTTAACCATTACACCACGAGGACACCCACTTGACTTATTTGGGTTTTATAGGTACCAACCATTGTATGTTATTTAATGCAAAATCTTTATACATATTAAATATTTAGGATTTGACTCAGTTAGGTTTATCAATCATTGTACGTTATTTAATGCAAAATCCTGTTTATACATATATATTATTAAATAAATGTGTATAAACACATTTTGCCCTCAACATTTTTAAACGAGACTGAGCTCTTTTTTGCACTCAGTTGAATGGTTTCAAGTATCGCTATATAAATCATAATTTAACATTAGTCATTTGTTTACCCAAATTGTTTGTCGGCGATTTCATTTTTAAATTAGATAGAACTAAATTGTTTGATTACTAGTATTGTCATTGTTAAATGGTTTCAATTATTGCGATCTGACTCTTATAGTTTTATTAAATATTGATAATTCTTTTGCACTCAGTAAAGTGGTTACAAGAATTGCTATTTTACTTTGAATATTCTATTGAAAACTATTCATTCTTTTGAACACAGTCAAATGATTTTAAGTATTGCTTTGTTATACCATAATTTCAGATTAGGCGCACGGTGAGAGAGTTTCATGGACTGCTATCTAACTCTCATAATTCTCGTCAACGGTATTCTGGTACAGTCTCTGGGTTTGTAGAATACACTGACTGCAGATGGGGTAAGACTCCCAAAACGAATGACCTAGATATGACGTTGAATCTTCTGATGTTGAAGCTCCAGCCTTGGAAATTTATGGAATATGGAGTGCCCCTTCATTGTCATTGTTCCCAGGTCTATTCTGGCGCGAAATGGTAGCACCTGATAAAGTCCTATCAATAAGTCAAATAGAACTGTTTGATATTTAAACTGTGTGCAAACAAATAACTTATTTTAATTGTCTAGTTAGAAATATAACTATTTTATCATTTTACTGTGAGTAAACAAATTACTTACGTTTTATTGAATTGTTAGTGATACATAGTAATACTTAGAACCATTCTATTGTGTACAAATGGTTAACGGTGTTTACCCGAATGATTAGAATTAAATAGCACTACTTGTAGCCAATTCATTGGGTGCAAGAAAAAAACAAATTTTTGCAAATACAATTATTCGTATTAGAAAGAAATGCTAGAAACTATTTACATGTGTGCAAACAAAGAGCTCTGGGATTTTTTTAAAATATTCGATAGAAAATGTGTTTACGAATTATATATTTAATAAGTATAAAGAGGATTTGGCAGTGAATAATCTACAATGATTGGTGCGCCATAAAACATAACCAAATCACACCAAACCATTTAACTGTATAAAATCATTAGCGAAAACCAATGCGCATGCATTAGTTTTTATATAAAAAAAGTCAATGAAAAAAGAGAATATATCAAACAGATGAAATGTGACATTGATAGATAGATAGATAGATAGATGGTGGAGAGTGGAAGACATACATACATCCATACCTCCTTACATACATACATACATACATACAGATAGATAGATAGATAGATAGACATAAAGAGAGAGAGAGAGAGAGAGAGAGAGAGAGAGAGAGAGAGAGAGAGATAGTTACCTCTATAAATTGATTGATTGATTTTAACAAGGTTATTTTAACGACAAGGTTATTTTATGCCAAGAGGTTAGTGAATCGAATACATTGTAGGTTTATATTATATATTACAAAGAATCAATTAATCCTCATAAATAATTTTCATGCAGCATTAAGCTTTCAAGTATTCCTGTCTAATTCCTGATTTGACTCAAATTAATCGGAGTTGACCTTATACGTAAGAAAAGGCATCACCGATAGCATTTCTCCTAACGTGCCGTTGACATCCAGCATCATATTTTAGTGACGTTCCCTTCACTCTCACCATTTTTCCACGCCATATTGGAAAGTGTTGCTTTCCGTTTCATAGCTGACACGACTGATGTTTCTAGAAGTAGGCAAGAAGAGCTCATGAACGGAAAGGACACAAAAAATGTGCACTAAGACAAGAAACAAAAAGAAAAAAAAAGTAAGGGAAACATAAAGAAATTACCACCGGATCATGGCAACACTGAGTATCATAAAATACACAATATGATAATAGAGTTGGTTGAAAGAGCAAAAAGGAGTCATAAAATGCAGATATTTAAAGTAGTTAAGGGAGGTAACTGCTTTTTTAAGGCGGGAAACCCCGAATTAAGCCAATTTTGTTGTTTGGTCTAAATTATATCCTCGGATTACCCTCCATCGTTTCCTTTTTCTTCGATTTATTTCTTCAGTTTTTATTTTGTCCATCAATGAATTTATTCTTTCTTTTTTCAGTGTTCTTAGCCGAACTTTATTTCGATCGAATCTCATTCGCTTATATTTTTCTTTATTTTTTTTCAAACTCTATCGGCGTGCATATTTCTCTCTACAAAATATTTGGATACTCATTGTATGCCTTTTAATCGACTGAATGTTTTAGCTTAACCTTTTCTTCTGTTGTATTTCTCGTGAAATCTACCCAACATACAGCCCTATCTACGGAGTTTAGAATACACCGGTCGCATCATCTACAGAAAGTAACACTCGACTCTTCCCAAAAGAATGTCCAAGCTATGAGATTAAAATCATCTGCTGGTGAACTCGCTATTTTGGTGTTCTATGGACTGTGTCGAACCCATTCATTGCCATTACTCCCAGGTCCACTCCGACTAATTAGAGTAAAATCTATGTCAAATCGATCAGTTGGGAAATTATTAGTATTAGACAGGGATACTTGAAAGATTACTACTGTGTCAAAATTTAGTGTATTCGACTGATTTAATTGAAACCTTATAATATTGATAAAAAGATATACAATGTACATTTTTTACTTACTTCTTGGCATAAAATAACCATATAAGAAAGAACCCAACATTAAAATAAATCAATTAAGTTACTCAACATAAACCCTAAAATGAACCTGACATTAAAATAAATCAATTAATTTACCTAACATAAACGTAAGAATCTTAATGTTTATCTGTCTCTTTTTATGTACGTATGTATGTATGTATGTATCTTTCTTTTTCTCCCTCTTTCTCTTTATGTATATATATATATATATATATATATATATATATATATATATATATATATATATATATATAATCACCAATCATCTGTTTAATACATTCTTTTTTAAAATTCACTTTCTATTGAGTGACAACAATTTTAGGAATAGTATTCTGTTGGCATAATAAAAGTATTTCGCTTATTCAAGCATATCAAATGGAATTCCAAACATACAATGTACATGGTTCCCTAACCTCTTCACATAAAATTAGACTTGAATAAGTGAAATGAATTTATTATGGAAATGGTATACTATTTCTAAATTTCTTGTTTTTTAAACAGAAACTTATTTTGTTCTGCATGTATATTTTGTATTAAATAGCCGTAGACTGAACACTCATTCTTTGGATAATAACAGTCATATATATATATATATATATATATATATATATATATATATAAAGACACACAAAGTTTATCTCTTAATATATATATATATATATATATATATAAAGACACATAAAGTTTATCTCTTTAACTCATTCACACTCAAACATTGTATTGCTGGTTGATTGTTTTCAAACAGTAAAAATTCTTTTAGTATTGCCTTTTTTTATGATTTTTTTCTCAGTTGACGGTTTGTGTATTATTCTTCTTTAAAAATTGTATCGTCTGGATTTTTACCTGGAATAGACATAACAACAAATATATATATATATATATATATATATATATATATATATATATATATATATATATATATTTGTTGTTATGTTTAAAAATCAACAAATATAACACTTACATCCATAGCAGCCAAAATCTACAATGCCCTACTACGAAACCGCATAGAACCCAAAATAGACAACATCCTTAGGAAAAACCAAAATGGCTTCCGGAGAAATAGATCCACAACCTCACAAATACTGACCATCCGTAGAATCCTTGAAGGCGTTCGGGCAAAAAACTTACAGGCGACATTACTATTTGTCGACTTTACCAAGGCCTTCGATTCCATACACAGAGGGAAGATGGAGCAAATCCTACTAGCATACGGCCTACCAAAAGAAACAGTAGCAGCGATAATGATTCTCTACAGAAACACCAAAGTGAAAGTACGTTCACCAGATGGAGACACGGAATACTTCGACATTGTTGCAGGAGTACTACAAGGAGACACACTAGCCCCCTACCTCTTTATCATCTATCTAGACTATGTGCTTAGGACTTCGATCGACAAAATCAGAGAAAATGGCTTCGAGCTGACTAAGGGAAGAAGCAAAAGGTACCCCGCAAAAACAATCACGGACGCCGACTACGCTGATGACTTGGCGATACTAGCGAATACGCCTAATCAAGCAGAGACACTACTGCATAGTCTGGAACGAGCCGCAGCTGGCATTGGCCTCCATGTCAATGCAAACAAAACTGAATATATGTGTTACAACCAAACGGGCAACATTGCCACACTAGACGGAGCCTCTCTGAAACTAGTAGACAAATTCACCTACCTAGGAAGTAGCGTCTCATCAACCGAAAAAGACATCGACACACGACTGACGAAGGCATGGACAGCTATCGATAGGCTCTCGATCATATGGAAGTCGGACCTAACTGATAAAATGAAACGCAGTTTCTTCCAGGCAGCGGTTGTGTCGATACTGCTATATGGATGCACCACATGGACGCTAACGAAGCGGCTGGAGAGGAAACTAGACGGAAATTACACAAGAATGTTGAGAGCAGTATTGAACAAGTCCTGGCGACAACACCCCACGAGACTCCAACTATACAGACACTTGCCCCCCTTTACGAAAACTATACAAGTTAGACGAACCAGACACGCGGGACACTGCTGGAGAAGCAAGGACGAGCTCATAAGCGATGTACTTCTGTGGACCCCCACATATGGATGTGCAAAAGTAGGACGACCAGCACGAACTTACATACAGCAACTATGTGAGGACACAGGATGTAACCTTGAAGACCTGCCGGAGGCGATGAATGATAGGGAGAAATGGCGAGAGAGGGTCAGGGATATCCGTGCTGGCGGCGCGACATGATGATGATGATGATATATATATATATATATATATATATTTGTTGTTATGTCTATTCCAGGTAAAAATCCAGACGATACAATTTAAACAAAAAAAAATATATATATATATATATATATGTGTGTGTGTGTGTGTGTGTGGATAACTTGAGAGAGAAAGACAGAGACACAGCCAGAAAGAAAGAGCGACATAGAGATACATCAGAAGTTTTTGATTTTAATTTACTCCACTCAAAATGGAACCAGTAATTTTATGGTTTTTGGGTTTTATGGCATATCAACCACTGTGGGTTATTTCATGCTAAATCCATTTTTATGCAAATTTTAAACAATTCAGTTTATGATAAGAAGAGTTTTTTTTTTTCTTTTTTTTTTTTTTTGATTGTTGGTTTTCAGTTTAAACACACAGTTAAATGAAAATACAGTTAATTTCAAACAATTCAGTTTAGCATTATTAAAGTTTATTTCTTTTTGACCCATAGATATGACCCTGTCAGGTGCTACGACTCCGGGCCAGATTGAACCTGGGAGCGATAGCAATTAAGGGGTATTCTGCACTCGCAAAAGCTTCAGCATTACTGAAGCCCCAGTATCAGATTGTTTTGTGTCATATCAAGGACACTCGTTTCGTGAGCCTTACCTCTCTACAGAGATGCAGTCGGTGTACTCTACAATAACAACCGATATGACAATGCAATTTTATTGTGGTCGTTATACTTTCAATGTGAATTTTCAAGAATTGTAATTTTTTTCTTAATCTAGGAAAACATAATACACGTTTCTGAATAACTACACTCATCTTATTTTTTGTAAGTATAAAGAAGGATTCAAGCGTTAAAACAGATATTGTCTGTTTAAGGAGAATATACTTTTAAAAAGTCGAACGTGCCTTAAGCGATTTTCGAGGAATCGTGTTGATGTTTAGCCAAACAATGCTCCACGACCAGGTAGACAAGTTGAGCATGATAGAGAACAAATCAAGATGTTAAATAAAAAAATCAACGTTCAACAGTGATGATATTTTAAACATAACCAGAGAAATTAGGAGTTTCATACCTTAGTATTAGGGTATTGGTCCGAAAGTCAACGTAATAAAGTGAATGATGGTCGAAATCTCTTACCTCGTGGCTTTTGTCCAGCACTTTAACCATTTTGCTACAGGGACTTCACCTGCTATTTGATTAATATTCAACACAAAATTAAAGGGATTTTCTGCGAAGTAAAAAAAAATGTTTTGAACTTACATTAACATAAAAAAACATACAACTATTAACGGGATCTACTCACTTTCATAGAAATATTTCTTTTAATAAGTCCAAGTTCGGTTTGATGTTTGACATTCTCTCCTTGTTTCTTTTTATAAAAGAGATCAAGCCCTATTCACTGTAAAGGAACTCAAAGACATGGGTCTGTAGAATAAGATCACTGTATCTCTACAGAGGCGTAATACTCATCCAACAAGTATCCTGATATAACCCTAAACTGTATCTGATGTTGAGGCTCCAGTCTTGAAGTTTTGAGGAATATGGAGTACACCTTCCTTGCTATTACTCGAAGGTCCTTACTAAATCAGAGTTCTAGGATCTGTAAATGTCCTATCTATGAGTCTAACAGAACTGTTTAATCATTTACTATACTGGAAACCATTTAACTCTAACTAATAGAACGTTTTTTAGATAGCAATACTTAAAACCATTTTAATGTAACTAAACAAAGCCATTTGCGTAAACGAACAATACTTTAAACCATTTAAATGTATACAAATAAAACCATTTGTGTTAGCGTGCAATACATGAAACTATTTAACTGCGTGCGAATAAAACTGTTAGTTGGTTGGTTATTTTCTTTTTCGGTGTATCTACACTTTTTGGGTCATTTAAAGCCAAATTAAGCAATTTTGATAAAAGTTCAACCAATCCAGTTTAGCATACAAACAGATATTTGTTTACACACAGTTAAATGTTAAAATAGTTCTGTTTCAAGTAATTCAGTTTAACATAAGATATATAGTTGAGTTCTATTTGAACTATAGATAGGACCCTATCGGGTGCCACCACTCTGGACCAGAGTGGACCTGGCGGCGATTTCAATGAAGGAATACTCTGCATTCCCCAAAACCCCAGAATTACTGAAACCTTACTATCAGATTGTTTAGTATTATATCCGGGACACACGTTGGGGATGGTTTTTCCTCTCTGCAGAGAAGTAGTCGCTGTTTTCTACGGCTCTGTCGACTTGACAAAAACTATTTGTGTTTCCAATACTTGGACTATTCAACTCTGTATAAGAACTCATATGAATAATGACCTAATTATTTATCCAGGACAGTCGTTGGGTGAGTCTTACACCTCAGCAGAGAAGCAGCTGGTGTATTCTAGACTCCAACCAACCGATTGGGTAAATATTTCTTAAGCATTTCTTATATCCATGTTAAGTTTGAAGTTAGCTACCATAATGGATTAAAAGAAAAACATGCAAAATTATATATACGTGTGTCATTCCATTAATAAGGGGAAATTTGTCGGTGAAGTTTGCAATAGGAAGTAGTTTACCTTTCTGATGTCACTGAAAACTCTCAGCATAAGCTTCTTTACTGATCATTGCACCCGGAACTTTTTCTTTACCGTTCATTTGCTGGTTTGCACTTCTCAGCCACCGAAGATTTGATGACAAAAATCTGTTGAAATCAATTGCACTTTGTTTGACTCGGCAGGATTTCGATTAACATTAACAGAAATATTTTTGCAAGATCAGGATAATTTTTCAATAAAACAATGTAAAGTTTACATTTTAAGAAACAAATTTTGATTTTTTTTTTAGTTTAAAAAAAAAATTCCTCCTATATATTGTATGATACACGCATCTATTCATATGTTTATGTTATTGTGTGTGGTTGGGAATGTGTGTGTACGTGTGTGTGTGTGTGTGTGTGTTCACGTGCATACGCCAACATTCGTATGTCTCTATGGCAATATCTATCTATCTATCTATCTATCACAGTATGTTCATAATTATCTTTGTACCTGAGTAGGTTTTTCTATCTATCTGATCATAGCTATATATCTTTTTTAATAACTACATTTCAGAAGTAATATTAGACTGTAAAATCTTAAATTCAGGTACCAGTATACTGAAACTTAACTTACGCTGGTACGTGTAGAGGCGTTATGTGGCCAGTTTAAAGGTCTGAATACCAGAAGTGACTAAATATTATAAATACCTTTATATTATATTGTTGAAGAATTAATATATACATGCTTTTGCAAATCTTATATTCTCTCTCTCTCTCTCTCTCTCTCTCTGAATATGTTTTTATCTCTTCTTCTACGTATATCTATACGTCTGTATTCGTATTTACTCCAACCCTTCAGCACGAGCAGGATCAAATAAAAAGTCAAATTAAAAGCGGAGTAAAGGTGATTGGAATGTAAAGTTTTTCTCCTACTAAATTGGTTGACCTACCAAGGCTAAAAAATACAGTCTAACCTAATACTCAACCATATCTGGTGGTGGGTGTCTTATCTTTCTCAACTGCATTTGCGCGAAATGAAGCGCAAACAGTCTCGTTCAGGTTTTGAAGTCGAATTGCCGATCTTATTTCCTATGAAGATATTAGTAGACTAATTATCTGCAAGCCTTGAAAATCGGCATTTAATGGTCAATATTTTCTTAGTTTTGATAGTTATAGGTACCACTCTTAAATACATAACAAGAAAAAACTTACTTAGGCATATGGCTAGTATTGCTGAGCACTCTGTGAAGATCATCCTATTAGGCAATCTGATTTGAAACAAATTAGTTGACATTTTTCTTCAAAATAGTTCCTGTCATATTGTAATATAATTGCCGAGGGATTTCGTTTTATATATCTTGCCTTTCGGTTTAGTTAGACTGATAGCCTTTCGCTTAGCGCATGGGTTAGTTAGGTGCAACATTGACGCAGGTGTTCACGCACGCGCGGAGAGGATGTGTCATTCAGAGTTGTCAAAAAAATTCCCAGATAGGAATTGTGACCAGGGGGTGAGAGTGACGTCACGCACCGGAAGCGTGGGCTGAGATTATAGAAAAAGCAGTTAGTTGAGTTCCTGCCTCGGAGGAAGAAGGTTGACTTTCAAAGCAGGGCGAGGTCAGAAGACTTTGTGCGCTACGGGCGCCGCGCGTTGGTTGGGTTGAGAGCTGACGATGTAAAAGCAGTCAGCATAGAAAGATTGTGTCTCTCTCTCCTCATGTCAAAAAACCCTTAAACTCAAAAAAGTGAATAAAAATTTTCGACCTGAACCAAATTCGTAAAGTTTCGTTTTTTCGGATTCCTATATATGTTTATGAACATTTTATGAACATTATGTCTATTTCACATATCCGTATCATGGGTATGTAACAATATTTACTATAATTAAAAGGTGATGAGGAAGAATTTTCAAAAGTAGAGGAAAAGTAAATATTTTACATATTTCTGCTAGACCATTCGGCAAGGACTGAAGAATACACCGACTGCATCTTTGCAGAGGGGTAAGATTTCCCCGAAAAAGAGTTCTCGATATGACACTAAACAATCTTATCGTGAAGCTCCAGTAATGCTGAAGCTTTGGGACCTGCAGAGTACTTCTTTTGTTACCAGATCCTCTCCAACCTGGAAATGTTGCACCTGATAGGCTCCTATCAATGGATCAAATAAAACTGTTTGAAATTCAAACTGTGTAGACAAATGACTTACGACAATTTGAATTGTTAGAAATAGATATGTTTGATCATTTATCTGTGGGTAAACAAATGAGTAATGTTTAATTGAATTGTTAGTTATACATAGAAATAGTTGGAACCATTTAACTTTGTTGACTTATGTTTACAAATCATATAAATCTAATATATACAGAGGTGAAAAATAAGTATTCATCGCCTGCTGATTTTCTGAGTTTCACACATTGCAAAAATAGGAACCGCCTAAAATTTTCAGGGTAGGTCCTTCTTGAAATTTTAATAATTTTGAACATTTACTTATTTTTTTTTTATGGAAAAAATAGATATTCAACCCCCTACTAACCAGCATTGATTCAGGCTTCTCTGACCGGTTATGTGACCAGTGGACATATAGACTAGTCCTATTACTAAATTATTACTCCTAATCAAGTACTCATTACCTGAATAAAAGACATTAGTTCACTGAATCATTCAATAAATAAGAATCTAATCTTTCCACAATGAGCAAGACGAAAGAATTGTCTAAAGATATCCGATAAAAATAGTAAACATGAACGAGACTGGAATGGACTACAAGACGATTGGCAAGCAGCTAGGTGAGATGGAGTCAACTGTTTGTTCGATAATAAGAAAATGGAAGAACGGACCATTGGTCTAATGAGTAGAATGTTTGCCGGGAGACCGGGTTTCAATCCCAGGTCGAATAATACACAAGACTCAAAAGTGGTACTTGATGCCAACTTGGTTAACACTCAGTGCTAAAAGGTAAGGGATCAAGTGTAAAGTAGAGCAATCCAGGGGCTGGAGTAGCGCCCTCCCCTTCAACTCGGTTTCAATTAGCTATTGAAAAGGGAGCCTTTGGGTCCCCCTCGACTAAGGTCACCAACTTTACTTATTAATCTCCCTCGGTTTGGAGCTCCACTTCAACTCGGTTTGGAGCTCCCCTTCAACTCGGTTTAGAGCTCCCCTTCAACTCGGTTTCAATTAGCTATTGAAAAGGGAGCCTTTGGGTCCCCCTCGACTAAGGTCACCAACTTTACTTATTAATCTCCCTCGGTTTGGAGCTCCACGCAAGATCTTCTAACTCGGAGTAAACCTGATATTGAGAAAGAGAACAAACCAGAACTAAGTGGCAAGAGCTTGCTGGTGATCTCAAGGCAGCTAGGACTACTTTCACCATACTGACCATTAGTAACACACTACATTGTAGTGAATTAAAATTATGTAATGCCCGTAAGATTCCCACTTCTCAAGAAGGCACATGTACAGGCCAGTCTGAAGTTTATAAATAAGCACCTGGTTGATTCAGAGAAGGGTAGGGAGAAAGTGCTGTGATCAGACGAGATGAAAATTGAGCTTTTTAGCATCAACTCGACTTACAATATTAGGAGGAAGACAAAAAATGCTAATTTGGATCCCAAGAACACCATCTGAACTATTCAGCATTGTGGTAAAAACATTATGCTTTGGGGTTATTTCTCAGCTAAAGTGCCAGGACGATTACAGAGGGTCGAGGGAAAAATGGATAAGACCGAATACATGGAAATATTAAGTGAAAATCTCCTTGCCTCAGCCAGTACACTGAAGATGGACCATGGATGAGTGTTCCAGCATGACAATAACCCGAAGCATTCGACTAAGGCAACAAAGGAGTGGTTCAAAAAGCACATTAAGGTAATGGAGTGACCTAGTCAATTTCCGGGCCTGAATCCTTTAGAGAATATATGGAAGGAGATTAAGATTCGAGTTGCTCAAGAACGCCCAACAAAACTTGTGGATTTAGAGAGGATCTTCAATGAGGAAATGGCCAAAATCCCTTTTGAGATCTGTAAAAACTTGGTAACCAACAACAGAAAACGCCTGGCTGCTGTGCTTGCTAATAAGGGTTTCTTTACCAAGTACTGAGTCATGTTTTGGTATGGGATAAAATACTTTTTTTCAATAAAATACAAATAAATTTTCAAAAACTATCATAATGTGATTTTCTAGAAATTTTTTTATTATTCTCTTTCACTTTCAAGACGAACCGACACTGCAATTTATAGACCCTTTTTTTCAGAAAATCAGCAGGGATTGAAATATCCATTTTCTCCTCTGTATGTATAAACCAGATTTGGGATTAAATGACCAATATATATTGATATCCTATAAAACCAAACCAAACATATTTCAGCAAATATGGTTAAATTTTCTTTAATTCGTCAAAGTTTTACAAAAAAATCAATAAAGGTTTACAGAAATTAAATATAATTTATTTCTTGGGTCGAGGAAATTTTAGTATTCCTCATGCTTATCCTCACTGAAAACAATATTAAGATTGTTACTTATTGACGATCTTACCATTCTTCTCACAAAGCTAAAAAATAAAACCCCAAAACAAACAAAGGCATTATGTTCGGTATGCTGACGCCCATCCCACTTAAAAATTCAGGAAATGACTCAAAGCCGACTTATAGCAAGAATTATGCAAAAATATGCTAGTATTTGATAAAATATAGCGAGTGATTATTTTAATGTAAAACAATTATAACTGCAGAGAGAAAAAAAGACGTTATAAAAGAAAAGAAAGTAACTGAGATAAAGATAGAACCGAATCAAGAAGCATAAAAAAAGAAGTAAAATGGATGAAAGAGAAAAATGATAAAAGTTAAGGAATTTGTTAAATAATAATAATAATAATAATAATAGAGTAACTGTGATACAAATTGTAGTTGGTGTTCTTGGAACGATCTTAAAGGATATGGAAGAAAGTTGATAAATTAGAAATTAAAAGAAGAACCAAGGCCATCCTGACCACAGCAATGTTAAGATCGGCTAGAATACTCAGATGAGTCCTGGAGACTTGAGGATAATTTCTATTACTCAGACTCCAGTGAAAGACCACCAATTAAAATGGACTGAAAACACACATTAAATAAAACAATGTTTATCATTATTATTATCTAATTTTCAGCTTTACTTTCCGTTTCTAACCTGGTCTTTACCCAAGATTTAGGGTGAAGGATGTTAGTACTAATTTGCATTCTATGGTCTTAAATATACAATTTTTTTTACCGCATATTTAAATGCATATTTAAATGTGAATGGAACAATATCTATTTTCCCACTCACAATGGTAGAACTTTCCTAAGAAGATGAACATTTCAGCTAAGTGCAATTTGGTTGTATTTCATTGAGACGAGGACTGCTTGGTATTTTGTTAATGTATTATTATCATCAGGGCTCACACTATTACTGGCATGTTGGTAGTTTTAAGGTTCCACATTTGATCAAGTTCTATTTCCAGGTCTTGTATTTACCTATTTTATTACACTCTCTGACTGATGTGTTATTATGTGTTGACTCTGACACGTCTATTCATAGACATGTTTTTGTTTTATAGTCCTTAACCACTATATTTGGTCGAATGCTCTTAATATTTCTGTCAGTTTGGATAGCAAAGTCTCAGAGAAAATTTTCTTTGGCTTCTGTTATTGGTTCTTGTGGGTGTTTATAACATTTTTCAGATATTGATATTCCATAATTATTATTATTATTATTAGCAGTACTATTATGAAGCAAATTGCTTAACAGTATTTTATCGTTTTTCACTTCCACCATTATATTCTCCTTTTTCTTCTTCTTTTCTGATTATTCTGATTATTACGGTTATTATTTTACTCCATGCGAGTTTTTCGAACCAGCCTTAGCTGATGGTTTTCACCGGAGTCTGTGTGACAGTAAGTCCCTTTAGGTCACCAGGACTCTTTTCAGTATTCTGGCCGATCTCAACAATGCCTGTAGTCTCGATGGTTTCGATTCTTCCTCTGATTTCCGACTCTTCCATTATCTTTTCAGAACTTTTAGAGATCGTTCCAAGTACCCTAATTATTATTGATATCACCATCAACCTCATATCCATATTTGTGGAGGTGCCCGTGGTGAAATGGTTATCGTCGTAGGGAATGGACACGGCGACACGAGTCCAAATCCTGGACGAGGCTGATTGCATTTCACATAGCACTAATACCCTTGGGAAAGGTATGAATCCAATTATTCTACCTCCAGCTATGGGTAAATTGTAGGACAGACTAGGTTCTTCAGCCTTGGTGAGGCAACTAGTCTAGAAGAAAAACTCTAAACTCAAACCTGTTAAACTCCACTTAAAAAATGACCTTTTGTCATATCCTTCCCGAGCGGAGGGGTTGGTAAATAGGATCAACCTCATATTCCATAGTTTTCTTAATTCACGGGCAAGGTCTCTCCTTTGGTTTTCCTTGATTTTCACGCTGTAATACGCTGTGATTGAAAAACCCACACGACAATAAGTTGCCTTGTTTTCTTGTTAATTATCACTAAATCTTGTCTTCTGGTCGCGAATAAGTGATTTATTTTTATCGCAAATCCCAGAAAATTTTATGCGTCTCATTCTCTTGGAAAGATTATGGTTTTGTGAATATACCATTTTGTAATATGGTCAACATTTAACTTTTTGTACAGTTACCAGTGGACCACCTTTTTCCGCCCAACCATGGCAAGTCTTATATTCCATTCAGGCTAGTTTGCTACATTCGCTTAATATGTGATTAATCGTTTCGTCCTTGGTACCACAAATTATCATTTCACTAGGGAAATTTTTCATTCCAGCATTAGTTGGCGGTCTTTCACTGGAGTCAGAGTGACAATAGGCTTCACAAGGTCACCAGAAATCTATTAAGTATTCTTGACGATCTTAATAATGCCGAGGTCTGGATAGTCTAGATTCTTACTCTGATATCCAATCCATCTAATTTCTTTTCTCATCATTTTGGAACTGTTCCAAACGCACCAATCTCAATTGGTAATACATTTCCACATCTTTTTACAAGCTCTCTGAAAAGATTCAAGTATTTGTTAATCTTGTCGCTTTCTTTTGATTTCTCTCGAAGATCAGCTGGAACACCAAAATCCAGAAGATGACAAGACCTTTTTCATCTTCTCATGAAGTCTAATCTTCTGGCCGGAATTAGGGGATCCATTTGTATTTCAATATCTCAGTAAATTTTATGCGACATCTTTTTCTATTATGGGTTCTCTTTTTTCATACCAATTTGTTAATATAGTCAAATTTTAATCTCTTGCGTTGTTCTTATCCATTCAACTTCATCACCCAGTCATGTCTTGTCTTGTACTCCTTTTGTGTAAGCATTCAGCATTCTATTTTGTGTGGTAAACTGTTTCATCTCCGTTTCCATATGATCAACACTTTCCATTCTGTTGCGTGATAATAATGTTATTCCTTTCCGACTTTTTCATACTGATGTTAGCAAATTGTTTCTTAAAGGAGTTTGAGTGACAGCAAGTTTCCTCAAATCTCCAGGACTTCTCAGTATCCAAGCTAATCTCAACAATGCTGTAGATTGGATGGTCTCCACTCATCCAATTTATTTCCAAGTCCTCCAGCCCCTAAACTAATTCTTTTGTGAATGTACCAAGTGTGCCAATTACAATTAGTATGACCGTCACTTTCATGTTCCACAATTCTTTCAATTCCCAAGCAAGGTCCGGGTATAATATTTATTTTCGCTTCCCTTCAATTTTACTCTGTGGGCAGCCAGGACAGCAATGTCCACTATTCGGCAAGTTCTCTTTTTTGTTGATTGTTACAAGGTCAGTTCGTCTGGCCGAGATTAGTTGATCCCCTTGTATCTCGAAATCACAGATTATCCGCATCAATTTTTTTCTCGTGAAATAAGTACTGTAATTATTTTTAGTATTTCTTTTCTTCTATACTTCTATCCGATGTCCGATGGCCTATTTTTCTTCTTCCTTTCATTTCAATTTTTTATTTCCGTCACTGCTTTTATTAGTGTCAGCGTTTCCTCGGTGTCGACAGGAAGAGTTGTGGATGATTGCCATAAAAAAGAATGGCACATTAGTGTACAATTCGAGATGAAACATGGTAACAGAGAGAGAGAGAGGGGGGGTAAAGGGTAGAGAGAGTGAGAGAGAGGAAGAAGAAAAAGAAAACAGTAAAAAGAATGACAGAATGCATGTCTATGCACTTATGCACCTGTGAAGAAACATTCACACATTAATGCCAATGGCAAATGTGGTCTTGTCACTTTCCAAAGAACCTGTTTTCTTCTATGACCATAAGCGTAGAGGCACATACATTATTGTGTACTCCCAAAAATTATCATATAAGTACGAGTAGAGTGTAAATATGTACTCTATTTTCTTCAGCATTGTACTCAACAAGGTTTAGTAAATAATTTGTCACATAGCTTTTGGCATCACAATAAACGATGTAAGATTATTTAATGAACATATACATTAATATATGCTTATATTTGTTGGTTGGTTGGTTGGTTTGTTTGTTTTACGGCGTATCAACCCTTTTCGGGTCATTTAACACTGAATTAAATTTCAAACAATTTAGTTTTGTATACGTATATATTTTTTGTTTTCAAACAGTTAACTGTCAAAACAGTAAGGTTAGAAGTCAAAACACTTCTGCTTCAAACAATTCAGTTTAGCATAAGTACACAGTTTAGTTCTATTTAACCGATAGATAGGACCCTGTCAGTTGTTACCAATCCGGATCAGAGTGGACTGGGAGCCATTGCAATAAAGAGGTACTCTGCATTACCCAATACTCCAGATTTATTAGACCTTCACGATCAGATTGTACAGTGTCATATCCAGCACACTTGTTGAGGAAGTCTTACACCTCTGCAAAGATGAAGTCGGTGTATACTACAGCCCTAGACGACTCGGCCAGTTTCTTTTGTTGATTTGGCAAGCTTTACCTTCTAGGTTTGTTGTGGTTTCGTTGTTTAATATCATATCAACCTTCGTGGTTTAATTAATGACAAACCCATCATTGCAAAAAAAAAAGTAGTTGTTTAACCAATACCTAGGTGGATAAAGAAGTCTATCTGGTTCCAAAGGTTATTCGTCTGAAAGTGAACATATCAATGTAACTGGAATTCGAACTCGCTAACAAAGAAATCACAGTTCAGTACGTCAGCCACTACGCCACGAACACAACAACTTTTTTTCTTCTATACCTCAGCATGTTTCTCAAGTCATAACACAAAGATAAGAGTATTAGATCGGGAAAAGACATTTTGAAAATCAGTATTTTAAATACAGGATTTATCTTGGTGGGAATTTGACTCACTCGTGTCAGAATTGAATACATGACTAAATTAGCAAAAAGCAATGTGATATGTAGAAAATTTTCATGCTCATAAGCAAATTTGTATGTTCATAAGCACGTATGGATATATAGACATTTTAAAGCAGATTTTTTGAGCGATGAGCGCTCATTTTTAGATTCAATTAAAAAGTATTTTTCACTGTTCCACTTGCAATTTCTCGAGCAGTATTTTTTCTCTTTTTTCATGCGCCTTGTCATCGGGGTTTAGATCAGGTTGACAGCAATTTGAGCAGAGGAGTAAAAAATACGTTCTCATTAAAAGGATGATTTAGGATATAAAATGGATCTGCTGGTAATTTCGGGAGCGCTGGGTAATCTGAAATATCCTTCCACTGCTAGTACTCCCAGTTACACTCTGATCCAGAGAAGCAGTACCTGTTAGGGTCTCATCTAAGACTCAATATAGATCTGCTTAAAAATCAATCACATCCGATTGGAATATTTGGTATATCTGTCTTAAAACAAAATATTTTTTAACAGGAATCATAATGATAAAGTCTTTTGACTCACCCTCTCTCTCTCTCTCTCTCTCTCTCTCTTACTCTCTCTTTCTTTCCATCCCTATCATTCATCGATCCAGACAGGTCTTCTAGACTGCATCTAGTGACCACACCGAACCATATTGCACGTGGACACATCACCACTAGTCGACCAATAAATAGAAATAGTTACTGGAAACCATATGACTGTTTATCAAATATCTCTATCACAGAAAAAAATACTCAATATCATATAAATATGCGTAAAATATTTTTAAGAAGCACCTGTACAAAAAATGTGAATAAAAACCCACTGTGCGAAATTCCCTAACCTCGATGAATGCAATAATTCTTCATTGGATGGCATACCGTTAAAATCTTATCATATATCGCTGAATATATTTTAATTTTATTTCTGTTTACGACTTCACCAATAGAATCTCCAAAAACATCCACCGGATGATAAAAAATTTCAATCATACTCACTTTCACAAACTATCCAACGAACCCTCCCGCCATGGACGAAAGCAAATGGGAGCATATTGGATACCCGGAAATAGTTCAAACCTAACCAACTTTCAATTCTCCACCAACGAAATGAAAGCCCTCAGCTAGGACTAAAATTTACAACAAGCATATACAAAAACATCACCACAAACACCGTACTTGAAAACTACCGGAATTGCGACACCGATTTTTCCAAAGGTTTCATACAAGGAATCATCCTCACCGTTATCTACCGAACAATTCCGTGTGTGTATGTATGTGTGTGTGTGTGTGTGTGTGTGTGTGTGTGTGTGTGTGTGTGTGTGTGTGTGTGCGTGCGCGTGTGCGAGTTCCTAATACATACCTAATATCAGCCTCTTGCACCATAAGTTCTAATTCAACGTTTATCTGTAAAAAATTATCCCAAACGTCTATACACTATTTCTAAAGTTTGTCTCTCTTTATTTTATTCTCTCTCTCTCTCTCTCTCTCTCTCTCTCTCTCTCTCTATCTCTATCTCTCTATCTATCTATCTATCAACCGCTTTCTTTCTTTTAATCTCTTTTTCACTCCAACTCAATCTACACATATTTCATGATTCATCTTAGTTCTTACTCTACCCTTTTTTAACCTCTGACAAGTATTCAGTATTTTCCTTTCTTCTCATCGTTAATGTTTCATCCTTAACCTTCAAAGATCCCATATGAAAACGAGGAAGTAGCCGGTCACGAAGCAAATGTCGTTAGTAGAACATTAACAGAGCTCGACTGATACTTGAAAAGTGAACTGAGTTGAAGTTTGTGCCTCAATAAGTACTATATTATCGATTTTACCTTTTCAACGATCCAGTCTATATAAGTCATCCTCTTGTAAGTTGTTTCATGTTGAATATAACATTAAAAACGATATTGAAATATGTGTTGTCTCTCTAAACAAAACCTCAAACATCCATTTAAACACTTATGCATAAAAGCACATTGTGGTATTCTTTCCTTTTATAGCTATTGTTTATTCATTGGTGAAAACGATCATTATTTCCTAACTTTTCTAGTTTACCGATTTTTTTTTTTTTTTGGTTTGAGTTGTTCTAGGCTTTACCTTTCAATAAATTTTCATCTGCCTTTCATTTATTTCTTCGTTTACTGTCATACTTTTTTTTATCCTTTTTTAAAACTGCTATAATATTTTCTCTCAGCGATTATTTAAGTTCATTTGACGCTTTGTCACATCTCTTCTGATATAAATTTATATCTATCATTAAAACTTTTCAGCTATCTATCTATCTATCTATCGATAGATAGATAGATAGATAGCTAGATAGATAGATTTATTTATTTATCTGATTCGCAAAATATATACCTCTGGCTATGTATCTATACATAGACATTAGTACAGACAGACATACAAATACATCCATCTTTCTCTCTCTCTCTCTCTGTGTCTCTCTCTCTCTGTCCACCACTAGATGACCATGATATAGGAGTGGAACCTTAATATAAATACTATTAAAATTAGTAATAATTTAATCCTTCATTTGGTGAAATAGTATGCATACGTTTGGAAGTGATTCCGTTTCCAGAAGTTTTTTCACAGAGGTCAGTAAATTTGTTCTACTAAACTATTCATTTAAAAATGCACATTTGATTTAAAATAGTAATGTCTTAAATCTCAAGCTGTATTCTGTGTTGTTTAAATGAAGAATGAAGACTTATGCGACTTAATTTTCAGGAAAAACTTTACTTTTGGAAGACAAACTTCTAAATTTGCTAAAGAAAACCCCAAAATTGCCCCCCCCAAATGAAAAGAAAGGAAGAAAAAAAAATCCAAAACACCTCAAATGTAGTCTAACACGTGCTAAAGACGAAAACCATAAAAGAGTTGACTCCTCCTCTCTCTTTCTTTCTCTCTCTCTCTCTCTGTCTCTGTCTCTGTCTCTCTCTCTCTCTGTCCACCCCACTAGATGACCATGAAATATACCCCAAAATTTCCTTGAATTTTAACATCCAGCAGTCATGGACTTTAACTAAGTTAAAACTTAAAATATTTTTAAAAAAAATAAATAAAATTTTTTTTTTTTTTTTTTTTACTACCGCGTACACATGGGAAGCAGCATGATGTACGTGTGAGTCTTGCAGCTTAACGCTCAGGATTGTCAGTTCGATCGGGGAACTACTTCTGCTCATCTATAAGAGTGGCTTCTATAGATGAGAACAAAAACAGCCATCGAAAGATAACCATGACTCGTACTCAAACCAGATCCATAAACCGCATCGCTCTTCGCGCGGGTAAAAAAGGGGCGCGTCCTGCTGAGGTTGGAGCCCTGGCCTCAGTGTTCGAAAAATCAGCTACAGAGCTCAAACTCAAACAAAAACTACTAAAATGCAAACAAACAATACAGATAGCGACATTTAACGTGAGAACCCTAAATAGAATAGGTCAACTATCAGAGCTAACTGCATCAGCCGTAGAACATAAGATAGACATAATTTGCATACAAGAGCACCGATACACGCACACCGAAGATATCAAGTATCACGAAACTGGTAATGGATGGATGCTGGTGACTGTATCGGCATGGAAAAACTCTGTCAACGCATCGGTAGGAGGGGTGGGAATACTTCTAGGACCAAGAGCGTTAAAAACACTGAACAGCATTGAGAGAATACAACCAAGGATGATGGCCGCAACGTTTAATGGCAACCCCAAAGCAACAATTATCTCCTGCTACAGCCCTACCAATGTTGGCGAAGAAAACGAAATAGTCACCTTCTACGAAGATCTATCCTCCCTAGTACGTAGCATTCCGAAACACAACCTGCTAGTCATTGGTGGAGATATGAATGCACAAATCGGGAAAAACAGACACAACAAATACAGCCTACACTACGCATCAAACAGGAATGGACAGCATCTAATAGATTTCATGATAGAAAATAGATTAACATGCCTCAATACAAACTTTCAAAAAAGGGAGGGGAAATTATGGACCTACACATACGCGAATAAGAGTAAAGCACAGATAGACTACGTCCTTATAAACAGGAAATGGAAAAACAGTGCGATGAATTGCGAGGCATACTCCTCTTTCGAGGGTGTGTCCTCCGATCATCGAATAGTTACGGCCAAAGTACGACTAAGCCTACGAAAAAACGCCACACGTAAAGCGACAACCAAGCACTATGACTGGGCCCTACTCAACAACAGAGATATTAGAGATAAATATGCATTGGAATTAAGAAACAGATTCGAAGCACTACAAGAGAAGGCAGAAATAGGTACCCCAAATGACGAATATGAAAATTTTGTAGAAGCACACCTTGAGGCGGCAGCAAAGTGTATTCCAACAAAACCTAGAACTAAATATAGAGCCCCTTGGGAAACGCTAGCGGTCAGAGAAAAACGTACACTTGTGAAGACTGCCCCCAAAAGCTATCGAAAGAACCCAACAAACACAAATGCACGAGAACTAGAAAAGGCACAACATCACTTAACAGGAATATACCTAAAAGAACAGGCAGAATACATACAAAATCAGATAGATAAGATTAGAGACTCGGTGGAAGACAGACAATCCAGGATAGCCTGGCAAACAATAAACGAAGTAAGTGGAAGGAAGAGCACAGCCAAAGCAAAATTGAAAGCTGCAAGCCAACAAGAAAGAGTAAAACTGTGGGAACAGCATTTCAAAAATCTACTAGGAAACCCACCGGAAATAACGGATGAACCAATCACCAGAATTATTAGCAAGCAATTAGACGTAAAACTAGGTCCTTTCACCAAAGAAGAACTCGACTTGGTTCTCAGAAGAATTAAAAATAGGAAAGCGGCAGGGCTAGACGAGATCCCCCCAGAAGTGTGGAAGACTAGACAATTCGACGATATACTGCTCCGGCAATGCAACGCAGTCTATAGTCAAAATAGGATAGAGAGATGGACGAAGGAATGCATCCTTCCATTCCCTAAAAAAGGTGACCTCGGACTAGCCAAGAACTACCGAGGGATAACACTTACATCCATAGCAGCCAAAATCTACAATGCCCTACTACGAAACCACATAGAACCCAAAATAGACAACATCCTTAGGAAAAACCAAAATGGCTTCCGGAGAAATAGATCCACAACCTCACAAATACTGACCATCCGTAGAATCCTGGAAGGCGTTCGGGCAAAAAACTTACAGGCGACATTACTATTTGTCGACTTTACCAAGGCCTTCGATTCCATACACAGAGGGAAGATGGAGCAAATCCTACTAGCATACGGCCTACCAAAAGAAACAGTAGCAGCGATAATGATTCTCTACAGAAACACCAAAGTGAAAGTACGTTCACCAGATGGAGACACGGAATACTTCGACATTGTTGCAGGAGTACTACAAGGAGACACACTAGCCCCCTACCTCTTTATCATCTGTCTAGACTATGTGCTTAGGACTTCGATCGACAAAATCAGAGAAAATGGCTTCGAGCTGACTAAGAGAAGAAGCAAAAGGTACCCCGCAAAAACAATCACGGACGCCGACTACGCTGATGACTTGGCGATACTAGCGAATACACCTAATCAAGCAGAGACACTACTGCATAGTCTGGAACGAGCCGCAGCTGGCATTGGCCTCCATGTCAATGCAAACAAAACTGAATATATGTGTTACAACCAAACGGGCAACATTGCCACACTAGACGGAGCCTCTCTGAAACTAGTCGACAAATTCACCTACCTAGGAAGTAGCATCTCATCAACCGAAAAAGACATCGACACACGACTGACGAAAGCATGGACAGCTATCGATAGGCTCTCGATCATATGGAAGTCGGACCTAACTGATAAAATGAAACACAGTTTCTTCCAGGCAGCGGTTGTGTCGATACTGCTATATGGATGCACCACATGGACGCTTACGAAGCGGCTGGAGAGGAGGCTGGACGGAAATTACACAAGAATGTTGAGAGCAGTATTAAACAAGTCCTGGCGACAGCACCCCACGGGACTCCAACTATACGGACACTTGCCCCCCATCACGAAAACTATACAAGTTCGACGAACCAGACACGCAGGACACTGCTGGAGAAGCAAGGACGAGCTCATAAGCGATGTACTCCTGTGGACCCCCACATATGGATGTGCAAGAGTGGGACGACCAGCACGAACATACATACAGCAACTATGTGAGGACACAGGATGTAACCCTGAAGACCTGCCGGAGGCGATGAATGATAGGGAGAAATGGCGAGAGAGGGTCAAGGATATCCGTGCTGGCGGCGCGACATGATGATGATGATGATATATATATATATATATATATATATATATATATATATATATGAAATCACCTGATTGTCATTGTGAAGCAAAGTATCAATTTCGATGCAAGAAAGAGGCTCTCAGAGCCATAAAATTTGAATCTGTATTTTAATTCATTTTTAAACAATCAGTTCCTTGAAATAGAACAATGATTCCTCTTTGATTTTTTACCGACCACAATATCCATTTTGCCTCGCAAAATTTGAAAGCTTTAAGTCCTAAATGATTTAAGAATGCTTTTCCCTCCTAAATTATAAAATGAAAAATGAAAATAAATCTATAACAAGTTAAAATCCATAATTAATTAATCTAATTTTTCTTTTTACGTGCGTCAATAATTCTTATAAATAAGCCAGAAAATAAGCAGGTTATCGGTTTTTCAGGAAAAAATTTCGTAAGGAATGTTTTATTATTGATTCGTCGTTTTTCTTCTATATTTATTTGAGTTAATGTCTTTACTTTTTCTAAATTTAAAAATTCCAATTCTTCAGAATTGTTCTAAATTCAACCTTACTTTGACTAATTTATCTTACATGTATTATTTCCTTCCGTTCGCATTTCTGAGCGTTTGATATATCCTTACTTATACGAGCAACAGTTTCTGCTTTTAAATCTACCATATACATGAGCTGCAGATAAATTTGTGGTACATACAATTACACATTAGACATGTGAACATTAATTTCCTGCTATTTAATGGCAAATACACGGGGAAATATTCTATACATTTTTAGTGATTGTCAAGTTGAAAAAAAAAAATGCTCACCTTATAAGACCATTTGTTATTTTTCTTAATGCAAAATTTAAGATACATTTATAGATTAATGAATATATATTTTTACAGAAAACTAAAACCTTATAAACGGTTGTCTTATAATATATCAATTCTTTCAAATATTTAAGTAGGAAGTTAAATCTATTGAATGTGTTTATTATTTTTACACCTCTACACAACGCACATACGCACACACACACACACACACACACACACACACACACACACACACACATATATATATATATATATATATATATATATATTAAACTGAATATGTCTGCAAATGAATTCGAATTTGGTAGTATAGTTTTTATCATATTAGAGATCAGATCATGTTTCATTCTTAATGGTCTTTTACAGAAGATTGATAACGATAGTTATTGTACGTCCCACCAACCAGACAGGTGTGGCACAATGCCTTTTTAAGGTAAGTATAGTTACAAGACCATTGCCCAGGCACGCCTGGTAATCTCAAAAATGCCTCGGGCCCTGTTGGCATTCCCCTGAACAGGAGCGTCTCTGGAATCAGGCAATAATCCAAGCCCCCTCAGGAGAGGGTTAGAGTATGGGGACTACCTCCGAGGCTGGAGGAGAACTCGTCTCAGCACGCATGACATGGATGGTGGCTTCCCGTTACCCATGGCCAGCGGCATTGGCCGGCGTGACTAAGCCACAAAAATGGAAATAATTAGGGTTGACTTTGTTTCTAGCTTTTATGGTAAAGATTGTTTTGATAGAGGTGTTATCCACTTTAATTTCAGGATTTGGGGCTGTGAAAGTCATGTTTGAATTGTCTGTTAAAACCTCTTCCCTCACCAGATTTTGTTTATGTACGTACATACAAGTATGTATTTTGTGTGTGTGTGTGTGTGTGTGTGTGAGCATTTGCATACATGCGCTTACATCTATCTATCTATCTATCCTTTTACATTTTAAATGTACTTGCTCGTCCGACTTTATCTTCAGCACATTTATCTAATTTAATCTTTATTTCTGGTTAGCTATCATCTGCAAAAAGTCAGTATAAAAGCTACTAATAAAATGCGTTGCTTTTGGATTTTGAGCTAACTGACGTCAGATTCAGATGGAAAGTAGAGACAACGTTGAATATAATTAGAATCTTATTTAAATTACTGAAGTATAAAAAGATCAAAATTGATAAAAATATTGTTAATTTGGAAAATAAGAATTATTCTAACATATTTTTACAGATATTAACTGTGAAGAGTTTGACTAAATTTTAACAGTGATGCAATAATTACAATTTTAAAGAATATGTTTGTTTTTTTTTTAAATCTGCCTGGGTCTGTTGAATGAATAATTATTTTTGTTTTGAATTATATCAATTTTTAATCTGTAACACTTTTGCCATCTAAAATTAACTAAATCTCTGTCTCTGTCTCTCTTTCTCTGTCTCTGTCTCTGTCTCTGTCTCTGTCTCTCTCTCTCTCTCTCTCGAAACAGGTTCTGGGTACTTGAAGCCGCCTACAGAGAATCAGAGAAATATAAAACCTTATAGTCAACCTTAAATTTTGAATAATGTCATAGAACTTGAACACAAAAGAACCTTTGCTCCCCGACAGCTATGGGTTGAATTGGGACCTTTTCTTCATTCGGGATGTATTTAGCAATAAATACCCCAAGAAGGTTGATAATTCATCAAACAAAGAAACCAAACTTATACAGAGTAGCGCAATCAAACCAAAGTTCTACTATGTGGCCAAAGCATATCTTGCAGCTAGTGTTAAAAAAAATAAAAAACTTGCACATCCGATATAAGTCTTGAATGCCATAGAGCAGTGTATCAGAGCGGTGTTAAAAAGACTCTAGACTCCCGTTGTAACTTCGCCGTGATAACTAAGTTGACAAATCTAAGAACTCAGTCAAGCTACACAAAGGTTTATTGACTACACACTTGTAGATAGTCGTCGGTCAAAAGAAATAGAATAGAAGCATGAGACAGCCATCGACTAGACAAAAAAAACAAACAAGCAATATATCCTACTAGTATAGTAAGAGTAGACACAGACCTTGAATTTTTTTCATTTTTTTTCTAACATGTCGTCTACGGGGTCTAACACCACTTCTTGTGAACCCCAGAATTTGGAGCTCGCAAACTTTCTCCTTACATTTTCGTGCCTCGTTTCCTATTGACGTCTTAACTTACTCGCGTTTCGCCGTCGACTCTCCTTAGTGACACACGTTGTCCACTCACTTCCGCGTGTCAAGAGCAGAAACCCTATCTGTTTACCCTCGCACATGCGAAAAACGATACTTGAACCTCAAGTCCTCCCTAGTCATAGTATTTGTCGCTGCCTCCCACCAGACACGACTTGACACAAGGTCAAAAGCCCGAAGGCCAATTAAAGTGGGGATAAAGGGGAGGGGAAGGTCGGGAAGGAGCCGAGACTCGAACCCTGCTTATCTGTGCTGCTCATCGGCTCACTTAGTGCAATGTGAGCCTGATGAGGCAAGCAGTTTCACGAACCCAAATGTGGGTCCGGGCACGTATGCCAGTTTACGGCTTAAACTAGACGCATGGTCTAGTGCCGTACAAGGGGGACAAAGGAGACAAAAATGCAGCTCGCCCACCCGAAGGTAGCCTAGTCGAAACTAGGTGCCTAATTAAAGGCCCCAAGTCTGCCATTGTTCCTTTCCTCCCTAGTCATTTTTTAAATTAAACCTAGTGTCTCTATCTTGTAATTTGGCGACTTATGTCTGCTTTATTTATTTCTTATTTATTTATTTATCTATCAATTCATTTAATTTCCTATGGGCCGAACAATTACGTTACAGCAGAACAACATTCTTGAATATTAGTTTCGTAAAACATATCACTCCGTACTAAGCTAATAATTTTTAAAAAATTATATAAAACGGAGGCTGGGGTCATTAATTACTTATCAAATTAGACTCACCTGGATGCGTGTTGTGATAGGTAAAACGTTAGTGTTGTTGGCGAAAACATTTTTGGCAAACTGAATTTAATTTCAATTTAGCTCCTAATGTTTATTGGGCCGGAAACACAGAGTAATTATTATCAAAGGAGGCAGACTTCAAGTGGCCTCCTGACGGACTCCGGTTGGGAAACTCTCGTAAACGAAGCAAAGACGTAAAGCCCTGAATGTAGAATCACAACGTGGGTTAAGAAAGGGTCAATATAGCTGCCCTCCGCCAGTCTGTGTCTGTGTACTTAGTCTCCCTGAAGTGTTGTTCTTTTTTTGCCTGGCATTGAGTAGTACAGATACTCCATTTGCGTTTGTCTTGGTCAAATTCAAAAGCCACTGTCCATATATCAGACCTGTTGCTGACCTCAGTACATTTTTGCAGATCAGTACAAAAACTACGTCACAAAAAGCACTGGAACAGGTAACTCGTAAATACTACAAAATCTCATCAACACATACTACGTTTACATCGTGTCAGTTATTCCGCAAAAAAAAGGAACTGATTGTTAACAGGATAGCCGTCTTTAATTATCAGTATACTTAATCAATTAAACTTTTCATCGAGACGCAAACCTAAAAAAAGGTGAGATATCAATTCTTTTTTTATTTTTTTTCCTGCATAAATGATTAATATTCGAGAACATACTTGATTCAAGAAAATGTTTAAAAGATTTGTTTATTCACACAGACACAGACACACACACGCATATATATATATATATATATATATATATATATATATATATATATATATATATATATATATTTATATTTATATATATATATGTATATCTCATACTATTTCATTCTCTTCAGTGTGATTCGAGATTTACGTGATCACACTATTTCTCACATTGTCAGATAATTATAGAGCAACGTGAATGGAGAATGTTAAGCTTGCTTTTAATTTTTTTTTATTTGGTTTTGTCGATTTGACATTGAGTATTTTAATTGCTTTTTAATTAGAGGTTATATCTCATTAAAATTATCGTCACACACACACACACACACACACACACACACACACACACACACACACACACACACACACACATATATATATATATATATATATATATATATATATATATTTATATATATGTAAGAAAAACATTTTTTGCAATAATATTTATTGCAGTAGATTCATATTTTTTTCTGCAGAACCTATATTTATTTTAATATCATGTCAACATCATTAAAACAAAGAAATAATGAAAAACTTCTAATGAAGATTTTTTTTTCTAAATTTTCATTAGAAGTTTCTTTGTCTGAAGATGCAGATTTGACATTTTAAAAAATACAGGATCTGCTGAAATAAATATTGTTAAAAAAAATGTGCATAATTTTTAAAGGCTTTTCTTTTATATGGAAATATTTGCTTCATATTTTGATTAATTATTATTTCACACTGAGCTTTGGATTTTGAATTAAATGGATATTGTGGAAAAAACATCCTAAAATAGATTTGTTCCGATCATCAACTGACTTGACGTTGGATAATATATATATATATATATATATATATATATATATATATATATATATATATTCAGTACATGTATTATGCTAACCACATGAAACAGAAAGTATTGCATTTATCGTGTTTAGAAAAGGATTTTTTTTTTTTTTGGTTTTGGTTTTGCTCTGCTGTTGTAGCACCGATCACTTTTCCAAGCAGACTTTTCTTATTTGCATATATATTTTTTATTCTACACTCCTCCCCACACACACGTATGTATACCCAACCTCTCCCCACTAGGAGGACGCAACACTATGTAAACTTTAAGTGAAGATTTTCTGGCTTGACTTAAGAGTTTCCTATCACCTAGAACTGTTGCCATCTAAAAAGAAGAGAGCATATTCGGCCCACCGTTTTACGCATAGCTGAAAAGAGAGTAATATGATTTAGACCTTTCCCAAGGGCATTAGCACAATGGAAATGTATACACCCTCGTCCGGAACTTGTCCTCGGTTAAACGTGTTCCTTTTCAACTTGAGTAGCAATTATAAAACGAGTTTTTTTTCTTTCTTTCTTTGTCTCTACTCGCACTCTCTCTCTCTCTCTCTCTCTCTCTCTCTCTCTCTCTCTCTCTCTCTCTGCGTGTCTTTCTACACACACACACATATATATATATATAGTAAGTAAGTAATGTTGACAACCGTAGTTGAGGGCGACCAGACGGCTCCCTTTTCAATAGCTACGACACCGAGGTGTAGGGGAGGGCGCTATTCCTTTCCCTCGATGCTCCATTTTACCATTGATACGTATCTTATATTGGTAAGTGTTAAGCAAGGAGGTATTAAGTACCATTTTTAAAGTCTTAGGTTGATGCGACCTGGGATTAAACCGATGTCACCCGGACAATTGGCGAACACTCTATCCATTATCAAAACAAAGCATCTCTCTCTCTCTTTCTCTCTTTCTCTCTCTCTTTCACTCACTCTTTCTCTCTCTATTCCCGTCCCACCCTGTCTCTATATATGTCCCTGTCTCTCTCTCTCTCTCTCTCTCTATATATATATATATATATATATACACATATATATATGTATATATATATATATATGCACAACGGTGTATGTATGCGTGTGTGTATGTTTATGTATTGCAATCGTTGCTCCAAGAAATAATAAAGGAATTAAAATGTGAATTTTGTGAACACTAACCGTTTTAACATTTTAAATCGTAGAAGCATTAGTAACCACTTCTTGCTATTAATTTTGAGGTAATTCTAGAGTGTCGATGGCAACAATCAGAAAACTCAGCTGATCATTAACAACTGTGTTCTCACATCCTTCTAATAAATTTACTTAATTAATCGAAATTAAGAATTATCAAACCGATGTTGTTTTATTATATCTAATTTTATATTAATAGAATTCGTTCCGGGCGAAATTAATTTAAAAGTTAAGTTAACGGGAATTATAAAAATAAAACAAAGAGAAAAAAAAATCGATATATTCCTGCATCTTCGAATAACGTATGCATTATTCTTATGTTGAGTTGATAAAAAAGATTCTTCATTGGCTTCTTTTATCATTTGAATTGAATCCTAGTGAAAGCAGTCAGATAAAAAAAAAAAAGAAGTGTGTGACTAATCTTGTGCTGTTTCATCGAATATTGGTAATATCCTCGACATTTAGCAGAGAGGGTGTTCCCATGGTGTAGTGGTTAAAGCGTTGGACTGCAGAGTCGTAGTATGCGTGTTCGAACTTCAGTAGTGTCATTACGCTCACTTTCGGGCAAATACCCTAGGGAAAGATGTAAACCCCCAGATTTCCCCATTTATGGTTTAAATAGTACCATTGGCCTTCTGAAACAATGGATTTGGCATTGAATCATCCGAGATGGTTGATATGCCATTAAATATCAAACAAACAATTAACATTTCGCTGCATATTATACGTTGCCGAATTACAAACGAATTTGAAGGTGAAGTTGATATTAACCAGAGAAAATTACATTTCCGTGTCGCCATTTGATGTATTTTAAATCCTATATTGCATAGCAAGATCGCACAAGAACATTTTAGACAGTAAAAACAGTGCTGAAAACTTCTCAACAAAGCAAAGTAACTGTTTTTTGATATTCCTTGAACAGTCAAAGGTTAAAAGAAACTGATGAGATAAAGTGATGTGTTGACCAGTCGAAGGAATCCGTGAATTATGCATTTTCCTACCATGGCTCTTTGTCATTCGTCCTATTTATATAACTATTAGTATAATTCTCGTCGTAAATGGAGAATATCCCCTCTCTCTCTCTCTCTCTCTATATATATATATATATATATATATATATATATATATATATATATATATATACAGGGGAGATGCCTGTGATATAAGTTGTCGTACTAAATGGACACAGCGACACGAGTTCAATTCTGGATAAGGTTGATTAAACATAGCATTAATACGCTTGTTTAATGTATGAATCCAATTATTCTCCATCCAGCTATGGATAAATAGTAGGGCACACTGGGTTCTTAAGCCTTAGTTAGGTAAGTAGATTAAGAAAAGGCAAACGCTGAATTCAACCCATTAAACCCCACTTATAAATTTACATTGTGTCACATCTTGCCCGTGCGGAGGTATTGGTAAATTTATTTATACACCAGTATCGGCTAAAAGCTTCTTAGGCTGAGCAAGATACTCTCATGGAATTTGTCGAAATGAGGGTTATTTTTAAACAGAGTCCGCCCTACTGTCAACAGATTTCTTCCATTGGTGTTTTAGCGTCTGGATACCATTGGTAAAAAATCAACAACAGTAGATATGCCATATTATGAATATTCATCCACTCATCCTTTCAGCCTACCCACGTATATATATATATATATATATATATTGCCGTTCCACAAGCAACTGTTTCTTTTCTTACAATAACCGTTAAATTTTGTGGTTTTCTTTTTCTGTAACACACTTTTCCAGTTTCTTCAAATTTACAACTTGTTCTCTTGGCGTTCTTCTTTATATATATAAATAAGCTCGGTATTTTTGGTGTTCTTTTAATTACATTTATTAATTTTTTCGGATTATGACTTGCTTCAAGATATACTTTTCTTTTTATGTCTATTTTAAACATTGCGTTCACTCAGAATAAACGTTCTCTAAAGATAGATTGCAATAAATATTAACAAGAAACATTTTCTTGTTCAAAAGACAAATAAAAAAAAATGAAGATCCAAAATCAGTTTTTTAACGAGTGCACGTACAACAGAACCTTAATTGGGAACTTGCCATAAAGTAATACTCGGAGGTACCCGTGGTGTAATGGTTATCTTCGTAGGAAATGGACTCGAGTTCAAACCATGGACGAGAATAATTGCATTTCACATAGCACTAATACCCTTGGGAAAGGTATGAATCCGATTATTCTCCCTCCAGCTATGGGTAAATAGTAGGGCAGACAGGGCTCTTCAGCCTTGGTGAGGCAACTTGTCTAGAAGAAGGAAAATTCTGAATTCAAACCTGTTAAACTCCGCTTAAAAATTGACCTTGTGTCATATCCTGCCCGAGCGGAGGGGTTGGGTGAATATGATAAAGTAATACTCACCCTGTTTCAGCCCAGTCGGCTGCGGCTGTAATATACACCGACTGCATTTCTACACAGGTGTTAGACCCCCGCCATCAACTAGTGTCCAGTATATGACACTAAACAATCTGATAATGAGGCTCCATTAATGCTGGATGCTCTGGGGAATGAGCAATACCCCTTCATTGTAATTGCTTCCAGTTCCAATCTGACCCAGAGTGCTAGCATCTGATAGGCTCCTAGCTATGAGTTAAATAGAACTGTTTGATGTGCCAACTGTACAAACAAATGACTTACGTTAAATCGAATTGTTAGAAATAGAAGTTTGATTATTTAACTGAGTGTAAACAAATGACTGATGTTTGATTGAGTCGTTAGTGATTCATGAAACCATTTAACTGTGTAATAACAATAGCAAAACTAGTATGCAAGCAAATTAGTTCGAACTCGTTTAAATATTAAATCATCGACAAACTAATCTGTTACATATGTTACATATCCATTTGAACATGTGTAAACTAATGACTGATGTTAAATTGTTACTGTTACATTGAAATCATCATCATCATCATATCGTGCTGGCAGCACGGATATCCCTGACCCTCTCTCGCCACTCCTCCCTATCGTTCATCGCCCTAGGCAGGTCTTCAGGACAACAACCTGTATCCTCACATAGCTGCTGAATGTACGTTCGTGCTGGTCGTCCTGCTTTTGCGCGGCCGTGTGTGGGGATCCATAAGAGTACATCTCTTATGAGTTCATCTCTGCTTCTCCAGCAATGTCCTGCATGTCTGGTTCGCCTAACTTGAATAGTTTTCGTGATAGGGGGCAGGTGGCCGTACAGTTGGTGTCTTGTGGGGTGTTGCTGCCAGGACTTGTTGAGGATTGCACGCAGCATTCTTGTGTAATTGCCATCTAGTTTCTTCTCCAGCCGTTTTGTTAGCGTCCATGTAGTGCATCCATATAGCAGTATTGATGTGACCGCTGCCTGGAAGAAACTGCGTTTCATTTTATCGGTTAGGTCTGATTTCCATATAGTCGATAGCCTATTGATAGCTGTCCATGCTTTCGTTAACCTCGTTTCGATGTCCTTTTCGGTTGATTCGACGCTGCTTCCTAGGTACGTGAATTTGTCTACTAGTTTAAGAGGGGTTCCTTCTAGAGTGGAGATGTCCCCCGTTTGGTTATAGCACATATATTCCGTTTTGAAACTATTTAACTGTATGCAAAAATGAGCTCAAACTCATTTAAAAATATTATTGACAAAATGTTTACAAATAATATATATAATATATGTACATCGAGAATTTGGCAATTAATAACCTACAATGGTCGATATGCCATAAAACCAAACCAAACCAAACCAAATCAATCAACCAACTCAGCGGGCTCTACGATTTGCGTTTGGCTGGGCTTCCCACACTTTTTGCTACATGATCCACTTTAAACCAAATTAAATGTTGATTCACCCGCAAATCAATTAATTGAATACATCTAAAAAAAAATTTTAATCTCAATGAATTAAATGTTTTCAGTTTAGAGATTACATTTTTTTTAGAATACACAGAAAAGTTATAATAAATGGAATAGAATCATATAACACGCTTAAACCAAATACCTTACAATTCTGGAAAAGATAGATAAGTGAAGATCTGAATTTCTTCTTTCGGAGAGGAATTTTTCGTTAATAAGAATCTGATTTTCGTTTTATTCATTAAAAATCAGTAGCCATGGATAAACAATCTATATTTTAGGCATTATATTTTAAATTTTTTATGAGTTTTCTTTCTTATCTTTAATCAATATCCTTATTTCTATTCTTATTTTTATTAAATAATCTCATTAACTAGGATAAAATAAGAATATTTTAGAATTGAATATTCTCATGAAATACTTCGTTTTAAATATAATTATTAAAATGTTTTCTTTCGTGAAAATATGATTACATGTGTCGATTATAAGAGCAAGAGAATCCGGATCTTTTTAATCAGAGTCAAATCATACGTTCATTTAAATGGCTAGGATTTTTTAATCAATCATTTGTGAACGGCATCTTACTATTTTCCATCAAATCCAGCAGGCATTTTACTAGTCGTACCATAATAGGGAATTGGTATACATCATTGAACGATTTTTTTTTCAATAGTTCTAAATATATTTATAGATGCAAACTGGCAAATCCCCGATGTCGTGCACTATGCTTTTATTCACTCTGCAAAAACATTATTTACCCGCAGGGATCTATATGTCCCACTTCAAGAAACACAGTTCTAGAGTATTTTCATTGGTTTAGATGAGTGCTTTGTGTAGCTATGTGAGCGAGAGAGCCAGCTTGAAAAAAGCCGGCCTCATTTCGAGGACTGTGGCTAAGAATGGTGAACTTTGTGCACTCTCTCCAGCGAAACTTACTTACGTTGAATGAGACAAATATTTCGAGAGTACATAAAAATATTATTATGTTTTGCTCTGACAGAGAGAAGCAGACATTCTTCAGAGAGGTGACTTCTCTGTTTGAACTGGTTAAGTGTTCCTAAATCAGATGCATTCACCGCCACCTTCAGCCCCGTGTCTCTGTTTAAATTAGAGTTTGGTTAGGAAGCAAGTCTTGGGGAGGGAAAACTCTGAATTCAAACCGATAAAACCAACTTCGAAATTTACCTAGTGTCACATCCTGCCTGTACTGAGAGGTATTTAAATACATATATTCACAAGGGTTAGCAGAAAGGTTCTTAGGCCGACCAAGATACTCTCATATAATGTGTTAAAATGAGGGTTATTCTTAAACAGATCCTACCCCGTTGTCCACACATTACTTCCACTGCTATTGCACTTTTTGTATAACGATGATCAAAATATCAACAACAGCAGATATCATGCCATTATATGAACTTATAATCCTTTGACCCTTTCAGCCCACCAATTTATATATATATATATATATATATATATATATATATATATATATATATATATATATACGACGAGCATACGATAAGTTTCCAGACTTTTTTCATATGGTCACTTTCATTGATAGTACACACATAAAACTATAGTCCCCTCTAAGTAATCTCCCCCGGCTGCAATGCACTTATTGTACCGTTCTAACAACTTCTGGAAGGCCGCATGGAAGTCCTCTTGTGTAAGCGTGTCAATAACCTTCGTCACAGCCTCTTACATCTCCTAAATTGTCTCATAACAACAGCCTCTGAGCTTAGGGATTAACCAAAAGTCACAGGGAGCAAGATCTTGACTATAGGGAGACTGAGGAACTGTGTTAATGCCCATCTTGGTCAAATAGCTTGTGATAAGAATGGAGTTGTGGACTGGTGCATTGTTCAGGTTGAAATGCCACTGACCCGATTTAAAGAGTGCTAGCCTCTTCCATAAGAATCTCTTCCTGAACTCCCTTAAAACCTCAACATAGTAACCCTAACCCTAATCCTTTTGCCAATCAACTCTTGTGTATTGACTTCCTTACTCCTCTCACACCACTCATCACCCCTCACAGACTCCCTGCCTTCCTTGAATTTCTTATGCCACTCTGAATTTTATTGCATATCGCTCTTCTAAACTGTCAGATTGCATTTTTGAAATTCACCAGCTGTGACAATCAGGTTTTAGTAGGGTGTATTCCAATTCGTGCGGAAGCTGTTCATTTGAACCTGAAATCATAAAAATTGGTCAGTCATGTCATAAGATGTATAGCAATAACATACTGAATTTTCAAGAGTCTACGACAATTTTAAATGCCCATACGGAAAAAGTCTGGAAAATTATTGTATTGACCTCGTATATATATATATATATATATATATATATATATATATATATATATATATATATATATATATATTTCTCTGCCACTTGCTTCTTTTTCTGTTCTCTTAATAGCATATATATTTTTGGCTTTTCTCTTTCTGTTTAAATGGGAGCGATTGATTTTGTAACGGCTAAAATTTATCGTTCGGGATCTACATTTTCACAAAAGATAAGTCGGAACACGGTACAAGTTTTAGAATATATTGAAGAAACAAGATACAGAGAAAAGTGGTGATGTAAGCTAGGCTTACTTATCAGTCGAATATCCAGTCTTTTTTCAGTCTCACGACGACTGACGAAAGTACTTGGCTCTCGATTAATATAGGATTTGGATGAGTCCATCAGTGGGTAGGTAATGGTCCCATAAGACCCCACTTCCAAGATTTTTTTTTCTGCAGAGAAAAAAAGCTGTTCAGTATTTTCTTCTTTTTGGATCGACGCTCAGGGAATCTGTAAATTTCCTTTTTCTGTTAGAACGTCTAACCTCAGGTTAAGCCTGAAGGGCGTCGAGGTCAAAGTTCTCGAATATAACGTCAATTGACTCTAAGCAAATTTGTGGTGGTGAAACGTTTAAATCATTAACTCGACATTTTCTCAATTGATTGAGATGGCGCTTATGTATGTTCTTGGGGCCTTGGATAATATAACCTTGTTCTCCCACTCTTTTTTTTTTACCCTGCCAACTTCCCAAAACGATATGTTATTCTTATGAATTTTGAATAATACTTTTTCGCCTCTGGCGTAACGTTTTTTAGGAAGATTGACTGTCTTTTTAAATATTGCGTGCCTCGGAATGAGTTTGTCAAGCATTGATCTTATTTTTCTTGCGAACATAGTTTATGCGCCGAGCGTCGCATAGGTGTATTTGGGTTAGGCACTATTCCGTACATCTGCAGAAACTGCTGCAATGCCCTATCTGTCGGATTGCTTTGCGCCTTTTTTTTTCAGAGCCCTCTTCAAGGTATCTACAACCCTCTCCATCTGTCGGTTTGACCATGAATGGTTCTGCTGAGTCGTGATGTGCTTCACCTGATACGAATCGCAGAAATGCTTGAATTCATTTGACATGAATTGCATCGTATTGTCCGTAACTACACAATCAACTATGCCGAAGCGGGCAAATAGTTCGTGTAGGAATACTATCGTGAAATTTGTGGTAGGTCTTTTGCATTTCAGAAATTCCGGCCATTTAGTGTAGCTGTCGACGACAATGTGTTAGTACTGGTCATCCAAAGGATCTGCGAAGTCGACGTGAATCCTTTGCCACGGTTGGACCGTTTCTGGCAATGGTTTGCACTTAATTGTTAGCGCTTTAGCTGCGAGTGTGCATCCTTTACATGAATCAACCATGTCTGCTATGTCCTTGTCCATGTTCGCCCAATATACATAACAGCGCATGAGGCTTTTAGTGCGGTTTTTCCCGGATGTCCCATATGAAAATCCTGCAGGATTTTTTTTTTCTGAAGCCTGCCCCATATCACCACTAAAAGAACATCGTCGCCAAAAAAATACCTCCAGCACATTAGGATCTTTATTATAGATTTTATTCTTTGTAGTATGGATACAGTCATCCTTCAGAGGCTCCCTTTTAATCTCTGAAAGTGTGACGGGGAGCTCTCATATAGTTTCCGCGATCATATTCTTTATTTCGCAGTTAGTTCTTAAAGTTGTGATGATTGAATCCTCAAATACTTCGGTTTTCTTCAGGACAAGTCGGGATAACCCGTCGGCATGACGGATGTTTTTAGAAGACAGGTACTCAATTTTGAAATGATAGTTCAGTACCCCAACGAAGTAGTCTGTTGGCGATGTATACCGGTAAACCTTTTTTTGAGCCGAAAATCATCATCAGTGGTCTGTTATCCGTCTGTAGTGTAAACTGTCTGCCGTGTTGGTATCTGTGGAACTTAGTCACAGAAAAAATTATGTCAAATGCCTCCTTTTCTATCTGTGTGTATAGTTTTTCCGCAGGTAGTAATGATTGAGATGCATGCGCAATGGCTTTCCTTGTTCCGTCTGTTAGCTTGTGTAAAATGCAGGCTTCGATGCCATAAGAGCTCGCATCGCTTGCTCCTATGATATCAAGCTTGGAATCATAATGGGTGAGAGAGTGATCAGAAGTAGGTGTGTCTTTTATTTTTTCAAATGCAGCTTACCATTCTGGTGTCCAACTCTAGGTTTTGTCTTTATTAAGAAGTTCATTGAAAGGAGTCCTTAAATTATGTATATTTTTAATAAATGTTTGGTAAAAGTTTGCCACGCGAAGGAAGCTTTCCAGAACTTGGGCATTGTCTGGAGCCAGTAGGTCTTTGATCGCGGTAGACCCTCAGGGATCCGGATTCGACTGTCTTTATTAATTATATGCCCCAAGTATTGTATTTCTCTTAGAAATCGCATTTCCTTTCCTTAACTTAGAAACCGTATTCTTGAAGTTTATCGAATACACACATAATATGTGTGACGGCAAATTGACTAAAATCCCAAAACGGGACTTTATTTTTGCACGTGTGAAGACGGGGCAGGTTGGCACTTGTTCCCTTGTAGAATAAGTCCTCGTTCAGAATTTTTCTCTCAGGCATATAAGAACTGGCATATTATGTGAGGGATTAATTTAGGGCTAGACTGGCCGCCGCTGGCAAGGGATTCCAAATTTCACACTATACACACACCCACCAAGGCCACTAGACTTCCTCCCCTAGAGAATGGAAGATATGGACCTATAGGTTTAGTCGTAATAATATTATCTTGTAGTAGTCGGCAACTCCGGTTTCCCGAGGGATATTTTAAAGGAATTTATAGGACAATTTTAAGCAAGATAACATAAGGCGAACAGAACCTGAAAAAGAAATGTAACACAACAAATTCGTTGCAGAACTGAAAAAAAAAAAACTTCGACCACGTGGGAACATTAAAATACATGAATCTTTTACTACAATTATATACACCTTCAAAGGGTCAAAATATATAATAAATGAACAGTCCACGAACATAAATGTCTTTCTCCTTTTCTTTTCTTTCGTTTTCCTTCAAATTGAGAGAGAAAGAGAGAGAGAGAGAGAGAGAGAGTGGTATATAAAATTGGGTATAAGGAGAAATAGTCCCAAAGTTACTTGTCTTATTTTTCGACGGGGTTCCACTGGAGAATCTTTCTTCTTTTACGGGCTAATAGACTTTATGCTATTTTTAACACTGGCTTGAAGAACTTGGGTCCTCGTGTCCGCAGATATTTTTTCGTCTTCTTCACCCGGAGTACTCGGCTTTTGGTTCTGTCTCCTACGAACCATGTCCAAAAACTAACCTTTTCTTTTCGTTTTTTCGCTAACGGGAAGAAGGTGCCACTTCCGTTTTAGGGTCCCAGCCAATCACTTGGCTTCTCTCTTCCTCCCCCTGGTCGGGCGATTTCTAAGGGCTACTAGATGTCACCCAAGTCGGGTTACTCAGTACAGATAGCATGCCCTAATTTACTATCATGCCTTAACGGTCATTTTCTGACGGCTTGCGACTGTTAATTTAAACGAGAGGATAGCAGTCATCCCACTTGCATCGTCTCAGTGGGATATCACGAGACATATGCTTCCTATGATCTATCACAGATTTGCTGGTGATTAATATATCATCAAGATAAGCAGTTGCGAAATCGAGGTCACCGCGCATAGCGTTCATAACCCGTTGAAAGTTGGCAGGCGCAACCTTGACACCAAATTAATCTTCTAAAGACCTCTGTGCTTGTTTATTCATAGGAGCTTAAAACTATTTTCATCTACCTCGATTTGACGATATGCGTCCGATAAATCTATTTTTTAAAAGATTTTACCACCATTGGGTTTATTAGATATTTCCTCAGTGCTACGGAGTGGATTGTGGTGGTCTTTTAGTGCTTGGTTCAACCCAGTTGAAAAATCGGCACAAACCCTAATTTGATTAGATTTTTCCTCACATAGACTGTTGGCGCAGCCCACTCGCTGAAATATGTCTGAGACAGGATACCTGCTCTTTCCAACCAGTCCAGTTCTTCATTAATTTGCTCTACAGCCGCGAAAGGGACGTTTCGAATTTTTTTATATATGGGTTGGGCATTGTCCTTTACCTGGAACTGCGCTTTAATTTTTATACATTTCCCTAGACCACCGGATAATACCTCAGGGATATTTTGTTTGAGTTCCTGTTTTAATTTTTCAGCGTTAGTAATTGAACTTTCTAATTTACGGCAGAACGTGCTCACAGGACATTCCCAAAGGTTAATCTTTTCAACCCAATCTGTACCGAAGAGATTGTCTGTGTTCTTTAGCACATATACTATGAGTTTCTTTGTAATTCTCTTTTAGGTTACGGTGAGAACTACTTCACCCAAAATATTTTTACTATCACCTGTTACGAAACGAGCCGTCTTTTTTCATTTTCAGTAATGCTGGCTTGTTTAGACGTTGCTACGTATGCAAATTTTTTATCGAAAATTTTGCATGAATACGTAAACTCGAATCCTTGTTTGTTAGTTGATGTGTGAATCAACTGGGATTTTTTTTTTTTGCTTTTGCGTGAGCATGTAATCACAAATCCTTGTCGCCAGTTGGTGTGTGAATAACTGTTTTTTTTTTCTTTTTTTTTTTTTTGCATTTGCGTGAGTACGTTGTCTCAAATCCTCGTCGTCAGTTGATATGGACCCAGTTTGGGACCACGAAAGATAACTCGGAACACAGTATAAGTTTTAGAATATATTGAAGTAAGAATATACAGAAAAAATGGTGGCTTCCACTAGGCTTACATGTCAGTCTAATATCCAGTCTCTATCCAATCTCACGACGACTGACCGATCGACGAGAGTACTTGGCTCTCCATTAATGTAGGGTTTGGAAGAGTCCATCAATGGGTAGGTAATGGTCCCATAGCATATTTATATACCTACCCTGGCACACCTGAGGATCGGCTACATGTAACTCAGAGTAGTACGTGTTTTCTCTGTTTTAATTTAGGCATAGAAAGTGATTGGAAGTTAATGATGCATACATGAAGGTCTTCATGATAATTTAGCATTTTAATCTTACAAGTTGTTGAACGTATTTCTTTTGTTTTGAGGGTTGTTTTTAAAGTGTTCATAGTGTTATGATTTCATTCATATTAATAGCCATGTCATTGTATAAAACTAAATAAAATATGACATTTTAGCTCAGGAGATAAATTGGGATCGATCGCAGCAGACGACCACCACGAAGTGAATGCGGGATGTCAGTCTCGAAAACGAGTTGAAATAAAAACAGTCAAGAGAGGAAAGCAACAGAACATTGTAGCATCGTGCTGTCCAAACAATACTTGATGAGGAATGAGAAAAATCGAAGAAAATAGAAATAAAAACATTTCATGAATAAGAAGAGACATCGGGAAATAAAATCATATATGTGTGCAAAACTACACACGCGGACACACATGTATACACATACAAACATTTACAGAGATACACATTCGCATAAACACAGACACACACGCTCACTCACTTACAAAATATTCTCGCATAGAGACAAAGAAACACACACAGAGTTAATAATTTCATTAAAAATTTATACTTTTGCATCCAAATATCTAGAACGAATAATTCTAAAATATATGCTATTGCAAAACTCTGATAGTGAGTTCTAGTCTTCGATGATGTTTGTTCAGCATAGATAGGATATGTGTTAAATTATCCGTAAAGTGTGAAAATTAGATATTAAACTTAGGCATTTGTTCTTTTAGGTGTTTATTCGTCAACCCTTATGTGCCCATCATTTTCCAATATATATATATATATATATATATATATATATATATATATTGTCAACAGTCTATTAAAAAAGACAAAAAGATGACATGATTTCCAAACAAAGAACACTACCAATGATCAAATCAAGTTTTTTTTTATATTGTATTGTATGAATTAATGTGGGGTTGAAAATGGACATTCAAAATTTTAACTTTTTCAACCATCGAATTGATTAGACTTACTATTTTGTCAGAAATTCTGCCTGCCTGTAAATCAAGCAGAAAGAACTATTATTTCCAATAAAAAATCTTCCAAACATGTTCCATAGCATTCATACCAGAAAAAAATACAGTCATGAGACTCCCCTGATACGTTTCTTACCGGCCTATCTCACTCCGTTTTGGCTGTATTGTTAGAAGCAACCTCGTCAATGAAAAGAATCGTGGTTGTGTCCAAATAACTGTCAACGAATATTGGAAGAAATGAGTCGTTCAGAATGGACATGTATATTTCTAAAATGATATCCCCAATGCGATTCAGTAGCTTTGACCAACATGTTCTGCAAATGGTGCTCTCCGCCATCGCTCGTAATCAATCATATCTGATTGTATATTGCTAATGTTTTAAATGAAATTCTTGGATAGCACATCCCGTCACATATTCGCCCAGTCTTCCCAAAAAAGCAAGTGAGGCATGATCCGAAAAAGAGTTAAAACGCCAAAACTGTAGGATTCTCACAACCATCTTCAGATCCCACTGATTTCACTGCTGAATGTCGACTAGTAAAAGTTAATTTGACGTTCTATCCTAAGATTTCCACAAAAGAAGATTCGGTGCTGTGTGTTCTTTATTCTTTTGGAAATACTCATCTTCATAGCCACCATTTCGATGGGGCTAAGAATACCCTGAATAGATATCCTGCACTCAGTCCTATCAAATGTGAATGACATTTTAAATGATATATTTTAACCATAGATAGGACCATAGTGATATCACTCTAGGTCAGAATGAACCTGGGAGTAATTGCAATGAAAAAGTACCCCATACTCTCCAGATTAGCAGAACTGTAGCCTCACCATCATATGGGGTTTAGTCTCATACAGAACCCCCCCTTATTAGGGAGTGTTACCCGTCTATTGCGGATACATTCATCATATTCTAAGCCCCGCTGACAGTGCACATTTGACGCAGTATAATGGAGTGTACACTTATTTTTAATCTAATAGAAAAGAAAAAAAAGCAAATAAAAATAGATTTAGCCTCTATTTTGAACCGTAATTTAAAAAAAAAACATTAAAAAAATTAAACTTCTTTTCTTCAATTAGCAAATTTATAATTTTACTTTTGATATAAAAACGAAATCATAAATGTTGAAACTTCTTTTATAACTTGGATTAATGACGGATACATGATAATTCTGAACGACTCATTTCTTCCAATATTCGTTGACAGTTATTTGAACACAACCACGATTCTTTTCATTGACGAGGTTGCTTCCCACAATATAGCCAAAACAGAGTGAGATAGGCCGGTCAGAAACGTATCAAGGGAATCTCATGATCATATTTGCTATCTGGCATGAATGCTATCGAACATGTTTGGAAGAATGTCTTTATTGGAAATAGTTCTTTCTGCTTGATTTACAGGCGGGCAGAATCTCTAACAAGACAGTAAGTCTAATCAATTCGGTGCCTGAAAAAGTTAAAATTTTGACATATCCATCTTCAACATCATATTAATTCATACAATACAATAGAAAAAAAATTGATTAGACCATTGGGTAGGTTTATTTGTTTGGAAATCATGTTGTTTTCTTGTCTTTATTAATAGACTGTTGAAATCAGTGTATATATATATATATATATATACAAATATGTAACAACGATCATCGACGCAGTGGAGGAGTTTTTTATAACTTTTGATTTTTACTGGACAGGCGTTGGAGTTCCTATCGTCAATTATTTTTTAAAAAGTAAATTAATATCTAAAAATGACAAAAAATAGCATTGCATTTATTTGGGTGTTTTTTTAACAATTAGCGCAATTTCTGCATGAATAAATTTAATCACTAATGCGTATGATAGTAGTAAAATAAAAAAGAAAAAAATCATACGGAAGCCGAAGTCTTAAAAGCTACACAATAATTTTTTTCATATGACTCGGATTTTTCTTCTGCAGCATTTATTTATTTGTAAATATCATTTTACCTGACAAACGGATTAGAGAAAGCAGTTAACTTCCCTGGTCATCATATTCATGTGTGTACACTCCTTTACGAATATGGCGCTGCTGGATATCAGAGAAAGTTGTGGGAGACAAAGAGGTGATGAAGAGACGACACCTAGTTCATTTAATAGGAAAAAATCTGACACGTCGTCCAAGAAAATCTACTACACACTTTATTAATGTGTTTCAACCTCCCATCGGGCCGGCCTAAAAGCAGAGACGCTTGAATGGTATGTTTTGAGTCAATGAATGAATTGCAAAATCGTATTTAAAGTTCTTTGCCTGCTTTCTGTTAGTTGCTGAGTGTCTGACTCATTTCGGAATCCTTAACTCTCTTGTAACCGTTTCTAGATTTGCAATTTAAAATTTTGTTGTTGGCACCACTGATTTTCTCTTGGATAACTAGAGAAAAAAAAATGCAACAATTGTGCTCCAGGGATTTGATTGGGATAAATGATTTTAAAAAATTGTTCCAATAAAAATGCCAAATAAGTTATTATTATCAATTCTTTGAGGTCCTGCGGCTGTAGCATATTCAAAATATGTTATGAAAATATTCAGATGCAGATAAATCCCGAAACACTGATGACTTTCTTTAGTGCAGGTAAGAAACGTTTATTAACTTCTTGAGTTTAGTTTTTTGACACGATTTTTACTATGCGGACTGTTCCTACATCGCCCATAGCCAACTCCTAGCTGGACTGTCCGGCCCAGAGTCAAAATCTCAACTAACTGACCCAACAAACGCGCCGCGCATCCCGTAGCCCCCAGCTGGACTGCCCGTCCCAGAGTCAAATCTCAACTAAAGCCTTTTTCGAAGATCACCAAATTCTCGCTTCTGGGCATGACGTCATTCACAGCCCTGTCCCATTTCCTATCATGGGTTTTTATTATGACATTTGTGATTGTCATATCATCTGCGCACGAGCGTGAACTGTTCTCAATGTGTGCACCTGCACCTGCACTAAGCCGAATAGTTCAAAGTTCAACCAAACCGAATGATAAAATATAATTAGCAAAAATGCTTGATAAAAAAAAAATTCCATAACATGTGGTAGTGGCTAGCATTCTTGATTTTGGCATTGCAGCATGTGAGTTGGAACTGCAATCACGCTATTAAGTTCAATTTCGGTCTGATATCCTTGGGTATTGTATGGCCCTTCTTATTCCAACAGCTACGGGTTAAATAGAACGATTACTATTCTCCAAAGATGGCTTTGGAATAAAATAATAGAGAATTGCTTGGTATACATTAAAAAATGTTGACAAATAGTTTATATAAACAAGAATACCAAAGAGAGCAGAGCCAGTCATTCTTGGAGAATGTTTAGTATTATTTGATATGCAACCGTTGGCCTTTGTAATCCGAACAACCGTTGTACTATGGTGATTTTTTAAAACGAAGAAGAATGGGGCATTCAATGAAAGCTTATTACATATTTCCCATCGTAGAATAGCGTTATGAGAAGATATGTAGTTAAGCATTACTCTATGGTAAGAGATTTAATTTCTCGGTATAATTAAATCCATTGAAACTTTCCAGCAAAATGAATATTTAAGAATGTAAGCAAACAGTCAAAATACTGTAACACCGAATGAAGACAAAATCGGGAGATGGGAGGTAAGTGACCATAAATCTGCCTCCAGAGTTTCGTCAAAAGACACACAGCATCCTTATGTATCTCTCAAGTAGCTTTTTCACTGAGCTTTTCGTTTAAGTTCAAAGGGTGTGGCTACGGAATAGTTCTAACACAGTTACAGCTTGGAAGAATTTCCGGGTTTTTTTTAGTATTATCAGTCGTTAATCCGTCAATTGCAGTTCATGCCTTTCCCACGTGTATGTTGACATAGCTTTTAGTCGATGATATATTATATATATAATATATTATGACCGACGTGCAAAAAATGGTCTACTAATTTTAGGAGCTTGTCATTTAATGAGATGACATTATCTTGTCTACAACATATGAACTCTGTTTTATTTAAATTCAAGTAGAGGTTAATGCATCTTGCTGCCTTGTCCAGGCTATTCAGTTGATATTCGGATTTATCAGATATATTTTCAAGAAGCTCTCGGTAATCTGCATAGTTTGCATCTCTCATGAATTCTGTTGGATATTATCTGCTTCTTACTTTTATCTTTTGTATAATACAATTTTCTATTCTTATACCAATTGAATTTCATAATTCGTAATAGAAGCAGATTATTAACGCAAACGTTACTAATATATCTCCTTGCTAAACTCTCGACGCTCAAAGTTATCAGCATCACCCACAGATGAGCTAATGATTGCTTTGCTGTTTTTGAAGATCATCATTATAGTTCTTACAGTTTCTCTGGGAAGGCCACACGCTAAAATATTTGCTGTATCTTTCCTCTGTGAATGGAATCGAATACCTTATAGAAATCTTCGAACAATGCTTTTGCTAGGAGAGTTTTTGCAAGTCTTCCTTCGATGATTCTGCGAAAGTGTAAAATGTAAGAATCTGAGAAAGTTTTCTCCGAAAGTCATTCTGATTTTTCCTATTAATTTTTTCAACTTCAGCCTGGATACGATTGAGAAGCAGGGCATTATAAATCTGAGCCGATATAGCGGTAGTAGTTATATCTCCCTTTTTTTTTTGTGATTACTCAGTCACCTTTTTTTGGCGGGAATAGTAGGATGCAGATTCTCGTCTATTTCCTTATTATGTTTTGTTTATACACGGCATTGTATTATCGAAGATGTATTTCATCAAATGTTTACGGTTTCCTTACTTCTGGAAATATTGCATTGAGACCTTCAGGTTTTCTGTTTTTAATTGTTTTAAGAAATGCGTCAAGACCATCCTCTTTAAAGTGCCTAGGTTGTATTAATAATTCCGTGGATAGGTTTATCTCACTTCTGGAGGGTTTCTCAGCATATTCTTGAAATGTTCCTCTCACTTCTGAAGAATTTATTCCTAACTGACAGTCTCTAGTCTTGTTCTCGACATACTTCCCCCCTGCTTACTTTATTTACTGTTTGTTATGTTAATTTTTCTGCACATTGGTGTTTGTTGGGTTTCTTCAAATAAGTAAAAATACTTATTTCACATCATCTCGTTTTTTCCCTGACTGCTTTTACTCACAAAAAACCCCTCTATATTTGAATCTTTCTTTGTTTTTATGCGCTGATTAAAAGTAGGCGTGAACAATGTTTTCCTACTCATCATTTGGAGTATGTCTTTCAGATGTACGCTGGAGAGTATCAAGCTTGTTTCTTATGGCTACAGAATTGTGATTCCATGTATCACTATTGACAAGCGAGAACCTGTCATATTATAAGGCTTTGACTGTTTACTTTTTATTTCTACATAGAATCCAAGAAATGAGTTATGAGGCGATTCTTGACCGGAAGATTCTTTGCAAAAGTGTTGTATATCTCACAGTTCAAAGTAATATTTATCCACATCTTCTTTATCAGAATAAAATCTTGCTGTGTCTTAGAGTTATTTTGCCTGGTGTAATTACACAATTTTTTCTTCCTTTACTGGAATTTAGTGTATAGGTATGCAAGCCTGTTCTCTAAAGTAAATCCGACTAGATGTCCACCATTTCTTTTGGAGAATGTATTAACAGAATTTATAATTTTTACTTTTGCCATAAAGAGCATTCATGCCTCGACCGATGATTATAACGTTGTGTTTGCGAATGTATCGAACAATTGAAGATAACTGATTGTAGAATGTGGTGTTGTCCCTTTCATTACTGGCATTGACAGGACTGAATCAAAAGACAACTATTGAACAGTGGATTATTTAAATGAAGCATATAGCATTTTAGGTTGAATTTTCTCTGTGCTGTTATATTATTTTAAAGTACGAGGATTTAAAAGTACTACAGCTCCTCTATGGTGACATTGACGGAACTTTTCTGTTCAGATGCTGACGTAATTGTGCATTAATTACCATTTTAATACTAGTTCATGATAGAATTTATGTGTTCCTATACCCATATATTATTTTCAGCTACTGACACAGTAATCTCGGCTTGCTGTATTATTGTATTTAATTTCATTTCGTTAAGAAAATTATAACCTAAAAATAATTGTGATATTGTAAAATGATGAATCAAAATTACGTTGACAACATGATAAATGAAGGAATGAGCAGAACCCACAAAACCTGATGAGAGTAGTAGGATATAGCTAGACTTGAATTAAAAGATCAAAAAATACATTTGTTTTCGTGAAAGAAAACTCATATCATCAAAACTTTTGAAGTATAATTACGGAAATATATAACTACCTGATATCAAAACTACGGTCACTCCGTCTAATTGATGATGTAAAAGTCCACGACAATCAAACATGCAGCCTCCATAAGCATACACTCATCTTACCTCAGTTTGTCACAAGCAAACGGGCACGGGAAGTGGGGAAGGTGGCGTTCGAAACAATGGGAAGCGGCATAGTGAATGTGAAACATGGCGGATAACTCAAAAAGTGGTTCATGGGCGTTCTTTGCCTGATGATATGTGTGGAATCTAATAGGTTATTCGGCATATATATAATTTCCTGACTGACTTGTCCATCCCTTGCAAGCTTCTAAAATTCTGAAGTTTAGTTAGCTTCAAGAAACAATATGAATTCTCCGTTCCAAAGGGACATAGAAAAAATGAATGTGTGCCCTGATGAGGCTTGTACCTAATACAGCCATTTCAACAACAGGGAATCCACCTGACATCATAGAATAAAATGCACGTGCGGACCTATACTGCCGACTTTTTCTATATATTTGCAGATTAAGGGAACTCCTGGTTAGAAGGACATGTGTACTTCTTTTCGTATGAGTTTATATGTGAGTGCGTGAATTTATGTGTTCGTTTTTACAAACTATCTCATATATTTTGTCTGCTGTCCTCCATAGTCACATGGAAAATATATTGAGTGTGTATTTGTGCTCGCTTGCAAGTGTTCTGGCGTGCTGGGTGGAAATATGTTTAGATATTGGATTCGTTGAAAAGAGATGTGTTTGAGCATATATTTACATATATCAGTATGCCAAAAGGACAAATACGTGAACACACACACACACACACACACACACACACACACACACGCACGCACACACACACATACACACTTACATATATATATATTTATATATATATATATATGTATTCATTAACTCATACATTTCTCTGTACATGACTAAAATCTACACATATGAATAAAAAATATCATAGTGTTCCAAAAGGATTATTCAAATTTCTGAGTTTAAAATGACGATACAATGTCAACAACTCGAAACAAATTTCCGGCTAGCTCAGTCATTTGATACATATTTAATGGCGAGATTGAAAAGAAGAAAATAAATAAAGCGATAGATACAAAAATGCAAACATATTCCTACATGCAATGTTTAAAAGATCATATATTCCAAGATTGCTTTTAAAGATTGCAATCGGAGGGTTACATTAAACGAGAGTTTCACTGTTGAAGTATTGTTGCGTTGCGTTGCGGTGTCTCGCCGAAAAAATGGAGGAGACAAAGATGATACGAAGAGATGATTATGAGTTCATAGGAAAAGAAAAAAAAAATCAGCTGTGGGGCCACAGAAAAGGATACCATCCACTTTATCAATGTCCTTCAAACTTTGTATAAAACAAGTGAAGTAGTATTTTTGAGTAGATGAAGCATTTGCGAGATCTTAGCCTACACCACAACAGGTGTAGTTTCGGCAACTTTCAAATTTAAGTCATTCCTTGTTTTTTACCTGTTAATAACTGACTGACCCTTTTCAAAAATCTGCAGCTCTCGTGGATTCGTGTCTCGCATCTTCCTCAAGAGGTCCCGTGATCGATAAATTATTATCAGACACACAGCCGGGGGAAAGTGCCTACTACACTGCACAGTATTTAGTAAGCACTTCTCGCAAACCATCCCTGAGCGTACCAACGACGTTGTATTATATCTATAAAATTATCTATCTTGTAAAAGAATATATATATTTTCCGGAACTCTGATGTATTTTCCATGACTGCCATGAGGTTGTTGTTGAATCCCTGTAAAAAGTAAGAATTTCCTGAATTGATTTTCTTGGCAGGCACGAGGTAAACTTCTCTAATAATCTTACCATCACTATTTCCTTATATTACCACTTGAGATATTATAAGCTTAATAAATGTTGTCAAGAAAATCACATTAAAAGGATATTATGATATAAAAAAGAAGCAAACAGAAATAAAAAGTAAATTAAAAAGCAGTGTGTTTGATAGGCTAGATGGAATGATTGAGTGGAAGAGAAGAAGATGAAAGTGGGTTAATGTTCAAGATCGTAAACATTTGAATCCTGCAAAGGGCATTGCTGGGAGATGGCCAGGAAGAAAACTTACGTGATTCAGATGTTTATAACCAGAATATCTTTCTGGGTCAGGTAAACAATAATTATTAAAAAATGTTAGGGGCGAGGATTTATGTGTGCCCTTACTTATTATTTGTTTTTATGGCTTTAAGAATATACTTCATACAAACATCTTGAGTGCCTGCAGTTAACATCAGTACATGTAAAATAATGGGTTCATTATATATATATATATATATATATATATATATATATATATATATATATATATATATATATAAAGAGAGAGAGAGAAAGAGAGAGAGAGAGAGGGGGGTAGAGAGAGAAAGGTGTGGAAGCAAATAGGCAGACAGAATGAGATAGAGAGGTAAAGAGAAAGAGAGAAAACTGACAGACAGACTGAAAAACAGAGAGGGACTGATGGCTAGAGAGTCAAGAGAATCCAAGCTATCACCACGAATTGACTATTATTATTATTATTGTAATTTTTTCTACATCAGCTAACGCTGATGGTGTTCCACTGGAATTTGAGTGACAGGAAGTCTCCTCAAGTCCCCAGGATTCTTCTCAGTATTCTGGCGGCTCTCAGTAAAGCTGTAGTTTGGATGGTCTCCACTCGTCTGCCAACTTACAAGTCCGCAAGTCCCTTTAGTAATCCTTTAGTTACTGTACCAAAAGCACCAATCACAATTGGTATAATTGTCACCTTCATATTCCACAGTTTTTTCAATTCCCTAGCAAGGTCGAAGTACTTATCCATCTTTTCTCATTTTTTCAGTTTTATTCTGTGATCAGCCGAGACATCAAAATCGACAATTTAGCAATTTCTCTTTTTATTTCTTTTGTTGATTATTATTAGGTCTGGTCTGCTGGCCGAGATTCGGTGATCTGTCTGTATGTGAAAGTCCCATATTATTATTATTATAAAAGAGGTTTACTTATTTTTGGACTATCCGTGTAAAGGTTTCAAAGATCTACGAAAAGAAAGAATTTTTTATCATTTTTATTTTCACATGAATTTAATTACTGTCTTTTAATAATTGGAAGTGCCACTGATATACTGGCTATCCTAGTTGGAAATGAAGATAGTGATACGAGTTCAAATCCTGGAAGAGATTGTTTGCATTTCAAACAGCACTAATATCCTTGGGAAAGGCATGAATATAATTATTCTTCCTCCTTATCCTTCCTATGGGTAAATAGTTGGGCAGACTGAGTTCTTTTGCCTTCCAATCTAAGTGCAAGAAAAAACTGAATTCAAACAGCGCTTAAAAATTGACCACGTGTCACATTCTGCCTGTGTAGAGGATTGGTAATTTCATACACTCTTGTTATATTTCTTCAAATTTATTGTTTACTAATTATTGTTTATATCTTCTTTAACTGTTCTTTCAGCTATAGTTAATGTAGAGTGGCTAAAAATCCCTTCAGCACTCTACCAGATAGACTGCCTCATAGCCATAAATAGCCAATGATTAAAAACTTCATGTGTTGATCTAATATGCTGACTAATAATCCAATTGATCTTACTTCGTTTGGCGATACCGAATTTTGACCCTCCTCAATTCCTTGTAAATTCACTTGTTGATTGTTTGTAATTTATTCCATTCTGTCTATTTTGAATGGATCTGTTAGCTCCGGATTCTGGAGCCGAATAAATATATTAAGCATTCATTCTTTTCTGTCGATGATGCAACAGTTAAATGGAAGAAAAGACCAGGCTCTTGAACCTTGGTGCGGTAAGCAACCTAGGAGACCAAAAATCTGTATTAATATCTGTATAACCCCATTTAAAAATCCACCTTGTATCGCATTCTGCTCGTACGGAAATGTTGGATAAATACAGATATATAATCAGAGAGAGAGAGACAGACAGACAGACAGAAAGACAGTCAGACAGAGAGAGAGAGAGACAGAGAGAGACAGAGAGACAGAGACAGAGAGAGTCTTTATAGAATCATTGACGATTTGTAGTGACAGCTTTTCCTTTCAGTGGTGAAATAAATTTTTTTGCGATAAAATCAATGGTTCGATTAAAATTACATTTATTTATGCTCTATCACCGATATTGATCACACTTAAATGTTGAAACCAAATAACTTAGGTATATATATATATATATATATATATATATATATATATATATATATATATATATATATATTCTTAACTTTGGATTACGTTGTTTTTCAATTTTTCTTCGTATATATATATATATATATATATATATATATATATATATATATATATATATGAAGAAAAATTGAAAAACAACGTAATCCAAAGTTAAAAATTGAATATAAAAGAAAGTCGACGCGATAACGACAGATAGAATTATATAACGACTCACGATAACATCCTTTCTAAATCTTGATGATGGTTTAAAAACTGAAACGATTTAGCGTCAACTTTCTTTCATATCAATTTTTTCACTTTGGATTACTCTATTTTAAAATTTTTTTTTATCTATATTGTTCATGTTCTTTAGCATTATTTAGTCTCATATATATATATATATATATATATATATATATATATCCCGTCAATATTTGGTATGCGAGTACACATTTAAAATGCTTTGTTGTGACAGAAAAGTTAATTATAAAATAATCTTTTAGCTAAGGGCACACCCACACACTCAACGTCTTCATTCACTGGGGTTGTGGGATTTTTGCCAACTCCACAAGTAAATTAACGGAGCATGAAATTATGATGATTCAAACATTTTCACAGGCTTATTCATATGAAATGAAAATAAGCAATCTCATTTCGTACATCACCTTTATATATATATATATATATATATATATATATATATATATATATATAAATGAGGTTCCTGGCGCTAACACACACACACACACACACACACACACACATATATATATATATATATATATATATATGTGTGTGTGTGTGTATACATATATATATGTGTGTGTGTGTGTGTGTGTGTGTGTGTGTGTGTGTGTGTGTGTGTGTGTGTGTTAGCGCCAGGAATCTCATTTTTTTGGCATGCACCGATTCCGATTCCTGTCAGAGGTCTCCAAGGACACTGTTACTTTTGCATTTATCTATTTTGTTTTTTTTATGTCATTGTATTTTTCATTTCTTTTTCATGTCTACAATTATATGCATACCAACAATAAACATATCAATGGGATAATAATTAAAATATTCGCCAATGACCGAGAGATCAGGGTTCAATCACACATCAATCTTACCAAAGACTCCTCTCTCAGCACTCAGCATTATAAGTGACTAAGGGTAAGTGGAGCAATCCAGGGAAAGGAGTAGCGTCTCTCCTATACCTCGGTGTTGTAACTATTTAAAAGGGAGTCCTCAGGTCACCCTCGTCGGCCAACTTATATATATATATATATATATATATATATATATATATACGTTACGCTCTAATTAGTAAAGTGATATGCGTATATATGCGTCGGTGAGTACGTATATGTACTCAGAAAGATGTTTCATTGGCAGATAAAACGAAATATTACTGGATACCAAATTGTCCATAGGACTAATTCAATGCTTGAATTCCTAATATGGTTTGGGTTCTCTGTTTAATGGCATATCAATCTTCGTGTTTTTCCGAAGAGAAAGAACACGTGTGGAACTATTTAACTCCTAACAGAAAAATTAAGACTGTTTATATATCTGCCAAGAGTATTTGTCAGAAAGTGAATGCATCAACGTGACTGACGTTCGAACTTACTAAGATATTAAAATCCATCACGTTTGGCGTGTTGTCATGGTGACTCATTTCTCTAACATCTTAAATACTAATTTAGAATTTTTCATTGTCAAACAGTCGATATGAAATGCAAAACATTAAACAGCATAATAATATCATTTCATGATCATGTAATTCTATGAATGATAATATTATCTTTATTAAACTCTTCTAAGTATCCGAGCTGATTTTTACAGTTATGGATGTCCTTAATTCTTCTTTTGATCCCCAGTTCACACATCCCATTTTCCAAGTACTTGGGAACCGTTCTAACGTATTCAATTACGGATGGTATCACTGTCACGTTGTATTACGTGCAGCGGGAATCGTCTTTTTTGTCCTGCCTGCTGGGGCAGTAGATTAAGTCATCCGACCTGCTACACTCCAGTTTGGCTTTTACCGTCAACTCAAACAACCAATATGCTTGTCCCGATCGTATTTTTCAAATTTCTCTCGTAGCAAACAAGTACTCAAACTCATCGTCATCATCACGTGCCGCCAGCACGGATATCCCTGACCCTCTCTCGCCACTTCTCCCTATAATTCATTGATTTTGACAGGTCTTCAGGGCTACATCCCATATCCTCACATAGCTGCTGTATGTATGTTCGAGCTGGTCGTCCTGCTTTTGTTTGGCCATATGTGGGAGTCCATAGGGGTAAATCACTGATGAGTTCGTCCTTGCTTCTCCAGCCGTGCCCTGAATGTTTGGTTCGTCTAACTTGAATAGTTTTCGTGATGGGAGGCAAGTGGCCGTATAGTTGGTGTCTTGTGGGGTGTTACCGCCAGGACTTGTTCAAATAATAAAGTCAAATTTCAATCCCTTGCACAATTCCCAGTATTACTTTTCTTACCCTGTCGTGTCCAGTCTTGTTGAGCTTGTTTGCTCTATTTGCTTACTATGTGATTCATCTTTTTTCTCCAAATTTATACTTCCTATTTTATTGTTTTTTTTTCAATTTTGCTCTAACATAATTGTTTCTTTTAGTATGGTATTGTACTATTATTACAATTGTTTTTTAAACCATGCAGTTGTGTACAGACTGATGGAATTAGATAGGCATACTTGATAAACAGAATAACTAATGTAAAACAACAATACTTGAAACTGATTTACTGTATGCTAACAAATGAGGTCTACCTCAATTGAGGTCTAAAATTGGAGTTACCTACAAACTATTTGCTTACAAATCAATATACATATATCTAACAGGATTTGGCATAAAATAACCTAGTAGGGTTGATATGACTTTAAATCAAATAACGAAACAAATCCTTTCTCTTAGGTCTTTTGGAATGTTATTCAAGTCCCTGGATTGTTGCATCTACAAAATCCTCAATGATGAAGATTCATCTTCCTCCTTCATTTCTTGTCACATAGATATTATTATTATTATTCACTCATTAGAGTTTTTCACATCAGCGTTAGCCAATGGTTTTTCACTGAAGTCTGAGTGACAGCAAGTCTCCTCAAGTCTCCAGGACTCTTCTTAGTATTCTGGCAGTTCTCAACAATACTGTCGTTTGGATGGTCTCCACTCGTCCGCCAACCTCCAAGTCCTCTAGTCCCTTTAGTAATCCCTTAGTTACTGTTCCAAAGGCACCAATTACAATTGGTATAATTGTCACCTGCATATTCCACAGTTTTTTCAGTTCCTTAGTAAGGTTGAGGTACTTATCCTTCTTTTCACATTCTTTCAGTTTTATTCTGTGGTCTGCCGGGACAGCAAAGTCGACTATTTTGCAAGTTCTCTTTTTCTGTTGATTATTATTATTATTATTATTATTATTATTATTATTATTATTATTATTATTATTACCCCATAAGAGTTTTTCACATCAGCGTTAGCTAATGGTTTTTCACTGTATTTTGAGCGACAGCAAGTCTCATCAAGTCTCCAGGACTCTTCTCAGTATTCTGGCCAATCTCAACAATGCTGTAGTTTTGACAGTCTCAACTTGTCTTCTTATTTCCAAGTCCTCCATTCCTTGTACCAATCCTTAGCTGACTAAAACAAGAGCACCAGTTACAATTGGTATAATCGTCATTTTCATGTTCCACAGTTTTTTTTTTTTTGTTTTTTTTTTCAATTTTCCATCAAGTTTTAGGTATTCATCCCTCTTTTTGCTTCCTTTCAATTTTACTCTGTGATCCACAATTCTGCACGTTCTCTCTTTTGTGCTGATTATTATCAGGTCTAGTCTTCTGGCCGAGATTAGGTGATCCGTTTGTATTTCAAAATCCCATAGGAGTTTGTGTGTCTCATTCTTCTGGATAGATTCTGCGTTGGGCCTATACCATTTACTCGTATGGTCAAATTTACATTTTTTCCACTTTTCCCAGTGAATCACCATGCCCACCCAGTCATGTCTAGACTTATACTCTTTCTGTGCTAATTTGCTGCTTTCGCTTAATATGTGATTGATCGTTTCGTCTATATCAATACATAACCTACGTCTACTGTTTTGTTACATTTTATCTATTATCGCTTTGGTATGGTTGGTCCTTATGGCGTTGTTTTGTGCTGCTATTAGAAGAGATTCAGTTTCTCTGTTAAGGTTTCCTTTTCTTAGCAACGTCCACGTTTTCTTTTGTGAGATGTCACTTGCTAGTCGCTTACAACATCCATGGAGTTTTTCTTCCTATTTTTGTTTTCTGTTGATCCTCTTCTCATTTTTATTGTTTCTTGTGGCTGTAATCAGTTTTCTCCCGCGCTTTTCGATGTAGTTCTTTAAGTCGTTGACTACTTGTAGACTGAAAAAATAGATGCATCAATTTTGAAAAATTTCTTACTGCAAGTGGGTGTAGATTTTGAAGACAGGCTCATTAAAACATCCTGTGACTAGAGTTTTATCTGATTCCATTGTTGTATCATTTCGTCGTTTTTCTATTTTGTTTATTTTGTATTTGTTTGTTTTTTAATGTTAATTTCATTTTTCTGTAACATCCTCTTCGATAAAGTGTTTACTTTGTATTCTTCTCTTATAATACCGGAAAAATGTAAAGTTCTCAGGTCAACGCAGAAATGAACGAATTATTTCCTTTTTTTTTTTTTTGTGGAAATGGTTGTTGAAGAAACTTAAGAAAGAATACGTTACGTGGCTTAACTTACAGGAGGAATATGAGGAAATACACATAGGGTTTCTAGTTTCTGATTCGAAAAAAATCCGTTGACTTTTCTTCGAGATACTTCATCTCTGCCGTTTTTAATTCCTCGCGACTAGCATAATGTTTGCCTCTGAAACAACCTTTTAGGAAGACAAAGCAATGATTGTCTGAAAGCGCTAAATATTTCTAATCGATTATGTCCTTATGCATGACAATGCTCGACCACATACAAGCATCAGGACAAGGAAGACAATAACTTCACTCGGGTGGACATCTTTACCACATTCTCCATACTCACCAGTATTAGTACCTTGTTTAAAATTAGGGGAGTGATCCACTAAGATTAGGTTTCATTTGGATGTATGATAGATATTCCTGTGTCGGTAATTATTCCTTAAATAAATAAAAAAGACATTATTTTTTTTTTTACTTACCCTCGTATATCAGAAGCCAGAAAAACGCTACTTTCCAATGGCACATGGCTGAGTGATTTTCGTGAATGATATTTTCCTAAAACTTGTTAATTTTTTATTACTCTTGAACACATCTTCTGACTGAAAGGCAGAATGTACTTTAATATTTCTGTCGCTTTTACTTCAAAACTAAAAGGTGAAAATAAAAATATTCCTATTTTATAAAAATTTTTAAAATATTCTTAATAAGATTGTTAGTAAAATCTACAACGGCTTTTCTAAAACAGTTATTGTGGTGGAGGGGTAACGAAGATTATATAAAACTCATACAACAGAAAAATTAAACATTTTTTTTTTGTTTATTAATTTTGTGAAGGAACAGATTTAACAATTCTTTTTGACTTGAAGGGTGTACTCGAGAAAATAGACGACTAACTTACTCAACAGAACATGAAGAAAAGGATTTTTTTACATAAAGTGAAAAAAAAAAAGATTTGTCAATTCTTTTTCGTATGGGTAAGGTGAATTTGAGAGTATAGACAACACACAAATGTAAAAAAAACAACATTGAAAATTTTTGAGAGTCGATTGTTAAATAAGAGGAAATTTTATTTTTTCTTGCTTTAAATATGAATAAAACATTGAATATATTTTTTTGTAACATTTATAGTAAAATGTGTGGCAATTTACACATAAAATAGAATCGAATGGGAGAAAAAGCCATAATGTGTTAAAAGTGTACACGGAATAAATGAAATTGATGAAAACAAAAATGAAAAATAATGAATTTGAGAAAAGTAAAAATTTAATCGAGGAAAATGTTCAACGGAAAATGTACTCCCTCACTATATTCATATATTCAATTGTACCAATTCATATATCCTACTTGTTGTCAAATGCGTATTTATTTAGATTTAAAAAAAGCAGATATCAGCTGTATTGCAGATTTGCATTTTGATTAGGGGAAATCCTGGTATCACGTTTCGTCCAATGTTCTTCTTACCCAGAATGCAACGGCTTTTTTGAGTCCCTATGTTTGTCACCAGGGGCAAATATTAACACCGCAAAATTTGGAAAAAAAACAACTTTTCTCTTTCCTTACATTTATGTTATAACATCTTTTGCAGTGTCACTATGAAAAGCTCTAATGTTCTTTTATACTTGATAAAATTAAAATGGTTAGAAAATTTAGCTTGCAAACCATCGATCTATTGGAGGCGCCTTTCTTTATTTATAGTTACATGAAGTGTAGTCTTTGTTATTAATAGTTAATAATGAAAGCGTGTGTAATGATTAAAATGATGCTCTGTTTCAGTTCAATTCTATTCGTATTAGTATTATTAAAAACAAAGGCAATCTCGTTGATGACGCTAACACTGCTGTGATGCTGGCGTTTCGGTTTGATTGATGTCCATTTAATGATTGATAAAAACGGTGCGCTCTATCAGAGCGAAACGTCATGAATAATTCAAGGCGGGCTCTGTGCGTAAACAAAGATTGATATTCACGCTATCTTCCCCCATCCTCACCGCCGCTCTCAACGACATCACTAAAACTACCTTACCTCTCCAACTAAATTCATCCACGGTTTTTTCTCATCCAAACACACATATTCACGCTTAAACGTGACATGGCAATCCGTCTTTACATATATATATATATATATATATATATATATATATATATATATATATTCAACAAATTAAAGAAAAAGAGAAACTAGCACTGATAATTATTGGAATGTTATATTCTTTTAAATGATATTAGAAAAAGGCGAAAGGTATTGCTGATTCCTGTATAAATATAACGTGTGGCAGAACATTCTAAAATATTCTGTAGATAAAGACAAGTTTGTATAATCCGTGCAAATATTTGTCGATTTCAGACCAAATAACGAAAACAACATCATGACACATGAAATGCTAATTTAACTATAATTATTGTCAGAAAATCGACATGTGATTCAAAAAGGAAAACCTGTAATATGATCGATTCTAAGAATTGCATTATTATTTTTTCTCTTTTGAGGATTTTTCACAACAGCGTTAGCTAATAGTTTTCAACTGGAGTCTGAGTGACAGGAAGTCTCCTTAAGTCTCCTGAACTCTTATCAGTATTCTGGCCGATCTCAACAATTCTATAGTTTTGATAGTCTCTACTATCCTCTAATCTCCAAGTCTTCATGTCCCTATGCCAATTCTTTCGTGACAACTGAGCAAGCCAATTACAATTCGTATCGCCGTCACTTTCATGTTCCATAGCTTTGTTTTAGCAAGGGTTGGTAATTATCTCTCTTTTCGCTTTCCTTCAGCTTTACCCTGTGGTCAGGCAAATAGGCAAAGTCAACTAATCGACAAGTGCTCTTTTTTATTTTTGTTGACAATCATTAAGTCTGGTCATCTGGGTGAGATTAGATTCACAGTTGGTATCTCAAAATCCCAAAGAATTCCGTATGTCTCGTTTTATCGGACAGATTCTGAGTTGTGTATATATCAGTTGTTTGTATGGTCGAATTCAAATTATTGTTTAAATTCCCAGTGGCTCACCTTCCCCAGCCAGTTGTGTCTGATTACCGTTATATTCCTTGCGAGTTTTCCTCATTGGTATCACTTGATGATCATCCTCTGTCTCTTCATGTCTCTTCAGGTTTCCAGGACTCTCCTTAGTATTCTGGCTGATTTCAAGAATTTATACTCTGGATGATCTCCACTTATTCTCCGATTTCCAACTATTCTGTCCCCTTTTCAAGACTTTGGGGACCATTCTAAGCACACAAACTTCCATTTGAATCACCGTCAACCCCCTGTTCCCCAGCTTTCTCAGTTCTCTTGTAATGTTCATGTAATTGTCTTTCTTTTCGCTTTCTTTGATCTTTCCCTCAGTAAATCCATTGGGAAAGCCCAATCAACTATACAGCAAGTTCTCTTTTTTTAATTAATTATCCTTTGGTATGCTCTTCCGGATGGGATTAGGAGATCGGTTTATATCCCATGGGTTGTGCATATGCTATTAGGTGTTATTGTCAAATTTCAATTTCTTGCACAATTCCCAGTGGATTAACATCTTCACCAAGTCGTGTCTAGTCTTATACTTCCTTTGCGGCCGTTTGCTACATTCACTGTGATTAATGGACTCATCTTTATCACCATATAATCTCAACTTACGATTAATTTTATTATTATTATTATTATTATTATTATTATTATTATTATTATTATTATTATTATTATTATTCAACACTTGGTGAGTTTGCCAATGTTTTTAACTAGAATCTAACTGACAGTATGTCTCCTCAGCTCTCCAGCAGTTTTCTTAGTATTCAACCAAATCTTAATAATGCTGTAGTCTGGAGATTCTCGTTCTTCTGATTTCCAATTCCTACAGACTTTTCTCCAAGTTTTTTGGGACTGTTACAAGTGCATCAGCTACCATTGGTATTACCGTCAGCCTCATATTCCACAGCTTTTTAAAAAGTTCTTTGGCAAAGTACAAGTATTTCCCCCGCCTTTTTTTTTTTTCGTGATCAGTTTGTATCTCAAAATTACAAAGAATTTTATGCGTCGCATTCTCTTGAACGGATTCTAGTTTGTGCATATACCAATTGGTTGTATTGTCAGATTTCAATTTCTTGCACACTTCCCAGTGGATCTCCTTTCTCATCAAATAATGCCTTGTCTTATACTATTTTTGTGCTTATTTGTTTCCTCATTATTTGGTTAACTTTTTCATCCTTGTCCCCAACAGGACCTATACTTGTTATTCTGTTGCGTATTATCTTTTTTTCGCTTTAATGGCGTTGTTTGGAGCTGCAAAGAAGAGATAACGTTTCTTTCTTATTATTTCTATTTAGCAGGGCATTTCGTGTACAATCTCGCCAGTTTGTCGCTTAAAATATGAATACAGTTGTTTTCCTTCCAATTTCTTTTTCTTTGTATTTGTTGATTATCAGTTTGTTCTTATGCTGCCAGTGCTCCTACTAAATACTGTAATTAATCTTTCTTTGTCAATTTTAATCGTCCTCGACTCCTTGTTTTACTGATGCATCTAAACAACTTTTAATGCTGAGGATTCTTCTTCCTATTACTTCTTTTCTTGGCACACATAATCTGTCTATGTCATCGTCAAAAGCTTTGTGGATAATCAGCAATTTTCAAACTTCGAGTCAATTTCTCTGAGTTCTTGCTAGAGTTATCCAACCCTCAAGTTTTTCATTAGATTTATTCTGAAGTTTATAAGTTTGATATTTTGTACATTTTCAGAAATTCTGTTATCTAAATTTGCGGGATCGTATCATAGGCCTTCTTGAAGTCAATTCATGGTATGGACACACATTTTGACACCTTTGTGAATAAGCTGATTTGTATATAATGAATCATTATTTGTCATATTCCTCTACCCTTGCAGCCTTTTTGGTTTTATAGAAAGAGTCAGTGGCATAAAACCAAGAAGTAGATTTATTCGTTAATCTGTGCGGTCAGAATTTTCCACATCTTGGTAAATACGTTATCAGTCTATATTTGCTGGGGGATGTTCCTTGTTTGGGGTCTTTTCAGATCAGTGCAAGTTTTCGCTTTCATCATGCATTCTGGTATACTTGATTCCTGCAAATATTTATTCAGTTGCAAAGACTCGCCAGTTTTCCCCACCAGTGTTAGCTGAGAGTCTTTTACAAAATTTTAAGTGAGAGCAAGTCTCCTCATGATTTTATTTAGCCCGGTCGGCTGGGGCTGTAGAATAAACCGACTGCATCTCAGCAGATGTGTAAGACACCCCAACGAGTTTCCTGGATATGACTAAACAATATGATGTTGAGGCTCCAGTAATAACGGAGCTTTGGGGAATGCCGAATACCCCTTTAGCTATATCACTCCTAGGTCTACTCTGGCCCGGAGTGGTAACATCTGAATGGGTCAAATAGAACTGTTTTACGTTTTAACTCCCTGGCACTTATTGATTATGTTACATCATTGTATAAGAAAAAAGATTATTGATAGTCTCCCTGGAAGATACCTGTTTGAATACTTACCCCTGCTTGTGGTTGTCCTTCTCCTGTAAATTCCACTTTCCTGTTTTCCAATGCTTTTGTGATGATTTTATGACTTTTTCGAATATTAAGTACATTTTCAGATATTCTATTTTCGGCATTTGGGGTGTCATATCATAGGCGTTTTTCTAGTCCATTACATTGCTATATTATTCCGCCGTGATTTTGCTTTCCTTAGGGATGTACTGATTTATATAAGTAAAAGTAAAGTTGGCGACCGTTGTCGAGGGTGATACGAAGGCTCCCTTTTCGATAGCTACAACACCGAGGTGAAAGGAAGGGCACTAATACATTCCCTGGATTGCTCTACTTTACACTTGATCCTTATCTTATAATGCTGAGTGTTAAGCAAGGCGGTATCAAGTATTGTTTTTTAAGTATTTGATATGACTCGACCTATGATAGAACCCCGGTCTACTCGACCATTGCCAAACTCTCTATTCATTAGGCCTCTTGTCCCCTTGTGGAATGCTTTAACATTTTTTTCTTCGAAAACACTCCGAAGCATTCAAGATAGTTATAGAGTTATTTAATCTGCTCGGTTATCGATGCATAGTTGGTTGGGATGGCCCTTTTGGAGGTCCTTCGGTACCATAGCCAGATACGGATATGTGAAATGTACATAGAATGTTCATAACATATATACATAGAACATAGGAGTCCCGAAACACGAAAACACGTAACGACTTCTTAGTTCAGGTACGAAACCTTTTATTACCTTTGAGTTAAAGGTTTCGACATAAGGAAGAGAGATGCACAATCTTTCTATGATCACTTTTCCATCTGCCCCCCCCCCAACACGTGTGGCACCCGCCACAAGGCCACTGGCCTGGCTTCGGCGAACAAGCAAAAGCCAACCGTCTTCTCCCGAGGCAGTACTCAACTAACTGACTTTTTCCAAATCCCCAAAATCCTCCGCGTGCTTTAAGTGGGTGACGTCACCTGCACTCTCTAGCCCCGTTTCCCATCTGGGCCATTGTGACAACTCTGAGTGACACGTTCGCTCCACCCGCGCGCGTGAACACTTGCGTTAATGTTGCACCTAAGTAACCCATGCACTGAGCCTAAAGGTTCTCAGCCTAACTAAACCCAAAGGCATAAAACGAAATCCCTTGGCCATTATATTACACTTCTAAAACAGGTCAAGTTTCTACGTCATTCTTCATTGTTTCTTTTTTACTCAGTTTCATACTCAATCTGTCGTGGATAGACGGGAATTTTTTAAAACCAGAATCCGTATACCTCTTTATGATCTGGTGTTTTCCTATTAATAAATTTCTTGATCGAATCTTGTCATTTGTCGACCGCAAGGCGTTCTTCAGGTCCTTGTATTTCTTTCAAAATGTTATTGGTTCAAAAATGAAAGTGATTGCGTGACTCCAGCTTTAACTCACTTCCTGAAATATCACAGTCCAGCACGTTAACTAAGATCCCTGGAGGACTCTCTACTTGGGAAAATATTTTCAAAAGAATACTAGAAAGAATGGGATTTGAAACTCAATTTTTGATTGAAATAATTTCTTTAATTAAAATATTTTTAATATATTTTCTATCATATTTTTTAATCAAGAAAATAAATTTTACATAAGAGGTATTACATCTATTATTTTTCATTTATGAATACAATGTTTATACAAACCTATGAAAAAACAAAAAAATATTACCACAAATTTAAATAAAATATACTGAAAAAAAAAATCTGGAAAAAGTAAATAATGGTATGCGACTTATTTAAAATTATTGAAAAAATAAGCATCTATACTTCCGTTGACGCTATTATCTTTTATATATATTAAATGATATAGTTCCATACTGATATTAATTTACAAAGACTAATCCTAATGATTAAAATTATCGTATATTACGAGGCTATTAACATATCGAATGTTATGTCAATCGTAATAAGCAAAGAATTAATATATAATTCACATATTAAATGTTAAGTTAATCGTGCTATATAATTAAGGTAATGATTATTTTTTTAATCATTGTTCGTTAACTATATTTCATTATTTAGTTTGGTAAGATTTGGAACAACTCTATGTCTCAAATACCAGTCAGATGGGCACTATTACGGTTATGCGGAAAGGATATGACAATCATCATCTATCATAATAAATCACCTGACAAGAAAATGGGGCTGGATGTCTATTGGAATGAATTGAGTGGGTGGCTGACGTCGTACCCGGAAGAGATGCTCTTGAGAATTTGAGTATTTTGAAAAGACTGTTAGTTGAGTTTCAACCGTTGAAACGGGTGGTTTAGTTCAACAGATCTGATCAAAGCAAATCAGTTTGGTTCAAGACCGGCAGAGATGAATTGAGATCTTAAACACCACAAGATGTGCTGTGCGTGGGCAGCGGGAGGGGATCAGTATAGAATGGTTAGCATTGGCTTATATTATTTAGGTCTCTGTCCTCGTGTCGCCAAGGACTGAAGGTAGAAAGAAATAAACTCGTTCGTACCTCCCGAAAATGTATTATTGTTGTTAATGATATCATTATGGCTATATCGATGACATAGCGCTTCTGGCAAACACACCCACCCAAGCCTGCTACATAGTCTCAAACTAGCCGCTGCAGGCATTGGCCTCCATGTCAATGCACATAATACGGAATATATGTGTTTTAATCAAACAGGCGACATCTAAACGGTTGCCCTCTGGAACTAGGTGACAAGTTCACCTACCTAGGAAGCAGTGTCTCATCAACAGAGACAGACATCAATACGCGACTAGCAAAGGCATGGACAGCTATTGAAAGGCTATCGGTCATATGGAAGTCAGACGTGACCGATAAAATGAATCGCAGTTTCTTCCAAGCAGCGGTCGTATCGATACTGCTATATGGATGCACTACATGGACGCTTACTAAACGATGGAGAAAAAGCTTAACGGCAACTACATAAAAATGATGCAAGAAATATTGAAGAAGTCCTGGAAGCAACACCCCACAAAGTATCAGCTGTATGGCTACCTGCCACCTATCCCGAAAACTATGAAAATTAGACGAACCCGACATGTGGGACACTGCTGGAGAAGTAGGGACGAGCTCATAAGTGATGTACTCTTGTGGACCCCTTCACATGGCCGAGCAAAGGCAGGGCGACCAGCTCGAACTCACATATAGCAACTCTGTGTAGATACGGGATGTAGCCCTGAGAACCTGCCGGAAGCGATGAACAATAGGGAGGGGGCGATAGAGGGTCAGGGATATCTATGCCGATGGTGCGACATGAGGATGATGATGATGATGGCTATATAACAAATCGGAACAAGTAAAGAATATGTAATCGACATTTTATTAGTGTAACTAATAATTTATAAAACAAATAAATTAGATACTAGTTTCCTAGATTTTTGTAACATTTAGATGGTGTAATAAAAATGGTGTTGTAACGGAATTGTTCCTACTTGTTATAAGGATATATTAATCTTTATTTTTTATTATCTTATTACCATACCATATTTGTATAAATTATCCATTACATCTAATTGTATTTTTAATTCGAAAAATCTGTTATGAATTATTCAATGTTTCATCTATTTTCTAAAAATTAATATTCCAATAAACAAAAATTCTAAATAGATAAATCACTTAATTAATTTCCATTCAAATATTTTGATATACTTATTTTATCTTTAAAGCATAAATTACACTTCTTCTTATTATTTTCTAATTAATAATAGGTGTTAGTCCTAGTTCTATCAGATCCCACTAATACATAGATAGGGCATCTGGCTTATTGTCTCATTATCAGTTTCTGATGTTGGTGTATTCAGCGTCATCATACGGAAAAAAGGCATTAGAAAAAAGGCATCAGGACGAACTACATTAAAGTGAATATATAACAAAATCAAGTAAAATCATTTGTGTAGAAACAGATAATGAGACAGACGGATAGATAGATAGATAGATTTCTGTTGAGCTTTTTAACCGAGAGTTTCCAAACATGCCCACGTAATTTTTTTATCATTATTTCTGAAATCATTCAATTTTTTCTTGATTTTTTTTACACTATTTTTATTTTTTATTTGATTATGTAGTTTGTACAAAGTATATTACTCTATTAGTAAAAAAGTTCAAGTCTTTAATAGACTTAATTTTTGAAATCTTCTTTGACAGTAAATTTCCATTTATCGGAGAAATATTTTTAAAAAATGACCGCCATAATTAGAAATTCCATTGATTATTTTAAAAGTTTCAATTAGATCACCTCTTCTTCGTTCTAGCAAAGTAGAAAATCCTAACTTCATTATTTCTCTCTGTGACAGGAGTTGTTTACTATTTTTATTAGCTTTGTCACACTTCTTTGTAGGCCCTTCAATCACAATATTACACTCAAAGATCCATATTTCTTGTATTCCACGTTAATTTTTAGGTTCCAGATGCTATCTTCAGGAATGCGATTTTGAAGTTTTCATTGGACTAAATGAAGGCATGTGCATATTTCTCTAGCATTCTTTATTTTTACTCGCCCAGAAAAATCACCACGTTGTAATTCTCGCCTCTAATCTCAAACAATTCCAATGTTATAGAGATAATGATTCAGTCATTTTAATTTGTCAGCTCATGAGAATTTCAACATTTACATTTTACAGTTCTCTCAATTGTTTATTTCTCATTATGCTTCTTTTCGCTCGTGTTGACGATAACCACTTTCAGTATCTTTAATTTCCCTACATCCATCTTGACTCGCATTGTATTCCTGTTTTTCTAACAATTCTTTCAGTCGACATATTTGTTAGCCTTCAGGTTAGACTACTGGAAATTGCGACAAATAATTAGCTTTGTGATAAAGTCAGAAGTACTTTTCTTATAGACGCAGTTGACAGCCAACCATAGCTTAACTGGATCCTACGGCTACTCTTTCCTTTCTTACTTCTTCCATGTCACATTTGTTATTACAAGAAGTGATACAGATACGAGTAAATATGAGTGGAATAATAATTATATAAATACTTTATCTGAGAATCTTAGATAACTTAACGTGAACCTCTCAGATATTCGTTGTCCAGTCTTTTATAAGATAACTTAAAAGTGATTCAACAAACATAGCGCAGTTACGATTAGGGTTAAAGTTAGGAATAATATAAACAAGTTAAGATTGCATTCACCAAACCCCTATGCGAAAGATGCGAGGAAAGGCATTTTTAGTGTAGAACAAACGGTTTGAATTCAGAATTGTCCTTCTTTTAGAGGAGTTGTCATACAAAGATTAAGCTACCTGTTTGCCTTTAAAATAGCTTTTGCCACCAAGATTTAGTGATACGTATGTATTTCAATCGCTTCTAATTTTCTAGGACAGATTCAAGTATGTGCATGAATTATTTGTCAGCGTGGCCACATTTCTATATCTTGAACAACACTAAGTTCTCATTTAGTCTTGCTTACCCTTCTACTTATTTTATGTGATTTTGTTGAATTCACTTATTATCATTACATGAAGGTAGTTCATTTGTGTAACTGGTTGCAATTACAAGAGACCAAGTGGCAGCTAGATTTTGTCTTTTTCCAAAATCTATCGATCTTCTATGATTAAGTGGAAGTGGTATATATGCAAGAAGAATCTTTAGGGCTTGAGCTGTTACCTTGTATTTCGGGACGCGTGCGAATATAGTATGATTATTCCTAATGCAGAGGGGTGAAAATTAATGGTTATATGGGCAACTTAGTTTATGTATTTTATATGCTAGGTAACAAGATATTTATGTTTACTTGCTCAGTCGGCTGGGGCTGTAGAATACACTGACTACACCTCTGCAGAGGGGTGAGACTTCCCTCACGAGTATCCTTGGTATCAAAGTAAACAATCAGATGGCGATGTTCCCAGTGATACTGAAGCTTTGGGGAATGCGGAACACCCCTTCATTTCCATTGCTCCAAGGTACACTCTGGCCCATAATGGTAGCATCTGATAAGGCCCAATCTATGGGTCAAATAGAACTAACTACATACTTATGTTAAACTGAATTGTTTGAATTATAACTGTTTGACTAAACTGAATAGCTTGAAATCGAAATGTTTTTCACAATTGAACTGTACTTACATTTAAAGTACGTGCGTATGCTAAACTGAATTGTTTGGAATGTAAATGTTTTTAACATTGAAACTGTACTTAGACTTATCTGAATTGTTTTATAGAGAATGTTTTGACCTTTAACTGTGGGTAAACAAAAACTGTACTTATACTAACTTGAATTTGTTGAATTAGAACTGTTTGAATAAACTGAATAGTTTGAAATAGGAATGTTTTTGACAATTAAACTTTGTACTCCTGCTAAAGTGAATTGTTTGAAATAGAACTGACATTTTGCATAAAAATGGATTTGGCTTAAAATAACCCACAAAAGTTGATATGCCATAAACCCAAACAACCAACCACTTATGTTTACTTGTATTTTAAAAGGCCTCAACGTAAATAAGAAAATATAAACATGGTGGCACATATTCAAATCAACAATATTCAGGAATAGTAAGCGGAATTTTTTCTTTCGCAGCAAGGAGACCCAGATGAGCAGACAGACCTACGTGAATTTTCACCGTGAAGAACTTAAGGCAAACCCCTTCTCAACTGAAAAATAAACGCACTCGAATAAAATAGTCATATGGTTCCCTACTGAAGCAGCAAGTAAAAATCCAGTACAATATTTCGACCCTCTTTCCATGGTCTGGAAACTAATTAATATAAATGGAATAAACAAAAACTTTCTATATTTAAAATGATTGGTTTTTGTTTTATTTTGTTTTTGTTTATTTTTTAACACACTACTGGAAGAGTCAGCCATCTTTATCAACACTCAGTAATCAACGCACCTCTTCTTCTTCACTTTTAGCTGCAGTCACCTTGATAGGGGTTGGGAAGAATTATAAGTAACTACAAAAGAGACGTTTTGTACTTGATTTCTCGTCGCGTATGTGACACACTTCCTAGCTCGTGCTGTGAGCGTTCCCCTATGATTTTAATCATACTGTCCTCCGAATGGTTTCAATTCTTCTTCAGGTATCCAGTTCATCTAATCTTTTTGCACGTTTCTTCGGAACCGTTCCAAGCCCTCCAGTAATGATGGGTAAATCAACACGTACATGATACACAATTTCTTTTCAGTTTTCTGGCAAGGCCTACTTATTTTTCTGGCGTTTAACTCTCTTTTAGAGAAAGTATTACGTGTGTGCAGAAGTACTTGATACACTCTCTTTTAAAAGCTAAAGACGGAAAGTAAAGTCTTTTTTTTCTTTTTTCTTGATCTTTTTTCTTTTGTTGATTTTTAGGTGTTGTTTTTTTATCGTTCGAGTCAGAAAAAATTAGAAAATAAAATTCTGAAACGTCAATTTCTTCTTCAAACGTTTCGATATAATGATTCTCTTCTTCTTCTTGACAGAAGGGCATGGAATATGCTGATTATCCTCTGCCGAAAAGTAAAGCCCCCACCAAAAAAAAAAAAAAAAAAAGAAAAAAAAGTTCAGTGCCCTGGGCATGACACTAAACTGAATCTGATGTCAAGGCTCCAGTTCTGGAGATGTGAAGAATGCTGAGAATACCTTCGTTGCCATCACTTCCAGGTAAACGTTACTGTTACATTTGGTACACTTCCTGTAAAAACTGTATTCTTTGAGCTTGAGACATCAAATCAATGTTGTTGTTTTTTAATTATTATATCAACTTCCAGAATATGCAATCTTTTTTTGAGTTTCTTGTCTCAGTAATAAATCATTATGATATTAATGGGTTGAATCTATTTTTAGACAGTTTTGGGGAATTTGTCTCTAAAAATGTAGAGACACAAAATATTTTTCTCTCATGTCCAAGACATTGTGATCGCGGATTTATAGTTGCTATAGTAAAATATTTTCAAATCTGAAACAAAAAAGAACTCAGCATTACTATTAGTTATTATTAGCAGTCACAAGGGTCCCATGTATACTGACACAGCCTCTATTGGAAAACTTGGAACAGTACAACAGTTCAAAAATCATTTATGTTTGATAGGAATACTTGATATCATATTGCTACATGGAAAAAATCTCATGACAATTAACTACGCAAAATATTAAATGTGTAATCAACGCTTTTCTATTCCCACTTGACCTTCATATAGAAATTCTGTCAAAATCAAACAATCATTCTTCTTCTTCTTCTTCTTCTTCTTCTTCTTCTTCTCATCAGCTGACACAGGTGGTATCTTACTTGAGTCAGCGTGACAAAAAGTCTCCGCTAATCTTCATGATTCTTCTGAGTATTCAAGCTGATCTAAACAATTCTAGTCTTGATAGACTCGATACATCCTCCTATTTTCATATCTTCCAGTCCCCTTTTCAAGGCACTGGGGTTCTTTCTAAGTTCACTGATCACAACTGTAATCTTCATCATCCTCGTGTTTCACAGCATTTTCAGTTCTCAAACAAGTTCTAAATACCTGCCTCTTTTTTTCGCTTTCTTAGTTTTTCCCTGTATTCGTCTCCAACGGCAAAATTCACCATACGGGAAGTTTTTTTTCTTTTTTTTTTTCCTAATTACCACTAGGTTTAGTTTTCTGGCTCCAATCAAAGAATACGTTGGTGTCTCAAATTCCAAAATGTTTTTATGCGTCTCATTCCTCAGATCGGATTCTGGTTTATGCGCGTACTATTTGATAGTAAGGTCAAATTGCCATTTATTGCACAAATCTCTGTGGATTAGCTTCCCCAACCAGTCGTTTCTAGTCTTGTACTACTTTTGCACCAATTTGCTACATTCGTTTACAATTTGATTAATCATGATAGGGTCCTTGCCAAGGTGGCTTGGGCTGTAGAATACACCGACTGCATCTCTGCAGCTCGGAAGGCCCCTCAACGAGTGTCTTGGATTTGATACTAAACACTCTGATTGTTAGGTTATAGTAATTCTGAATCTTTAGGGAATGCGGAGTACTCCTTCATTGACATCGCTCCCAGATCCACTCTGGTTCGGAATGGTAGCACTTGAAATAGAACAGTTTTGACATTTAAACAGTCTACTTCATTTAAACTGCGCACTTATGCTAAACTAAATTGCTTGAAATAGACATGTTTTAACATTTAAAGTGCATAATTTTGCTAAGCTGAATTGTTTGAAATGGTGTATTTCTTTAATGATAAACTGACTTGCTTGAAATAGAACTGTTTTGATATTTAATTGTGTGTAAAAAAAACTATACTAATACCTAACAGAATGATTGAATTAGAACTGTTTGACTAAACTGAATATCTTGAAATAATTTTTTTTACGATCAAATTGTGCACTTATGCAAAACTGAATCGTTTGAAATAGAACTGTTTATTTGTATAAAATGGATTTACCATTAAGTAACCTACAAAAGCTGATATGTCATAAACCCAAACAAACAATCAAACAAACAAACAAACAAACAAACAAATCACGGCTGTCGTGTCTCTTTCCACTTTCTTTTCTTGATTAATGTTGTCTATCTCTGTCATTTGTTCCTTTGGTCTACTTGTCTGAGTACTCACAATCCTTCAACACGTCTTCAACCAAGACCTTCAATGAGGTTAGGTAGATATTATTAGTATTCATATTTTTAGTACCTCAGAATTATTCTTTTCCAATCACATTGAAAGTGCTCGTCTCATTAGGAGATGAGCACTTCTGTGGAGTGCATTTTTTAAATTTCCTATTCATCTGTTAGGTATCTTGCTAACGGATTTATCTCTTATTTTCTACATCATACCCAGTGCTCCCATTATTACTGGCCGGGTGGAAGTTTTAAAGTGTCAAATTTTTACAATTTCTATATCCAGGTCTTCATATTTATCTATTTTATAATATTCTTTGAAGTGTATCATAGTGCTGGTATCATCATATCAATAAGAAGGCGTGTTTTTATTTTATAATCCCTAACCACAAAATACACACTGTTTTCTATCAATATGGATAAGAATATTCCAGAGAATAGTCACTTTTTGCTTCTGTTAATGGTTCGATTTGTCATTTACACCATATTTCAGAATACAATATTCCATAGAAATTATGGTGTAAACAATGGAGGTGCCCGTAGTGTAAACAATGGAGGTGCCCGTGGTGTAAACAATGGAGGAGCCCGTGGTGTAATGGTTATCGTCGTTGGAAATGGACACGAGTTCGAATCCTGAACGAGACTGATTGCATTTCAGATAGCACAAATACCATTTGGAAAGGTATGGATCCAATTATTCTCCCTCCAGCTATGGGTAAATAGTTGGGAACTGGTTTCTTCAGCCTTGGTGTGGCAACAAGTCAAGGAGAAGGAAAACTTTGAATTCAAACCTGTTAAACTCCGCTTAAAAATTGACCTTGTGCCATATCCTAATCAAGCGGAGGGGTTGGTAAATACAAGAATTTACAAGTTAGCGACCATTGTCGATGGGGCATGAAGGCTCCCTTTTCAATAGCTACTACACCGATGTGTTGTGGAGGACGTAACTTCATTCCCTGGATTGCACGACTTTACCCTTGATCTTTACCTTAAAATGCTAAGTGTTAAGCAAGTCGGCATCAAGAACCATTTCTTGAGTCTTTGGTGTGACTAGACCTGGGATTGAACCCCGGTCTTCTAGACCACTGGCAAACACTCTACTCATTAGGCTACTTGTTGTTGTTGTTGTTGTTGGTGGTGGTGGTGGAGGTCTTCTTCTTCTTCTTCTTCTTCTTCTTCTTCTTCTTCTTCTTCTTTCACATCACCATCGTCTTAATGATCAGTAATGTTTTTGATAAGTGTGTTACATTGGCCGAGAGTACAAAAGGGCAATAGGATTTATTATGACGTAAAAGAGATCAGAGAGATTATGTTTACCTTGGGGATTTCTAAATTAGAATTTTCATATGATTAGAAAATGAAGCAAATCAATAATGATGGTAGTGCGTTAAAGAAACCTGATGGTAATGATTATGGGGTTGATCAGGTTAAAAGGAAAGGATAGAATCACTTGACAAAAGAAAGGGGATGATATTACATCCATTTCTTGGAAGCAGTTATTCGAGTGAAACCAACCACTGTAAATGGTATCAAAATATTAAAAAGACGCAATCTCATTGACACTCACACGTAGACGTGTTCACTACTACATAATCGCGCGCACGTGTTAACATAAACAGATACACACACATGCACACACGCATAGAGATATACACACATATACACATGCCGATAAACACATAGACACACACACATGCTCTCTCTCTCGCACATTTTCTCAAGTTTATTTTTAACTTGACGATAAGAAAACAAATAATGATAATGCCCATCTTCTCAACATTAGTTCTTATATATGACATATTTTTCTTGGGAGTCGGGACAGTTATATATATTTACTTCGTTAAACAAATACAACAGGAATCAGGATTCAAATATTTGATTGATTTCTTCATTTTAACCTCATGTCAATCAGTCTAGGGTTATTTTATGCCAACAGGGTATGGAATCACGTACGTTTCACATTTTTATGAAGTCGTTTCTAAAGATTCATTTTTTTCTGTACATGGTCCTATCAAGCCGGAATAATTTTTAGATATATTTACTTGGCCTATGGATTGTCCTGTTAAGATATACTAGATCTCAATGTCACATTGAATCTCAGAGTAACAACAAGGAAAAGGTACTCAGTCCTCCCTGATCTCTAGAAAAGGAGCCACATCTTTTACATACATGGGAACATCCACTTTTGAAAGAGTCTTAATTCCTCTGCTTGCCCAGCCGGATGGGGCTGTAGAATACACCGACTGAATTTCTGCAAAGACAGGTAGGACCCTCAAACGAGTGTCCTGTATATGACACAAAACAATCTGATAGTAAGGTTCCAGTAAGGCTGGAACTTTGAGGGAAGCGGAGCCCGACTTCATCGCTATCGCTCCCAAGTCCACTCTGGGCTGAAGTGGTAGCACCTGATAGGGTCCTTGCCGAGGTGGCTGGTGCTGTAGAATACACCGACTGCATCTCTGCAGAGGAGGAAATACCTCTCACCGTGTGTCTTGGATTTGACATTAAACAATCTGATGGTGATATTCCAGTAATGCTGGAGCTTTGGAGAATGCAGAATACCCCTTCAGTAATATTGCACCCGGGTCTACTCTGGCCCGGAGTAGTAGCACTTGATAGGGTCATATCTATGGTACAAATAGAACTAAACTGCACGCTAATGTGAAACTGCATTGATCGAAATAGAACTGTTTTGACATTTAAACTGCCAACTAACGCTAAACTGAATTTTAAATGGAACTGTTATTGTATGCTAAACTGCATTGTTTGAAACGGAAATGTTTTTGACTTTGAAACTGTACTTAGTCTAAACTGAATTGTTGGAAAAAGAACTTTTGACCTCTAACTGTGCGTAGATAAAAACTATACTTATGCTAAACTGAATTGGTTGAATTAGAACTGTTTGATTAAACTGAATAGCTTGAAATAGAAAAGTTTTTACTAATTAAACTGTGTACTCATGCTAAAGTGAATTATTTGAAAGAGAACTGATTATTTGTATAAAAAATGGATTTGCCTTTAAGTAACCAACAAATTGATATGCCATAAAACTGAAACAACCACCCATAATTCCTCTGCCTGGAATATGGTCGACGTAACTTGAGCCCCATCGACAGGACCGGATGCAAATACTCGCGAGGAAAATTGCTATAAACATATGTAATGCTTGGATCAGAAGTTTAAGAACAGTCAATAATTGCGAAAAATAACAATTATTATATCATAACAAAACAATAGTTACTTATAAATGTTAATTTTGTAAAATTTACCCTAAAATCTACGTAAAACAATTCACTGTTTTCATCAATAATTCAGTTAAAATCATAAAAATATAATAGACCACACTTTAAGACGAATAAGTAAGAAAGAATCTAAGATCATTGATATTATAGAGTGAAAACGTTGCTATCTTACTACTGTTTTGATAAAGAAATATTCAAATTAGATGTAATCAATACACATTGTTTGGTTTCCAATCCTACTGGGTTTCATATAACAATGATAAGAAATATGGTTTACCATACTATGATATGTAAATACATTACTATTTTTTATGATAATAAAAATCAAAATAATGATAGTATGAACTATAGAAATATTTATTGGTATTACAAATAGTTTTATATGTAACTTTGTATTAAATGTAATGAATAGATATCTCCCAAGTTGGAGAACATCATTTTTTCACAAAATCAGCATTCTTGCAAAAGATATTAATGTTGGGTTATTCTGTTTATATTTCAGCTAACCTGATTATCATTATTACTCGCTTAAACGCTGTTTCAAGTCAATAAAAAAGAAAAGTACCTATTTTTATATGTTTCATAAACAGTGTTAGAAGGTTTAAAGGAACTTTAGAAATGAGGTGCCAATAGTGTTCAACAGGAGAACTGACATGTGAATAAAACATATTCCTATCATAGATCTTCGTTAATATCATTATTAGCATGACTGACATAGTTGCCATCATAAATAACCAAATGATTTATTAATGTGTCAGCATTTCATCTCTCTCTCTCTCTCTCTCTCTCTCTCTCTCTCTCTCTCTCTCTCTCTCTCTCTCTCTCTCTCTCTTGCCCAGTCGGCTGGAGCTGTAGAATACACTGACCGAACCTCTGCAAAGGGGTAAGCTCCCCACAATGAGTGTCTTAGATATGACACTAAACAATCTGATGGTGAGGTTCCAATAATGCGGGGGTTTTGAGGAATGCGGTGCACCCCTTAATTGCCATAGCTCCCAGGTCCACTCTGGCCCAGCGAGGGAGCACCTGATAGGGCCCTATCTATGGGTTAAAAAGAAATAATGCCATACTTATGCTAAACTAGATTGTTTGACAAAACTGAATATCTTGAAATAAAAATATTTAAACCATACTTACATTTAAACTGCGTGTTTATGCTAAACTGAATTATTTGAAATGGAATTGTTTTTTGATATTGAAACTGTACTTACACTAAACTGATTTGTTTAATATAGAACTGTTTTGACATCTAACTTAGTGTAAACAAAATCTGTCCTTACACTAAACTGATTTCGCAGAAAACTGAATAGTTTGAAATCGAAACGTTTTTGACAATTAAACTGTGTACACATGTTAAATTGATTTGTTTGAAATAGAACTGATTATTTACATAAAAATGGATTTGGCGTTAAATAACCTACAAGGGTTAATATGCCTTAAAACCCAATCAAGCCTCTCTTTCTCTCTTCTTTCTTTTTTTCTGCTATCAGAATAAAAAATAAAAATAAAGTTGGAGAAGGTGGTCGAGGGGTACCCGAAGTCTCCCTTTCCATTAGCTACCACACCACGGTGTTAGGGAGAGCGTTACGGCTTTCCCTGGATTGCTTCACTTTATCCTTGATTCATACCTTATAATGTCGAGTGTTAAGCAAGTCGGCATCAAGTACCATTTTTTTTTTAGTCTTTGGTCTGACTCGACGTGGAATTGAAACCCCGTCTCCTGGGCCATTGACAACACTCTAATCTTTTCACTCTTTTACAGTTTCTCTTTTTTCGAGCTTATTCATTTCGTTTTCCCCCCCTCCCTCTCTACTTCACCATAAATATATATATATATATATATATATATATATATATATATATATATATACGAAGGTCGTTAAAAAAAATTAAAAATCTTTGACAGAAACAAATTGCAATTGCTGAATATTTTCGTTGCGGCAACACATTACCACTACTATTAAAATATAGCGTTTTGAAGATAACACTATTGTTTTTAGGCACACAAATGAATTACGAAACTCTGCTTTAACACACACAACAACGAAGGTTCTTTTATTTGCAGCTTTGAATATGGTTTGTTCTTGGTGCTGCAAGACTCGTGGTGTTTAAGCTTGTTGGATGTTTGAGACGAAATGGCTTAGCGAGATGTTGAGATGGCAGCGTGTTGTTGGACATGTGAGGGAAGTATTAAAAGTCACCGTGTAGTTTGGTGTGTCGAGAGCGGAGTGACGCTCGGATCGACATAGTCAATTTTTGGGGTGACAAGAAGTGGTGCCTGTAGAAGGCATGCGTATGTTTCTAATTTATGTTCCACTGGGATTCCTCGTAAAGAATCCATAAATTAGATGGTTCCCTCGCTGAGTGTCCATGTTGCTGCTGCTAGTGTTAAAGCCACAGAGAGATGTCCACACTGGGTGGCTTGTCTATCTAAAAGGCATCGCTAAGCAGGGACGATCAGAGGCACGTCTGTTCTGGTCGCCGTCTCACGCTGAAGAGAGAGGTTTTGGGCGCTTACCAGTTTTGCTAGCTGGAAATGAAGGTCCGGGCTGAATAGGATCAGTCATCCTGATTGGGTGAAATTCAGTGTTGAATTAAATAGCGCGCCAAAACAAAATACGATATTTTCCTCTTCTCTACAAAAACAAGAAAAGCTAATTTAGATTTCGGTCTTAATTTCTACGCTGGTGAAGCCCATACAATTGTGACAGGTGTGCAGCAAATCTAAAATCAGGTTGAGGCTTGTAACCTTTTGAACAACCCCCAGATATAGATATAGATATAGATACTGTAGCTGGGTGACATCATTTCCAGAAATACTACTACCTATACGCATTTATATATACGAGGAACATTAAATAAGTTTCCAGACTTTTATTCGTATTGGCACTTTTATTGAGAGTACACTCTAGTCCCCTTCGAAGTAATCTCCTTCGGCTGCAATGCACTTGTTGTACCGTTCCAACAACTTCTGGAAGGCCCCATGGAAGTCTTCTTGTGTGAGAGTGTCAATGGCCTACGTCATAGCCCCTTTCATATCCTCAGTTGTCTCATAACGACAGCCTCTGAGCTTAGGGAATTACCAAAAGTCACAGGGAGCAAGGTCTTGACTATAGGGAGGAAGAGAAACTGTCTTGATGTTCATCTTGGTCAAATAGTCTGTGACAAGGATGGAGTTGTGAACTGGTGCATTGTCCTGGTGGAAATGCCACTGACCCTAGGAATCTCTTCCTTAACTCCCTTAAAACCTCAACATAGTAACCCTAACCCTATCCCCTTGGCCAATCAACTCTGGTGTATTGACTTCCTTACTCCTCCCATACCTCTCTTAATCCTTCATAGACTCCCTGCCTTCCTTGAATCTCTTATGACACTCAAAAGCTGATGATCGATTCATGCAAGTGTTGTCGAAAAGCAGTCTGAAGCATTCGATACGTTTCTGTGGCATCATTTTTTTCGAAGTTTAAAACAGAATTTGTATTGCATATCGCTCTTCTAAAGTGTCCTGATGTCCAGATTGCATTTTTGAAATTAACCAGCTGTGACAATTAGGCTTTAGTAGGGTGTATTCCAATTCCTGTTGTAGCTGTTCACTTGAATCTGAAATCATCAAAATTGGTCTGTCATCTCATAAGATGTATAACAATAACATACTGAATTTTCAAGAGTCTACGATAAATCTAAATGACTGTACAAAAAAGTCAGGAAAATTATTGAATACACCACGTATATATACATTATCAAAAACATTTTGGGCTCTCTCCTTTTATCTCTCTCTCTCTCTCTCTCTCTCTCTCTCTCTCTCCATATATATATATATATATATAAGACTCTCACTACGTTTATATTGGATGCATCCTTAAAACTGGATAAACCATGAAATCCAATTTATTTTGCTATAGAATAGGAAGTAATTTTTAATTGTTTTGATCGAAGATGTAATCGTACTAGGAAAGATATTCAAGAGAATACACTGTACTCGCCATATCTGATATGATAATTGTTTTAAAGTTTAAGTTTTCTTTGTCTAGCTGCCAAGTTAATTTGCTTTAAAATTCAATTCATAATAAGTTTTTCGTATGTCGAAAATCCTGGTCTATTATTTTTATATCATATAAACATTATATAAGTTTAATATCCGCGTACTCACAATTTTAAAATCTACTGCTTTGTTAACTTTTCTTGCTCTTTTTTGTTCATAACCTACTTGGTTCTTATTGTATTATAGTCGTCAACTATATTATTCAGTCATAATAATTACGCTTGTAATTACTAAGCCACGGTGAACGAAACATCGAATTTTCTGAGAAAGAGAGAAAAGTAAAATGAAGCATGAAAAAAATAAATAAATAAACGTTCAGAGAAATTATGCATTTGATCATGTATATATTTTTGGAAGGTTATGGGATTTTGAGAATAAGAAATACTGCTCACTTATCAACAGTGGAATTGCGTGCAAGACAGTTAATTAATTAATCATAAGTAAAATAGAAATCACGCAATCTACAATGACAATGATGTCAGCATACAGAGTATTTTGGTTTTAATGAGCAAAGAGGAAGACCCACTAATTAATAATCAGGACTAAGATGATATTGATTAAAACGTAATCATCATTATTATATTTCTTCCGAGATCTTTTTGGCTGGTGTTAGCAGATGGTTTTTCACTGGAGTTTGAGTGACAGCTGGTCTGCTCAGGGCTCCAGGACTCTTCTCAGTATTCCGACCGATCCTAACCACACTATAGTTTTGATGATCTAGATTCTTCCTGCTGTGCTGTGCCCAACTCTTTCATTCCTCTTTCCAAGCGTTTGAGGATCGTTCTAATTGAGCCAGTTCCAATTCATGTCTGCGTTATTCTCATATTTCACAGGATTTTTGTGATCTGGTAAGATCCTCCTACTTGCAACTCTTTTCGTTTTCTTTGATTTTCACTCTGTGGTTCACCTGGACCTCTTGCGAGTTTTTTTCACGCCAGTGTTAGCAGATTGTCTTATACTGGAGTCTAGCTGACAGCAAGTTTTCTGAGATCTCCGGGACTCATCTGAGAAAGCATGCTGTAAATCAAACTCTACTAAAAACCATCAGATAACGCTGGTGGGAAAAATTCTCAAGGAGTCAAAAAATAATAACAATAATAATGAAAGAAAAAAATAAGAAAGAGTATATCAGAAGAACCAGATAAGTTACTCGAGACAAAACTATGTAGCAGAAACCTCATCAAAGGAATAAATACCAGGGCTGTACCCCTCGTTTGATATTCGGGACCGATCTTGACAATGCTGTCGACTGGATGGTCTCGATTTTCTATTCTTCCAGTCTATTTTACCGGAGACTGTTTCAAGCAGAGTAACTACACTTGATATCACAGGCACCCTTATATTCCATTGTTTTTGTTGCTTTTCTTCTTATCAATCTTTTCATTTTTACAATTGCAAGATGGCAAGTTTATTCTTTCTGGTTAATTAGCACCGGGTTTGCTCTTCTGCCTTGGCTTAGACGATCCGTTTGTATCTTGAAATTACAAAGAATTTTTTGGCGTTGAATTCTCAAGGATTGATTTTGCTTTGAGCATATACAATTTGGTTCTATAAATAATTCTTAAAATTTTACGCAATTCCCATTTGACAACGTTTCCCACTTTCCCATGAGCAACATTGCAGTCATTTTGTGTTATTTCACTGCATTCACTTATGTGATTAACTGTTTCATCTCTGTCTCCACATAACCCAAACTAGCTATTCTGTGTCGTATTATATATTTTCGTTTTAATACGATTAAGGAAGATTCTGTTTCTCTATTGAAGTTTTCTTTTTCCAGCCACGTTTTCTCGTGTGCAAGATGGCCGTTTATCACTTGAAGTATTATTATTATTATTATTATTATTATTATTATTATTATTATTATTATTATTTACTCATTAGAGTTTTTCACATCAGTGTTAGCTGATGGTCCTTCACTGGAGTTTGAGTGATGGCAAGTCTACTGAAGTCTCCAGGACTCTTCGTATTCTGGCCGTTCCCAATAAGGTAGTTGTTTGATTGCTCTCCAATCGTCCGCCAACTTGCAGGTCCTCCAGTCCCTTTAGTAATCCAGTAGATACTATTCCAAACGCACAAATAACAATTGATACAATTGTCACTTTCATGTTACACAGCTTTACAATTCCCTAGCAAGGTCGAGGTATTTATTCGTCTTTTCACATTCTCTCAGTCTTATTCTGTGGTCAGCCGGGACAGCAAAGTCGACAATTTTTCAAGTTATCTCTTTTTGTTGATTATTATTAGATTAGGTGATCCGTGTTTATGCTAACGTCCCATAGGAGTTTATGCGTGTTATTTTCTTGGAAAGGTGCTGGGTTGTGATTATTATTATTATTATTATTATCATTATTATTATTTAATGCTTGAGAGTTTTTCTACATCGGTTTTAGCTGAAGGTTTTCACTGGAATTTGAGTGTCAGAAAGTTTCCTCAAGTATCCAGGACTCTTTTCAGTATTCTAGCTGTTCTCAAAAATGTTGTTTGGATAGTTTCCATTCATCCTCTTATTTCCAAATCCTGAAGGCCCACAAACAATCTCTTGGTGACTGTACCAAAAGTACCAATCACGATTGGTATTACTGTCACTTTCATGTTCCATAGATTTTCAATTCCCTTGCAAGGTCCATGTACTTATTTTTCTTTTCACTTTCCGTCAACTATATTCTGTAATCAGCCGGGAAAGCAATTTCCACACTTTTGCAGTTTCTCTTTTTGTAGTTGTTGTTGTTGATTGTTATAAGGTCTTGTCTTCTGGCCGAGATTAGGTGATATGTTCTTCTGTCCAAGTCCCGTTGGAGTTTATGTGTATAAATTCTCTGGGACAGATGCTGGGCTGTGCATTTGTTCGTATAATCAAATTAAATTTCTTGCACGTTTCCCAGTGGATCACCTTGCCCACCCAGTCGTGTCTAGTCTTATACTCCTTCTGTGCGAATTGGCTGCGTTCGCTTATTATGTGATTGCTGGTCTCGTCTCTATCACCACATCACCTATGTTTGCTATTCTGTTGCGTCTTATTTATTCTCACTTTGATATGATTGGTCTTTATGGTGTCTTTCTGTGCTGCTATTAGGGGATATTCTGTATCTTTCTCATTGTTTCCTTTTCTTTGCCACGTCTAGGTTTTCTCGTGTGAGATGTTTTTTATTAGTCATTTAAAGCGCCCATAGATTTTTGCTTCCTAGTTATTGTCATTCTGTTGGCTTTCGAGGTGTTAGCATCATTTTTGGTGGCAGTAATTTGTCCTCCTTTGCACTTTTCTATGTTGTCCTCGAGTCGATGTATCGATGCATCAACGTTGTCTTCAATGTTGGCAAGTCCTTTACATCCCTCCTTTCTTGATATATATACATATATAGTCTCTCAGCGTCATCTCAGTGATGTAATGCGTTATACATGGCCATTAGTTTTCTTGTTGTTCTATTCATTTGCTTAAGTCTTCTCTTGTTCACTTCAAAAAGGGTCCCGAATATCTAACGAGTGGTACAGCCCTGGTATTTTTTCCATTTGATAATGTTTCTGCTACATAGTTTCGTCTAGAATAGCTTTCTGATTCTCCTGAGATATTCTTTCTTAATTTTTTCCTTCATTTTCATTATTATTATTCTACTCCTTGAGTGTTTTCCCACCAGCGTTAGCTGATGTTTTTTCAGTAGAATTTGAGTGGCGGCAAGTCTCCTCAAGTATCCTTAACTCCCCTCTTATTAATTATGTCATCTGAATAGTCTCCACTTGAGCTCTTATTTCCAAGTTTTCCACTCTCTTTAGGAATCCAGTGGGGATTGTTCAAAACGCACCAATTGCAAATGGTTTAACTGTTACCTTTAAGTTCCATAGTGTTTTTAATTCTCTGGCAAGCTCTACGTATTTATCTCTCTTTTCGCTTTTTTTTTATTTTTACTCATCGGTCTACTGATACGACAAAGTCCACTATTCGGCATATTCACTTTTTTTGCTATCACAATCTGGCCGTGATCTGTTTGTATCTCAAGATCCCCGGACGTCTTATTCTCCAAGACAGATATTGGTTGTATATATACCAATTGTTCGGATGGTCAAACTAATTCTTTTCGCAGTAGATCGGTTTCCAGACCCAGTCCTGTCTTTTATTAGTATTATTATTAAAATAATTTTATTCCTTTCAGAGTTTTTCACACCAACGTTAGCTGATGGTCTTCCACAGGAGTTTGAGTGACCGTAAGTCTCCTCAAGTCTCCAGAACTATTCTAAGAATTCTGGATGATCTAAATAATGATGAAATTTGGAAGGTCTTTACTTGTCCTTTTATTTCCAAGAACTCCAATCCCTTTACTAATACTTTGGTGATTGTTACGAGTACACCGATTACAATCGGTTTCATCATCAGTTTCCTTAACCAGTTTTTTTTTCAATTCTCGCTTTCTTTCAACTTTACTCTATGGCCAGCCAAGATGGCAAAGTCCACTATTTGGCAGTATTTCTTTGTTTTTGTTGACTATTGCTAGGTCTGGTCATCTGGCCGAGATTAGATGACCCTTTGAATCTAAAAATCCAAGAGAAATTTGAGCGTCTCATTTTTTAGGACGGGTTCAGGTTTGTGCATATATCATTTGTCTGCATGGTCAAACTTCAATTTCTTGCTCAATTCACTATGGATCAACTTTTCTACCCTGTCGTTATTATAAATCACTCATTAGAGATTTTCACATCAGCTTTAGCTAATGGTTTTTCACTGGAAACTGAGTGACAGCAAGTCTCCTCAAGTCTCCAGGATTCTTCTTAGTATTCAGGCCGTTCTCAATAATGCTGTCGTTTGGATGGTCTCCACTCGTCCGCCAACTTCCAAATCCTCCAGTCCCTTTAGTAATCCTTTAGTTACTGTTCCAAACGCACTAATTACAATTGGTATAATTGTCACCTGCATGTTCCACAGTTGTTTCAATTCCCTACCAAGGTCGAGGTATTTATCCTTCTTTTCATATTCTTTCAATTTTATTCTGTGGTCAGCCGGGACAGCAAAGTCGACTGTTTTGCAAGTTCTCTTTTTTTGTTGATTATTATTAAATCCTGTCTTCTGGCTGGGATTAGGTGATCCGTTCGTATGTTAAAGTCCCATAGGAGTTTATGCGTGGAATTTTCTAGGATAGGTGCTGGGTTGTGCATATACCATTTGTTAGTATGGTCGAATTTAAATTTCTTACACATTTCCCAGTGAATCACCTTACCGACCCAGTCGTGTCTCGTCTTATACTCCCGCTGTGCTAATTTGCTGCATTCGCTTATTATATGATTGATGGTTTCATCTCTGCCACCACATAGCCCGCATTTGCTATTTTGTTGAGTCTTATCTATTCTCGCTTTTATATGATTGGTTCTTATGGCGCTATCTTGTGCTGCTATTAGGAGAGATTCTATTTCTCTCTTAAAATCCCCTTTTCTTAGCCATCTCCATGTTTTGTCGTGTGATTATTATTATTATTATTATTATTGCCTCATTCAATTTTCGGCTTTACTTTCAGTTTCTTATAATCATTCACAGGGTTTTTACCGAAGACCTAGAGTGGGGGAAGAAAGTTTTCACAGGCATTTTATGTATTAATGTTGCTTGCTGTCTTTTTTCACATTGATAGTACTGTCCGAAGGAGACGAACAGTTCTGCAAAGTACAATCTTTGGTATATCAATTAGGCCGGAACCGCCGGATACCTGGTAACTGTTTTTTTTTTGTATCTATCCCTATCATACAAAGGACTTCAGTTATTATTGGCAATGTGGTAGTTTTAAGGGGTCAAATCTTTAGAATTTCTTCCTGTAGATCTCTATATTTACTTATTTTATTGTATTCTTGGATGCATATGTTCGGACTGACATATGAATGAGAAGGTGTGTTTTTCTATGGTATTCCTCAATCATTATATCATGTCCATTGTTCTTCAACTATTTATATTAATAGTGTAAAACACTTAGTGATTTTAATAAATTATTTTAAATTATTAAATTTTTACTGTCAAATTGCGTACAAGCTAAAAAGGTTGTGTTCGTAGTTGCACGTTTTCGATTTCTAAAGGTCAGAACTTGCGTAGACCTTATTTTACTTTCACGTGTCAACTCCAGTCAAAATAAGAATTGACAAGCTTATTTTGAAATCAGCTGTAAGCGAAAATATTCTAAAAATACATTTAGATTCATATCAGCTTATATTTACTATAACAATTGACTAATAAGTTTTGTATTTATGTGTGATGAAGGGATAAGTAGAGAGAACAATTTTCAGAAAATATTAGAAATTTTGAAAGGCAAAGAGTCAGTCGAAGAAGTCGGGATCAGAAGTTAGAATCAAGTCGCTGTTGAGTCGGGTAGTCGGTTTCAGACGAAGCGGCCCCATTGGGAAGAACCCGAGCCAGTGAATAAGGAATGTCTAAGTCTGCGGTTGTATGTTTCGTCTATAACAGGTTTAGTATCTATGTAACAGGATCAAGTAATTCCTTTGCCTATCTCTTTCGTTTAGCAAAGAAAAAAGTTAATAGCAATAAACTTACGTATCTTGAAACTTTATGGGGCCGTTTTTTACTGCATGTCTGACGACATTCGACATGGTGCTCGAGCGTTACAATAGTTGTAGCAGACTTCTTCTTAAAATTGGTGTCCATGGTCGAGGGAGACCCGAAGACTCCCTTTTCACAGTGATGTAGAGGAGAGCTACTCTTTCTCTGGATTAATCTACGCTACTCTTGATCAATACCTCATAGTAGCGAGTGTTAAGCAAGTCAGCATCAAGTACCATTTTTGATTCTTTGGTATGACTCGACTTAGGATTGGACCTTGGTCGCCCGGGCCATTCGTGAACAGAGTAGTAGTTGAAAATTGAATTACCATAACCAGAAAATCCGGCGAACACATACGCACAACACTGGACAGCTGTTGCGACCTTATTAGGCCTCATCAGCAGTGTATACCGTGATCTCCACCACAGGAGAACGAAACAGCGACCCGAAATTGCAGAGCCGAAACTAAAAGGATAAAAAATACACATCTGTGTAATTATTATGACCTCAAGGGCAAGGATTTCGATGTCCAGTGTTTCCGCATGTCGTGCGTAGGTGTCCACCGGATTTTCTGGTCATGGTAATTCAATTCACAATAGAATTCTTCTACTTAAAAAAAGAAAAATAAACAGTAATAGTTCTTGTATTTTACTCCTTGTGGTTTTTTTACAACTGTTATAACGTTTGCGGTTTTTTTTCTTGAAGTTTGAGTGACTGTAGTTCTCCCTGGATCTCAAAGTCGATTCAATGTACCCTTGCTGATTATAGCAGTTCCGCACTCTAGAAGCTCTAAATCAATTCACCATGTCTCCATGTTCTTTGAGTTTGTCCCAAGAAGTCCAATTACGACGGAAAATGCCGTCATCTTCACACTCCCCAATTTCTTCATGGCCCCGTCGGCTGAGACTGAAGAATACGCCGACTGCATCTCTGCTGAAGGTTAAGTCCCCTAACGAGTGCCCTAGATAAGACACAAAACAATCTGATAGTGATGCTCTTGAAAGCCTTGGGGAATGCGGATTAAACCTTGATTATCACCACTCCCAGGTCCACTTTGAAATAGAATTGTTTTGATATTTAAAATGCGTACTTATAGTAAACCAAATTGATTGAAATATAACTGTTTACATTTAACTTTGTGTAGACAAACGATTGATGTTTAATTGAATTGTTAGTGATCAATAGTAATATTTGAAACTATTTAACTGTATAGTCTAAAGCGAACGGCTTGAAACAGAACTTTTATTGATATTTAAACTGTGTACTCATGCTAAATGAATTGTCTGAAAAAGAAATATTCATATACATGAAAAATGATTTGGCATTGAATTACCTACTATGGTGGCTATGCCATAAAACCAAACCAAAATAGGTTTTTTTAGCTTTCTACCAAGATTCAAATATGTGTCAAGTATTTCCCTTTAAAAAGAATAATCACTATATTCCGCAAAAGCGGAAACAATCTACTAGCTTACGAGTTATTTTCGTCTTTTTAATCAACACTAACAGTGGTCTTCTAGATGAAGTGTGGTGATCTGTTAACACTTTAATGTTACAGAGAATGTTATGATACTATTATCTAAGTGAGGTTCTGGTTTGTGCAGATACCATTTCTCAGTGTGTTCCAAATTTTGCCTCTTTTTTTTTTTATCCTGTTGTTATTTCTCTCAATGACAGCCGTAAACAATCGTTTCTCGAATTTTTGCTCCAGTTGTATCCGGAAAACATTAAGAAAATCCAGTTTAAGCATGTCTTCAGCTCTCTCCTCGTAAACTTGAATTAGGAGAAGCTGTTGTCACTTTTTTGGCCATACTCGTATTAACGGTTTTTTTTTCTCAATAATACAAGTTTTTTGTGGACTTTTAAAATTATGTAGTTAACGATATATACAATAGACAAAATTTTGTGACACATTCTTCATTTTTAGTAGGGAAGAACTACTTTGAACAAATTGTATTATAATAAGGATGGTAATTAATCATATTAGATAATTAATTTAATTGTAGTAATAAATTGAGTTGACTAGGCACTTTGAACTGAAGTGTAAGCGACGAAGGTCAAATGTGGGCTCGAGTCACGGAATATGGATTTGACAGGTTGTTTTGGAAATCGGCAGGAACGAAATATTAAAGATTAGTTTTGAAATCACAGATGTTGACCGGATGTTAAAGATAAACATTTTGTCAGCTAAGAATTGAGTGATGACGTAACACAGGAAAGTTTTTAATGATATGAGTTCTTATTATCATTAGTCAATGAGATAATTAGAAATATTTAAAAGCAGGGTGATTTTAGGTTTGTCTGTCGGGTCAGATGGCACGTCGAGAGGGCCTCAGATTTGGTTGTTGGGTTCGCGAAGGGTCAAGAGATGAGGCAAGCGTCCCTTTGAGGGCAGGTTTTTGTCGGGGAAGAAGAAAAGTTTAGTCAGTATTTTGTTTCGTCTCTCACCAATGAATGTCTCTGCGCTTCTCTATGGCTCAAGTATTTTTTTCATTCTATTTCTCACGGACATTGAACACTATATTGAAATTTTACAGGCTGCTATAAACTTTTGTATCTTAAGAAAAAACGGAGTCACTTTTTACTTTGAGAAATGTTACACCAATTCATATACAAGGTGATGCCGTGTCGGTGATGCAGCGTTACAAGATTACCATTTCTATGTTGCCGATTAATATATATATATATATATATATGTATGTGTATGTCTGTATTCATCCAGAGACAGATCTGTTTCGTTCTATCAGAACTCATCAGTGGGACTAGACATTAGCTTCCCGTAGCTGGGATCAAAACCCGGTTGACTCAAACGTCAAGCCAAGCTTCTAACCACTCAGCCACGAGAAGCCATTAGCTGCGAAGTAAATTTTAAATGGTTATGAATCACAATTATTATTGTTTACATGCATCCGTTCAACAGCTACCGAGACCTCAATTTATATATATATATATATATATATATTTCTCAGATGAGACACCAATTATTCTGGTGTTTTGTTGCATTTGATATTAATCCAATTAGTGCTTTATTATTTAACTATGGTTTATTCTGACTGGTGTGAATATAGGATCCTCTACTTCATCCAGGGTTTTAACTCGCTGCCGTTAGTTAAATGACGAACCTTAAAAGTTTAAGAAACCAATTAAAAGTCGAATTCTTTCATGAAATCCAGCTTATCGAGATTGTTTACAATTACTACATAAGATTGGACAAGATCCCAGCGTAGCTTAAATCTATCATAACAACAAAGGGATTTGAAACCTAGCAGGTAACAAAACCAGTATTCAGTGAGTCGACGTTCATATACACAAGTGACAGTGCTACGTGGTTTATTCAATTCGTTTCCAGACTTTTCTTTTTGTACAGGCATATAAAATAAGCATAGACTCTTGAAAATTCGGTATATTATTGCTATACATCTTATGAGATGACTGACCAATTTTTATAATTTTACCTTCAAATGAACAGCTACAACAGGAATTTGAATACACCCTACTAAAGCCTAATTGTCACAGCTGGTGAATTTCCAAAATGCAATCTGGACGTGAGGACACTTTATAAGAATTATATGCAATAAGATTCTGTATAAAACTTGGAAGAAATGATGTTACAGTAACGTATTGAATGCTTCAGACTGCTTTTGGACCATCTTGCATAAATCGAGCATCAGTTTTTGAGTGGCATAAGAGATCCAAGGAAGACAGGGAGTCTGTGTGGGAGGATGAGAGGTGTGGGAGGAGTAAGGAAGTCAATACGCTAGAGTAGATTGGCCAAAGCGTTAGGGTTAGGGTTACTATGTTGAGGTTTTAAGGGAGTTCAGGAAGAGATTCCGTCGGAAGAGGCCATAACCTTTCAAGTCGGATCAGTGGCATTTCCAGCAGGACAAAGCACCAGTCCACAACTCCATCCTTGTCACAGACTATTTGACCATGATGGGCATCAAGACAGTTCCACACCCTCCCTACAGTCAAGACCTTGCTCCCTGTGACTTTTGGTAATTCTCTAAGCTCAGAGGCTGTCGTTATGAGACAATTGCGGAGATGAAAGAGGCTGTGACGAAGGTCATTGACACGCTCACACAAGATGACTTCGATGGCGCCTTCCAGTAGATTTTGGAACGATACAAGTGCATTGAAGCCGAATGAGATTACTTCGAAGGGGACAAGAGTTTCATGTGTGTACTATCAATAAAAGTGCCCATCCGAAATAAGTCTGGAAACTTATTTAATGATCCTAGTAGATTACAAATCGGCAGTCTTTTATTCGACTGAAACATCACTAAAATGAAGAGTTAACTAACATGCATTGACTCATAAAATATATACCCTTATACTGAAGGAGTGTTTAGCGTAAAGGTTATCGCTTCAAGACAAGATGAACTGGAGTGTAGATGAAAAATCGAAACCATCCAGACTGCAGAACTGCTTAAATCAGTGTGGATATTTACAAGAATCCAGGAAACCAAAGAATACTTGCTGTCACGTAGACTTCAGTAATAAAACACCAGTTAGATCTGGTATAATAATGATAATGATAATGATATTCGGTTAATAAAAGATTGTTATTTCCAAACGATAAATAAGATCAATATCGGTGAACTAAAAATTGACTTAGCAAAACTAATGATCAGTTCTTTTTTCACTCGCCCTGCACTCGCATATTTGGCGTTATCGTATCGATAAAAAAAATCAACAAAGATATTTTTAATAATTAATTACACAAACCAGCCAATTATAACAGTAACAAAAAGTATAATCATTTTAGTAAAAACAACGTGGCAGTTGTTAATTAAAACATCAATATTAATAACGATAACGGTGAAAACAACTATGAACGGAAAATCAACTGAAATGAGGTTGAAAGAAGAAGAAGAAGAAGAAGAAGAAGAAGAAGAAGAAGAAGAAGAAGAAGATAGGCTAGAGAAAAGGTAAAAGACAACAAAATGGAACAGTAGAAAGGAAAATAAAAACTGAAGAGAAAACAACAAAGAAGTAGAATGAACGAAAAGGATAAAGAGTATTGAAAATAAAAGGAAAGAGGAAAGTTGAAAGGAAAAGGAAAGGGGAGAGTTGAAAGGAAAAGGAAAAGGAAAAGGAGAGTTGAAAGGAAAAGGAAAGGAGAGAGTTGAAAGGAAAAGGAAAAGGAGAGTTGAAAGGAAAAGGAAAGAGGAGAGTTGAAAGGAAAAAGAAAATGGGTGAGTTGAAAGGAAAAGGAAAGAGGAGCGTTGAAATAAAATCTGAAGAGATAACAACAAAGAAGTACAGTGAACGAAAAGCATAAAGAGTGTTGAAAATAAAAGGAAAGAGGAAAGTTGAAAAGAAAAGGAAAGAGGAGAGTTGAAAGGAAAAGGAAAAGAAAAAAGGGGAGTTGAAAGGAAAAGGAAAGAGGAGAGTTGAAAGGAAAAGAAAAGAAGAGAGTTGAAAGGAAATGGAAAGAGGAGAGTTAAAAGGAAAAGGATAGAGGAGCGTTGAAAAGAAAAAAAAAACAGGAGAGTTGAATAAAAGGAAAGAGGAGCGTTGAAAGGAAAGGTAATGGGAGAGTTGAAAAGGAAAGAAAAGAGGAGACTTGAAAAGAAAAGGAATTTTGATCTTGATGCCTACTTTATACTGTTACATAAAACGATTATGATTCGGTTTAGCTATTCTGATGGACAGAATGAAAAGAGTTTTGAAATGGATATTCCATTACTAAACTCTTGCACTACAAATAAATCTGTTAAATAAAATTATCAGTAGCCTTCAGAAAATAAAGTACATGTCAAATAACGCTTAAGGCATGTGGCTTAGTCGGCGTGAGCCGCAGAATGCATCGACTGCATTTCTGAAGGGTCCCACAACGAGTGTTTTTGATATGACACTAAACAATCAGATGGTGAGGTTCCATAATGCTCGAGATTTGAGGAATACAGAGTACTCTTTATTGTAGCATTGTATGGTAGCATTTGATGGGTTTCTATATATGGGTTAAATAGAACTAAACTGCGCACTCATGTTAAAATTAACTGTTAAAAATAGAACAACTTACATGTATAAAAATTGATTTGGCATTAAATAACCTACAACGGTTGATGTGCCATAAACCATACCAAACCAAACCAGAGCTAAGACATCAGTTTCCATTAAAACATGAAAGTTCAATAGTTATGAGTTTTCAATTCTTAAATGAATGGCGATTTATGTGCATCAAGTATCGTAAGCAATATCAGTATCAATTTAACGTTCAGATAATTAAAGCAGCGTCTCACAAGTTGATGACTGGTTGGTTGGGTTTATTTCAACTCATTCATTATTGAGATATATTCTGCCGAAGTCAATTTATGAATCATGTCATTCAATTATATAATGTACACAAGTCTCTGGAATTTAGAAAAATTTCAGCTAGAAATTCAGTTTATACGGTTAAACATAAAGGTAAAGATTCAGTCTAGCTTTCCTAACCAACACAACGTAAGGGTCTACTCTTAGTCAAAAAAAAAAAAAAAAAAGGTTTGGAAATTTCAAATTCTAATATTCCAGAAATTTTCCAAGGTACCATTAATACCCACAGATAATTTGGTAATCATAAGTCGAGCTGTATTTTATTTATGAGTTGATAGATAAAAATCAGATATTGTGAAACATTTTTTAAGATGCAGTGATTTTTTTCCTTTTATTTATTTTGTTGTTGTTGTTGTTAATAGCTCCTTGTTTTGCTAAGTTCTTCAACCTCAATAAAAAAAAGAACACATACAATTTTACGTCTTTTTCCCAAAATATTCACAATTATATGGAATTTCCAAGCAAAAAAACATTTTATCATTTAATGAATGATAATAATTCGTATGACTAAGCATAGATGTGGCCCAAGACCGGAAATTTGGAGCATCGGGTGAGAATCAAACTCATTACTCTTAATGAAGAACTCATTATTCATATTGATAGGTCAAAAAGGCTTATATGTATGCATTTACCCCCACCAGACTGACTCATTGGCCTAGTGGTTAGAGTGTTAGCCAATTGTCCGGGAGACCTGGGTTCAATCCCAGGTCACGTCATACCAAAGACTTTAAAAATGGTACTTGATACCCCCTTGCTTAACACTCTGCAATAAAAGGTACGTATCAAGGGCAAAGTGGAGCAATCCAAAGAAAAGAGTTGGGCCTTCCCCAACACCTCAGTGTAGCAGCTATTGAAAAGGAAGCCTTCTGGTCGCCCTCGACAACGGTCGCCAACTTTACTTACTTAACCCCACCACCCGCTGAGCAGGATGCGAAATAAGGTCAATTTCTTAAGCGGAGTTTGACAGACTTGAATTTAGAGTTTTCATTCTCCTAGGCTGGCTGCCATACCAAGGCTAATGAGCCCGGTCTCCCCTACAATTTGACCCATAGCTGGAGGGGGAATCTTTCGATTCATAACTTTCCTTTGAGTATTTGCGCTATATGAAATGCAAACCGTCTCGTTCAGGATTTGAACATAAGCGCCTCTTAAAACGAGTCTTTTATGTAAATTATTTCCCAGTTGTTATTCCTGTGAGTGCCTCCAACAATGTAATCATCGTAACATATTGGACATTTATCATTATCACCTATATATATATATATATATATACTTCTCCTCACAATAATAATCCCTTTCTACTTTGATCCATTTATTTGGCGCCAAAACAATTGAATATAATATCTTCAGCATATTCCTGTAAGATAATTATTCTATTTCTATCAGCGTCGACACAGCTGGCATAATTAGCCCTGTTACGTGATTTGTTAATTGAAATCAACCAACCGCTTTGCATGTCACAACCGCCTGCAATATCAATGTACAATCGATCGTCATCATAACTTCCAGGAAAATCAGAGGTGCTCATGGTTACGCTAATAAAACGCTGTTATCATCTTTGGCAAAACTGAGCTCCGTCTACACGAGAATCACTCTCGTTACGGTTATTGTAATTCGAAATGAAACCGACAATGCGAGTTCGAATTCAGGAACAGTATGTGTGTGTTTAACTTTACGCTAATTAGATGAAAAAGCATATATCCAGCAGGTCTTTTCAAAGTAAATAGCAAGAGGGATTGGGTTCTTTAGCTTGATTAGGCAGCCAATTTAAGAGAAGGAAAAATCTCAATTTAAATCAGCTTTACTTTGTAAAAGAATTTACTTTTGCTAGATCTTACTCGTGACTGAAAGGTTGAGTAAATATCTACAAGAAAATTGATATGGTATTGTGGGATATCGGCAAAAGTTAACAGGGACAACAGCGGGATGAAGACGTGATGGCGAGTACACGTGATTTCAGTAAAAATCACTGGCTTCATTATCGGAGTTTCTACCAACCATCGGACCAGTCCCAGAAGCAGAGATGTGAAGTGGTATAGTCTAGTAGATAAAGGAGAAATACAGTTATTTCCTAAATCGCAGACTCCCTTCAACAAAGGGAAGTCTTTTCTAGAACTAAAATTTAAGTCGTTCCATGTCCTGTAATAGTTACTAACGGACTGATTAGCCCTAAACGAAAATCCCTTACGCCGTGACCGTTTATTGCACCTTCCTCGATAGTTCTCAAGATTAACTCCATGCAGTCGGTCATACAGACGGGCACCAATTTCAATAGTGTTGGGAGTTCACCAATTTATTACAGTGTGGTTACAACAATACTAATACCCCTATGAGCTTTATTCCGAATACTCTCATCATCATCAACAACAGTTACACAACCAAAAACAAATACAACAGAGTTTATTCAAAAGATCAGCATTGTTCAAACCAAACTGTGCCATCAAAAGCAAAAATCTTTTATTCGTTTCCAGCAATAAGATTATACATATTCTCAAAGTATTTTCATATATTTTCCAGTCCCATGTTAAGCTATTATCATTGTGTAACATAGCGATTGGCATCTATTCACAAAAAAACAAGGCTGTAGTTTGATCACAAGATACCAGCAGTAAGGGAGGATTCTTGAATCAACCTTAAAATCTTCATCCCTTCCAGATTAAACATTTGAGGTTGAGGTTAAGTAAATACATTAAAAAATTATTTACATATTTTCTAATTTGCCCTGTTGAAAATAAGAATTAACAATCTATAACCCCCATACATTTCTAGTATTAAAAGATTAATCTAAATGTGAAAATATGATGTATACTGTCATTCACAAATAAAACAACATATCTTTCTACACATAAAAGAATAATCAATTGTGTTGTTGTTTTTGTAACTTAAAATCTATATATAATCCACCATATGTCTATATATAATCCATATTTAGATCCACTATCATTCGTGAAACTGAATTGCTACAGTACTACAATAAAACCAACTATCTATCAAAGGTGAATAAATAAAATCATCATTACCAAGGTAGGTATCTTAATAAATCAAAGTAGTCCCTGATGTCGTCCCTTTCAGCTATCACACTTAATAAGTCCTCTTGAAGGTACACAATGTCTATAGAGCTAAAGAATGAAAGTGTTTGCTGATTTGCATTACAGTGGTGTGTGTATATGTGAAGAATCTATTGGAGAACATCACCAATGAATTCGTCCTTACTTCCCAAAAAATACCAAGGATGTTTTGCTCGTCTTTCTTCAACGGCTTGTGAGATGGGAGATAAATGGCCGCAAAATTTCTTTGTACAGTACTGCTTCCAGGATTTGTACAAAACAGTATACAGCAGTAGCATTGTATCTTTCCAATCTATCTTTTTCTCTGAGCGATTTTTCGTTCATATGTGCAACTGCACAGTAAGACTAACAAGCCTATAGCTTGGTTTGGTATGGTTTCTTTATTTAATGGCATATCAATCTTTTTTTAGGTTATTCAATGCCAAAGCCATTCTCCTAGAAGAACAGTAGTGGTACTATTTAACCCATAGCTGGAAGGATAACGGAGTTAATACCTTTCCCAAGGGTATTAGCCCGAAAGTGAACGTAATAGCGCGATTGGAGTACGAACTCGCTTACTACGATTCCGCAGTCTATCGCGTTCACCATTATACCAAAAGGACACCCCCGCTATCGCTTGGAAGTATTACATCTGTTAATATATCTCAATAACAATATCGCCTGGCCTGATTTAGTTTGGTTTGATTGCGTATCAACCATTGTAGGTTATATAATACCAATTTCTCTTTATTCGTATATATTGAACATATATGATTTGTCAACATATTTTGTTGATAACATCTTAAAATTAGCCTTAGCTCACTTTTTCACACAGTTAAATGGTTTCGTATTACTTCCTAATACGAATACTTCTACTTACTAATAATCATTTATATTCCTACTGTTAAATGCTTTCAAGTATTGCTATATAACAGTCCCAAATTAATATTAGTAATTTGTTTGCACATATTTAAATAGATATGCATTATATGTAAGAGATTCGTTCGACGGTAATTTCATTTTTAAATGAGTTAGAATTATTTTTTGCTGACTAGCTTTGCTCTGATTTATAAACAATAATAACTGAAAGCATTTAACTATCTAACACTTATAATTCTATACAATATTAATCAATTGTTTGCACTCTGTAAAGTGATTACAAGTATTGCTATTTAACACTAATTTACTCTAACATTACTCATTTGTTTGCTCACTGTTAAATAGTTCTATGTAGGGCTATGTATCAATAACAATTCACTTAAACATCAGGCAGTTGTTTACACTCAAATTAATGATCCATCAGTTTGATTTCTAACAATTTGATTTAGCACAAGCCATTTGTTTTCAGACTGTTTAAGAGTCAAACAGTTTTATTTTTCCCATTGATCGGAACTTCAAGTACTATTATTCAAGGTCAGAATGGAAGTAGGAGCAATGGTAATGAAGGAGCGCTCCGCATTCCCAAAGGCTCCAGCTTTACGGTAGCCTCACCATCAGATTGTTTACTGTCATATACAGTACATTTATTGGAAAGGGTCTTACCCCCTTTTCAGAGATGCAGCCAGTGTTCTTTACAACCCCAGCTGACTGGGCTAAGCTATATCGTATCTCCCGAAAACGATAGCTAGGTTAACGATTATGCAGAAATTTGATTGTTCTCTATGAAATAAAACGAAAATTAAGAGATTCGTTTCTTTGTTTAATGGCATATCAACCTTCTTGTGTTATGCCTATGACCACCTTGTAGAACTATAGCAGTGGTACTTCTTAACTCATGACTGAAAGGATAAGGGGTTTCATAACTTTCCCAAGGGCATTAGTCCGAAAGTGAGCGTAAAGTGTGGATGGAGTTCAAAATTGCTTCCTATGATATCGCTGTTCAGCACTTTTTGTCACCATGCCACGTGTATCTCCCGAGACTTAATACGATAGAGTTATTTAATACGCACTGAATTGTAAAGTACTAACACATAACATTAATTAAAAGATCCTACATATTTACAATTAAGGAAAAGGTATTTTGAATTAAATAATCTTTAAAATGTATTTTATTGTAACTTAAAAATTCATATGACTCTTATAATTTGATTGAAATTCAATTTTTTCTTCGACTGAATCACATAGATATGTGTTAAAAGGTGTGTAATATGTTTAAATCATGAGTGTAACATTACTTTTTTTTTTTCGTGGGGGCGGATTCAAAACTAAATATGTATTTATCCAATCCCTCTAAATGAGCAGGATGCAACACAAGATCAGTTTTTTAGGCAGAGTTTTACAAGTTTGAATTCAGAGTTTTCCTGCACCTACATCAGATGCCTTACAAAGATTAAAGAGACCATTCTGCCCGACTGGGTGCTCCTATCTAGAGGTAGAATAGTAATTTCCCAATGGTATCAGTGCTGTGTGAAAAGCTCTACATCGTCATTCAGGATTTGATTTCAGAGTTAGATTGTTAGTAAATACGATAGTTGACTAATGAAAATTACTGTAGAGAATAATTCAGTTATACAACGAAAGGGAAGAAAAATTGAAGGGAAGAACAGCTAGGAGAAAAGTCGGCTTATGGGAAGAACCTTATAACCCAGACTAATATTATTAATTCAATTCAGACCCATTATTTGTAAAGCAATTTGTGTTTAATTTCTCATTGAATATCAATATCTATTTTAATAGACAGAGTCTGTATAATTGTTATTGTTCGAAAATTGATATATTGATTGATTCTAACAACATTTTTAGGTTTATTTTATGCCCATGTAACGTGATTGCATTAACACGATTCATGTATCGCAGTCCCAGACGAGGAACGATGTCTTCAGGACGAATATTCGTTGTATAGCCTGAGCCACCAAATTATTATGTGGTGCTAAATGTGTGCTATATCGTCAGAGATATATGAGTTACAAGAGCCATGTAAAAAATAAGACCTGAGTCATATAGACAGGGAAATGTGACTTGCTTTATCAATGAGAGAGAGAAGATAGGAAAAAAGCCAAATACAACTCAGCTCCTCATCTGCCCTTTCCGCGAAGAGCGGTCGAATTATTATTCGTTCATTGTTTTCCTAAAAAGCAATCTGGTTAACGACTTGGTTCAGGATGAAAGGTCTTTTGCTTGTCACGTTAGAACTGACCGAAACCCACCTAAGAAATCCTATTTCACTATCTTTATTATTTGTCCGTTAAATAGCAAGTCAAAATACAATTGACTTTAAAGCCAGCGAGAGAAAAAAGAGATACGGCTGACAGGTCTTTCTAATGTCTCACTTTTGATATGAACTAGTGACTCTTCGATTAAAGAAATCAAAAGTTTATGTCTATCGACTTTGACGGTCGAATACCCTTTGGTTTGAGATGACACGCCCTCGGTTCTTGTCTGTCGTTTACTATCTTACTATATTGAGAAGCGGTCTCGTATATATAACCTGAAAAAATTCAATAATCATAATTATCCCTACTTCCTTTCTCTCGTTTGCATCTACATGCACTTCAAAGGGCCCACTTTGAAGTCACCGATCTCTGTTTTCACTGTTCACATATCTCATTTTTAATTTGACACAGACCCGGGTTTTATATTAAGATCCTTGATATTATGATTTTAAACTTTTGATTCAGGGATTTATCTAAAACTTAAAATTCTTGGACTTAATCTAAACAGATCATTTGCGTGACTTAAAAAGATTCGCATTTAAGTCGCCAAGTTGTCTTGGACTTTTTTGTCCTTTATTTGAAACTTTTAATTCAAAGAATTCCTTTACCACTAAAAGCTCTTCGACCCAACTCAATCAAAGTGCCAGCGATGGCCGTGATGCTGTCTGTTATTTGTCATTTATTTTAACTCTTTGTGGACCGACCGGTGTTTTCGTTTATTTATTTATTCATCAATTTCTTTGTCTACACGCACTTTAATAGATTCAGCTAACCGGGTCATTCTTTTATTTATTTCTTCGCATAAAACAATTTAAAACAAAACAGTACCCTAACAGTCTGATAAAATGTAACTGCAAGAAGTTAAGGAATTGCGTTTATTTTACATTTATTTTTACAGTTTTTGTGTAGTTGTTTAAGGGGTTTTTTTGCACATAGTTATATGATACCAAGTATTCTCATCTCATACAAATAATTTGTACACAGTTGTATGGTTACAACTAAGTATTCCGATTTGATATTTATAATTATATGGTTCCATGTTGTCCTTATTATTTATAGTCATTTGTTAGTACACAATTAAATGGATTTAAACTAAACTATTTGATAAAAATATTTTGCCTTAACTGTTAAGAACCTGAGTTACTAATAATAATTATTAGTAAGAATTATAGCTTCATGTAACTATTCTAGATATAAATAATTTACATAGTATGATAAATTACGATTATATGGCATCAATATGAATCATTGTTAAAGAGGCCTATTTGACCAATAGATAGGACCAAAGCAAGTACTTCAATTCCAGGTCAGAGTGAACCTGAAATAATATAAATAAATGGTTATTTTACAATCTTCAGAGGTTCATGTGCAGAACATCAACATCAGTAAATGAAGTTTCATACGTTCCGATCATAGTTCTTGGCAGGGGGTTCTTAATGTTCTTCAGGGAATACAGTCGGCCTGTTTTAAGCCCCATTAATAGAGTTGCCCTGGATGATAAATCACCTCGTTTTCAATATGTGACTATGATGTTGGGTCAATAAATATGTAGTAAAAATAGTAATTAAAATATCAATTGCATATTTTTGTTGTGTTGGAATAATGAAGAAACGTTAAGAAGCTCTGAAAAGGTGATGTATCAAAATGAAGGTTTCATTTCTTACTAGGCTACGGTTGGTTTGGTTTGGTTTTAAGTCACATCAACCATTGTTCGTTATTCATGCCAAATCTATTTTTAAACACATAAACAGTTCTATTTCAAACAATTCCGTTTATCATAAGTACGTAGTTTAAATAGTTCTATTTCAAGCAATTCAATTTAGCCTAAGTACACAGTTTAGATCTATTTGAATCATAGATAGGACCTTATTAGGAACAACCACCCCGGGCTAGAGTGTACCTGAGAGCGATGGCAGTGGAGGGGTACTCTGCATTCCCCAAAAGTCCAGCTTTACTGGAATTTCACCATCAGATTTTTTCGTGTCATATTCAAGAAACTCGATGAATGAGTCCTACCTCTCAGCGGAGGAGCATTTGGAGCATTCTACATCCCCAGTCGACTGTCAATTCTAGGCTACGAACCTAACTAATATACCTAACATATAAAATGAATAATGGTAATTTTACAATATAACTACTCACCTTTCACTCAGGAAAAATTATTTTACATTTTACTATAACCTCCATAGTTTAAACTCATTTTTCTATATCGAAAAGCAAGCCACTGTATTCTTTCATCTCAGAAATCATTGGATTAAGATTTTGCAATTTGTCATGGTGCTCTTCATATCATCATCATCATCAGTGAAAATTTTGCTACATTGAGAAATTCTTTGAGAATGCCAAACAAGTAGAAATCTAAGAGGGACAGATTTTGACCATAAAGAGAATGTGGCAGCTGTTCACAACTAAAGTGACTGGCCGTTTCAACTGCTCATGCTGCCGTGTGAGGCGTTATAATTTTCCTGTTGAATCCCAATGACAAATGACCTTAGGAAATACAAGGTGATCATAGACAACTTTATGTAATATAAAGGATGTAAAGTTGACGACCTTAGTCGAAGGCGACCAGAAGGCTCCCTTTTCAATAGCCACTACACTGATGTATAGGGGAGGGCGCTACTCCTTTCCTTGGCTTGCTCCACTTTACCCTTGATAAGTACCTTATATTGCTAGGTGTTAAGCAATGAGGTATCAAATACCAAAGTCTTTGGTATGACGTGCCCTGGGATTGAACCCAGGTCTCCCGGACCATTAGCGAACACTCTACCTACTGGGCCAATGAACCGTTATTTATGTGATATATTTATTCAGAAATGTCTTCTATTATAACTCTTCAGTCTGCTAAAATGAGCACATTTACTGAATTCACTACGTTAGTTGTGAGCCGTATTGGCTTGTTTCATTTTGAATACTATTTCGAATTTCTTTCAAAAGTTTTCCTTTACTGTAAACATATTTTTTGTTAAAACACGCATCTCCATGCACATCAAAATCTTTTGTAAATTTCACAGAGTTTTCAATTTTCAGCTATCAAAAATTTCATGATAGACTTCTCAAGCCTGGAGTCCTCTGTTTGATTTGCAGCCATTTTGAATAGCCTCAAAATTAATATTACTGCATGATTAAGAAAATTTTTGCATTAATGGATACAAATTCTGAAGAGACAACTTATCTTACTTTTTTTTTCAAAAAGATACATTATATTTATTGAATAACACTCGGGTATAGGAATACAAATCCTTTTTGTCAGTACATGTGTTTTCGCGTGAATGTATCTTTGCAGACATAATAAAGACATCGTTTCCATGAATTAGGTTTATATACCAAAATATACTGCAAGGAATCATTGGTGAATGGCCTAGTACGAAATTGAAAACGTGATTTCTCCGGTAATTTTAAAAGATTTTCTTCTTACGTCAGCTGAAAGCATATAATTGTTAAACTAGGGTGTGTTTCCCCTATGTAAATTAATATATTAAAAAAAATATCCTACCTGAAATTTACTGAGAATAATTTCCGTAGTATTTACGCCTTTTACATAGCTTTGCGTGTGAGATGAATAATACAAACTGATCTCTTCCATTTTTGAAAATATAAAGTAATTTATTTCAAAAGTCGTTGCTTTACTAACTCTGTATCTTCCAATTAACAGCGTGTTAATAACAAAACTATTTGATCATTTATTTATTTGAATAATTTCTGTGACGTTTCTGTGGAAAGATCATAGCGGGGCACATAACCTCTGTTGTTCTTCACGGTGCCATAAGGAATAACGCTTCTACGTAACATCTGTTATGTCATTAGGTGTCACTTGGCAGCGTCCAATTTTTTTCCATGTATACATTTTCCCGACTCCTCCCCCACCCGCTAAGCAGGATGAGGCTCAAGGTAAATTTTCAGCAATGTAAAAGCTTTTTAAATTCACGGTATTTCTTCTCCAATATTAATTGCTTAACAAAGGCTAAATAACTCTGCTTACTTAACAATTGTCTGATTGATAGGAGAATAGATGGATCCAAGCTTTTCCAAACTGTACTTGTGTCAAGTGATGCACAACCGCGTTCAGGACTTGAACTCGGGTTGACGATCCATTTCCTGATACGATAACAGTCACTCTAAGCCAGCCTTTCTCCAAGCCACACGTGACAGTTTGAATCAGGTTACATGGTACCAGTAGCAAGAGCCTATCATTGACCCGACCGATTATTCAAAGCCAAGATTTATCTTTAAAAAACTAAATAGCTCCTGATAACTGGATAATTGACCAACAGCTGATAGGAATAACTGATTTCGTAGCGTATCAAACACCATTATTATCTTCTTACCCAAATTAATTTGCCGTTTTCTTTGCCAGTGAAGGCTGCAAGAGAATTGCAGAAGGAGGGAAAAAAGAGGTGAAGATACCTTTTAAATTTAAATTTTATTCTTGGGTTTAAAACGGCTATTCTCTTGCAAGGAGACTTTCCTGAACTTAGAGACATAGTCGTATTTCCTAAATAAGGTGTTGAAATACATTTGTCATTTTTGGTAAGTGATGAGATTACGTAAGCGGTTATGTCAGTAGTTTTTTTTTTTTTTTTTTTTTTGGTGAGGTGTGTTTGCAAAGATAGGTGTGTTAGCAAAGATAGGTTAAAAGGCAAAGGAGAGTCATTTTGGTGAGTTGTGTGTTTGAAGATCTGTCCTGCTGTCTAGTTGATATGTTCAGCAAGCTACAACTGGAGGGAGAGTGAGCCACCGTGCCGTTAAGCAGACACGTGGTCCTCCCCACCAGCATCAGAGGAGAAGTAGTTAATTTCAGTCAAAGCGATTTCTTTTGAGAGAGAGAGAGAGAGGGGGGGGAGAGAGAGGTTCTTTTTAGCACTTTGAAGACCCTTTCTTTTTGCCAGCACTGTTCCTACTTCCTGTAAGGAGCTTCTGGGGACTTCTACCTTTTTAATTTTTTTTATTCTGCTTTTTAGTTTTTTTAAAATTTGTCTCCACTGGGTGTTACTGTAAAGTGAACACAAATTCCACCATTTGTAGATTGAACTCAGTTCTCTGATATCAATCTCTGTGCCGTTAACCTCTATGTGAACAATGCTTTCTTCTACGAAGAAATGTCAATGAAAATCCAAGTTGTGTGTATGTGCATATAACTATAAGGAAATTTATGAGAATTAATAAAAACTGTTCTAAGACCAATTGTAATTGTAGGAAAAAGAAACTATTTATTCGGATGCTATAAACGTAGAAATGAATGCCTGAGAAAACTGATATAGAAAAGAGAGTGAAAGAAAAACTGAGTGGAAGATGGAATAAAACAAAAGCTAGAGAGAAAAAAGAGAGTGGAAAGAAGGGAAAGAAGGAAGTAAAAACTGAGAGACAGAGAAAGAGTGAGAAAGATACTTTGGTAAAAAGTGAGAGAGGAGAAGAGAGATTGATAGAAGTAAAAAGTGCGGGAGAAAGAGAGGGGGGAAAAATAGAGACTTAATAAAAAAGAGATAGAAAGATGGGAGTAAAAAGAGGAAGAGAGAGGGAGAGAGGGGAAGGTAAAAGAGAGAGATGGAAGTAAAGGGAGAGACAGAAGTAAAAGAGAAAGTTAAAGAGAGAGAAGTAAAAAGACAGTGAAAGACACCGTAGTAATGCAAGAGAGAGAGAGGTAAGTGAAAAGAGAGAGGAAAAGATGAAATTAAGAGAGACAGAGAGAGAAAGAGAGTGGAAGGAGGGAGTAAACAGCCAGTGTCCACAGTTACATATATCTGGGCAAAATTATATTTGTCGAACAATAACGGGCAAAAAAAAAGAATGATATATATTGTGAACATTTGAAGACATGTTATTATTTAGACTTTTATTTACTAAATGGAGCAACTTGTTTGCAGGAAACCGCGTTCGATATCATATTTTTAATTTCAGTAATGGATAATCTTAGCTGAAAATGACAGGAGCAAATATACCTAGTTATGTTTCTCATACATAATAATATAAGCACACATGTGCGCAAGCACGTACAGCATGCTCAAGCATGGAACAAGTTAAATATGCATTCTCGTGAACATGCATAAAGTTAATTAAATTCACCTAAGTTTGTATGAAAAAAAAGATGGCAGGTCATCTTGATCGAAACGGATTGCCCGAGAAAACAAACACTGTAACACAATAACAAGCAAACACTCACAATACGAGCAAATACATATTGAAAAAAAAAATTACTAGAATTAAACGATGCGTTCTATCCATCTGTTTATTTACTGGACATCACCGCAAAGCAGAATACGACTCTGGTTTTGTTATGTAGAAAATGTGTTCAACCACGTGATGCTGAGGACATTAAGTCACCAATTTGATTTACGCTTAGAGAAACTACCTGAGTCAAGACATCGCTGACGTAATGTAAAAAGGTAAAGGAGTGTTGAAAAGCTTCGAAAAAGGATAAACTCCGGCTTTCCGGCAACACATTTGTATTTCATGGATCAGTTCCCTGGGAAAATGATTGGCCGTTTCTTTGATGGATATTCTTACTATTAGCCAGCTGATAGCCTAAATTACAGCATATGTGGATGGTACTTACTCGGGGTGTTATTATGATGGTTTTTGGCCAGACTAACCGGGGCATATATTAATAAACTAAAAGTTCCATAAAATTACAAACAGTTAGTTAATACTGACCCGTTGACATAATGGTTAGAGCGTTCACCAATGATCTTGGACACAGGGGTTCAATCCCGGGTCGGGTCATACCAAAGACTCAAAAATGGTGCTTGACGACTTTTTGCTAAACACCCAGCATTACAAGGTATAGATCAAGAGTAAGCGGAGTAATTCGGGGAAAGGAGTAGTTCCATCCTCTATACCACAGTGAAGTTGCTATTAAAAAAGGAAGCTACAATGGTCGGCCTACTTAGTTATTAAATACTTTATAACTGATAGCTACAACTTTCGTCTGGTTACCTAACCAACAAAATGAAAATTCACGCCGAGATCATCTTCTGACGAAAATGAATTTTCCTTGAGGATTATGTACATTACTTTTTGTTAATAATATAAAAACCATACGGTTTTAATTGTTTTCAGTTTGGGTTTCTTTGTTTAATAGTAAATCCACTTTCATGGATTATATAATGCTAAAACCACCCTTATAAAAGAAGAGTAGAGGTGTTATGTAATCTTAGATGAATGGGTATGGGGATAATATCTTTCCACAGTGTATTAGTGAATACAATAGCGTGACTCGTGTTTAATGTCACTCACTACGATGATGCAAACCAATACATTTCCCGCTACGCTACAGAGATACCTCCTGATTTAAGTGCATATTTCGAAACTATGTAGCGGGTGCTATATTACCGACGAGTAAGTAGGACCTTCTGCTTCTCTTTCAAACTAGTCTCCTTAAATGATAGAGACATGGTTGGAATTGCGTCGATTAATTTAGATGAATAGAGAAAACAAACAGTTGGGAGATAAGAGAGACAATCAAAGACCTTATTATATTTCTCGCACGAGCAGTTTCAGCTGCCGTTTTTGTTCGTGGGGGTTCTGGGTTCCTTTTGGTCACTGTTCCCTCCTCTGACTGGCTACCTTTTTTTTAAATGCTCCATTCGCGACTTTACTCTGAATCTCTCTCTCTCTCTCTCTCTCTATATATATATATATATATATATATATATATATATATATCTAAGTCTCTTGTTTTGTATCGGCCTCCCTCTCACTTTAGCTGTCAAACATCCTCCTTCTCTCGCTGACCTCTCATCTTAATTGGATGGTTTGTGAGATAAGAGGCAAGTGGTCGAACAGCCGCTGTGTTGTGGAGTGCTGTTTCCAAGACTTGGTCAAAACAGAACGCAGCATCCTTGTCATGTTCTCATCTATTTCTTTTTCTGTAAGCATTTCGTTAAAGTTCAGGTGAGCAGCCAATAAAATAGTACTGACACAGCTACATCTCGGAAGAAATCCTGTTTTATTTTTACAGAGAAATTAGATTAGTTAGATATTCGTAACCTTTCTTTGAAAGAGATAAGATAACAACGAAAAAGGTTATGTCATAGGATTATGAAAGTGTTTTCCTCTTAGAAATAAGACAGTAGACGAAGACACTCAATCGTTTTGTCGAATTGGCTATCAATGAAATGAAATCAAAGTAGAGACACAAGGGATATGATCGACACTTTACAATAAGAGTGATTAGGAAAAAAAATCAAGGATCTCATATCTACAAAACGAGATAACAATGATGGAAAGGAAAGTAGCCCTACGGAGATGTCACGAGATAAACATTATAATCCGGTAATATTTTTTACGTACTTGGATGCGTAAAGGACATTTAAAAGGAGGAAATAGTAATAGCCGCTCAGTATAAAAAAAGTATACTGATAAACAAAACACAGCAATAGAATAAATTAAGTGTCTGCGCAGAAACAGATAGACAATTTATATCTGAAATCTGCTGAAAAGGAGACAATAAAGGCATGTCGAGGGTGAAAGGTGATCTACTGAGAATTGAGGAAAAAATCGTCATTTGACCATACAAATCGATAATATATGCACAAACTAGCATTAATCTTAGAGAAAAATGCTTATTCTGTAGGATTTTTATTCTTAATCGATAACCCAATACAAGGAAGAGGAAAATTTTAGGAAAGAGTTGCCGCTGTTCCAGCCGAAACCAGAATAAATTTAAAAGAAAGTGACAAGATTGAATATAGAGAATTGAAATAAGGCTAGAACATAAAAATGATATTTGCATCCATCATTACTGACATACCCAGGATCATCAGAAGCAGTTTACTAATCGGAAATCCAAGGATGAATAAATAAAACTATCCCCATGAGAACTTACTGCAAACACCAACGATTGAGAAGAAAGGGTTGGAGTTTTGCTGCAAGTGGATCCTCCTTGAACAACGACCTCCTGCCAGTATTAAAGAATGATAATACTACTAATAATAATAATGATAATAATAATCATAATAACTGGCAGTACCAGCCTGTATATATGCACTATACGGAACTGTTCATCAGCTTCAGAAATTACTATCAATGTGAGTTTAAATTTATCACACAATGAGACAGAAAAAATGAATTTATAAAATACATATCATCATTACCTAGCATCAGTCTATGTCTTGGTAAAAGACCAACGGAAGCAGCAGAAATGTATTAAAGCGTTAAATATCTGGGCTATCTCTCTCATAATATAATCAGTAACAGTCTTAAAGTGAACGAGAGAATAACTTCCACAAATGAACTAGAGAACAAGCAAAATCATGACGATGCATAAGGCCTTGCATTTCAGAGATGATGTTAACAATATAAAGCATGTGTCAAGAAAAGAAGGAGGAAGAGGAATTTACCAGCATTCAAAATAGCGTCGATGCATCGATATAACAACTAGAAGACTACATAAGAAAAGCGCGGAGGAAGACTGGTTACAGAGACCAGAAACAATACAGACAACGCAACGACAACAAATCAAAAATAACCAGAAAACAAAAATGTGAATAAAAAAACAACGGCATGTACCTTTTAAGCGACAAACAGGCGAAATCTCACGTGTGAAAATTTGGATATGGCTAAAAAAGGAAAGCCTTTAGAGAGAAACTAAATTTCTTTAGATAGCTGCACAAAATGAAGCCATAAGGACTAACTATGTCAAAGCAAGAGTAGGAATGACACTACAAAATAGATGTAAATTATGTGGTGATAAAGAGGAAAGGATCAATCACATAATAAAAGAATTCAGTTATAAGCGCAGAGAGAGAATACGACTAAACACGACTGGGTAGGGAAGGTAATCCACTGGGAATTGTGCAAGAAATTTTAATTTGACCATACGAACAAATGCTATCAGCTCAATCTGGAATCTGTCCAAGAAATTGAGATGCACAATGTTTTTGTAGGGGGGGGATCCGATACAAACTGATTATTTCACCTTGGCCAGACGATCAGACCTTGTGATAGTCAACAAAAAAAAGAGAACCTGCCGATTAGTGGACTTTGCCGTTCTGGCAAACCACATACTTAAACTGAAGGAAAGAGAAAATTGAGATAAGTACCTCGACCTTGCTAAAGAACAGAAAAAAGCTGCGGAACCTGAAAGTAACATTACCAGTTCTAATTGGTGCGCTCGGTACAGTCAACAAATGATTGATAAATGGACTGGAGGACTTAGAAATAAGAGGACAAGTGGAGACCATCCAAACTATAACATTGTTGATATCGGCCAGAATGCTAAGAAGAGTCCTGGAGACGTGAGGAGACTTGCTATCACTCAGACTCCAGTGGAAAACTATCAGCTAATGTTGGTTTGAAAAACCTTTAAAATGACTAAAATGATACACTAATAATATCAACACCAAATAATAACATAAAGACTAATTATATCAAAACAACAACTGATAATACGCATTAGAATACCTGATGTGATGACCGAGATGAAGCAATGAATCACAGATGCAGCAAACTAGCACAAATAGAGTGCAAGATTAAACATGTGTGGGTAGGAAAAGGGAACCACTGGAAATTGTACAAGAAAGTGAAATTTGACCGTGCTGAAAATGGTATGAAAAAAAAAATGCAGAATATGTCCTAAAAATTGAAATTCATACATTACAGAACGTATAAGAAAAAAAAAAGAGAAAATAGAAAAAAAAATTTAATCGTAAAATTTTAAAAGAACGATGAAGAATTAACATTACGCTGACATAGAGCAAACCTAAAATGAGAAATATGGAGGTTTTCATTGCTCCCAATATAAATATCCCAGGAAAAATTAGATATAAGAAAATCTGACAAACTTGATTAGAAAAATCCATGATAGAGGACAGCGAATTCATTTGTTACTCATACGATAGTACTTAAAGGATATACTTGAATGAGGAATCGCACGCTGCCCCACGGGTACACTAGTTAAATCAATGGAAGTCACTCTCTTTCTCACCCTCTTTCTCTCTCTCTCTCTCTCTCTATATATATATATATATATATATATATATATGTGTGTGTGTGTGTGTGTGTGTGTGCATGAGTGTGTGAGTATGTGCATTGCATTTCATATATGTGTGTGTGCATGAGTGTGCGTGGGTGTATGTGTGTTCATTGCATTCCATATATGTATGTGTGTGTGTGTGTGTGTGTGTGTGTGTGTGTGTGTGTGTGTGTGCATTGCATTTCATATATGTGTGAGCATATGTTTGTGTGTGTGTGTGTGTGTGTATGAGTGTGCGTATGAGTGTGTACATTGCATTTCATATATGCGTGTGTGTATAAGTGAGAATGGGTACGAATATGTGTGAGTGTGTGTGTGTGTGTGTGTGTGTGTGTGTACATTACATTTCAGCTATATAAATTGAATGGTGTAGTAGAGTTTTTGCTATGATTTGTAGATAAGGTTACAAACACTGACCTTTTCATTTCATCGAGTATGAAAAGATCCATTTTCTCCCCAGCTGAGAATTTAATTGTTAATTATTTGAGTTAATTTTTCGATATCGTTAAAGTAAAGCAACATATTTTTTTCATATTCTTTTCTTTATTTCTTTTTTTGAAAAGGGGGAATATTCGCCGGAATATCTGCTCTCTGATGAAATCTAGAAATGTATGAGAGCAGGTGGCCTATCCGTGTTCTTACAGTGGGTAATCTTAATTTTAATTTTCCTATTGTTTTTTTTTAATTTCTCATAACATTTTCGTTCCTTTATTAACATTAACCTTCCTTTATACGACGATATTCTTTTTTTTTTTTTTTTTATTTACTTATATCCTCAAGAACCTGTTTCTTTTAATTTTACCATTTCTAAACAACCATCTACTTACTTTCAATTAATGCTTTTCGTTTCTTTTTCTCTTGATCACTTTTTATCTTTGAATTTTTGTCTTAAATTCCAAGAGGAGGTGATACATTCAATACACAAATTTTTCATCACTAAGCCTTCTATAAAATGGTCCGTAGCAGTTTTGAAGCATATTGCTCTTTAAAAAGGGAGTATATTCTCAATATTCTTAGCAACCACTAGACACTTTCAAAAGTGTGCATTCACAAAATAAACAGTACGTTTGATATATGTGTGAGTCAAAGACTTCGAATAATCTGCTCATAACAGTATCGATTTTCTATTCAGAACTGGATCATTTCAAACATGAAATTATTAAGGAAATCTTTCTGTGTAGGAATTAGAGATTCACCAATCTGCATTTTTTTTCAACAGCAATGAACGGTATGTGCCTACCCAAGCTATGATCACAATTGATCATATCAGAAGGAAAATAGTATGGAATTAACCAAAGTTCACTTGTACCATAGAAATGATTGTTTAAAGTGTGGGAAGTATACCTGTCGCAACAATATATATATATATATATATATATATATATATATATATATATATATATATATTGGTACAATGAGAGAAGAACTAAATATTTTAAAATGAATCGGTCCACAAAACGATTTATTTTGTAAGTTATTCATTTTACTCCTACACTTGTTTTTTGTGTCTTCATGGAGAGAAAATGAGTGCTGGCCGTGAGGCCTATACATTTTATTGTGGCGATCGTTTTGATAGGGTTGTTGTTCTAAAAAAGAACCGTGATTTCGTGATAGATTTTTTTTATGTGCATATTGGTTCTCTCTTTCTAGAAGAAAGACCTTGGAAACACGTGGAAGAGTAAAATGAATAACTTAAAAAAGAATCTCTTTGCGGACTTATTCATTTTTTTAAAAAAATATATATATATATATATGTGTGTGTGTGTGTGTGTGAGAGAGAGAGAGAGAGAGAGACAGAGACAGAGACAGATTAATGGAAAGTGATAAGATGAATAAAAACATTTCTTTTGTGTTGATTATTTTTTTCAATTACTTAACAGGTTGTTTTGACCGTATATAATCAAGTTTTTGTATGCCCAGGCGGCTAGGGCTGCAGAATACACCGACTGCTTCTCTGCAGAGGGGTAAGACACCCCCACCAATGAGTGTCCTGGATATGTCACAAAACAATCTGATAATGAGGCTCCAGTTATGCTGGAGCTTTGGGGAATGCAGATTACCTCTTCATTGCCATCGCTTCCAGGTCCACTCTGGCCCAGATGTGCAGCACCTGATAGGATCCTATCTATAGGTTAAATAGAACTAAACCGTGGTTTGAGTTTACTATTTTTGGCATTGATATGGGTACTTATGCTAAAGTGGATTGCTCAAAATACAACTCTTTTGACCTCAAAACTATGTACATATGTTAAACTGAATTATCTGAAATAAAATTGTTTTGACATTAACTCTGTATATTGCCCAATCAGCTGGGGCTGTTGAATACACCGACTGCTCCTCTGCAGAGGGTTAAGACACCACCAACGAGTGTCCTAGATATGACACTAAACAATCTGATGGTGAGGTTCCAATGATGCCAGGGCTTTGTAAAATGCGGAATACACCTTCAATGTCACTGCTCACACTCTGGCCCAGAATAGTATCATCTGATAGGGCCCTCTCTATGGGTTAAATAGAACTAAACTACATACTTATGCTTAACTGAATTATTTGAATAAAACTCTTTGGATAAAATAAAAAGCTTGAAAAAGAAATATTTTTCACAATTCAACTGTGTACTAGCATTCAAACTGCGTACTTATGCTGAACTGAATTGTTTAAAATGGAACTGTTTTTGATATTGAAGTTGTTCTTACCCTATACTGAATTGTTTAGTATAGAACTGTTTTGATATCTAAGTGGGTGTAAACAAAATATCTACATATACTAAACTTAATTGTTTGAATCAGAACTGTTTGAATAAACTGGATAGCTTGAAAAAGAAATGTTTTTGACAATTAAACTGCGTACTCATGCTAAACTGAATTGTTTTAAATAGAACTGACTATCTGCATAAATATGGAGTTAAATAACCTACAAAGGTTGATATGCCATAAAACCAATCATCTAACTAACCGACAATAAAGTATTTGTAAAAAAAAAATGGTTAGAGTAAAAAACTTTTCTTGAAATGAGAGTACTAACAAAAAATATATTGGTGACGTAGCATACCGATTTTCAAAATGAACATAATTTTCTGTTATTCAAATGCCTTTCAGTGATGTTTACATATCTATTGTCAGGATATCTGGTGAAAGATGTCTACATTTGGGAGGTACATATTAAGCATGGGATGAATGTGCTTTATATTAGCTGTCAATGGTTTGTTTCTTTATTTATTGTTTATGGCAACCCCATATATATATATATATATACTTACTCTCACACACACACACACATATATATATATATAATTCTTCAAAGATCCTTTCAAATAAAACATATACCAGAGAAGTAGGCTCTTATCAGTTACCAAATACACTCTCTGTGACAATGACACTTGGACGCTAATTTTCAGAAGGACTTACAAAACCCAAAACAATATATACGCAGTTTGGAGAAAAAAATACAGACTTCTTTGAATTTACCGAAGATTGTGTCTAAATAAAAAGGTAATACAAATTAAACTATTCATAGATTGAAATATTTAAGAGGCTCTGTTTTTAACTCATATACTCTTTTTAGAAGAAAACGTGTCTTGTTTCAAAAACAATTAAGCAACAAAAATAGACATTTGCTATGACACGTGGTAAGAACTAGACAAGCTCTATCTTATTGGCGTCAAGATATCGATATTCATTTTCTTTTTTCTCTTGATCGATTTAGTTTCTTAACATACCTACTAATTTTAATTCATTATCCAGCGTCATCATACGACAATAAACTTTATACCAGTGTTATTGGTTATTTCCATCAAAACTATCATGTTTATTCATATATACGATCTGTAGTTATCTAGGATTACAAAATATTAGATAAAAAGAGCTAAGAAAATTGGTTTTAGGTTAACTGAACATAACTTTTTTCGGTTGTTTCTCTTTCTTCCTTTAATGGCATATCAACCTTCTGGAATATTTACAGCCAAAGCAGACCTTATAGAAGAATAATAGGGGTACTATTTAACCTAGAGCTAAAGGTTTAGGTTTTCATTCATTTCCAAAGGGTACTAGTCTGAAAGTGAACATAATAGCGCGTCTTGTTTAATTTGGTTTGGTTTGGTTTGGTTTGAAGGCACATCAACCATTGTAGGTTATTTAATGCCAAATCCATTTTTATACATATTAACAGAATTATTTCAATCAATTCAGCCTAGCATAAGTACACAGTTTAAATCTCAAAAACTGTTCTATTTCAAACAATTCTGTTTAGAATGAATACGTAGTTTAAATGTCAAAACAGGTCTATTTTAAACAATTCAGTTTAGTATAAGTACGCAGTGTAAATATAAAAATAATTAATTTCAAGCAAGTCAGTTTAGTATTAGTACACATTTAAATTCTATTTGACCCATAGATAGAACCCTTTCAGGTGCTACCAATCCGGGCAAGAGTGTACCTGGGAACAAAGGCAATGACGAGTTACTCCGCATTACCCAAAGCTCCAGCATTAATGAAGCTTCACCATCTGATTGTTTCGTGTCCTATCCAGGACACTCATTGGGGAAGTCTTACGCCTCTCCAGAGATGCAGTGGGTGTATTCTACTGCCCCAGCCGACTGGGCGCAGCACGTCTGGTGTTTGTACTCGCAAACTCAATATCGCAGGCAAAAACTTTAGCCACTACATCATAGGGACTCTTCCCACCCAACAACTCGTTTCCTGAATGCTCCTGTTTCAGATTAATTCCTAGCCATTAATGACATATTATTGGTCTTCCTCTGTGTATCATTCACAATTATATTTTTATTAAGCGAACTCGTATACTATTCCAGATGCCACTGAACTGCCAACGATAAACAGATCTTCATCCTAAGCCGAACAGAAGAGTTAGATGATTGTTATATAAATACGGAATGATTTTTTTAATTAATCATTTTCGTTAATTATATTTTATTATTCGGTTTGGTTGGACTTTTAACTATTCGGCTTAGTGCAGGTGCAGGTATACACATTGAGTACAGTTCCCGCTAGCGCGCAAAGGATATGACAATCACAAATGTCATAATAAAAACCCCAGATAGGAAATGTGACTGGGGTGTGAATGACATCATGCCCGGAAGCGATGGAGAGGGAATTTGGTGATTTCGAAAAATACGTTAATTGAGTTTTGACTCTGGGTGCAGGCAGTCCAGCTGCGGGCTACGGGATGCGCGTTTGTTGGGTCAGTTAGTTGAGATTTGACTCTGTGCCGGGCAGTCCAGCGGACTGAAGGACGATGTAGGAAGAGTAATCATAGTAAAAAATGTGTCTCTCTCTCCTCTTGTCGAAAGACTAAAACTCAAGAAATGAATAAACGTTTCGTACCAGAACAACTAGAGTTTCGGATTTCCCTCCATCTGAATATTTTACATATTCATATTTTGGCTATGCTACATAATATCATAATATTAATGAGAGTAAACTTTATTCCAAAATACATACCTATTTTTCAAGGGGCGACTGTAAATCAGGAGGCGTCCTTTGCGCATCGGTTATTGCAGTTGGTAATAGAAACTGCAACCCGATTCATCCAATCATATATGGTGGCCTTTGCATTTCAGTTGCCCTTAATCCGTATGGATTCATCAGTTCTACCACATCCCAAGATATAGGTAAATAGTTGGCCAGAATGGCTTCTTTAGCTTCGGTTAGGCAACCAGTCTAGAAGGTGGGAAACACTGAATACCAACCTGCAGTACTCTTCTTGAAAAAGATTAATCATGTGCTTCGTTCATCTTGTCCGTGGCAGAAGAGTTGAGTAAATACGTACCCCTATAAATGATTTATTTTCATCCATCAAAGTTAAAGATAGTTTTCAATACTTCTAAAGACCGTTCAGGGTTTCTTGTTAGATTGCATTTCAAACATTTAATTTTAACTATGTCCCTTAGATAAGATCGATTTTAATCATTTTGACGTAGTTGTCATGTCAACGTGCATTATATCAATTCCAAAAAAACAGCCTATCTATTTTTATGATTACACCATGGAATACGGAATAAAGTGAATACAATTTTCGGCATATTTTCATCTATAATTTTTTGAGAAAGTTTAAACTTGCGACTGAAAGAGACGTGTGTATTTCGTGAAGAAATTATTGTGAATAATTACGTTTCAAAAATTGTGATTCTGAACCTCTGTTATACGCTCGTCGAGTTTAAGCTGCAAACAGCTTAACGCTCTTCTCTATCAAAGACACTCCGCCTTGAATTATTAATTATCTGTCAGTAGGGCTTAGAATATTCTGACTATATCACCTGCAGAAAGGGAAGGCCATCCCAAAAAGGGGTGTCATTGATATGATACTAAACTGCATCCAGTGATTAAACTCCAGTTCTAGAGCCCTGAGAAGTATAGAATATCACTTTATTAATATTATCCCCAGGTCCACTCTGGCTCTGTCGGGTAGTACATGTTAGGGTCTCATCTACGAGTCAAATAGATCTGTTTGCGATTTATTTATATTAAATAGGAATATTTGATATTATATAACCGTGTGCAAAAAGCCTAAGAAGCCTATAAAATGTTTAAATATAACTGTACAATACACGGAATAGAATATCCCTTATCGGATATGGATGCTGTTGAAATCACTCAATCAATCATTTAATCGATCATTATTAAATACGTGGCTTAACAAGTAAATTATACTGTCTCCGTATCGTTTTCTTTTTATCTGATTATTGCAATGTATTTTTCGTTCCAATATATTTATTTGCATTGCTGCAAAATAAATTGAAAAATAAAAATAAATAAATGAATAATATAATTTTAAAATGGTTGACGTTCAGTTTGGTTGAGATGTCAGGAACCCAACAGACGGCCTTGGTCCCAAGGGAAGCAATTTAATTATTTTCCCAAGTCATACCGAGAGCAACTCCAGAGTTTTTGCTTGCTTCTTCATTTTTATTCCATCAAAATGCAATGTAAACTCCCAGGCGTTAGATGATAACATAACTCAACTTTGTAGCTCTAATGTACGGATTTATGGGTGGATTTCTATTGACAAAATACGATAAGTATCAATAATAAGTTGTCCCCTGACATTTTTCCATTAAAAAACCAAGGATGGCTTTGGTATTGAATAACCCACAAAGGTTGATATACCATTAAACAAAGAAACTAAACCAAACCATTCAATGAAGTTCTCTTCCTATATTCTTGGGATATTTACTGAATTATAATCTCAAAACATATGATGGCCACTGATGTAATACTATTAGCAATAGAGAACATATGATGGCCTCTGATGTAATACTATTAGCAATAGAGAACAGGTTTCAAAGGTTTGACAGTGGTCTTCTAAGGTAGAGGCGCTTTACATGGAAGGTGTTTGGTGTCGGAATATCATGGTGGAGCTTATCCAAGTGGTTTGAATTCTGAGTTTTCATTCTCCTAGACAGATTTTCATAAAAAAAGGTTAAAAAGCACTATATCTATATTGATGAATAGAAAATAGTTTAATTGATATCTTCCCCAACGATATTACGGTGATTTGAAATGCAAGTTTAGGGTTTGAATTCGGTTACAAAGATAACCAATACGCCATCAGCGCCTATATTTACTGCAGCTACGAAAAAATATATTTTGATCTTTATGTTACATAAACAAATTACTCCTATTCACCTACGTTGATTCTACATAGGCCTTACTCCCAGATTCATTCTGACCTGTTGTTTATAGTAGTATTTATTAATGTACTATTTATACGTAAATATATATTTAAAAAAAATGTTATTAGATAATAGTCTGTGATACTATATAAATGTGCAAACATATATCGATTGAATAGAATTATTAATGTTAGATAGGTATACTTGAAATCATTTTATTATGTGCAAATTATTTGATTTGAGGATATTTACATGAAGCTTTGACTCACTTTAAATAAGTGGTTATACATGTAACAAACAATGCCAAGAGACTTGCTTTTTGTATTATCTAACTTATAAAAGCTTGTTATATAACATATGATATTGATTTTCGGTTTGTTCCTAGTGACCCCGTGTGATTTGACAAGCAGCCACGTTGTGATTAGTAAACAGGGCAGTCGGATCCAACATGTGTGAAACCGGAAGGAGACCACGTGATGAGAACCACGTGGTCAGATTTAGACCGAGTGCAGAGAATCGGGAGTCGAACAAGGGACATGCAGCCGATCAGAGGCGTCTCGGCTTGCAAGGGGGAATCAAGCGTTGGCAACCCTGGTTCCTGGAAGAAGGTATGGGACAAGAAGAAGTCCCCTCTCTGTGACTCTCCATATATCTCTCAACTAACAACAAACTATGGGCCCTTTTCGAGGATAAAATGCGAGATATATTTTTATAAAGAAATGTGTTTCGTTCTTTCATTATCGTTGATTATGTTCCTCGTTGTTCATAAAGACAAATCTTACTATACAACTGGCTGATAAAACTCGTTATCCTTATTAATGACTTACAAGTTCTTTTGACGACAATTTTATTACAGTATCTCGGTCTCTCACTCGCATGTTCTCACGCAGACAAATACAAAAACCCGCTCAGTATGTTTCATCAAAGTATAACTCACGTTCTGGTTTCTTTCCAACTACCATTGACTACTGCTGTCTGTCGATTTGGATATGGCATTATGTACATGATAACTCATGTATATTCAGAGGCGATAATAACATAAGGACTTTAACATGCGCATGCAAAAGACTCATATTACAAATGAAAGCTTCCACGAGAGATACGTAAAACAAAGCATTGCTCTTACTTCGAGTAAGTGTAAGTTGTCAGAATATATGAATTTCGTTATGATTAAATCAGCGAATCATATTCCGATGAAAATCTCTTGCATATAACATAATTCTTACATGATAAACTTTTTTGTGTATAGTTAATTACGTAATATACAAAAAAAAAGATGTGTAAAGTACAGTATGGCAATCGTCAAGTAAAATTGGATCGGCTAGCCAAGGTCAAATTAGGGTGACAGTGTTGACAATTTGCTTTTCAATTTAGCTGTGTACTGGAAAGGCTCCGATCTTCAATCTAGATCTTGTCCTGGACTTTTTGATGTGGACTATATAGACTCCTTGGGATGAATACAATCTGGGCACGGTGATGAAAAAAAATCAGTAGCGAACTGGTGGGTGGGAAATTTTGCTATTATTCATTTATAAATCTAATTTGTAAAAAGAAAATAGTCATCGTTGTATCAGGCGAGTTACCAGATACTGTACCAAGCCGAATGATTGCTTGGGATTTAGCATTCGAACCGTTCATAACTAGGAGTGTCTTTGTGGTTTAATGGTTAAAACGCTGGACTGCAGACTCGTAGTTTGTGGGTTCGAACAACAGTGGTGCTTTTATGTTCCCTTTCGTACGAATACCCCTGGGGAAGTAATAAACCCCCATATCCTCTTTGCTGTGGGTGAAATTGTATCACTACTCTTTTTGTAGGAATATGTTTTTGGCATTAAATAACTTACAAATGTTGATATGCCATTAAACAAAGAAATCAAAATTTACGAATCTTTTGAATGATTTAAAAGTAAAAAGTAAACGTTAGACACCTTTCTTAAAGAATAATTTGTTGAAATAAGTTACCCTTATGAATCTGTATATTTAAAGGAATTGGATATTACTGGATGAACAAAAAAACCGTTGCTTAATACCCCAAAGCTTTTTATAACTGATGAGGTCATTTTACTAGTTTGTAAATGGTGGAATCTAAGTTTAACGAAGTTCACTATTTACTGAGAGAAACACATTGATTATAGAACATGGTGATTTGTTACGAATAAAAATTATGAGATGTATAGAAGACTCTGTGAAGTAAATGATCTGCAAATTGTGCTTACTATAACCATACATCATAATGAAGTGTCTCAGTATTAAAGATTATAGACAAGAATTTAAAAAAAAAAAAATTTAGTAATGTTCTCATGTTTTTAAAGAAGACTACAAACGTTTAATTTAAACTCATGTAGCCGTCCAACCTTTTGTCCGTGGACGCTTTCAAATACCATGTATAATTTTCAAGGTTAAATTTGAGATATGTTGTATTCTTATTGGATTTCCACAAAAGTTTTATATTTATTTTGATTATGAATTTGTTATCTTTATAAATTTAAATCTATATTTTTTCACTTAATTATCAAAACATTCCAATCCATGTAAACTATCCAATGCACTTTAGTCAAATAAAAGAAAAAAAAAACAAATTTTTCAAATCCAATCGACATCCGGGCCAGAGTGTCGGTGCAATAATTATTTCTCCCCATGACAAACAGACATTAGCATAAACCAAGTCCTGTAAAAGAATTAAAAAAAGATATGGATAATATACAAAAGGGTAATAGTCCGAATGTGGTCGTAAAAATGTGACTGGAGTTTGAACTATCACACTACGAACTCACAAAAAAGCACGTCAGCCACTATACCATGGGTTCTCCCTTATCTCCGAAATATTTTTAGCGATCTTTACAAAGCAACCTTTATTTTTTTTCTTGTCTTGTTCTTTCACGTTTTTAGTGCCTTATGCACCAAAATGCCCTCGAGAATATCCAACGTTTTTTTTTTCATTGGTTATCAAAAATATTCTTCCTTTTTTTATATACAATTTTCTGCAATATTTCTTTCTGTCTTTCTTTCGTCTTCGTAATCTCTATATACTGATCTCCCATTAAGCTTTCATGTCCATTTCCTATCAGCATCTACATTTGCCTTTGTCTTTTACAGCCGACATTTGACTATGCATGCTCACATCTCTTCCATTCTTTCGTTTACTTTCAATGTTTCCTTTCTGTTTTCCATTTAATTCAGGAATCATTTCATAAAAGCCGTCCAATTTCCCTTTTATGCCTGACAGCTCTCTCTCTCTCTCTCTCTCTCTCTCTCTCTCTCTCTCTCTCTCGCTCTCTCTCTGATTATTTTTACTGTTGCGATTACAACGACGGAGCAGTCAAAGACGGCAAAAATGTTCGTCCATATCCGACTACATATTCCGACAAGATCCGGTCATTACCGAATCAAACAGTAGCTACATTTCTTTTCTGAATGTTCTTTCCTTTCTGCATATATTCATTTAATAAATTATTTCTCCATATCCTTTTTAAATCTAGTTTGCTCTTTTTCCTTCGTTCAAACATTTATTTCCTTTTTATTTTCAATATATATATTTTTCCTTCATATTCTTTGATCCTTTTAAACTCATTTTACTGTTTGTTTGTATTTTTCTTTTTTTTGTAATAAGTTTTTCTCTTGTCTCTGCTCGATTTATTTTTTCATTTCTATCCCTTCAATTTCTCTTAGCTATTCAGTATTCTTTTATTTTCTATATTTCATTCCATATTCTCGTAATGTTTTCAAAATATTACATTTTCCTTTCATCCTTTGGCCTCTTTATATGGTTCTGTCCCTTCGTTTCTCACGATTTTTTTCACTTTTTTCCTGTTTTTTTCTTTCTCTCTACTCATACATTTTATTTTGAATCTCGCTTTTTAAATGATTTATTCCTGTTCATCAGTCTCATTTATTTTCATATATATATTTTTATTGTTGTTCCTGCTTTTAATTCTTATATTTTTTCTGACCGAATTTTTACTTTATGTTTTCACAGTTATTTTTCCCCCTGACAGGCCTATCTCAGTAAAGTTACTGTAATTATCTCCCCTTGCTTTCGTGATAATATTACGATTAACTGACTTTCGCCTCGATTTTCCTCTTACCATTTTTTTCCGTTATTAATTCATTCAGTCCTACTTTCCTTTTCTTTTTTTATCAGTTTTTAAAAAAAATAAATCCTCTTTCACTTTTTCAATCTTCTTTCTCTCACTGTTATTTTTTACCTCCATGCTTTTATTTTTCCCTCCCCACTTTCCGGTCTTTTTCACCCACAATCCACCTCCTCTTGTTGATCTTCCGTCAAATTAATCTTCATTCAGATGCATTTATGTTTTTCCTTTTATTTATCGATCTTTTACTTGTATTTTCCTTTCGACTCTCCTTCCCTTTTCCTTTTTTTCTACCCTTTTGGTTTTCTTTTTTTTCTCTCCCACACTTTGTACTATTTAGGTTTTCCTCTTTATTTTTCATTCTTCGCTTTAGCCCTTTTTCCTTCTTCCAATATACTGTCTCTCTGACTCTCTCTCTCTCTCTCTCTCCCTCTCTCGCTCACACACACACACACACACACACACACACACACACACACACACACACACACACACACACATACACTGTTGACGTCTACCGCTTTTCTTTGCCACATTTTTTCCGAACTTCTTTCTATCCTTACATCATTCTCATTTTTTCCATCTTTGGAACATTCTTTCACAATATTTATTTATTCATTTCTTCCGTCATTTCTTTCTTTTTTTTCTTCAAATTTTCATATACTCCTTTTCTTTCATCTTTGCCACATTCCTTTTCGATCTTATTTCTCCCTGGTTTTTTTTTTCTCGCATTCTTTTCTTATTTTGGGTATATATTTTTATTTTTTTATTTATTTATTTATCTATTTCTTCGACTCATTATATATTCTATTTTTCCTTCTTTATAGCATTTCTTTTCGACATACATTCTTTGTTTTTTTTTATTTTCTTTCTTTCTTTCTTTCTTTCTTATATTCACTTTTCTTTCTTTATTCAGCTTAATATATATTCTTTCCTTCCTTCTTCATAACATTTCTTTTCGTCATACATTCTTTGTTCTTTCTTTTTTTCGTAAATCTTTTCTTTCTTTCTTTCTTTCTTTCTTTCTTTCTTTCTTATATTCAGTTTATTATATATTCTTTTCTTCCTTCAAGATAGCATTTCTTTATTTGTTTTTTCTTTGTTTCATAAATCGTTTCTTTCTTTCTTTCTTTCTTTCTTTCTTTCTTTCTTTCTTTCTTCAGCTTATAATGATTTTTTTCTTCTTACTTTTTACTTTTTTCTTTCTTTATTAATTTCTTTCTTTATTTATTTCTTTCTTTCACCATATTTCGACCTTATTTTTATTTTCTCAGTCAAGCCTTCTTTCACATATATCTTTCCCCCTCTTATTTTATTCATTCATCACATAACTCTAATTTTAACTCTCCGCCTTTTTATTTTTATTTTTTACATTTTCATCTCTTTTTTTATTGTCTTTGCGGCAAGTTGTTCTTCTTTTTTTAGCAAGAGAAATCACCATGACACCAAAGCCATAAACCAGAAATATGCCAAAGGACCCTTCCTGGACAACAGCATTTAAGTACTGACGCAGGAAACAGGCTGCCTAAGCGATGGAATAATATTTACGGTTTTTTTTCCAGGAGGAAATACATTCGAGAAGCAGAGGAAGAAGATGACTCGAACAGAATGATAGAATAATAGAATATACGTTCGAGTAATGAATGTTATACTAAAGTAAAAGGATACCAGAAATTTTTGGTAATCGGCAGAATTTTTTTTCTCTCCTCAGCAAAATTATCTCCAGTATGTACACATATACGATTGTCCCAGGTTGCATTTTATTTCTACACAACGAAACAATCGACATGTTTGCTACCACTGTCCGTTTCTATTTTTACGATCTTATTTTTGTCTGCATTATCCAATCTGGGGTTTGTATATATATATATATATATATATATATATATATATATATATGTGTGTGTGTGTGTGTGTGTGTGTGTGTGTGTGTGTTTCAAAAATGGCATGCTTCAATCTACTATATTGATGTGGTCATCTTTCATTGTTTGCATTTGGGCGCAAGTATACATAGAAATACGTTTACTCAAAAGACAAAGTGGTGCATATTGTAAAATAGGCTTGTATTTGTGTGTATCTAGTTCTAAGTTTTTATTCACACACACACACACACACACACACACACACACACACACACACACACACACACTATATATAAATATATATATATATATATATATATATATATTAGTGAGTGTGTGCTTATGAACGTATAGTTTCTCAACTAATATCAACTTTCATGGATTATTCAATTCCAAAAACAATTATGTAGTTGAACAATTGTAGTACTATTTATCCCATTGCTAGGGGATAATTTTGGCCAAAGATATATATATATATATATATATATATATATATATAGCTTTGGCCAAAATTATGGTGCGCCAATGAAAAATCGAAAATATGATTCAAACTTATACGTATATTTAAAGGTTAAAAATAGTGGAGTAAAAATTAATAACAACAATCAATATTTGGTATGTCCTCCTTTTGCCTTAATAACAGCTTTTATTCGTTTCTGCATATTATTGACTAAGCTGTTGTAGGTGGTAGTATCTATTTTCTGTCACTCTTCATGAAGTTTGGCGTCTAATTCTTTTTTTGGAGATCATTTGTGCATTCTCACTCTTTTCCCTAAATGGGATCACAAAGTTTCAACGGGATTTAGGTCTGGGGATTGAGGCGGCCACTTCATCACTGTAGTCCCTTTTTTCTCAAACTAACCTACTGAAAATTTTGACGTATGGCATGGAGCGTTGTTATGTTGGAAGATTACATCACTTGGAATGTTATTATTAAATATTTTAGTCAAAGAGTTTCGGTAAAACTGGTCCAACATGTTAGTATAAATTTGGAGTTCATTCTGCCCTCACATGTGTACAACATTCCAGTGCCTGAAGAAGCCATGCAGCCCCAAACCATTACGCTTCCTCCTCCAAATTTTACAGTTGGAACCACACAATCAGGATGAAATGTCTGTCCTTCCCTACGGCGAACATGCACCGCTGCAGGGGTGCCACAAATCTGACGAAAAAAAAAAAAGAATTTGTAATGATTTTTGAATAAATGTTATGGATGTGTACTCACATAAATAATCCAAAATGTACGAAATAGATGCTGTTAATTTACCTCAAAGCTACGTTCGTCAGAGCAAAAAATTTTGCCCCAATCATCAGGTGTCCATTTTTCATGTTTTTTGCAAATTCCAATCGTTTTTTCTTGTTGGCCTGAGACAAGTATGGCTTCTTCCTGGTTTTGCATCCTTTTAATCCCACTTCTAATAACTTTCTTCTCACTGTTCGAGCTGATAAGTTTTTCTTTGCACTCTCCCTAAGTTCAGCAGCAAGTTCTGAAGAACTTTTCCTCCTATCTGTAAGGGATGCTCTTTTCAAAGATATGTCTTTCCTGGCGGTTATAGACTTTTTACGGCCTTGTCCTTTTCTGTTTTTGAAAGACTTTGTTGCCTTGTATCTTTTAATCATTGTTTGAACCCCCTACCTTGAACATTCCATCTTCTTAGCAATTTTTACCTGAGAATATCCTTCACCAGATAAAGCAAAACTTTGCCCCCTTTTAATCTCTGAATGCTGCTTCTTTGGAGGCATTTTCAATTAAATATACTATTATAGCGCTGGCAGGAATCAAATATTACCCGGAAATTACGAAACAACCTTTAGTATGACAATAAATCATTTTGAATATTGGAATGAATTTAGTACAAAACTCAGCTAAATGTTTGTTTGATTGTTTGTTTGGTTTTATGGCATATCAACCTTTGTAGGTTATTTAACGCCAAATCCATTTTTATATAAATAATCTGTTCTATTGAAAACAGTTCAGTTTAGCATAAGTACACAGTTTGATTGTCAAAAACATTTCCATTTCAAACTATTTAAGCAGTTATATGTAATAATTCAGTTAAGTGTAAATACAGTTTTAATGTCGAAAAACAGTTCTATTTGAAATAATTCAATTAAGCATAAGCACACAGTTTAAGTGTAAGTACGGTTTAATTGTCAAAAACGTTTCTATTTCAAGCTATTCAGTTTATTCAATTCATTTTAGCATAAGTATGCTGTTAGTTCTATTTCACCCATAAATAGGGCCCTATCAGGTGCTACCACTCCGGGCCAGAGTGGACCTGTGAGCCATGGCAATGAAGGGGTACTACACATTCCCCAAAGCTCCAGCACTGCTGGAACCTCAACATCAGATTGTTTAGTGTCATATCCAGGACACTCGTTAGGGGGGGTCTTACCTCTCTGCAGAGGTGTAGTCAGTGTATTCTACAGCACCAGCTGACTGGGCAATTCACAGATTTAAATGTCAGACTGTATCATTTCAGATAATTCAGTTCAGCATAAGTACACAGTTTAGATATCAAAAAATGTTCTATTTCGAGCAATTCAGTTCAGCACTAGTACACAGTTCCAATGTCAAAACAGTTCTATTTTAAACTATTCAGTTTAGCATAAATACGCAGTTTAAATGCAAAAGTCAGGATAGTGAAAGAAGCACGGTTTTGTTCTATTTAACCCATAGATAGAACCCTTATCAGGTGCTACCACTCCGGGCCAGAGTAGACCTTGGAACGATGGCAATGAAGGGGTACTCCGCATTCCCCGAAGCTCCAGCATTGCTGGAACCTCACAATCGGATTGTTTCGTGTCATATCCAGGACACTCGTTGGGGGGGGGGATCTTACCCCTCTGCAGAGAAGCATTCGGTGTATTCTACAGCCCCAGTCGACTGGGCAAAGCTAAAGTTTTTTTTAAGAGGCTTTAAAGCAAATGAAAATACTACTACTATCTACTTTTAAATATTTTACATTTCTTCTCAGTTGTTCACTGTACGATTCTTAACCTTTAAATACATAGGTGTAAAGTTTTATCTAAATTTTCTATAGGTGCTCCATAATTTTGGTCATGGCTATATATATATATATATATATATATATATATAATATATATATATATCCAATAAAGAGATTTTATAATTGGTTATATATATATATATATATATATATATATATATATATATATATATATATATATATATATATATATAACCAATTATGAAATCTCTTGCTTTAATAACTACAGCTACAGATAGGGTCTTTAATATGTTATAGAAGTCTAATTGTTTAATGGTATATCATCCTTTGTATGTTATTTAATGTCAAAATTCATTCTTGTAGAAGAACAAGAGTAATACATTTATCTCATTGTTTGTTGAATAAGAATGAGTTTTTATTGAAAAAAACACAGACAAATACTTTCACTTGAGATATCATTTTTACTCCAAGTTTAAAGATCAGCATATTCACAGAATTCGAGCTTTAAAATCACGAGCAAATACACAAATACTCATAATATTAGTATGCGGGTGTGTCTTTATTTTCAGTAAGTTAGTTTTTTTTTTTTTTTTTCAAATTCAGACGTATCTAAAAGATGCTATTATAAGGAGTGCCGATCTCGATTTTTAGTAAAGTCACCCTCTCTACTGAGACAATGTTCCGAACTTTTAACCGTGTTACACATTTGCTTAGTGCCTATATCCGGTGAATCCTAAAGAAATACACCCCTTCTTTTTTTACAAGAGAAATTCCGAAATTATTCAACTTACACAGAAAATAATTATTTTTCCACTTCTTTTAAATTACAATCAATGCCAAAGGGCTTTTGCTATATTCTTATGATGATATACCCTACAACGTGATTTCATGGACTCTCCACGACATTATTAATTGAGACTCAAATGAGTCTAGTCAGTTATTGGGACTGTTACTGTCTGTATTCCCGCGAATATATACTGCTGTAAACCTTACATCTCTTTCTATAAGTCATATGTGGCCGTTTAAGGCCACAACAGATATAAAGAGTTTCTCAGTATACATGGAACCGGTGTGACTGTCAATATCTTTGCTAGTAATAATGTTGTATCCTTTTTCGTTTCAAATTTGAAAATAGTATAGTATAACAACTATTAATCCTCGATGACAATACCTTGGACAAGACAAGAAAATACTTTACATCACTAATTATTTGGAGACAAAATCACTCAAAACTGTCAAAAGTAGATGCAACACAATAATATGATTATGATTTAATTCTAAGACAAGAAACTCAAAAAATATTGCATGTCCCGGAAGCTGATATAATAATACTTAAAAAAAACGACATTGATTTGATATCTCTAGCTCGTTGCATTTTTACCGGATGTGTCCTAAATGACCGACATTGCGCTCGTCTCAGTAATAAATCATTATTATTTTAATAGGTTGGATCTATTTTGAGATATCCTGAATAAAAATAAAATCATAAAAAAAAGAACAAAATATTCAGAACATGCATTTATTCAGAGATAAGTATATGCCAATGTGTAACTTTTTTTTTTTTCTTTTGTCAAACGACCTTTAGGGCGAAGTTAGAATTCGATGTCATAAGACATCATCAAAAAAAAAAATATTTTCATATATATATGTATATATATAGACCACATACAGGTGGATAAATAAGGGACCATAATATAATGAAGACAAAATTTATTTTAACAAACAAATATTTGGATCTCAATATTATCTCCTTTTTTGTCAATGCCCTTTATACATGTTATCGAATAACATAAAACATTCAAATTGCAGATCGAAAATCACCGAATAGATGGATGTTAAGCAACAAGCGTATTGATTTGCTCTTGTTCATATATGGAAACATATACAAACACGCCTGAATATGAGGAAATCGAATGCTGGTCTTAAATACGTGCAAGTTTTTTTTTTCTGAAAACTTATACCCCGTCAACGTTTTTATTTTTCTTCTAGAACATGAGGTATTTTCGTGTACTTTTAATATTTGTGAAAATGATCTTAATTTCCGATCGGGTTAGATATGTTTTTTACAATCAATATTCGATTAAGATCATTTGTTAAATAGTGATATTTAGGAAAACTTATCCTCACGATTCAAAGGAAATTGAGCAGTAAAAATCAGATGTTAAAACTGTAACCTGAATGAACAGATCTATTGAAATTTTCCCGTCTGTCCCCCTCTCTCTATATATATATATACATGTATATAAGTTTATATTTATATTTAATAGTATGGATAATTATCTACGATTACTGGTTTTATGCTGTCTTTATAGTATATGAACTAAAATACGTTCATTTATTACCATATAATATAATAGCTCTATTACACCTATTGAGCACTCTCCAAATAATAATGCATGAGGTCTGCCACAAACTCATCAAATGCGATTGTGACAACCATATGTTGTTGTAATATATATATATATATATATATATATATATATATATATATATATATATATATATGTGTGTGTGTGTATGTGTGTGTGTGTGTGGGTGCGCACGCGTGCGCGTGTGTGTGTGTATTTGTGTGTGTGTGTGTGTAAACATAGATCAATCATGTTCTTTGCTGAAAAAACATTAATATGGGTTCTCAATTCCTTGGTCGAGCAATCAAAGTGAAATGACGAAAGTCATCATCGTCTATCGATCTATCGATTGATCGATCTGTGTTTGCTCTTATCTATCTATTTTATTAGCACCTAAATTAACAAGGTAATTGCCTTGCTTTCCTCAGAAATTTACTTTGCAGTCCAATTGTATGCGTGCTTTCTATAATTTCTGCTAGATTTGTGATTTTTACAAACCCTCAATACAACTAGCAATATGGATCTACATATGTGAAAAGAGTCTGAAAATTGTGAAGATGTAGAGTGAATATGACTTCACTGTTTGAATCTTCATAGAAAAATAAAATTTCCAATTATGATTTTCGGAGCAGATATCATAGGATCTTTTTACCGTTCTCTAGTAAGTCACTTGCATGTCTCGAGAATCGGGCAAATTCTCGAAGACTGTAATTCTCGATAATCTTTCTTCTTCCTGCTTTAAATATACGCCTAAATACATTTAGCCACGGAGGGTATTGTTAGTGTTGTTTTGCTTGGTTCTTAGGGGGGTTTCGGGTTTTCCAGCATCATACTCCCCTCACAAAGGAGATCTTATCAGAGATGATCAGTCTCTAATAGGCCCTCCAATTTACACAACATTGGAAAGAAAGAAAAAAAGAATTACATCGGATTTTTATTTATTTGGATGATTATCGACCGCTCATCCGAGCTTCTGATTGGTTGTATCAAACTACGAGTCAAACACATGGTTCTGTCTATTTTAGTGATCAGTGAGGACACTGGCACTTTTTTAACATATGGATTTGTTCGTAATTATTCATTTACACAGCTCTTGTCCTCCTGTCCAGTAGGCAACTCTCGCCGGAGAAAGGTGTCTGCTTTTATGAATTTTTTTTCTTCCCCTGTTCTTCTACCTCCCACAAAAAAGAAAACTTCCCCTCTATACAAGTTCAAATTTTTCCAAATTCAAGAAAGTTAAATTATATCGGCATTGATATAACCAACTTACTGAAAAAACTTTTTTTTCTTTATACTTGAGAAATTTTAGTTTTAAAGGACGATTTTATTGAAATATTATATCTTTTCATGATCTACAAAAACCCCTCAATGGAAAGTTTCAATTTTTGCAACTAAAGATAAAATTCATTATTTTAAAGAGCGACTTAATTATACCGGTAATTGAAAGCTTTTTTGCCCTTTACTCACCCAATGGAAAAAAATTATGAATGACAGTAAAATATTAAGTGAATCACAATAAAAACTATATAATTAACTTTACCTATTCACAATAGAACAAATCAAGAAATATTAATTTTTAATTTAACTATTTAATTGAAAGATAAAATTCGAAGAATTTTTATTCCGTCTTCCATATGTTAAAGATTCCTATATACAATTTCAGCGTTTTCCCAACTAATAAAAAGTAAAATAGAATAAAAAATAAAGTAAATATTGAATATTTTTTTTTAAAAAAAGGTAGTAACAACGAAATCGTAGAACGTATGAATGACACTCAAAATACTGATCGAGAAATATACTTTTCAAATATTTGAAAACGATTGAAAGACCAGAACCTCAAAACCTTATATTCCCATTTCCAGTGCAATACCCACATACACGCGTCTAAAAAGAACTATCTGTGCTCTTGTATTATATTATGAAAAATTCCAGTTGTCCATGCAACTATTACAAACTATTTAAAAAATTAAAACTTATCAAATTAAGATATGATATATTACAATGTTTATCGATTATGAATATTTACAAAACAACGTTTAAAACCCCACTATTTACATCTTCTTAATGTCCTGAAAAAGTGAATTGATAAAATAAATTAAAAAAGAAAACAAAGAAATGTTACATACATCGATACAACCGCTCTAACGTACGCACCCTCGCAACCACCCTTATACAGATTCACATGCCCACACACCCAGCCACGCACAAGCACACACTTGTACCTATTTATACAATTATATTCTAACTGTCCGATTAACTATTATAACTAGATTAAGAGGAAGTCAACAATTTAACGTGTAAAATATGTCTATTGCTCGTTTTCAGATGATTACAAAACCGGTTTCCCATTTTAAGTCTTGTATCTACCCTCCGATGAAATCTACGAATTTTTGTGTAAAATATTTATACCACGTTTGTGAGTATTTACAAAAAATTTAAATTATCATTAAGATGTGCATATTATATTATGTATTTATTTTGTTGTCCATGAGCTACTTCTTATTTACCACAGCCATTTGGCTGTTCTCTTCGTCATCGTAATTATCATTTCAATAGCTTTCCTTTTTCTGGTTCTTGCTAAACCAATGTCTGACAGAACTTTTCATAGAGACCTTACAACGAAATCTTTTGAGCCAATCTCTCTTGGCGTACAGCTTGCATAAAAGTAAGTAAAGTTGGTGACCTTAGATGTGGGGGAGGGCGCTTCTCCTTTCCCTGGATTGCTCCACATTACCCTTGATAACTACCTTATATTGCTGAGTGTTAAGCAAGATGGCAACAAGTACCATTTTTTTAGTCTTTGGTGTGACTCGATAGCTTGCATACCATCTATTCTTTTTGCATTTCTCTAGGAGTTCATCATATTTGTACTTCTTTCGTTCATGGACTTCTTATACATTTTCCTCCCATGGAACTGTCAATTCCCATATAATTATTTTCTTTTATTTTGTTTGAAAATATCACTATATCTGGGCGGAATGATGTTTGGACAATATGGTCAATGAATTTTAATCTTGTCTCTAAATCAGCCCTTAATTTCCAGTCTGTTGCCACTGACAGTGCATTTGATGAGGACTTTTTATTTGTTTTGGATTTTACTCCAGCTCTTACAAACCTTATCAACTTTTTTTCATGAATTGGTGTATTTGTACTGAAAGCCGTACGCATATATATATATATACATATATATATAGGAGGTGTGAAAGACATACACACACTCGTGTGTATATATATATATATATATATATATATATATATATATATATATATATATATATATATATAGTTTATAAGTAAATGTTATTACTTGTTTTTTCTTTATTCTCTTCCATTAAAAATAATTGTAATTGCATGATGAATTTTTGTATGTGAATTATTCTATATTAAATATTCAAATAAATTGCCAATTTATTTTTAATTTACTGATTTTGCAAGTTCAAAACAAAAAAGTTTCCTTGAAAAGAGAATGTATTTTTAAAACCAACATGAAAAGCATTTAGTCATTTATTATTTTAAATCAAATATTTCTGTAAAAATACAAAAGAATTGAATCGCTAAATGCAAAACTTTTTTTAAATTCTCATATCATGTAAAGAATTTAAACAATTTCGATTCAGATTGATATTCGGGAAAATGGCTGTTAATACAAATGCGTCTCCTATTATTTTCTGTATATGTGCATAAGGGTGGGGTTAAAAGCTCATAAGCTAAACATTTCATATGATGACGTATTATCTGCTATCGATATTTTACCCCAAGTGGATACAAAAAAATGCGTCACCGATGAAGAAAGCATGCAAACCGTAAGGGGGCTATGTTGAAAAATAAACTTCGTCTGTCACATTCAGTAAGAGTATATTGGTCAGCCTACGAACTTTTCTGCAGATCATTATATGAATATATATAATGATAGAAAGAGTGAGAGAGAGAGAGAGAGAGAGAGAGAGAGAGAGAGAGAGAGTGATAAACAGGGAAGGTAAATTTTATAGTGGATGCTCCTTCAATGTACATACTTATTGAAAACTATTGAGCAAGTGAGTAGAGTGTTCGCCAGTGGTCCGGGTGACCTGGTTTAAATCGCAGGTCACGTTATACCAAAGACTTAAAAATGGTACTTGATACCTCCTTGCTTAACACTCAGCGATATAAGGTACGTATCAGGGGTAAGGTGGAGCAATCAAGGGAAAGGAGTAGCGCCCTCCCTTACACCTTTGTGTAGTAACTATTAAAAAATGAAGTTTCTGGTCGCCCTCAATTACGGTCGCCAGCTTTATATATATATATATATATATATATATATATATGAATATATATATATATTGTAGGTCCAAAGAGAGAAAGAAATGTTTTAAGAGATTTCTATTTTTTAAGATTTTTCTATCTATTTCGTTTTTAAATACGTGTATATTTCCAGGTTGTTGCATTCTTCAGAGAACATATATGGCACCAGACCTTGTTAATGAGGTACATAAACTTATAACCAAGTAAAAACGATCTAAACTGCAAACATGAATGACTTCAAGTCTCATTTAGTACCCCATTAACTAGACCTATTGCTATAAATGTTCTCTGACGAAAGAAACAAGCTGGTAACATGTAACAACGAAATAAATAAATACAACCTAAAAAAATATTTTTGTGAACCTACTCATTTTAATATATATATATAAATGTGTGTGTGTGTGTGAGAGAGAGAGAGGGAGAGAGAGCGAGAAAGAGAGAGAGAGGCCTCGCACGTGATCTCACACGTGTTTCCACTTTTCCATCTGCTTGCCTCTATATAATACTAATATATTCATGTCCTTTGACAGATAAACCCATTTCTTCTTCACTAAGGCTAAGATATTAATCCAGACTGGCTCTTTATTCTTGGGAGAACAATCAATCTCATCCGATAGAACAACTGAAAATTCAATTACCTGACGAACTCGCCATGTCCAACCGACTTTAGAGAAAAGGCTGTTTCGGATACTGTTGAAGGATTTCATATATATATATATATGTTATCCCAGAAAGTATAAGTTTTGAGTTCACACTATTTATACTGGGTTGGTCGTTGCATACTGATCGTGATAAATTCCAAAATGTTGAGAGGATTCTTTGACCGATCACTGTGTAAAACACAGAAACTCCTATCTCGATGTTTATTTAGTATCTGTTCGTTGGTATTTCTAACTTCATGTTTTTTCTTTTCTTTGCGATCACACGCCCTAGTATTTTAATCCTGAGTACATATTTACCGACGATAAACATTGTCTATGAAAATCGATTTAAATCTATGACTTATTGAAGTATGACACCTTCATTTCTTTTAAATTGGGGTTTTATTGCTGTTCCACCACAAATCTCTCTCTCCCTCTATATATATATATATATATAATTCTGGTCGAGTATATTTGCATTTCACGTAGCACTAATACGTTCGGAAAGGTATGGGTCCATTTATTCTCCCTCAAGCTGTTCGTAAATAGTAACACAAACTGGACTGTCTAACCTGGGTATGGTAACCGGTCTTGGAGAAGAAAAACTCTGAATTGAAGCAGTTACTCTCAGCTTAAAAATAACCTTAGGTCACATCTTTCTCGTTTAAAATGATTTTGTTCTGATGAACCAGTAATACCTATGTTGATATTCATTCAAAAATAAACGGATATAGTTGTACCTGCATTGGATTGACATCTGAAAGATTTAAATATTGATAAATTGATGAACTGAATGCTTATAGTAAAATTGATTGAACTATGCATTGATCCGTGGATCGAAGTAAATATGAAAAAAATTATCTTTCATGGATTTTGAAGAATAATTCATTTAGAATCAATTTACTCATAGATCCTTTTTTTTAGAAACTCTGTTACCAGCTTGTTAGTGTTATCAATTAATCGTTCGAAAAATATATGAAGGTTAGAAATTAGTAATAATGATAATAATAATTGTTAGGAAACTTTGCTAAATGCTTATAACAAATATAAATCCTTGAAATAGAGTATGTTTTGAAGAAAATGGGTTCTATGATATGGGATTTACTAAAAAAAATTATAAGCTCTTAAATTATTCATATTGAGCGCTATGAATTTGATTTTTTTAATGTTGCATTTATTTGTAAGGAAAACTATGATGATGCTGGTTCTAATAAGTATAATTTGTTGTATATTGACCTTCGACCAGGCCAAACATGCCATTCCAAGGTGATGCACCGGAAGGAAGTGACACATTCCAATGGCCAGTAATCGAAAGAAATCGCTAGGCGGATTTGGCTGACGAAATGGGACAAGGTAAAAGCCTATAATACATTGATAGACTGATGCATCGGAAGAGAGTGACCTCTGAACTGCATGACAGCTATTTCCGCTTGATGACAATCAAACATGCCATTCCAAAGATTGAGTGGGCGATTGAGTGGGCGATTGAACTATTATATATCTCGGTGGAGTCAGGAAGTCAGACGAGTTGGAGCTGAGTGAGTTGGAGATCAGACGAGTTGGAGACAAGATGTGGTAAGGAAAGCCACCACCCAGCAGAAGGGGCCCACGGGACCCCCGATGGAGTTTGGGGACCAGGCCAGTTGGTGATAAGATGCAGTAGAGAAAGCTGGCAGAGTGTGCCCCCAGACCTCCGGTTGAGGAGCTCTGGAGAACGAGAAAGACACAACGCTGATGGCCATAAGAGTGGGGGTCATTATATTGCAGTTTCTGTTCGGTCTCCAACTCCCTCTCACACGCAAACCTTACAATAAAGTAAGAGGTATATTTTTTAAAGAAGTCTTCCCTCGTCTATTATTCATTGTGCCATTATGATTCTGATGCATATGTATATGTATAATGTGTTTGTATAGTTAATCATGGTCATGGCTATACAACACTTCAAGTTAGAAATAGTCAAGTTATGGAGATTATCATAAAAAAAATGAAGATAGCAATTCAAATTAATTAGATCATAATAATATTTCTTCATATAAAATATGGAAAGGATTAGGACAATAACAACGAAGATGAGGACACCAGTTCAAATAATTCAGTGTATAATAGATTTTATTTCTCATGTTGGATTCAGGTGAAATGCTGATATATTTGTCCGAACTGCGTTAGAATCAATAAAAGTTTATAGTATTGGCTTCAAGAGGAGGAGTGGTGTGTTATTAAGATCCAAAGCGACAAACAATGCAAGTAGATGTGTAAACCAACTTGAATACTGTAATCAATAATCAATCAAACATCACTTAATTTAGTGAACACAAAACGTATCGTTCACTTTTTGACGAAACCTCCTTACATAGGATTTCCATATTTAAGGCATCAATACCACACCCAAGAAAAGTAATCCTTCTATCAAAATCAACTTCAAAGTATTTATTAGCTTTCGAGTGAAAGATTTATTCCGAAGGGAACAGACATATAAACGGAGAGTTCAACTGAGGATATATAAAACGAATAAATAATTTCTCTATGAATCTTTGCAGTTTATTATAATTGCATATGGACACGGACACACACACAGACCGATAGATAGATAGATAGATCTGTGTGTGACTGCGCGTGGGAGTGTGATAGGAATCAGCAATACTTTTCCATAGCTGCCAAAATACAATAAGTGCACACATATACACACACACACACACACACACCACGCACACAGGCATACTCGCACAGGCATACTTATACAGCACGGACCCATGCATAAACGCACACACACACACACACACACACACACATACAAGCAGCCCCGGGCTTTAAGCACTCTCGCGAAAAAATTACCGGTTGCCACTCGAATAATCCAAAGCTCTTCCAATGAAATGAGTACTCGGTAGTCGTTAACCGTATATGTAAACAAAAAAAAAATAATGCATATACGTTAAATCCCTTCCTTTACTGAGGTTACCGACGGCTCGGCGGTAAGGCAGCCGGGTTCCGATCCCAGCTTGAAGCATCTCGCGTCTAGCCACACTGATGTACTGTGATACAACGAAACAGTCACTCTGTTGTTGACAATATATATATATAGTCATCCACAGACAGACTGGTTAGTTCTATCAGAACTCTTCAGTGTGGCTAGATATATAAGGAGAGAGAGAGAGAGAGAGAGAGAGAGAGAGAGAGAGAGAGAGAGAGAGAGAGAGATAGGGAGCATTACATATACTACTGCAAGCCCAGTCTGCGGGGTTTATAATACGCTGAATGAAGAGCTGTATGAGCCCCGACAAAAAAAAAGAGGTGATTCGGTTTAGATAGTCAATTGTATATGATGGTGAGATTCCAGTTCTGTAGCTCTTACTTAATAAGTGGAAAGTAGGGATTACTTCAGCAACACTCACCACGAAGCTTTAGAGGAATCCACTTGATGACGAATTAGTAGAGTGATTTGTAATACACTAGGATTTTCCTTCTTTTTTTCAATTTCATCAACCTTCTAAATTTTGTAATATAAAGAAATAAACGTAGAATGATTTTTTAAAAAATGGAGATAGTTTGGGAATTATACTTTAAATCAATTTATGCTAGATATGATACTAAACTTAATTCCGTGTTGAAACTTCAGTTCTGGAACTCTGAAGAGAGTAAATTACTCCTGCATTGCCATAACTCCCAAGTTCACTCTAGTATTACTTTTTAAAATCTTACCTATTGGCGAGAAAGATTTGTTTTAAAAAGTGTTTAATAGTAATGCTTTAAACCATGTAACTTTGCAAACAAATGATTATAAAAAAGAAACAGTAATTCGAGACGTTTGTATGATCTAATATAAGATATGGCCCCTAGTGACTATACAACTGTAGGCAAACCATTTGTGTTAGATATCACATAACAGTTGACAAACGAACGATTGTTGACAAATACGAATATTTGTAAAAAAAAATGGCACATTGAAAATACATTAATGCTTATAATCAACCCAATGGTTGTCGCTTGGTTTGGTTTCTTTCCTTAATACCATCAGCCAAGTCGGCTAGGCCTGTGAAAGACGCTGACTGAATAACTGCAGAGAAGAAAACCCAAATCCCAACGAGTTTCCTGTGTATGATACTCAATGGAATAAAATTGGAAGGACCCAAGCTTGGAGCTTTAGGGAATGTGTAGCACCCTTTTCAATACCATTACTCTCGTGTTTACTTTGACTCAAATTAGTAGTATTTGATAGGTTCTGGTCTATCACTCAAAAGCAACTGTTTAATCATTTACTATTCTTGAAACCATTAAACTGTGTGCAAACAAATGATCAGTGTTAAAAGGATTTATTTGTATTAGATAGGAAAGTTTGAAACTGCATAACTGCAGCGAATAGAACTGTAGCGATTGACAGAAATATCTGAAAACATTTAACAATTTGCTGAAAGAAAATATTCATGTTGGCAATACTTGAAACTATTTAACTGTTTGCAAGCGATAAACAAAATACTAAAGGCACACCAACACATACGCATACGCACCCACACTCTCACATACCACGCACGTATACACATAAATATTTACGCAAACCAATGTGCTCTCTCTCCCTCCTCTCTTTCTCTCATTCTCTTACTCTTTCTATCCCTCTCTCTCTCTCTCTATATATATATATATATATATATATTCCATTTGAAGATACGGTCTTGCAAAAACACTTGAAATAAATTTATAATCCAACTCAAATGTTGAGTTTTACTTAAAATTGTATATATATATATATATATATATATATATATATATATATATATATATATATATATATATATGTGTGTGTGTGTGTGTGTGTGTGTGTGTGTGTATTTGTTCAAACTAATAAGCTCTGGTTCGTTTAAAAACTGATGTTACTTACAATTTGTGCACCTAAAAATAATTTCTAATGTATGTGTCAAGAGGATTTGGCATTGAATAACCATCAAGGGTTGATATGCCCTAACCTAAGATTTTTAACATGTTAGATTCTACTTAAAAATGACCTGCTCATATGGAATCAGGTCATTTTTAAGTGCAGTCTAACAGGTTTGAATTTGAAATTTTCCTTCTGCTGAGCCTGTTGTCCTACCAAGCTTAAAGAGCCTAGCCTGCCCAAATATTTACGCAAAGCTAGAAGGCGGATTGTTGGATTCATACCTTCCCTAAGGGGATAAGCGATACGTGAAATGAAAAAATCCTTCATAGAATATATATATATATATATATATATAATTTTCCTTATATGGATTTTCTAAAATCATACATATGGGGAATATATACTTTTCGGTTTCTGTACGTATACATCCGAAATACACACATGTACATACATAAGGATAACTGTGTTTTGCGATTTAAGTACTTCCGTATAAATATGTAGACGAATAAATATATTTTCATATCCAATACTATCCATTTTTTAAATCTTACATAAAGTGATTAATACCAAGTGAACATGATCAAAATAAAAGTTGCTTCTTTATTTGACTGTTAAATGCATTTGACGTGGCTGGCATTTCATTCAGTCGACGTCATATTTGACTTAATGCTGTATTTAATATATGTACATTAAAAGAATGAAAGTAATTGACTTTTAAAATGATGTCGGATTTACAAAGCTAATCCCGGCAATAGGCTTATTGAAGGTTACTTCAGAAAATGAATTAGATTAAGACACAAAATAAATATTTTCTTTCTTTTTATTTAAATATCTTTTTTGAAAGATTTAGGTAACATAAAAAATACTTACAGAGATGGAAAATCGTTAGAAAGTGGACGACTGATGCGAAAAATGTAGATTGCATTGAAATAAAATGATTTCTTATTTGTAAGTGCATTTTTATTTGCAAGTATATAAGATATAAATACGCGGGTATTACAGTGTTAATACTGTGTGATTCTATGCGTTCTTATCGAAAAGCAATGATATATAGATATATTTTTGACTAATGAAACCATGTGTATATATCAGTATTAATAGATGGATGGCTTGATATTTACGAAACAGAGCTTATATAGTTATGTAGGGGCGAATAAAGGACAGGAGTATTTATATAATTAATTGGAGAATATGTTTGTCTAATAAGAATTGAAAATGCAGGAAACGTGCTTGATAATGCAAGGTATGTTACTACATCAGTTATATATATATATATATATATATATATATATATATATATATATATATATATATAATGCAAAGGATATCGTTGAAGTGAAATGTCTATCGTCTTTGGAAATGGATACGGTAAGTCGAGTTTAATTTCTCTGACAATGCTGTTTGCCTTTCCCGTAGGGTTAATTCACTTAGGAAATATATTAATCCAATAATTCTTTTTCCAGTTCTGCCCAAATAGTAGAGTAGACTGAGCTCTTTAAATTTGATATGGTAACCGGTCTAGGAGAAGTAAAAGTCTAAATTCAAACGTGTTAAATTCAGCTAAAATTTACCTCGTGTCACATCCTGCTTGTGATACATATATATATATATATATACATGTGTGTGTGTGTGTGTGTGAAAATTATCGACCTTAGTCGTGGGTGACCCGAAGGTTTCCGTTTCAATAGCTGCTAAACCAAGGTGTAGGAGAAGGCGCTACTCTATTCCCTGGATTGATCCATTTTACCGTTGATTCTTACCTTATACTACTGAGTATTAACCAAGGCGGCATCAAGTCCCATTTTTTGATTCTTTGGTATGACTCGACCTAAGATTGAATTACGGTCTTCAGGATCATTGGTGAACACTCTACTCATGAGACAAGTGCACAAAAGATTTGTATTATTTTAGTATATAATAATACAAATCTGTTCGTGGCCTTACTCATTAGAAATATTTCACAAAAAATTATATATATATATATATATATATATATATATATATATTACGAGCATCATTTTCATTATCATCGTCACCAAAGTATTCTGACAGCAGGAATTTTCTTTATTCCCTCTGTCTGTCTGTCTGTCGCTATCCGTCCCTAGTGATCGTCGTTTCTTGACGGTATCCTGATTCCACAACGGGTTGATGAATAAAAGTATTTACAGGTCAATAAACATGCATTGGACTCCTAATGAGAACTTTGCTTATGAGTTCATCGTTACTTCTCCACGTGTACCCGTTTTTCTTGAATAGTTTGAAAGATGAGAGATAAAGTGAACTCAAATGTCTTGTTTTGTGGGATACTGCTTCCAGGATTTATTCAAAACAGTATTCAATATCTTGGGTTGTTCTCGTCTTGCTTTATCTTCAAAGGTTTTGTAAAACTCTAATTGTTGGAACCATACCATATTACATGACTCCAGCTTTGGAGAATTTCCATTTTATTTTAACTGGGAGATAAGATTTTCAAATTGTTGTTAACTTGGTAAAAATAGAATATGCTTTATCTGTGCGTCTGTTAACATTGTTTTCAGTCGATGAGTACTGCTACCAAGGCGTATGAAATGGTCTGCTAATAGCCCATGCTTTTTCTATTGGTATGTTGACATTGCTTTCAGTTGATGATATATTGTTATAGAACAGGTTTATAAGACATATAATGTGAATGTTTTAGAAAGATGAAAAGGAAAATAAATAAAATAAGATAAATTCACAAAGTGTTCAAATTCCCAGAAGCCCCTGAAAGGAACTAGGAGCAGCGAATACCCAAAGAAAAGACTGTCCCTGTACAAAAGAGGAATTCTATCTCACTTTAGCCTCCGTCGTGGCCCTGAAGGGGTTTCTTTTACGTGACCGCTAGCAGCGAAAACATCTGCTGATTAGGTCTTGTAGCCTGATACCTTGTCATGTCGGCTGCTTGCAAGCCGACACTACCGAAATAAATATTATTTAAAAAAAACACAGGACAAGACCATCGAATTTTGATGTATCACCCACCAAAAATGACAACAACCTTTAAAGGCCACGTTTGGGAATCGCGACTGTTTTCCAATAATCCAGGAAAACATCTCGCTACAGCATAGCCGTATGAAACCCCAAAATAAAATTGAAATTGAAAAGGTATCTTGTCTGTTTTCCTCCTTCCTTCAGTAATTCTTTTGCAGTTTTCACAGACAAAGAAGACGCCAATGGATTAATGGATACAAAAAGAAAGAAAATAATGGAGTCAGATATCTAAACCTAAATTACCACAACCTGCGAAACTAAAAACCAGCAAATAACAAAGCATAACTTCTGAATGCCTCTAATTGTGACCCCGACGTGATGGTTAGGAATTTATCTGTTAAAGTAGTATTCAGAAAACATGTTCTTTGGGTTGACCTGGTGGCGTTGTGGCTTAGGTTCTTGCCTACGACACAGTAGAAGCGAGTTTTAACTCCAGTTGCTCTATACTGTTCACTCACGGACTAATACCCTGTGGAAAGGCTTGAAATCTCTTTATGACCCATCTCATTTACAGGTTAGATAGTACCGCAAATGTTATTCGGCTTAAAATAACCCACGAATGTTGATAAACTATAAAAAAAAAAAAAGAAATAAAACCTAACCAAAACAAAAGAAAAAAGAATAAAAATCAAACTTTGAAAGAATATTCAACAATAACCACGGGTAGAAATCATAAAATATTGCTTTTAAATCCTTAAAGTAAAACCTGGATTAGCAATCGTTTCTCGAAACCAATATGCTGCATAGTAAATTCTCTGTGTAAACACACCAGTCACACTTGTTTTGGTTTGCTTTGGCTTTATGGCACTTCAAACATCGTAGGTTATTTAATGCCAAATCGATTTTTATAAATATAAACTGTTCTTTTTCAAACAATCCAGTTTAATATAAGTACACAATTTCAATGTAAAAGAAAGTTCAATTTCAAACTATTCAATTTAGCATTAAAAAATATTTCTATTTCAAGTAATTCTGTTTAGCTTAAGTACAGTTTTGTTCTATTTGATCTATACATAAGTCCCTTTCAGGTGCAACCACTCCGAACTTGGGAGCGATAGAAATAAAGGGATAATCCTCATTTACCAAAGCTCCAGCATTACTTGAGCTCACCATCAGATTGTTTAGTGTCATATGCAGGACACTCGTTGGAGGATCTTAACCCTCTGCTGAGATGCAGTCGGTGTATTCTGCTGCTCCTGAGTTTGTAACTGAGTAAGTTACACTCATTAATTTAGTTGTTTTTTAAACAATAAAATATACTATGAACCAAATTGCAATAGTAAAAACATAAACTAAATTTTAGAGTGGATACGTTGCTCTAAGAATATAAATAGAAAGTAGAAAAGCTATTCCACTTTACAATAAAGAATCATACATGCAGAATTAAATCTGAATGTCAAAAGGAGCTTATTTTTTTTTAACAGTCTTCAATTTAAACAGCGGCACTAAATTCGCTATATTAAAGAAGCATTAAAAATATCATTGCATCAGTATTTGAACCCCAAGAAAGTACATGTTCATAATATCTCGAAGCTCTTACTCATAAAGGAGTCAAGAATAAATTACTCTTTCTCCAAAGATTACATTTTAACAATCAACCATTTACACTCTCATCATTCATTAATCATTATATTGAAAAATTCATATATTGAATATTTCTCATCAAAAAATTCCTAAATATTTATTGTTTTGTTTTAATTAATGACTTCTTCGTTTAGAAACAACACTTAAAATATTTTGAAATAAGAAAACAGCCAATCCATTGAAATAGCCTCTAAAATGTAGTTTGTAAATATACACGCAATAGCTCGTCCCCTGACGTTCTTGAATTTATTGGTCTTGAAATGCAATCATTTATGAAAAGCTACTCCATTTGATTTTGACCATGAATTTCCGTATATTTTACAGCCACAGCCAATTTGAAACCCTTTTCATAATCCCTGCTGCTGTCTCATATGCAGTAGAATTCAAATTTCTAGGACGATAATAATATTCAGACATAGTTGTCTTCTATATTCAGTTATGCTGCTCATCAATATTTTTCACCTATAAAAAAGTTTTGAGGATTTATTCAGCATACCACAATATCCCAAATCCAAAACTATAAAGTAATATGCAGTAATAATTTGTCTCCTCCAATAGGATGCAAAGTATGGATTAATAAAAAATGTAAGAATGAAACTATATATATATATATAAAATGGCGGGCCAAATTTGGCGGTATTATTAGAAAGGGCTCAATATCAATGATAGAACTTTTATACACCACACACACATATATATATATATATATATTTCATGCTTTACACGTTCATCAGACTGAGACTGTCAGATGAATGCGTAAAGGATGAAATCCAGGGACACAGATACAATATATATATATATATATATATATAGTCATCCACAGACAGACTGTTTCGTTCTATCAGAACTCTTCAGTGTGGCTAGACCCGCAGGACGCTCGAAGCCGGGATCGAAACCCGTCTAACTTTACGATAGATTAAGGTTTCAGACCACACAGCTATAAGCGGACTACGTTGGCTAAGGGAATTTTAAGGTATTTTATTTTTAGCAACAGCAGCAGCAGCCTTTGTTTACATTTTTTTAATACCCTATCGGCTACCAGAGTGCTCAATTCTTACGAAGAGCTTATATATATATAAAAGAAATAACCAACGGATTCGTGAACTTTGCAATCCTTGCAGACCACGGAATAAAATTGAAGCAAGTCAAATTAAGGGATAAGTACCTGAACTTTGCTACGTAACAGAATAAATCATGGAACGTGAAAATGACGGTGATACCAATTGTTATCAGTGAGTCCGGTACAGTCACCAAAGGATTGGTAAAGGGACTGGAAGAATTGGGAATAAGAACGTGAGTAGGGCCGACCCAAACGACAGCACTAAGATCAACCAGAATACTGGGAAGAACCCAAGATATTTAAGGAGACTTGCTGTCACTCAGACTCCAGGGAAAGACATCAACTGATGCTACTTTGAAAAACCCTCAAAGGATAAAAAAAAGATAGATTAATTCATTACTTAATTTAAAGTAAACAGTAGATGAAGTAAAACTTGAATCAGCCTAGACCTGAATTTGTAGACTTAGCACAAAGACAATTCCCTTTATCACTGATACCCAAGAGATTCAAGATGTTCGAATAGTATATTCGTATTTCTTATGTCTCTTCAATTGTCAAGCGTACTCAGAAATCCACGTATTTAAAGAATATACTTTTTATCTAAAACTATTCACCGAATAATGAAAAGCAACATCGTTAATCCTGATCAACACTGTGCCAAGCAAAGATAATAAAATAATTTTAGTTACTTTAGATCTGTTTTTATATCTGTCCGATATTTTCTTTCATCATAAATAAGAAAAAAAAGTTCAACTGAAATTGTAAATGAATAAAAAAAATAAATAAATACTTACTTGGAAACTGACCAGCACAGAGATTATTGTCTACTACGTTTCTACGTTGAATGTGACTAAATGTCCAGCATTTTCAGTATCGTCCAACTTTTAAATCAATATACTTTTGAGCATTGCCTCTATTTTCTGTCACGAGATCTCCAGTCGAAGCAACCAGTGACTGTTAATGGAACATTTCATTAAGCATAAATTTGAAATACACCGAAGATTAGCAGGTGTATATTTTCTGGAGAAAGTGATGAAACAATTAAAATGTATCATAAGCAAATGCAGGAAATTGGCACCACAGGAATTCTAGTTAAGACACGACTGATTGTAAAAAGATAATCAAACGGTCAAAGGCTTGATCCTACTGACAAATGGGATATGAAAAATCCAGAATCTATTCTAGAATAGGAAACGTATAAAATTAGCAGGGATTTTGAAAGCCTGATGACTCACCTTATGCCAAAAGATCAGTTTTTATCATCATCATCATCATCATCATCATGTCTTGCTGGTAGCACGGATATCCCTGACCCTCTCTCGACACTTTTCCCTATCGTTCATCGCCTCAGGCAGTTCTTCTGGACAACATCCCGTATCCTCATATAGTTGCTGAATGTATGTTCGTGCTGGTCTTCCTGCTTTTGCACGGCCATGTGTGAGGGTCCAAAAGTGTACATCACTTATGAGTTCGTCCCTGTTTCTCCAGCAGTGTCCTGCATGTCTGGTTCGTCTAACTTGAATAGTTTTCGTGATAGGAGGCAGGTGGCCGTACAGTTGGTGTCTTGTGGGGTGTTGCTGCCAGGACTTGTTTAAGAGTTCTCGTAGCATTTTTGTGTAATTGCCGTCTAGCATCTTCTCCAGCCGTTTTGTTAGCGCCCATGTAGTGCATCCATATAGCAGTATCGATGCGACCGCTGCCTGGAAGAAACTGCGTTTCATTTTATCAGTTAGGTCTGATTTCCATATAATCGATAGCCTATTGATAGCTGTCCATGCTTTCGTTAACCTCGTGTCGATGTCCCTTTCGATTTATGAGACGCTGCTTCCTTGGTAAGTGAATCTATCTACTAGTTTAAGAGGGGTTCCGTCTAGAGTGGAGATGTCACCCGTTTGATTATAGCATATATATTCCGTTTTGTGTGCATTGACATAGAGGCCTATCCCTGCGGCTGCTCGTTCCAAACTATGCAGTAGTGTTTCGGCTTGGTTGGGTGTATTTGCCAGTATCGCTATGTCATCGGCGTAGTCGGCGTCGGTAATTGTTTTTGCGGGGTACCTTCTGCTTCTTTTCTTTGTCAGCTCGAAGCCGTTCTCTCTGATTTTGTCAGTCGATGTTCTAAGTACGTAGAATTTGTCACTTCTCATGTATCGCTACCACAGCACCAAAGTTTGTCAGGATACGGTTCTCAAATAGACCTTAATAATATTACATCAGTAAATTGACGCTTGCACTCCTACGGTCCTTGGAAGGGTCTAGTATCGCTACAAAACAACATAGCATTTGTACCACCACGTTTCTAACGGTGTCTATGAGTTCAGAATGACGTATTACGTGTCAGGCGAATCCATGTTGTAGCCTCACTGAGAGCAAAAGCAACGAATACACAAATCGCTGTCTTGGTTCGCTAATACTAAAGTTTATTCACTACAGCACCTGTTAGTCATCGAGAAAAGAGAAAGAGAGTATGAACAATAGTCCATCGCTTTATCTTGATAAAGAGATATAAAATGTTGTCAGATGACAGAGAGAGAGAGAGAGAGAGAGAGAGAGAGAGAGAGAGAGAGAAAAAGCAGTATACAGAACTTGATATCATCTTTCTCATTTTCTGTTATAGTTCTTGCACATACTGGCCGATTGGTTCCGTCTTCACAGATTCATGGCAGTTGTGGGACCTCTTCAGGGAGGTCACTCAAGATGGGGACCGTAATTTTCGCCTGTCTTCACATCATTGCGTTTCGTCCTCTACAAACTGTCTTTTCCTGTTTCCTCTCCGTCCGCCAATTACGGCTTCTCCGTTTGAGTTTCATCCAACCAATCAGAATCTGTCACCGATTTCCTGTGGATATGTTTCTATTCTTTAACCGGCTGTCCACAGCTATACCAACCTAGTATCCTACGTTCAACTTCCCATTCATTTCTCCCTGAAAGCTTTTCTTTCTCTCTCTCTCTCTCTCTCTCTCTCTCTCTCTCTCTCTCTCTCTCTCTCTCTTCTCTCTCTCTCTAACTACCTCGAACCTCTTTCTCACATACATCCTCCCTTTTCCACCGTCCAGTGGGCCACCAGTAAACCTTTCTTGGAAACAACTCACTATTAATCGCCAATGGTCTGGGAGACCAGTGTTAAATCCCAGGTCCAGTCGTACCAAAGACTAAAAAAATGGCACTTGCTTAACACTCAGCATGATAAAGTAAGGATCAAAGGTAAAGTGGAGCAATACAGGGAATGGAGTAGCGCCCTCTCCTACTTCTCGGGGTGATAGCTATTGAAAAGGGAGCCTTCGGGTCACCCTCGACTCAGGTCACCAACTTTATTTTACTTATCAAAACAATCAAACCGAGTTACTAATTATTTTACATTTTGGCCTTGCATTGCCCACTGACCGAACATTAAAAAAATAAAAAATGATGCATGAAGGTGAAGGTGATACGTGTAATAATTTGATTATTTTGAAGTATCTAAAAGAACATGATAATATATAGAGTGAACTGAAGCGGAGTTGAAGATTCGAGACAATCCAGACCAGTGCAATGCTAAATTGAGTAAGGACAACTTAGGAGAGTCCTGTAGATCCGAAGAGTCTTATTTTGAAATAAGACACAGCAAGAAAGATGAGATCAAAGAAGTAAACGCATAGAAAATATCCAGCGTGATTCTTTGGAGGACCGCCCTCATATGATCGGCACTATAGGAAAATCTTTAACGGAAGAAAAAATGATAAAAGGCATAAATCATTGTATTCTAGCGGTGATATCGATAGTATGCGAAAAGTTAAAAAAGGAAAAAAAAGTGCAGATTTGTGAACATTGAGAATTGTGGTGAATCTGCTCTCGAGAGTAACATAATAAAGGACGGATTGTTTTAGAAAAAAGTTGAAGTTAGCCAGACAACGAACTAACGTCGGATTTAAAACGAAACAAAAGACTATAAAAAAGACTATAAAAGACTTAGAAAAGACTCTAGAAAAGGATTATAAAAGACTCTATCAAAGACCCAATAAAAGGTCTCAAGAAAAGATTCTATAAAAGACTATAAAAAGGAACCAAATAGAGGAAAGTAAATAACGCATCGAACATTTTAAGAAATAAAGTGAAATGTAAATGAGATGAAAGGGACTGGATCCCAAACAATAGAGGTTAAGAAAATATATGCATCTCTGAATGAGGTTCCTAAGAAAAAATCTTAAACTATGTTGATGCTATGGTAAGAAGGACAAAGTAAAATATCTATAGCAGATTTTTTCGAGACTGAAGTGAAATATCGGTTGGTAATTAGAGAATGCAATACGTTTATCAAAATTAAACTAATAAGTAAACGGGATAGAGAAGGAAAGACAAATGTTTGAGATCTGTGTAAACAACTGAACAGAGATTTAGCAAAGAATATCGTTGATGTATGTAGAAATTAAAATCAGCCGTTGAAGACAACAAATAATATTCTATTTCTTGGATTTTTAAATGACAAATTACTTAGGCCAAGCAATAATACTGTTATATACCGTACCTATGAACATTAATGGGTATTTCTTTTCCTCATAAATACACTGGATACTATTGTGAGCGGATAATATGCTTACTTAGTAATTACGTTGAGCAGTCGTTTGCTTTCTTCACGCCGCTCGTGAGTATTGCATTTTGTTAATGTTATAAAGATTTCCATTTAATTTCTAACCTCCGCTTTGGTTATTTCTCATACAGTAACCTTTTGTGAGGTTACCACACATACATATCAATTGATTATTATCCCCGATACGATCTTCCTCGGATTAAGAAATTGAAAACTTGAAAAAATACTGATACATTATGTGAGAAGTTAACAGTTTTGGAACCTGAAAAAATATTTGTACTTAACGGAGATGGAGTGTTTGATGGGATTGGACTATGTGTTTAATTATATATCAACATTGGTGGGTTATTTAATGCCAAATCCATCCTTGTAGCACAGTTGCTTAGCTTATGAGATATGGGGATTCATACTTTTCCAGAGGGCATTAGTTCGAAGTAACGCGACTGTACTTCGAACTCGTTTAATAAGGTGTTGGAGTCCTGCAAATTAGTCACCACACTACAAGGATTTCCCCATCAGAGCGTTTGATTTACAATTACAGTGCCAGCTTCAATCCAATCACCTTAGTCAAGCAGCAATGTGACTTGTCAGTATTAGGATGGGTTACCTAATAATAGCAAAATATACGGTAAACAGGATATGGTCTGTCAATCAGACGTAACAAACATTAGTAAATATCAACATTGCTGTGCGATCAGAAAAGCCTAAAGGAATATTGAAAGAACGAAGAATCGGAAATACAAGAGGGACCTTAAAACCTTAAAGATGTTAGTGTTACAACGATTTGGGAGAATAATGAGAAAAGTGCGGAAAAGTATTAAAGAAATCCAATGTTGCAAACTGCCCTAAAAGACGTCAGGTGCGAAATTGACATCTTTTTTTTCAGTTTGATCATTTCAAAAACTATTGCTCTCAGAAACTTATAGTTATTATGGATAGTATTTAGTTGGTTAGTGTAGCACACACACACACACACACACACACACACACACATATATATATATATATATATATATATATATTCAGAATTTTAATCATTCTTATATATATGATAATTGTTGCTATCAAAACAGTTTATACATACATAATCTTTTTTTTTTTCAAAATTATCTTAACATTGTTCGGATTTGTGTTAGTCTATCTTTTGTGTGTGTGTGTGTGTGTGTGTGTGTGTGTGTGTGTGTGTGTGTGTGTGTGTGTGTGTGTGAATATATTTTATATTTATATTTACAAAAGGAAAATGTTCAGAAGGTGCCCTTTGTCTTAAGTAGGGTAACAAATATTGTAGTTTATTTTGCGTGTTATGTAATATAATATCAGCCTTTTCAGATAGCGTTACAAAATATCTTGTATCAATGCAGGCAATGCCAACTCCCAATGTCGATCATAAAAATGTCGTATGTTAAATCACATCGTTAGCGTCAGCAAAATCATTACAAACTGTATCAGTTGCCAAGTTTGATTAAACAACATCTACTTGCCTTTAAAAAAACAGTTTGCTATCTGTAATCTCTCTAAATACAAAGAAAAAATCGATATATTCTGCGTATTCATTGTATTGAAGTAGCAATGTTTAATATAATCTATTTTGTTGTATTCTCTAGCATCTCTGTTTTAATGTAAATGCCTTTATATGCATACTTACACAGTTTAATAGAACTTAGCAAATATACAGTGTTATTTAGACGAAAACAGACTATAGGGCTGATTTGGTAAGGTACCCGTCCGGCACTGGGTAGAAGCTAAAATATACATGATTTATCGTTTAATAGATTGATTAATTCATTTATTAATTGATTTTACAAGAATCCCATCCCGTGTAGGGTTATTTCATGCCAAGAGGCTAGGAAATAGCGTTCATTCTTCATTTATAATTATATTTCATATTGTTGTTTCTTGAGAGGTTTTTTCTAGAGTTATATGATGTCAAGTATTTCTATCTAATACAAATAATTTATTGACAGTTGCATTATTTTAAAGTATTCTCATCTAATACCAATATTTTGTATATAATTAGATGCTTGCAAGTAATTATTTCTATTTAATAATAATTATTTTTTGCAAACTGCTATATGATCTCAAGAATGTGGCGGAGACATACATTGCCGAAGAAAGATAAGGTGAATTGTTTGCACATGTGTTTGAGTTGCGTGAGAAAGGACTTATCTCAGAGTTTGAAGCGAGTGCGAATGTGTCTTGCGTGCAGGGTACCGACAGTAAGAAACATGGCCATTCTTGGAGGGGCGATTTATATGTAACCTGTCTCGTCTCTGGCGATATGAGATTTGTAATATGCAAATTTCGGCCTGCCAAAACTGGCATAAAAGGAGGAATGTTAATAGCAGGGAATGTTTGTGTTTTTTTGCGGCCTGCTAGTTTGACAATCGGACAAAGGGTACGAGAGAATTGACGCGGCGAGTGAAGAGAAAGATAAAGAGGAAAGACCCGGTTTTTGCGGTTGCCTGTCGTGACAGTTGGGAAAACGAATTTCGGAATCCATTTCCTTCAATCCTACAGTACAAAAATTGGATGAGAAAGTTAAAACACCCCAACAAAAAAAAAAAAATAATAAAAATCCTTGGTCTCATATTAGAGCTTATGAAATATCCACAAAGACACAATTTATAATTATTAGATTTCAAGTCTTCCAAGCATTAAAAGTTCTATTCAAAACAAATCATTTGTTTGCAAACTGTCAATTGGTCTCAAATACTGATATCCAATATCTATAATTTAAACAGTGTCATATGGTTTAAAGTAACTATTTCTATTAAACAATTGTTTAATTGCACAGTGTCCTTATCCAGTGTTAATAATTTTCAAAGAGATCTATTTGCCCCAGAGATGGGACCCTAACAAATACGACCACTCCGGGTCGGAATGGATCAAAGAGCAATTAATGGATAATCCACAATCCACAAATCTTCAGGATTGGAGTCGCACCATCAGCTGCTGTTTAGTGCAATACGTGGGACAGCCTTTTTTGGAGGCAGCTTATCCCTCAGCATGGGATAATGTCAGCCTGGTCGACAGGGCAATTTTGTAATGGAGAAAATGAATAAAAAACAATACCAACCATTGTATTACACAGATGGCCTTCTTTACATTAAAAGCTAGATTCCGTGTATTCACGACCACAAGTAACTATGCAAACAATTTTCGTATATAGGGCTTCGTCATATTTATCGTGCCCTTTGCTCATCTTTCAAATAAGCTACATATTTTGAACTTCTACGGCCTGCTTTAAGTCCACAAACTTCTGATGGACCTCTTTATGTTTTCATATCTCTTGGAAGGCAACGACTTCATCCCAAGATGTTTCTTTAATCATAATTTAAAGATTACATATATTTATCTCGCGTGGCTTTTTACCTGAGCACGCTACTCACTTGATGTATATCTTTACCTGACGTCTCCGCCATGACCAGGATCTGGCATGAGGTCAATTTTTAAGCAGAATAAATCTGGTCTGAATTCAGGGTATACATTCTCTAAGACTGATTGCCTTAAGAAGGCAAAAGAATCCTGTTTGCTCTTCGATTTACTCATAGTGGAACGAAAAAGTTTGTATCATGCCTTCTCAAAAGGCATTAGTGAGAAGGTAAACAGCATCATCCAGGATTTCACCTCAGGTCATCGATTCCATTTGTTATTTAATTAAGGAATGATTCTTTTTATATTAATCATTTTTCGTTAATTATATTTTATCATTCAGTTTGGTAGCGATTTGAAGTATTCGGGTTAAGAGTTCAGGTGAATAGTCATTCGGTACTGTTTTACGCTCGTGCGCAAAGGATATGACCATCACCATTGCCATAATAAACCCCAGACAGGAAATGGAGCTGGAGTGTGAATGACGTCATGCCCAGAAGAGATGGTCCCGAGAATTTGAGGATTTTTAAAAAGAGTCAGTTGAGAGTTGAATTTGGGCCGTTAAGATGTAGTTGGCATTTTCGGATCTCTACCGACAGAGATCTTAAACAACACAATATGCGCCGTGCGTGATGATGCGGTTAACAATGTAAGAATTGTGTCTTTCTCCTCGTGTCGAAGAACCGAAATCAGAAGTTAATAAAACCGTTCGTACCTAAACAACAGAATCCACCTGTGTTTTCGTATCTGTATTATTTTTACGGAGATCACCAAATTATGGCTACGAGTATAAAACAACACATTTCCAACGATGATAACTGTGATCATATGAGTGCCCCTTCTAAACTGTTAATATTAACTTTGAACCATACATCCTTCGGCTTACAAAACTGCTACTATTTGTTTGTCTCTTAAAATGCAACCGTTTCATACACATTGAGTTTTTAGACAATGACATTATTTCTTGATATTCTATCTCATGGATGACTGCACTTTAAAAGAAAGGATCATTATTCGCGTCCAGTTACTTCAACGAATGTTATATTTAAAATGAAAAAAATAGCATAAAATATATTTAGGAAATGCTTTATATTTTCTAGCAAAAAATTGGCATCGAATATGTAGATTTTAAATATGATTTATATTTTTAAACTTAGTTGGTTAGTTGGTCGGTTGGTATATTTGTTTTACGGCATATAAACCCTTTTTGGGTCAAACAATGCAGAATCATGTCATTTTGATAAAACAAAAATATTGTTGTTGCTTCGTTTGGTTTTATGACATATCAACCATTGTAAGTTATTTAATGTCAAATGATTTTTATAAATATAAACAATTCTATTTCGAACAATTCAGCTAAACATAAGAATAATTTTTGTTTACACAGAGGTAGATGTAATAACAGTTCTGTTTCGAACAATTCAGATTGGCATAGGTACACCATTTAAAGATCAAACAGTTCTATTTTAAACAATTCACTTGATCATAAGCACACATTTTAGTTTTATTTGACCCTTAAATAGATTAATACCAGGTGCAACCACTCCAACCTAGAGTTGACCTAAGAGCAATGACAATAAAAGAGTACCCTGTATTTCCCAAAGGTCCAGCATTACTGAAGCTATACTATCAGATTATTTCGTAATATATCCAGAACACTCGTTGGGGAAGGAGTCATACCCCTCTATAGAGATGCAGTCGTTGTATTCAGCACTCATAACCGACTGGGCGAGCTTTTGGAAGAATCGTACTACTCTGCAGATATGCAGTTGTTGTATTCTACAATCCCAGCCAACTGGGATATATTAACCTTGTTCTTGAATGTCATTTTTAATTTACGACAATCAAAACAAAACAAAAATAAAACTCTGAGAACTAATACTTTTGGAAAGTTTGTCACTTAAAATACTCCGTTTAAAAATAGCTACTTCTAGAAAAGATCAACTCAATTCAGAAATAGATATCAATTTATTTATTAAAATGTTATCGTTCTAATCCGATACAGATTGATTTTTTAATCATCTTTCAAAAAATCAATTCCACGCTGTTTTCATTCAGAAAATGAGATAATTTTTTTAAGGAAAGGAAAAAATCTATATGCCCTCTCCTGCAATTACTTTTGAATTTTTGTTTTGTTAAAACACTGACAGTTAAATTTCTGGTTCTAATAAAAAAAAACTAATAAAAAACAGCAATTGTACTTTTAACAAACTCTCCAATGTGAGTGCAGGTATCTTAAATATTGCTGAATATGTATCTAAAATTGTATCTTATTCTTGCAAAGAGAACACACACAAACACACACGTGGAGTGCAAGCAGAAAGTAAACGGTGCTTCGTGATAATCAGTTTCTTGTTGCTTGGTGATTATCAGTTTCTTGTTGCTTGGTGATTGTCAGTCTCTTGGTGCTTGGTGATGGTCAGTTTCTTGGTGCCTGGTAATTGTCAGTCGTCGTCTTTCCTATGAGATGCTGCTGCCGATGCAATCATCATCATGTATGCGCTGATGAATACATAGGCGAGAATCTGTCAACACCATCCTAAATTTGGTATATATGCTCTATCATCGATAATGAGCTCTCTATATTCATAGATATAGTAAACTTAATATATATATATATATATATATATATATATATATATTGTCTTTGAGATAGAGGGAAGAGGGAGTGGTGGAGAGAAAGAGTGAGATGGAGATTTTCGTCGACCACCTAAACATCTATTTAAACATAAAATCATCTCATGTAAACTAATGTTTACTTATGTATATGCGCCTTCCATTTTAGGTGGGCGATAATATTGAGATGTTCTACATTTTATTTTTAGTTTATTTTGATTTTCACAAAGTAGTGAATGCATCCATTTTCAGCGTTTAAACATCTTTTCAGAATTTTGCAAAGGACAATGAATAGTTGAATGGCTTGAAATTAGGTATTGAAATCATTGTTTAAATTGAACAGCAATATTTTATCCATTCTTTTTTAAATTCTGAAACAAAAGCAGGTCATCATTGAACTTAAAAGGATGATCTGTTTTTGCATAGCTATTAAGATTTGAACTTCTTTTATAATTCTAATTATTACCAAAAGTTTCTCGAATGAATAAGGATTGCCCGACAATTTTGAGTTGCTATTTTATTTCTATTTTAATGTACTCTTGCTTTAGAAAGAGCTATTTCGACAGAGGTTGAACGGTCTAAAAAAAGAACTGCCACATAAAATTATTACTCGAAATTATTGATATATATCATCATCAGCTTCATGTCGTGCCGCCAGCACGGATATCCCTGACCCTCTCTCGCCACTTCTCTCTATCGTTCATCGCCTCTGGCAGGTCTTCAAGGCTACATCCCGTATCCTCAGATAGCTGCTGTATGTATGTTCGAGCTGGTCGTCCTGCTTTTGCCCGGCTATATGTGGGGTGGAATATATATATATAAAAATATATATATATATATGGACGGATATATATATATATATACATACATATATATATATATATATATATATATATATATATATATATATATATCATCATGTCGCGCTGGTAGCACGGATATCCCTGACCGTCTCTCGACACTCCTCCCTATCGTTCATCGCCCTAGGCAGGTCTTCAGGACAACATCCCGTATCCTCACATAACTGCTGAATGTATGTTCGTGCTGGTCGTCCTGCCTTCGCACGGCCATATGTGGGGTCCATAAGAGTACATCCCTTATGAGTTCGTCCCTGCTTCTCCAGCAGTGTCCTGCATGTCTGGTTCGTCTAACTTGAATAGTTTTCGTGATAGGAGGCAGGTGGCTGTACAGTTGGTGTCTTGTGGGGTGTTGCCGCCAGGACTTGTTCAAGATTGCACAAGCATTCTGTGTAATTGCCGTCTAGCTTCTTCTCCAGCCGTTTTGTTAGCGTCCATGTAGTGCACCCATATAGCAGTATCGATGTGACCGCTGCCTGGAAGAAACTGCGTTTCATTTTATTGGTTAGGTCTGATTTCCATATAATCGATAGCCTATTGATAGCTGTCCATGCTTTCGTTAACCTCGTGTCGATGTCCCTTTCGGTTGATTCGACGCTGAACGGATGTATGTAAACAATAGTAATTGTGATTCATGACCGTTTAAGATTTACTTCGCAGCTAATGGCTCCTCGTGGTTGAATGGTTAGAAGCTTGGCTTGGCGTTTAAGTCAACCGGGTTTCGATCCCAGCTACGGGAAGCTAATGTCTAGCCACACTGATGAGTTCTGACAGAACGAAACAGATCTGTCTGTGGATGACTATATATATATATATATATATATATATATATATATAAAGTGAGGGAGAGACAGTGAGAGACTCAGAGAAAGATTGAGAGAAAGCGACGGAAAAATGATGATGAGGATGATGCCATGTATGGAAGTCATTCTATAAACAAAAACATCTTCTTTAAAAAAAGTAGTTTTTTCAGAACTTTTCCATATAAGTAAACTATGCATTATTTGGAATTGGTGTATTGAAGGAATAATCTTAACCTGAAAAATATTTGTCATGAGATATTCGAAATGACGGCAAATCAAACAGAATACTCAAGGCTTGAACAGAGTTCTGGCGTCATATCATTGGTAAATGAGAAGATCAAACCGTGTTAAATTTACAGAAAATCCGTGATATGTACGGAGAAGTATGTTTTAATCAAAAATATTTAGAAATTGTTGAAATTGTTTAAAGAAAGTCAAAATATCTTCTAAAAGCAAAACAGGAACGGAATTCTTAAAATGTCGAGGACACCTGAAATGAAGGATTCAGTTAATACGCCTTTTTTGGCTGGCACATGAGTTACCAGAGAGGGAATTTATGAACAATTGTGATCTTTTCGTGGTAGAGTACACAGAAGTACACTCGTGTTTTCAAACTTCACAAAAAGCATGCAACATTTCATACTGTAACAAGAGCAGTTGAAACTATGAGTAAATTTCGAGTTTGAACAACTTGTACATCCCCCTTACAATTTAGATCCGACCCTCACTGATTTTCGCTTATTTACTCCTCATTTACTATTTCTGTGAGTAACAACGTTTTCAAGCGATAATAAAGTAAAAAGCACTGTTAAAAAAATGGCTAAAAATTCGGACCCACATTTCGATGCTGAACCAATATAAATGCTTGTGAACGATGTGTTTTAAAGAATGAAGATTATTTTGAAAAATAAAAAGCATTTTTTCTTGGTAAGTAGAACTAAATGACCGTAGTACATCAATATATAATATAATTATTACACTGCAAGCGAAAAACTTAAGGAACTCTGCATTTATTTAAAATGAGATGTTCGAGTAAAAGAAATTATTTCAGTAACTATATTGTATGTTGTTTTTCTGACAAAACACATGCATTTAAGTATTATCAATAATCTTACAACAGCATCATAATTGTCAACAAGACAATCACTTACTTACAGTTTAATGCTTTAAAAATTCTTGCCAGTTTCTGAAAGAAATTTTAAAATGTAGATGGCAGACCTTTCCATGCATTCTTCAAGTACTGAAAAATCTTCCTTTCACTCTTTGAGTTTTCTCTTCGAATACTACAAACCAAATTAATTCCATACTATTTCAGTGAGAGCGAAGTCTGGAGTTAGAGGTTATCAAGTAACAAGTACCTAAATTGTATTTATTTTTTCAACTAAAGGTAATTTTGACATAATTTATAAGAGTGTTTCGGATTGATGTTTTATTCAAAGGTGATTCTTTTTTAAATTTTGTGCAAGCCAGATGAAATAGAATGTCTTAGTAAATCGAATGGTATTTTTTTAATTATTTATATGACCTGAATATATTTACCGTACTTTCTCTCCAAAAACCATAGTAGATCTACCAACACCCTAAACTACAGGACGGTAGAAAAAAGTAATGTGATTAAGGTGTTACGTAGCTTTTATTAGAATCACACACACATACAAATACACACACACACACACACATACAAATACACACACACACACATACAAATACACACACACACACACACACACACACTCTCTCTATCTCTCTTTCTCTGACACACACACACACACACACACACACACACACACACACACATATATATATATATATATATATATATATATATATATATATATATATATATATATATATATATGAATTAAAAAGAAACAAATTATTTCCAACAACAGTTTTAGTAAACAAGTTATAACCCAAATTTTTATTCATTTTTTTTTTTTATCTAGAATGATATTTTTTTTTGAAAAGCAACTAAGACGAGAATCAAAAATATTCCAAGGATGATCAAAATAGAATAATGCAATTACTGACTAAATGATACAATTAAAACGATATTAAAATGAATGTCGTCAGTGAGTGATTTTGTTAAAAATGCATTTTTTTTTTTTTAGTTTTTTGGGTTTTAATTTCATTTTGACTTATTGAGCAGGTATTTTATTTCACATTATTCGAAAAAAACATTTTTTCTTCCAATAATTTCATATTTTTTATACGTTCTTTTTAAATAACCATGGAGTTTTAATTGTAAAAAAACCTCCGTTTTATAATACGAAGGAGTTTCGGGTAATGCTTGTTGGATCTGAAGCTGAATCTAAGTAATAATGTGATCTAAGCCATAACTGATAAAGGGTACGTGAATCATTCTGCAAACTTTAGGTGTAGTATCCATCTTTTTTGCAGTATATATGAATTGATAGATAGATAGATAGATAGATAGATAGATAGATAAATAGATATTTACCGTGCTTTCTCTTCCATTCACACCTAAACCATAGCTGACTTACCAACATGTTTAACTACTGGTAGGATTCATTCATTACTCAGTTTTTCCCCAGTCGCTCCTCTCACATATATTCTCTTCTTGTAAGTAAAATGTTCCAATTTCTACACATCTTTGCACTATACGTTTTGTCAATCTTTTAATGTCCAGTTCGTATCTTTTCTCACGCATAAAATACTTTACTGTCTAGTCACCGTTCGTAACAGGAGTTTCTTCATTTCTTTGCACACCTTGATCCCTGCTGATCTCAGTTTTTTTTTTTTTAAGTAGATAACAACACTGGTCGCTCAAGAGGAATTAAGTTTAAATTTAAGGAAAAATCCTGGAGCAGTTTACCATCTGTTTTATGCTCTCAAAAATCAAGTGTTTATCTTCTGCACCACTTGTCCCTTTTGGGGTTTTACGTGATTTCTGTCAAGATCTCTGCAATTTTCTTCCTGCCTTTGTAACAAATATTGAACCCCACTCGAAGAAATCATCAGCTTTTACCAATTTATCTTTGAAAGTAACCATATCTAGATACAACTTTAATTGGTGTCTTACCTGCTTTGATTTTATGCATATTACTTTAGAATTAAAAAAAAAGATTTGAAATTCTTTGAAAATATGGTTGTAATGGCACAATATTTTTTCTTCGACTGAAATAGCTAGTATTTGATCAAAATGATTGTTCCTTGTAAACAGCCACCAGTGTTAAAAAACAGTCTGTGCCAAATTAACATCTACAACCTGTATTAACATCCAATTTAGTCGAACGAATTAATAATCTCAAAAGGTCTTCGAAGAGTTTAAGGGTGAAAAGAAAATACATTGTTTCTCACTCAAAATATTCACCGTTTAGCAAAATTTATTGTGGAGAGACAAGTCCAAATTTGATTTTTTTAGTTGTAAGAGAAGATTGTATGCGATCAGAAAAAATGAGGAGAAAAAAAAGCAATTACACTGTAGCCACTGGAATTCAGTCTGTTTCCTAAAAAAGTCAAAGATACGAGAATCATTAAATAAGTTTCCAGACTTTTTTCGTATGGGCATTTTATTGATAGTACCAACATGAAACTCTAGTCCCCTTCGAAGTAATCTCCTCCGGCTGCAATGCACTTGTACCGTTCCAACAAATTCTGCAAGGTCCCATGGAAGTCTTCTTGTGTGAGAATGTCAATGACCTTCGTCACGGCCTCTTTTATCTCTTCAATTGTCTCATAACGACAGCCTCTGAGCTTAGGGAATAACCAAAAGTAATAGGGAGCAAGGTCTGGACTATAGGGAGTTTGAGGAACTGTCTTGATACCCATCTTGGTCATATAGTCTGTGACAAGGATGGAATTGTGGGCCGGTGCATTGTCCTAGTGGAAATGCCACTGACCCGACTTGAAGAGCGCTGGGTTCTTCCAAAGGAATCTCCTTCTGAACTCCCTTAAAACCTCAACATCGTAACCCTAAACCTAACCCTAACCTTTGGCCAATTAACTCTGGTGTATTGACTTCCTTACTCCTTCGACACCTCTCATTATCTCTGACATACTCTCTACCTTCCTTGAATCTATTATGCCACTCAAAAACTGATGCTCGATTCATGCAAGATGGTCGAAAAGTAGTCTAAAGCATTCCATACGTTTCTGTGGCATTTTTTCCACGTTTAAAAAAGAATTTTATTGCATATTATTCTTCTGAAGCTTCCTCACGTCCAGATTGCATTTTTGAAATTCACCAGCTGTGACAGTCATGCTTTAGTAGGGTGTATTCCAATTCCTGCTGTAGCTGTTCCTTTGAAGCTGAAATCATGAAAATTGATCAGTCATCTCATGATATATGTAACAATACCATACTGAATTTTCAAAAGTCTACGACAATTTTAAATGCCTGTACAAAAAAGTCTGGAAAGTTATTGCATGAACCACATATCGTTTTTGAAAGTAGTCACATTTAAGAATTGAATGGCCACCCCAAACATTTGTCTTGTAATGTATATGAAAGATAATCTTATTATGATATATATATTCTTCAACATCATCAAGTCCCGCTGCTAGCACGGATTTCCCGGACTCTCTCGCATGATTCGTTCCCATCATCTATCTCTCCCGGTAGATACTCCAGACTACACCCTGCGTCCTTATAAAGCTTTTGTTAGTAAGTTCTTCTTGGCCGGCTAACAATGGCACGTCAAAGTGCTGGGATCCGTAAGAGAACGTCAACTATGAGTTCTTCGTTACTCCTCCAATAGTATCCTACATGCGTTGTTCCCCTTATTTGAATGACTGTAGAGAAAGGAAATTGGTGCCCATGCAGCTGCTGTTTCGTTGGATGTTGCTTCCAAGATTTGTTCAAAATAGCTCGTTGCATTCTTCCGCATTTCCTGTCTTGCTTTACTTTATACTCTTTATCAACGTCTATGTGATGCATCCATATATATATATATATATATATATATATATATATATATATATATATATATATATATATATATATATATATATATATGTGTGTGTGTGTGTGTGTGTGTGTGTGTGTGTGTGTGTGTGTGTGTGTGTGTGTGATTTGGATACTCACTGTTTTATCATCATCATCATATCGCGTTGGTAGCACGGATAATTCATTAAAGTTATGATGATAAAAGTTTTCTTTTTTTAAAGTAAGGAAAGAGTAGATCAAATATATCAACATGAAAATATAATAAAAATAAAACCAATTTATGAATTTGGGTCTATATATAAAGAAAATAGTTCAAATAAGGAAATCTCAACTAAAAATCCTTATTTTGCTCCAAAGAAGTATGCAATGAAAGTATCCAAATGTATTTCCACGAAAGAGAAAGTTAAAACTTCCGCAGAGATATGCAAAAAAGACCAGCGTTTATATAATAAATAAAGGCCGAATTGGAAAAAAAATGTGTTGAACGAATCTTATAGGTATTTTGCATTTACTTACCGACTTGAAAATCGATATTCAAAGGATCAGAATTCATTTGTTTTCGAAGCCAAACACTCCCAAATCAAAACTTATGATGGACGAATCCTAAGTGGCGGGCAACGCATTTGTTTCATTGTTGTTTCAGTGTACTTGAATAAGAAAAAAAAAACAGAAAATAAACGTAATTTTACCCACACACACTTACACCGACATCGACACCCACACAGACACATATAGATAGATAAATAGATAGATAGATAGATAGATTTGTTCGTGGGGATAAAGAGTAAAGAGCACATAGTGACCGGCACTTTTTCGCCTACGCGATCATCATGAAAATGGGATTATCTCCCTTATGTGATCATGATCAAGTGTGTTCTTACACTCATATATGTAAGAAACTGACAGTCACGAAGCTCCGTTGATTTTCTTGACACCATACCAACTTATATATACTCTATTACCGATATTGAGCACTGAGAGATTGTAGGTAAGTTCTTCTTGGTCAGTCAACACTGGCACAGCCATGTGAAGGGGTCCATTGGAGAACCTTACTTATAAGTTTGTCCTGGATTCTCCGAAATAGTCCTGAATGCCTGATATATATAGTCCGTTTTTAAAAAAAAAAAAAACGGTAGAAAAAATATACTGATCCAAATACTGTGTTAAGTGGATTTTATTTCACATACACGCTCTCTCTCTCTCTCTCTCTCTCTCTCTCTCACACACACACACACACACACACACACACATATATATAGATATATATATATATACATATATGTGTGTGTGTGTATGTGTGTGTGTGAAGTAGAGATATATTTTTCATTTCAAGATCAGTTGGAGTATATAAAGTATATTTTATTTTTTGCATTCTATCTAGGATAATCGCTGGTTTTCAAAAAGCATCCTAGATCAGAATCAAAAATATTCCTTAGATGATCAAAATGAAATAATGATATTACTGAATAAATGCTGCAATTAAAACGATGGTAAAATGAATGTCGTCAATGTGTGATTTTGCTAAATATGCATCTGTTTTTTTTTGGGGGGGGGTTAATTTTATATTCATTTATTTTGCAGGTATTTCATTTTACACTGTTCAAAGAAAACAGTTTTTCCTTTGATGTTTTCAAATTATATATATATATATATATATATATATATATATATATATATATATATATATATATATATATATATATATATATATATATATATTAAATAACCACGGAATTTCCATTTGTATAACTACAGTAGTTTCGTGGAATGGTAGTTAGATCAGGTGTAGAATCATAGGATTAATGTGATCTAATCCATAGCAACTAATGGGTCCGTAAATCATTCTGCGAACCTTAGGTATACTATATCTATCTATTTTGTAATATATATATATATATATATATATATATATATATATATATATATATATATATATATATATATATATATAGCCATCTGTGGGTTAGGTATTATGATACAGTATTATACAGCTGTCTGTGGGTTAAATATATGAAATATATTATATAGTCGTCTGTTGGTTAAATATTATGTAACCAGTTCTTCTTCAAGGATAGCTTTGCCATGAGATAACCCACAAAAGTTGATTCAAATAAGTAATCAAACCAAACTAAATTAACACAGAGCTTAGAAATGTGGCGAACCTAAACCGTTCTACCTAAGATCAGACTGTTGTACCTGTTATTCTACTGCTATCTTTTTATCAATCAATAACTGAATATAGGTCAATATATATATATATATATATACATATATATATATATATACATATATACAGAGAGAGAGAGAGAGAGAGAGAGAGAGAGAGAGAGATAAAGAAAAAAAGGAAGAGAGATATTGTCCTAATGGAGTTGCTATCCTTAGTGATTTTAGTACGTCGGCAATCAATTATCATGTTTGATTATCACTATTTAACTCCAACTATTGACCCCATTGGTGCCTATCAACCATTAAGTTTTCATGTTCCTTTTGAAACCTATTCATGTATTTGTGTTCATCCTATCAAGGTGCATGATATCTATCTGTCTATATTTTGTTCTATCGATCCATCAAGCTGGCAGTCTCTCAGCCCGGCATTCAATCATATCTGCCGATTTGTCGTTAAACCATTATATTTATTTTCTTTCTTTTTCGATCTTTCATTCCTGCAAAACATATCAACATACACACACACTCAAACGCACACGTATATATATATATATATATATATATATATATATATATATATATATATATATATATATATATATATATGTATGTATGTATGTATGTACTATTTTGTGTGTTTGTGTATGTATGATTTGGATGTATGTATACATGTGTGTGTTTGTTAACGAAGGTGGGTGTGTATATGTAAAATACATTGATTACTAGCTCTTACATACACTTACATAGGGCTTATGACGATGACTTACACATTTACTTAATACTATCTCTGAATCTGATGAAGACAGTTCTTTTTCAAAAGCCTTCCCTGGCGGGCACAATTTGTTATATGCTGTTGCTACAACGTAAATTACATAATCGAAAATATCTTCGATCGTTTGTATTGATTTTTATGATATTTACCTTTAAACAAAGACTCTCCAGACAGGAGCTATCGATCAGTTTCCGACATTTAGAGAAGCTTCCGCCAGTCCCGTCTTCAGCATCGCCCTCTCCAATACGAACTCTGTCACCAGAACTTACAACAAATAAGAAAATTTGAAAAAAAAAAGAAAAGAAAAAATGTTGAACGCAAATCTTTAGCAAAATCAGTGAAACTACACCCACCATAATTATAGCCAAATAAGCGTTACCGACACTAGCACCAATGTAGTCACGTCTTGAGGGCATATCTCCACAGTAACGTTATCTCCCTCACATAACTACCACCTTCTCGGCAGTAACCATTTGAGACTGCAAGTGAAATGATGAATAAAAATGAATGGTTAGAGAGAAGTATTTGGCTACGTCCCAAACATCACGTTAAAGAAACTTGCAAGGATTTTGACTAAGTTCAATTTGTAAAGAAAGAAAACGAAACAGTTCTCTAAATTTACGATATTTATAAGAATAAAATGTTAAGAATTTGATGTTTTTTTAACCTTATAGGCTTGGAGGCCACCTTAGATCTTTTTTCCTTATCATTGAATCTTTATTTAATATATACATATCCATGATTAAAAAGAGTCCGTTTGTCTGTCACCCATAGACACCAAAATGGTTTGAGGAGTGTATTGACCAAACACCTCCGCTACGAACAGGATGCAATACAAAGTCAATTTTAAGCGGAGTACAGTTTGTTTCATAGTTTTTCCTTTCTTCATCAGTCGTTCACCAAGGCTGAATAACCAGTCTGTCCAACTATTTACTGATATTTGCGTAAAGAAGAATTTTATCCGGCTTTTCCCGAGAGTTTTAGCATGACGCAAACAATTCGTGCAATATTTGAACTTGGGACACCTTGTCCACTTCTTATGATTTTTATCTTAAGATAAATTATTCCACGACAGAAAATTTTGACTCCGATCGAGAGTCAAACAATAAGTAATAATCTATAGTAATTCAAGATGCTGCATGATACGGCTAACATTTCTAAACATCAGAAACAGTAAATCATATCTATCTCAGTAATCATCTCAGTAATCATCATCATCATCATCATCATCACTTCTCCCTATTATTCATCACCTCTGGCAGGTCTTCAGGGTGACATCCTGTGTCCTCACATAGCTGCTGTATGTAAGTTCGAGCGGGTCGTCCTGCTTTTGCTTGACCATATGTGGGGGTCCATAGGAGTACATCACTTATGAGCTCGTCCTTTCTTCTCCAGCAGTGTCCTGCGTGTCTGGTACGTCTAACTTGTATAGTTTTCGTGATGAGAGGCAGTTTGCCGTATAGCTGGTGTCTTGTGGGGTGCTGTCGCCAGGACTTGTACAATATTGTTCTCAACATTCTTGTATAGTTGCCGTCTAGTTTCTTCTCCAGCCGTTTTGTTAGCGTCCATGTAGTGCATCCATATAGCAGTATCGATACAACCGCTGCCTGGAAGAAACTGCGTTTCATTTTATCGGTCAGGTCTGATTTCCATATGATCGAGAGCCTATCGATAGCTGTCCATGCTTTCGTTATTCACATTTAATTAAACAGCAACTAAGTCAAGAAGTATTACTTCATCTTATTGATTCAGTATATTCAAATAAAATCTACCTTCCGTTAAAAGACAAAAACAAAGGGATTTTCAACGATATAGACATTAAGTTTTACTCATTTAAATTTCAATACAATAGTTTTCTACAAGATTATGAGGAATTTTTTTCACAGACACATATCAAGTTTATACGATTGTATAAAACCCTATGATAAGTAATATTAAACGCGTATGATTTATATAGATATCATACAATATAAATATATATATATATATATATGTGTGTGTGTGTGTGTGTGTGTGTGTGTGCACGAAAAGTAGGTAAAAAAACAAAAACATATTATAATTATGAACACTACTTGTCCGCCTCCTGAGATGAACACAATCATCAGACGGAGATGTGAGAAAAGTGACAAAGCAACAGCATTTATAGTGCGGTGCGTAGTCGTGTTGTAATATATAAATATACGGGACACACTCTTTCTCTTTTTCGCTCATTATCTATCTCTTTAAATATATATATATATATATGTGTGTGTGTGTGTGTGTGTGTGTAAGGTCACTTAACTTTGACAGTATCAACCCTTACCAAGTCTACAACTGAAATGACAAATTCTTTATAATCAGGTTCTTGATCTCTTACCCACGTTAGATGGCTGTTCAGCTTGTTCATATAATAATACAATAAAGAAAGAAAAAATAAACAAGATTTTCTACTCTATATTTAGCGCTTAATTGTTTTATCCCTAGAGAAATTATACTAATTATAGTAAACGTTAGATTTTTCTCTACGTTAGATCTTCTTAACAAAGATACGACGTGTCATCTTGGCTCTGATGCATAACATACATTCATAGATTACTTCTGGTGGTGCCTGTCGTGGAATGGTTATCGTCGTGGGAAGTAGACACGGTAACACGAGTTCAAATCCTCGACAAGGCACATTGTATTTCACACAACACTAATACATTTGGGAGACGTATGAATCCAATTATTCTCTCTCCAGCAATGGGTAAATAGTGGGACAAACTGGGTTCTTCAGCCTTGGTTAGGCAAGCAGTCTAGAAGAATAAAAACTCTGAATTCAAACCTCTTATGCTCCGCTTAAAAATTGACCTAGTGTCAAATCATATCTATATGGTAGGTTTGGTAAATACATATATACATGCAAAAGATCGATTGTTATCATGTTAATTCCACTTGATTAAATCGATATTTTCTTTTTAACATTTGTCCTTCCTTGGGTTTTGTAGTTCTTTTATCAACAATATATGTACACATTTTCTTAGTGAGTTGATTGGTTGATTGATTCTAATGGCATATGAATTGGCTGATGTTATTTTATGCCAAGTCATGATCGAAAAAAAGCCAGGGAGAAAAAGGACATGAGATCATAAAATGTTAAGTTCCATGGTTTTAACCCAATTTTCCGAAACAGTGTTATATATACATATATATATATATATATGTTGAAATGGTAGATTGTAGTGGATCTGGCAAGATGATATAAAAATTAGTGGAAAGGTGGATAAATCAGACGCATATAAAGAGTTTAGTAGTAGTAATATTTTATTCTTTATTCCAAGAATTTCTGTAGACTAAACATATATTTTGTTTTTCTACATTTCAGCGAATGAGGAAATAAATAAAATAAGGGAGAAAATAAAGGTATAAAAATGAGAGGGGGAGGTATAAAGATAAGTGACGTTTAAGAGAAGAAATAGAGAGGAAGCTAGATGTGGGTTTAAGTGAAAGTAGTAGAGTTTTTTTGGTTTTGACTGTAACTGTCTCTGTGTATGGTAGAGCATGATGGAGTCATATATTAGATATATGAATTTAATGCCCTGGGTTGCTGTCTAAATTCCATGCCAATATATTTATATATATATATATATATATATATATATATGTTTCTTCTTCTTATTATTATTATTATCATAAGATAGCTCTATCCTAGATATCTAGCACTCTTCATATTATATTGCATTTGGTTAACCACAATTTCAGAAAGTGATTTAGTGACAACCAACACTGTTATAATATATATATATATATATATATATATATATATATATATATATATATATATATATATATATATACACGTGTGTGTGTGTGTGTGTGTGTGTGTGTGTGTGTGTGTGTGTGTGTGTGTGTGTGTGTGTGTGTTGTACTCTCAGCTTAAGGAGCCTAAAAAATGTGTAATTTATATGACTTTATTATTTTTTCTCAAGCTTTCTAAGTGAATCACATGAAGTTTAATGAGAGACGTGAACAGGAAGTTTTTTCTTTGAAGTAAGGCGATACAATTTGTGTCACTTTCAGGAAATTTACAAATCTTGTCAAACTGGAAAAGATTTATGATGAACAAAAAATTTTTTGCAATCCCCGAATTAAGTAACATCCAGAGTTATTAATCTGTTTGTCAACAATCTATCTCATATTTTGCAAGATGGCTGCTGGAGTGAAAAGTTACCTGAGAACACAATTGGGGAAAAGACGTCTATCGAAATGGTACTTTAAAATCAAGGATTCGTATCGCCTGTAAAGAAGAGGTAACTATATATATATATATATATATATATATATATATATATATATATATATATATATATATATATATATATATATCGTTAATTAGAGCGTACAGGAAGATCTAGTATATAAGTTGACTTCAAGATTTTTTCTAAAAATTCAGTGTTATACCTATACCAAATGTATAGATCGACTCCCAAACTTTCATTTGGCTACTGACACACAAAAACAACTTGCTAGTTACGCCTAAATGAGGATATGCTATGATAACCCGTAGCAAAACATATAAATTTACTAGAGTTTAATCGTAACAATGTATATAAGTAAATACTTTTAAAATTACAGACAAGAATCAAACTTTTAGTCTCTAAAAAACTTTCCAGTAATTTTTTTAAAATGTTGATGTGCCATATAAATCCTGAAATAATTTCAATGAGTGTATATTAATAAACGGCAATATATATATATATATATATATATATATATATATATATATATATATATATATATATATATATATATATAATGAGATAAGAAATCAAGACCTAACAAAAAGGAACAACAAAGTCATGAATTGTTTTGTAACGCCTGAGAATTTCCGAATGACTCTCATTTTTAGAAAATTTGATTCTAGGTTAAATAATAGTTTTAACTGCTAATACAAGAAATCTGAGCAAATATTCTTTGTAACTAATACAGTTATATATGTATTATTACCGCTAGTTGGAACCAGGGATAGTGACAGTTACATTACAAGAGAGCCAAGCGTGTTTAGCGCAATCGTTATCGTCGTAGAAAATATAAGTTGTGATTTCTGGACGATACTACTTGTGTTCGGTTTTAACTAACGCGCATAGAAAAAGCATAAATCCATTGGTTTCCACCCCCAATCTCTGAGTATTTTGTTGGACAGGCTGGTTTAATTTACCTTGATAACTTAACCAGTCTAGGAGACATAAATTAATTTAAACCAGTTTAATTCTGTTAAAACCTAACCTTTGGGCTCATCTTGCTTATATCAAGGGATTGAGAAAATTGATTCATGTTAGGTTTTCCCATTGTCAGGGTTAATGAACCACAATCTTCTAGTGCTATTGTCTCTTAGTTTGACCTTATGTTAAACCAAATGTGGCCATATGGTCTTATGGTTACTATATTGGGCCCTGACTCAAGCAAATCCATGATCAAATCTTAGCAGAACGTTTACATTAATGTAAGTGGAGATTAGAATTCATTGACTATATCACCTGCAGAAGGAAAAGATCCCTTAAAAAGTGGTGCCCTGGGAATTAAACTAAACTGCACCTGATTGTGAGGTTTCAGTTCTTGATATCTGAGGCGAGTAGAGAATCTCCTTGATGCCATTACATCCCAGTCCACTCTAACTTGTTGTGGTAGTACCCGGTAGAGTCTCTTCTATGGGTTAAATAGATCTGTTTCAAAATTATAAGTATTTGAACAGACCTAATTTAATAAAAAGTCACCGTAGAAACACCACAAAAATGTAAAAATTAACTTACGAAGAACACAATCCCTTAATCTCTTGGAATAAAATCACCCTGGAAATGTTGACATGCTAAAATAAATTGATCCATCATATTTGATATAAATTTAACCAATTTTTAAAAATAACAGAAAAATGTCTCTCCATGGAATTGAAAAAAAAAAGAAGCAATATCTTTCAAAATAAATATCTATTTTTCTCTCTCTGCCAGCTTCAGCAGCTCACTTACAACCACCTACGCTGCTCTGTTATGTAATCGAATCTGGAGAAGCTTTGCGCATTTTGTTGTCCTTCATTTTTCGTTCTTGCGTTTCAACATAGATTAACACCAAAGCTGTGTGATGGAAAAATTGTCGTTTTTGTTGAAACACGTAATTTTCTTAACACGATAAAGCAACAAACATATACTTTGTTTTATCATTTTCTTCTCATGTATGATTTTACGTTTGTTTTATTGTTTGTCTGTTTGTTTGTTTTTTCAATATTTTTTCTAAATTTATTTATCTAGAAAATGGAATTAGATTTTCAACGCTAATGACAATTTAGTAATGCCTGGCTAAGCAAATTGTTTAATTTACTGGTAATTGACAGTAATGAAGTAAGTACGTGTCGCCAAGTTGTTGATAAGAAATAGGGAAAAAGGAAACGCTTAATAAATAATGTTAAACTTCATGTTGAATTATATTTGTAAAAAAGATTTTATTTCAGCTTTTATGCTATTATCTGTAACCAATAAAATTAACTCTTCAACGTATATTAACACCCTTATTAATGTGAACTTAATATAACCATCAAGTTACCTTTATTTATAAACTTCTGTAAAAGAAAAAGAACCTTATGAAGCACAATAATTTCAGTGTGCTTGCAATACCTGCTGTTACTAATTGGTCACCCTTCAATATTATGAACAAGTTTATTGCTGCTTACCTTAAACTAAGTTTAAGTAAATTCATTGTGCTATATTCATCGCATGGTAAATCCATCGTATCAAATTAATTGTTCTTATAACATGGGTTTTCTCAAGCTTTTCCTCTTTAGGTCTTTTTTCTTAATTTCTTTAAAGTAATGATTAAATTTTAAATTTAGCCTCGAATAATTCACTTGCAATAAATTTACCTTGCAATGAATTAACTGTCGATGAATTTACTATTTGATGAATTTACAACACGATGGTTTTTACCACAATGAATTTACTTCGAATCAGATAAAGTTAAGCAGAAACAAACTTGTTCATAATATTAAAGGGTAACTACTTAGTAAAATCCCGTTCACCAAAACATGTCTTTCCACTATGATACTGTCATCGAAAAAATAAGTTCTGATAATGTTTGAGTTCTGATTACCATTACCACACTTTAAATTTGGATTAAGTTTTTTCGTCCTGATATTTGAATAATTTTTAGCTCAATTTCAAGGGAATCTCACGACTATCAAAATGCTTAACCAATTCCTTGTCGTACAGACAGATATCAATTCATATTAATCTTCTTTTAGAAATTTATAAGCAGGCCCAACATCTTTGTGGCTGATTCTAAATAATTAATGTTTTTGGCGACTGTAGTCGGGGGCGATCCGTAGGTTCCCTTTTCAGTTGCTATTACACCGAGGCGTAGGAGAGGGTTCCACTCCTTTCCCTGGATTGTTCGACTTTACCCTGATACATACCTTATAATGCTGAATGTTAAGCAAGGAGGTATCATGTACCATTTTTCAAGTCTTTAGTGTAACCCGACCTGGGATTCAACCCAGGTCTCCCGGACCATTGGTGAATACTCTTCCCTCTAGACCAATTCTAAATAATGCCACAAAATTACCAGAATTCCAATATGAGTATCGACTATTATAACAACTAAAACGAAAGATATAGTTTAATAGTATAAGTAATTATATATCTTTTTTTAATCTGATTGTGTATTTATTTCACAGTAACACATAAAAAATGGCGCAGACAGACGAGATTTTTGTTGGTACAACAAAATTTGAAAACTTTTAGAGAATAAAATAATTTTCATTCTCATTGCAACTTAGTGAATAGACAAGGGAGTGCGTGATTACGTTTAATCTGTCCAAGTCATTATTATAACTTCAATAAATGTCCCACGTTAAAAACTTTTGGACGAATGGATGGTAATAATGTTACTTATACAGCGGAGCTGTAGACATTCATCATAAAAAAAGATCCCCAGTGGATCAACTCTCCAAACAACTCACACTTGTTATGATAGTCATTGTGTACTAATTTGCTGCATTCATTTTTTATGGGATTAACTGTTTCATCGCTACACCTATATAGTCTTTGTTTATTTAATTAGTTCTTATAACATTGTTTTGTGAAGTTATTCTTAGATATTGAATTTCATTCTATTCAACCAATTGAGCTTATGCTCGTTTTGAAATAAGATTATCTAGAGGTTGTTCACTTGCTGGACACACACACTTGTATATATATATATATATATATATATATATATATATATATATATATATATATATGCGAGTGTGTGTGTGTGTGTGTGTGTGTGTATTCTGGCCATCCTCACTAATGCTGTCGTTTGGATGGTCTCCACTCGCTCACCAACTACCAATTCATCCAGGCCCTTTAATAATCCTTTAATTACTGTACCAAAAGCACCAATCACAAGTGGTATAATAGTCACTTTCATGTTCCACAGTCTATCAATTCTCTAGCAAGGTCGAGGTACTAATCCATCTTTTCACATTCTTTTAGTTTTATTCTGTGATCAGCCAGAACAGCAAAGTTGACAAGTTTGCAAATCTTTTTTTATTTTTTATTTTTTTGCTGATTATTACAAACTCTGGTCTACTGGCCGAGATTAGGTGATCCGTCTGTACATCAAAGTCTCATTGAGGTTTATGAGTGTCATTTTCTAGGACAGGTACTGGGTTGTGCATATCCCATTTGTTCGTATTATTATTATTATTATTATTATTATTATTATTATTCCCAGTTTCTTACAATTTCTCACTGTGTATTTTCCAAAGACCTTGGATAAGAAAATGTAGTGATTATATGCATTCTATACATTTTTGCTGCCTCTTTTGGCTGGTATTTTTCAGTCACATTGATTGTTATCTCCTAAGGAAATAGGCATTTCCTCCAAGTGCACTTTTTCGTATTTCATATAGGCCAGGGACTACCATCTATCTGGTTAATGTGCTTAAATGCTCCTTTCTTGATTCCTACCTTTCCCAAGGGTATTAGTGCTATGTGAAATGCAATCAGTCTCGGTCAGGATTTGAACTCGTGTCGCCGTGTCCATGCCCTACGACGATAACCATTACACCAAAGCTCTTATTCTCATATATAATTATCTTCTTTCGTTGACTTTATCTATGGTATGCTTGGTACCATTTGTTTATCAATTTATGAATATCTAAAAGTTTTATTGTATTCTCTGTCATTTCCGTGTTTATATCTAGAGTGATATTTTCTAGACTTTACTAGAAAGCTTTTCTTAAAATTGATTTTCTCAAAAATCCTCATCGTCACTAAATATTTTCACGGTTCTTTATAGACCTTCTAAATCGTCATCATTTTTTAAATTGTCCATACAGAAGATATGGTTTGATTTTTAGTAGAAATTTTATAGACATAAGCTGTGTTTTTTTTCAGTTCTAAGGTACTAGGTATTAGATCTATACAAAAAGAAGTGAAGATGAGTCTCCTTAGAGGATTCAATTACAATGCTTACATTGTTTTTTTTTTCGAGCAAGCCATCTACAAGGACTAATCTGACGCTAGTAAGTCACCTTTCCATATTGATTGAAAATGATTATATTGTAACTGATGATATTTTAAAAATGTTTAGAAACTTTAGAATCTATTCGTTAGGAACACGATGAAAAGTTCTCTTTTTGTCAATCCAAGTCATCCTGAAATATTTCTGTTTCTGATTGATAATTCCCCTTGATCATCTTGTTTGTGAGGAGCTGATCTTTTGCAGCCACGTGATATTTTTGCATCCACTTTTTTTAAAAGGGAATATTATTTTACATTCAATTAATTCGTCTATTCTCATCTAAATAAATCGATGCCATTTTACATGTTGTAGGTAGGCCTGTGATTGGTCATTTTTTGCATTTGCTGTGTATTTGTTTTGTTTTTTTATTATGAGTAAATTACTCCTGCTAATCAGGCATTTTGTTAGGTTCTTTGATAATTTCTGAAATGATTTCCGGTATTAGTTGATGTGTGAATTATAGGTGGTAGAGCCAAAATGTTGTTATTTTTTTCTGTTCTAGGTTACTTCCATTTATGTATGTGTTTCAGTGTATTTATCATCTCTCCTGTTCTAATATATTTTTACATTAAGGGTTCAGTATTTTTAAGTGCTCTTTATATTTTCGATCCACCCTGTTTTTTTTTATCATGATACTTTATGGCTCCATATAATACGTCTAAAGTTTTCTATCGTGGGCATTTCCATTACAGTTATTGTCTCTTTTACTTTTTCTCAATAAGATTTTTGAAGGTCTTATTGAAATATTTTGTCGTATAAAAAGGATTTTTTTCTTGTTATTCATATCTTAGGATATACCGGGCCTTGAAATTTTTGCTTCAATTTCTCTTTTGTATTCCTCTATGTCTCTTTGTATCCGTATTTCCATTTGGATTCCTTGAAGCTATTTTGTTTATGTGTTATTTTTACTGGGTTTATAACTATTGTAGTTGCATAAACCGTATACTTTCGTTTAAAAACTTGTTGAAGGTCTATGGCATAGTAATAGCAAACTTTATCTGCATTAGGCTATTTTTGTCATTTTTTTTTCGAGATGATTTATTTTCATATCACTATGAATGAACTTAATCAGTTCTCTGATTATATTTTGTTTTAGTTTGTTGAATTTAACCCTATTTTCTGTGTAATCTTTGTTTTCTGCTTGAGGTTGACTATTCTCTACTTTGTTGCACCTATTTTCTGTTGTAGAAGTTTTCATGCAATCATTTCCTAATTTTTTTTATATATAAACTGTTTCATTATTAACAGCGTTCATTTCAAGCACTACCGTCTCATTTCGTTGGATATCAACAGTTAGCTGTTCTTTGGGGTAATCTTTTTTAGTATTTGTTGATCGGTTGCTGTTAATGATATATCTTTTCACACTGGCTAGTTTATTAGGATCTCAATGTATATTTTTATTGTTAGTTTTTTTTCGCCATATGTTGTAAATTACATGAATGGTATTTCCGTCGGATGGTTTGATAATTGCAGAAAAGAGCCCATACAATCCTCAGATCACCTTGCCGACTGGGTGGGCTAGGTTATCCACTGAGAGATGTGCAAGAAATTTAAATTTGACCATACAAACAAATTGTATATGCACCATCCAGCACCTGTCCTAGAAAATAACACACATGAACTCTTATGGGACTTTGACATACATACGGATCACCTAATCTCGGCCAGAAGACCAGGCCTAATGATAATCAATAAAAAGAAGAGAACTTCCAAAATTGTCAACTTTGCTGTCCCGGCGGACCACAGATTAAAACTAAAAGAATGTGAAAAGAAGGATAAGTACCTCGACCTTGCTAGGGAATTGAAAAAACTATGGAACATGCAGGTGACAATTATACCAATTGTGATTGTTGCTTTTGGTACAGTACCTAAAGGATTATTAAGGACCTGGAGAACTTGGAAGTTGGCGGATGAGTGGTAACCGTCCAAACGACAGCATTATTGAGAACGGCCAGAATACTGAGAAGAATCCTCGTGAGCTGAGGAGACTTGCTGTCATTCCCACTCCAGTGACAAACTCTAATAATAATAATAATAATAATAATAATAATAATAATAATAATAATAAGAAGAAGAAGAAGAAGAAGAAGAAGAAGAAGAAGAAGAAGAAGAAGAAGAGATTATAGCAGTTTAATTTGGGAGCAAATCAAAGTGGAAATCAAAGGAAGAATCAAGACCACCCAGGTCACATCTTTAAGATCGGCGAGAATTCTTAGTCTAGGATACCTGAAAAGACTTGCTGTCACATAGACTTCTATAAAAGAACACCAGTCAACGCTGATGCGAAAAATTCTCAAAGGATTTCAGGCAAAAGCAAATCTCCTAATCCCAGCGAGAAGACAAAACTTAGTGATAATTAATTACAAAAAAAGGAATCCTATCATACAGTTGGCTTTGCTTTTTCAATGGACTACAGTGTGAAAATCAAAATCGAAAAAAGAAAAAAAGTACTTAGACCTTTCCAGAGAAGTAAAAATTTGTGGAAGAGTGATATCAATTTTAGTCGGTGAGTTTGGTCTCCAAAGGCTTTGCAATGGTGTTAGAAAAGTTGGGAATTGGAGAACGAATAGAGACCATCTAAACTACAACATTTTTTAAATCGGCCAGAATACTGAGAAAAGTCCGGGAGACTCTCTGTCTCTCAGACCCCAGTGAAACATCATTAGCTAAAAATGTAAAGCTTACAATAATAATAATAATAATAATTTTTACTACTTAAAGTAAAATTTTAAAAATAAATGGTGGTAAAATATTTACATTGAAGTCCACCAGTCTAAAGACCATTTTAAATTTCTTACACATTGAATTTGAACTTCTTTCTTTTATTATTATTATTATTATTATTATTATTATTATTATTATTATTATTATTATTCCTTGACAGTTTTTCAAATCAATGTTAGCTGATGGTATTTCTGTGGAGTTTGAGTGACAGCAAGTCCTGGAGTCTTGATCTCCTCAAGACTCCAGGACTCTTCTCAATACTCTGGCCGATTTCAATAAGTTTGGATGGTTTCCACTCGTCCTTTTATTTTTATGTCCTCCAATGCCTTTATTAATCCTTTGTTGACTGTACCAAGAGTGACAATTACAATTGGTATAATTGTCACTTTCATATTTCACAGATTTTTTTCAATTCCCTTGTAAAGTCCAGGTACTTAATCTTTTCACTTTCTTTCAATTTTTATTATGTTGCCATCGAGGACAGCAAATTTCACAATTTAGCAAGTTCTCTCTCTTTTGTTTTTGTTGATTATCATAAGGTCTGATCATCTTGCTGAGATTAGGCTATTTTGATACACAGACGTTTGCACGTTAAAATCCTATAGAAGTTTGTGTGTTTCATTCTTCAAGACAGACGTTAGGCTGTGCATATAACATTTCTTCGTATGGTCAAATTTAAATTTCTTGCACAATTCCTTGGGAATCACCTTGCCCACCAAGTCGTGTCTACCGTTATACTCTCTCTGTGCTAATTTGCTGTGTTTGCCGTTATTGTCCGTTAATGTTAATGTGTACTTATATCGTTGTTTTTCATTTTGTCATTTTGCAGTATGCATGGTTTATTCTTGATCTACCGATTTCTGATTGTCTCAATTATCTCTGAAGGTATATTCTGAATGATGCCAGTAATATAATAATTATTGGTTTAAAGGATATGTTTGTAGACGAACTTGTCTGAGCCTCTCAGCAAAAGTCATCGCGTTCAAGGATATATGGAAAATCATTGAATGAAAATCGAATATTATACATTTAAGTTCATATGCTCTCTTTCTCTCGCTTTCTCTCGCTTTCTCTCTCTCTCTCTCTCTCTCTCTCTCTCTCTCTCTCTCTCTCTCTCTTGTACGCACATATACGCACTCTCTCTCTTTCTTTTCTCGGCCTCTTTCTCTTTTTTATCCCTCTCTCACTACCTCTCTCTCTCTCTCTTGATCTCATGATATCCTGCTTTCTCTCTCGGTTTATATATATATATATATATATATATATATATATATATATATATATATATATATATATGTCTTCGAGACAATGCCGATGTGTGCACGCATATCTATCTAACGTTCTTCCACAGGTAGGATGTGACACAAAATAATGTTTTAAAGGGGACTACATCTGGTGTGAATTCAGAGTTTTCCTTCTCCTTTTCATAGCAAGATAAAAGAGTTCAATTTGCCCTACTAGCAATGCATGGAATCTTGCTCGTCTTTGTGATTTGTGAGATAGAAAGAAGTGGCCGAACGGTTGCTATTTTGTAGATAAGGTTTCCAGAATTTATTCAAAACATATTGCAACATTTTTTGTGCATTTCTCGTTTAGTTTTTTCTCAAGGTCTTTCATAAGAGTCAAAGTGCTGCAGCCATACAGTTGTACAGACACGGCTAAAGATTGCAAGAATTCCCGTTTTATTTCATTAAAGAGGTCAGCTTTCCTTATACTCAATGACCAACCAATAGCAGTCCATGATTTATATATGCTTACTGTCATAGATTTTGACAGATGACATTTTGCTAAGGAGGTATATGAACTGGTCTACTATTGTTTTCCTTCCTTTTCTTTTTAATATTGTAAAGAAGAAGAAGAAGAAGAAGAAGAAGAAGAAGAAGAAGAAGAAGAAGAAGAAGAAGAAATACTTTACATACCTATGACAAATAATTATTGAAAACGACGAGGGACAGGTTGATTTATAAATGCGAATTTTGCACGTGACCATTCACTCATTCGACGAAACTAATATGGCGATCCAATTAAAACTTTTAATTGGTCAAGTATTCAAGAATCTTTTCGTAGTTACACTCACTCGAAAATGTTCTTTGAGCAATACTAATAGGTTTATGCTACATGATTAGGCATGTTTGACCAGCCAATAGAGAGAAAAAATAATCTAATTAATTCAAATGAATCATTCTTACTATTTTTTTAAAGACATGATAGCCTCGAACATATGAGAAGACAATATTGATTAATTTATTCTATTTTTCCTTAATTTTCGTTAGTTAACCATGTTTTGTATAAAGAAATCATAGTTTGCTGGGGGGTGATAAAAAAATTGACTAAGCCGAGAGATTATGTTCATTCGATTTTACATTAAGGTTTAACAAATTGCAATGACGGTTGAATGGTTATGGTGCTGAAAAAATCGCCATGATACTCGAAACCATATCCTGTTGTCCTTGCTCCTAAGGACCTGCAGTTCGATTTCTAATATTATGAATGATTTTTAAAATACGCAGGGATATTTCTACTACACACGTTAACATAGAAGCTCTGTTCAGAAGCATAACATGCATTGTGATATTTTTCTTACACTTAAGGAATTCTTTGGTTGGAACACACACATACACACAGACGAACACACAAAGGCACACACAAAGGCACACACACACACACACACACACACATATATATATATATATATATATATATATATATATATATATATATATATATATACGAGGGGCATACGATAAGTTTCCATACTTTTTTCGGATGGACATCTAAAACTGTCGTTGACTCTTGAAAATTCTGTATGTTATTGCTATACATCTTATGAGATGTCTGACCAATTTTTATGATATCTGGTGGTGAATTTCAAAAATCCAATCTGACACTTAAGAAGAACGATATGCAATAACATTCTGTTTTAAACTTGGAAAAAATGCCACAGAAAAATATAGAATGCTTCAGACTGCTTTACGACCAACTTGCATGAAACAAGCATTAGTTTTTTGAGTGGCATAAGAGATTCAAGGAAGGCAGAGAGTCTGTGAGGGACGATGAGAGGTGTGGGAGAAGTAAGGAAGTCAATACTCCAGAGTTGGTTGGCCAAAGGGTTAGGTTTAGGGTTACTATGTTGAGGTTTGAAGGGAAGAGATTCCGTCAGAAGAGTCCAGCACTCTTCAAATCGGGTCAATGGCATTTCCACCAGGAAAATGTACCAGTCCACAACTCCATCCTTGTCACAGACTATTTGACCAAGATGGGCATCAAGACACTTCCTCATCCTTCCTATCGTCCAGGCCTTGCTCCCTGTGACTTTTGCCTATTCCCTGAGCTCAGAGGCTGTCGTTATGAGACAATTGAGGAGATGAAAGAGACCGTGACGAAGTTCATTGACACGATCACACAAGAGGACTTCCATAGGGCCTTCCAGAAGTTATTGGAACTGTAAAAAAAGTGCATTGCAGCCGGAGGAGATTGCTTCGAATGGATCTAGAGTTTCATGTGTGTACTATCAATTAAACTGCCCATACAAAAAAGGTCTGGAAACCTATCGTATGCACCTCGTATGTGTGTGTGTGTGTGTGTGTGTGAGAGAGAGAGTTTAAACAGTATTTGGCATAAGATAATCCACAATAGATAATATAACATAAAAACAACCAACCAGCCATCAAATTATTTGTTTACAAATTATACACCTCCCCATATAAATGTGTGTGTGTGTGTGTGTGTGTGTGTGATTAAATGATAAGACACAATTTGTCTATATAATCTCATTAAGATCCTTTCAAGTTTCCTGGTAAGAGTCTTGGTTTTAGGTTAGAATTGGTAAATGAATTTACCAAAATTGTCCCTAGCACTTTCGGACCTTCTATCAGCTATAATCAGGGGCTGTTTGCATGTGTTAAGAGTGTTTTGAAAATAGCTTTCACGTTATTTTTCAAAACATTACAAAATTACGTAAACGCAAAGTTGGATATAAGCAAGATACTTATACGGAAACTTGAAAGTATCTTGATAAAATCATATAGACAAAATGTGTCTTTATTATTTAATCAAACATGCTTAAATGAAAGACTGCTTCCTAACTACATACACACACTCACACACACACACAAACACACACACACACACACACATATTCATATATATATATATATATATAGAGAGAGAGAGAGAGAGAGAGCGGGCGAAAGAGTGAGAGAGAGTGAGAGAGAGAGAGTGAGAGAGAGAGATTGGATTTGGCATTCAAAAACCCGAAGAGGTTGATATGCCATAAAACGCAATTGACCAACCATCAAAATGCCATGCATATAAATATATTTGAGTTCGGAATAATTTCATTATTTTCTCGTTTGCCTCTCTCTCTGTCTCTCTCTCTCTCTCTCTGTCTCTCTCTCTCTCCCTATATTTCTCTCTCTCTTTCTCTCTCTCTCTCTCTCCTAAATTGTACGATCTCTTTATTTATTGTTATATCAACAATACTTTTTTCTTCACATATATACATATGTATAATAACCATTTTCGCTTTTGTCTTTATTCCTCCACATTAACGTACACGCATATATGTACATTAACACATTCACAAACACAGACACAAAGGCACATAAAATCATTTGCAGCTATACTTAGATAAATGTATAAATTCACATGAAATATGTTTTGAACTACTCATATGAATCAATTACAAGCTATCCTTTTCAATCCATTCACTCCATTCAGAAGTCAATATTTCTTATATAATCCAAACAGAGAGGCACTCGTTGTGTAATGGTTATCTTCGTTTGGAACGTACACAGCAACACGAGTTCAAATCCTAGACGAAGCGGTTTGCATTTCACATAGAGTTGATGTTCCTGAATCCGACTCTTCTCAGTCTAACTATGCACAAATAATAGGTCAGACAAGGCGTTTTAACCTTGGCATTGCAACCGGACAAAGGGAAGAAAAACTTATAATTCATATCTGTTAAACTCCCCAGAACATTTACCTTGTATCTTATCCTTCTCGCATGTAAGTGTGGTAAATACGTATATAATTCTATGTTTTTTATGATTTCTTTATATACCAATTAAAATTGGTGAAGTTAGTTGAGGGTGACCGATGGTCCGAAAGAGCAGGGATCAATCCCAGGTCAAGCCGTCCCAAAGACTCAGAAATGTGTACATGATGCTGCTTTGCTTAACAGTCAGAATTATAAGGTAAGAATCAAGAGTAAAGTGGAGCAATCCAGGGGATGGAGTAGCACCATCTCCTACACCTCGGTGTTATAGCAATTGAAAAGGGAGCCTTCCGGTCACCTTTGACTACCGTCACTAACTTTACTTTCTATATATACAATAGCTAATTATATTCCTTGACGAGGAATTCACATATATCACATTAGGATCATCAATGTCATGGAACAGCCTATTTGAGTATTTTAAGCCGATTGCTGCTGATTATTCGACAGATGAGGGCCTTCGTCGTTAAGTTTTAAAAATAAACCACTTGCACTTGAGAAAACATTTCTTTTTTGTCTCCTTACATATGCTGCTTTTTTGAATAGATATAATCGTATTTTATCTAATTGTATCTAGTGGTATAGACGGTTATCATTACTTATCTTTTAGTGGGCATTTTGTACACTAAATGTTTTGTAAATCAAATATTCATTACTCTTTTACAACAAATTTATTAACCGTGTTTGTCTTTCGTTCCACCTAGCAACAGTGTTTGTATATGACCTTGTATGTATGTTACACTTCTTGAAACGATGTCTTTCTATCCGAAGAAATTGGAGATCCATTGAAACATTTTTCATCGTGCTAGACTCGGATTATCATAATAATCTATCTGTTACAATCCATTCTTAAACAGTTTTTTCGTGAAAAAAGATTCATGCTTCCTTTCTGAATTCCATCAAACTTTAAAAGATATTTCGGGTCGTAATTTTCAATCGCTATTTTCATTTAATTTTATCAGTTTGATTATCCATTACTGATCCATTCGCCAGGCCGTCATTTCACTAATTATTCAATAAAGTTTTTTCATTCAGACTATCTTAAAATTAGAATCAATCAATCCAACATTTACTTTCCAATACAATAGGTCGTGACGTATACTTCTCACGGATCCATTGACAGTAATACCTGGCAATCGGGCTAGTGCTCTCTTATAAATATATGGTAGATATACTAGTTTCAACATATAAGGTGCTTGAATAAAAAAAATATAGATTTTTTTAGTTTACCATATGTTAGAACATTTCATTCTGAAAATAAATGACTTTTTTCGTATGGGCATTTAAAATTGTCGTAGACTCTTGAAAATTCTGTATGTTATTGCTATACATCTCATGAGATCTCTGACCAATTCTTTTATGATTTCAGCTTCAAATGAACAGCTACAGCAGCAATTGGATTACACCCTACTAAAGCCTTGTTATCACAGCTGGTGAATTTCAAAAATGCAAACAATTTTGCGGGACCATATCATATGCCTTTTTGTAGTCAGTCCGGGTCACAGCAAGATATTTATATTTCGTCTTGCTCTGGGTGAGGATGTGCTGGTCCATGTGAAGTAACTCTGCTGTGCCTCTGGATCCTTTGCGGCATTCTTTCTGTTCCTCAGCTTGTTAGCGAGAAATCAATATCTTCTCTTATTTGTGCCCTTACTTTTGTCCATGTCATGTATCGGTAGTTGTTAGGTGTGGTTCCATTGCAGAATTACGTGTGCTTCTTGTAGACATCTGTTCATTGCGAGTGCTAGTATGTCATGAGTAGTGGTGAATTTCTTAAAAAAATAATCCATGTTTTCCATCATGGCCTGGGGCTTTCCAATTAGATATTTTCTTAGTGTTGTTTTAAGTAAATCTATTTGTATTTCCGCTTTCGGTCCTTCTTCGAGTCTTCTTTTTACCATATTGCTTATACATTCGGCTTTTTATGTCATATACTCTTGGTTTCTATATTCTTCTCCAAAATTGTTCTGCTTCACTTGCATCCGGTTGTAGGCATGTTTTCGTGTCATTTCCCCCAATTTGCGGACAGAATTTTCTTTTGTTGTTTTTGAATGTACTGATTAGCTTGTATTGTCTTACTCTTTGTTTATATCTTTTTAATATTCCTTCTTCCGCCAGAACTTTCTGGTTTATTTTCTGGCGTTTTTTTTCACCCAGCGTTAGCAAATAGGTTTTCACTGGAGTCTGAGTGACATCATGTCTCTTCAGGTCTCCAGGACTGATGCTATTTATTGCATGGGCCTTTCATAGCCAAATATATTTGAAACATATCTCTTTCAGAAATTAGTGAGGGAATGGTGTTGCTACTTTCTCCATATTATATATATCAAAATTAAGCCATTGGGGTTCTTTGAATAAAAGTATCAATCATTATATATATATATATATATATATAAAGCAATATATTTTCAAAGAGAGAAAGTCTCATTAAAAAGTATCAAGCCACACTGTGGAACCTGATAGAGGAAACTTGATTGATGGAAGCAACACAGGAAACCCATCATGGGCAAGCACTCAAAGTCATAAACATTCAAAGAAAAAAGTATTCAAGGTAATCGGATGATGGAAGGCAGGTGGGTCAACATGCCGTATGAAAACACCCAATTCAACTCATCATATAAAACAAGCCAAAGTAACGATCCATTGGCAAGCTTCCATTTTAAAGTGACATAGTACGCAAAACTATAGCCGATGCAACCCACCATTGGCAAGCACAATGTAATTTCTTATAAGCAAGCGCAGAAAGAGAAACGCCATAGGAATGCATCCTATCAAACTGTCAATAGGCGAATCACTGAAATTGAGTTGCATCAAAGAAAAGCAACAACGGCAAAAGGTCACATGAAAACACAAAAAACAATTTACCTCAGGCAACTCGATTCACGAAAGCAGCAAAAGCTACCATCCTTAGGTAAGCCTCTTAAAGCTATTGGATATCTGTAAGCACCCAAACAAACTTGAAAGAAACTCGCCTTAAGAAAGCAACAAATGTGTTATAATAACATGGAAAACCACTTATAGCAACAATGTACTGTAGGCAACTCGCTCTATGAAGATATATAATACTTTAAAACCTACATGGTAACCCGACATATGAAAACATAAAAGACTCTAAAGCGCACAAGGCAACCTGATCCATGAAAATATATGACCCTAAATGAAACAAGACAGCCTGACATATGAAATCATATAAGACCCGAAAACATACAAGGCAACCCGACATATAAAAGAACACAATTTAATCCTTCATAAAGCGAACAAGAGCGACAAATCACGCAAGAGGAAATTACTGTAAGAAAGCACCAAGAAAACTCTTCATATGAAATCATCCAAGGCTACAAGACCGAAGACAGCACATTAGATGAAAGTATTCATGGCAACAAAGCATTTAATGCAACCTGGTATATGAAAACAGTCAAGGCAACCTGCTCTATGAAAGCATCAAATATAACACGACTTATGAAAGCACCTAAGAGTAACAAAGCACTCAATGAAACTTGTTTAATAATAATATCTAAAGTAAAACTGGGCTGTTGAATACACCGACTGCTTCTCTGCAGAGGGGTAAGACTCACCCAACGTGTATACCGGATATGACACTAAACAATCTGATGGTGAGGTTCCAGTAATGCAGGCGCTTTGGGGAAATCGGAGTACCCCTTCATTGACATCGCTTACATGTCTACTCTTGCCTGGAACGGTAGCACCTGATAAGGGTCCTATCTGTGGGTTGAATAGAACTAACGGCATAATTATGATAAACTGAATTGTTTGATTAAACTGAATAGCTTGAAATAGAAATATTATTGACAATTAAACCGCACTTACATTTAAAACTCGAGCTTATGCTAAACTGAATTGTTTGAAATTGAACTATTTTTGACATTATAACTATACTTACACTAAACTGAATTGTTATATATAACTGTTTGAATAAACTGAATAGTTTGAAATAAAAATGTTCTTGACAAACTGTGTACTCCTGCTAAACTGAATTGTTTTAAATAGAACTGATTATTTACATAAAAATGGATTTGGCGTTAAATAATCTACAAAAGTTGATATGCCATAAAAATCAACCAACCAACCAAAGTAAAAAAACAGTACCCAAGGCACTAAAAGACTCAAGTCAATAAAAAAGTCAATTCAACTCTTCATATGAAAGAGTATAAGACACCAGAGCAGCCAGTGTAACTCATCGTATGGAAACATAAAAGAGGAATTTAGCCTGAGGTTCCACATCTACTTCACCGATACTGTTGAGTGAGAAAGCCTTCTAATGTTTGAGTATATTCTCTATAGTTGTAAAAACTTCTAAAGTGATAGTTTAATAATATTAAACAGATTTTCAGATGATTTAAAAACTTGCTCTTTTTCTTCACCCATGAGTCTTTTATGAATGTATTTATCATGTCATAGCCTACTAGACGTAAGGTCCTATTTAAGCATCAGACCTTCATCGACCAATGTCAAAAGAGCTGGGATAATCTGTTTCCTCTCCTGTCAGCTGTCACGTTATCCGCATTTCGATTATGTGCACATCTCCCTATCTGTTCTTATATTTTAGCCCCAAGACGCCGCCAGATTATGCAAATCTTCCATTTAATTTAATTCAATCAATATGGGTCAGAAGTGTCTTTATTTTCTTTTTTTTCTCAAATTAATTTCAGCTTAGCTCCGTCGTTCCCGTAATCGATTTCAATTGCCTTGCGTATGGCATTTAAATTGACCAATATGCTATCATGCGCAAACTCTCTCTTGTATATCGTTGGCACACAATCGTATGCATTGAGGGAACATTGGGAATAGACATTGTTCAAATCTTACTCTATATGTCACTGATTTTTATTAAAGTAGACAGCTGAAAACATTAAAGGACACTTTTATTTCTTATTTTATCAATTGGGAATTCTGTGTCCCGAATGAAGCAATTTTATTGCAAGTCATAAATTTATTGAACTTATAACTAGGCCGAAGAACTTTATCCACGTTATTTGTCCTTGGTATATTTTATGTCACGATTTGGAAGTCTCTGCAAAACTAAAATCTTCATGAATTAGTTCCACCAGTTTGACTTTAAGGAAATAAATAGAGAAAATAAGCTGGAGCAAACTACACAAATATGTATCGCCTTGATTTGAACCAAATCCGGGAGGCAGCCCCCTACAAAACAACAAATGTACGGCCACTTACCTCTTATCTCATAAACTATCCAAGAAAGATACAAAAGACGTCCTGGCAGTGTTGGAGAAATAAAGACGAACCCATAAACAACGTTATTCGATGGACATGTCCACATGAACGGGACGATGTTAGCCGTCTAACAAAAACGTACTGAGCGGACATTGAATATCATTTTGAGAACGTTGTCTTCTCGGGATGAATGGTGAGAGAAAATCCTATGAACTAGAGTTGTCAGAACGCAATAAAGTTGATAATGATCATAATTGTGATTATGTACATACATTGCTGAAAATTTCGAAGTCCAAAACTAATATTGTAACATTTTTCCAACACACTTTTATCATGGCTTTTGTTCCGATCCCCGAGGCAAGTCGGCTGGAACAGTAGAATACACCAATGGTTTCTCTGCTGAGAGTTAAGACTCGGCTACCCGTAGTGACTGTCTTGGATATGATTCAAAGTAATCTGATTGCGATGATCTAGTAATGATGGGGCTTTGGGGAAAGGGGAGTACCTGTTCATCGCCATCGCTCCCTAGTTTATTTTGGCTCGTAGTGTTAGCACCTAATATGGTCCTATTTATGGGTAAAGTGGAACTATTTTTTATTTAAACAGTGTACAAAAATGACTTATGCTTAATTGAATTGTTTGATGTAGAATTTTCGATCGTTTAACTGAATTGTTTGATTTGGTTTGGTTTGGTTTGGTTTTATGGCATATCAACCTTTGTAGGTTATTTAACGCCAAATCCATTTTTATGTAAATAATCAGTTCTATTTAAAACAATTCGGTTTAGCATGAGTACACAGTTTAATTGTCGAAAACATTTCTATTTCAAACTATTAAGTTATATATAACAATTCAGTTTAGGGTAAGTACAGTTTCAGTGTCAAAAGTAGTTCAACTTCAAACAATTCAGTTTTGCAAAAGCACGCAGTTTTAAATGTAAGTACAGATTAATTGTAAAAAAAAAAATTTATTTCGAGCTATTCAGTTTAGTCAAGCAATTCTACTTCAGCTAATTCAGTTTTGTAAAAGTACAGATTTTGTTTACTCACAGTTATATGTCAGAACAGTTCTATGTTAAACAATTTAGTTTAGTGTAAATACAGTTTCAATGTCAAAAAGCAGTTGCAGTTATATGTAACAATTCAGTTAAGTATAAATAACGTTTTAATGTCGAAAAACAGCTCTATTTCAAATAATTCAGTTAAGCATAAGCACGCCGTACAAATGTAAGTACGGTTTAATTGTCAAAAACATTTCCACCTCAAGCCATTCAGCCTACTCAAACAATTCAGTTTAGCATAAGTATGCCGTTAGTTCTATTTAACCCATAGATAGGGCCCTATCAGGTGCTACCACTCCGGAGCAATGGTATTGAAGGGGTACTCCGCATTCCCCAAAGCTCCAGCACTGCTGGAACCTCACCATCAGATTGGTTAGTGTCATATCCAGGACACTCATTAGGAGGGTCGTACCCCTCTGCAGAGATGCAGTCAATGTATTCTACAGCACCAGCCGACTGGGCAATAGACAGAGTTAAATGTCAAACAGTTTTATTTCAGATAACTCAGTTCATCATAAGTACACAGTTCAGACGTCAAAAACAGTTCTATTCTGAGCAATTTAGTTCAGCACTTGTAAGCAGTTCCAACGTCAAAACAGTTCTATTTTAAACAATTCACTTTAGCATAAATGCACAGTTTAAATGCAAAAATCAGTATAGTGAAAGAAGCACGGTTTAGTTCTATTTAACCCATAGATAGGACCCTTATCAGGTGCTACCACTCCGGGCCAGAGTGGACCAGGGAGCGATGGCAATGAAGGGGTAATCCGCATTCCCCAAAGCTCCAGCATTGCTGGAACCTCACCATCAGATTGTTTTGTGTCATATCCCGGACACCCGTTGGGGGGTTCTTACCCCTCTGCAGAGAAGTAGTCGGTGTATTCTACAGCCCTAGCTGACTGGACAAGAATTGTTTGAGATAGAACCGCTTTTGACATTAAAACTGTACTTACGTTCAACTGGGTTATTTGAAATAGAACGGTTTTGAGATTTAAACTATACTTATACTAATATGAACTGATTAAAACAGAATTGTTAGACTAAACTTAATAGCTTGAAGTAGAAATTTTTTTTTGACAATTAAGATGTGTACTTATACTAAACTGAATTTGTTGAAATAGAACTGTTTATTTGTATAAAAATGAATTTGGCATTAAATAATCTATAAAGGTTGATATGCCATAAAATCCAAAAAACAAACAATTTACTGTGTGCAAACAAATAACGAATGCTGAATAGAATTAATGGAGTTAAATATCAACTTGAAAACCATATAAATATGTACTGATGAAATTATTTGTGTGAGCCATACTTGAAACCATTAGTTGTGTGCAAATAAATGAGATCAGACTCACTTAAAAATAATTTCACTGTTATGAAGAAGAATTTACTAATACCGACTCGGGGTTAGAACATGGATTTCTAACCAACAAACACAAGTGTTTGAATGGATTGTGCAAATGGAGTTCACGTATCTAGAAGTGGTGGATATATAAATGGGTCTAACGCAAAGAACTGAGTAGACAAGATCATATTTTTATGTATGAATCGGTCTCCAATAGTTCGAGTCGCACTTCGGCTGGCCGTGTTTGATCTTTACATGGATCTGGCCTGGGTGCCTCGACACAGGATATTTCCTCCGACCTCAGGAGGTCATCGACCCAGGCTTTTATCCCCCTTTTTGGGTCGGTTGGGATTATGGCCTGGTGCCTGAGGCGCCCCTAATAAGGGAAATCCCGATGGAGCTGAAGGTATTTTGGCAATGCTGGACGTGTGTGGGCTGCGGCCCCGTGTCCGGACCCATTTTGAAAAGGCTCTGTGCCATACAAGAGATGAGTAGGTGAGATTGCCATGTAAAATAGAAGTGAAACGTTGCAAGTTAGTATGATTTAGCAATCTATAGTCTGTATTTGGCATTGTAAGAGAGTAAAGAGATTTCGGCCAAAATTACCCGCCTCGCGGAACATTACAAATGTGGCAATGAAGAATTATTTTCTGACATCATAAAAGTCACCTACAAATTATTCGTTTATAACTCATATATATCTCTTTCATATGTATTAACAAGATTTGACATTAAGTAACACTCAATATTTAATACAACTTTAAACTTTTTGATAATTCATCTGGTGAACAGGTAAGCTACAATTATAGTTGGTTAGAATTTGATATGCATATGAAATAGATTATAACCATGAAAGACAAGTTGTATTGAATGCCAAGGAAAAAAATAACAATGAAATAGTTATTTCTTATAAGAAAATCAAAAAATCTGAAGGGAGAAAAACTATATATATATATATATATATATATATATATATATTGTCATCCACAGACAGATCTGTTTCGTTCTATAAGATGGGCTATATTCCCGAAGCTGGGATCGGCATATATATATATATATATATATATATATATATATATATATATGTTTATATCATACATCTTCAATGATGCATCGGGATGGGTCATCAGAGAGAGAGAGTGAGAGAGAAAGAGAGAGAGAGAAAGAGAGAGAGAGAGTAAATTAAAAGATATTTAAAGGAAAAATTGGTTAATATAAATTTCATGAGTTAATAAACACTTGCCATTTGATATGAGTAAAAAATGTCAGAGACTTTCCTTCAACGACTGATAGGAGGCCCGGCTGATTACCCTTCTTAATGATAAATCGATACTGAAATAGAGAGAAAAATGTTCACAATATGAATATAAATACTACTCTAGTTAATTACAAATGATTTTGCGTAATGGCAATAGCTACTGAGGGATTTTTTTCCAATAATATTTGATATAGTTGAAAATATCAATAAACGATTTATTACATCATTAGAACTCGGTATAGTCGGTATATAAAATAATATACTTTCAAAGATTAGACTATCACACTAATCTTGAGAGAAAATGAATTTTGGGAAAAGTCATAACCGACCATGTGACCTGAGTGTAACACTATTACAACTGGGGGCGACGTTGGTTGTTTTGTTTTATGGAATATCAACCTTTCAACGCCGATTTAAGTCATTTTGATAAAAGTTCAGACAAATCAGTTTAATATAAATACAGATTTTTATTTACATGCAGTTAAATATCAAAAGAGTTCTATTTAAAACAATACATTTTAACATAAGTTCGCAATTTAAATGTCAAAACAGTTCTAGTACATAAGTTCAAGGTAAAAAAACAGTTCTATTTCAAACAATTCAATTCAGCGTAAGTACGCAATTTGAATGTCAAAATAGTTCTATTTCAAGCAATTCAGTTAAGCATTAGCACGCAATTTGAATATTAAAACAGTTCTATTTCTCAGGTGCTTCCACTCCAGACCCGGGGGAGATGGTAATAAAGGGGTATTCAGCATTCTCACTATCAGATTGTTTAGTGTCATATCCAAGACAATCGTCGGAGGATCTGACCCCTCTGCAGAGAAGCAGTCGGGGTATTCTACAGCCCCAGCTGACTGGCAAACTGGTTGGTAGGCTCCGGTTCTGGGAGAGTGGAGTCACTTCGTTGCTGCCATTACTCCTACACTCATTCTTGATTCAGACAGGTACTATTTACCAACCCCTCCGCTCGGGCAGGATATGACACAAGGTCAATTTTTAAGCGGAGTTTAACAGGTTTGAATTCAGAGTTTTCCTTCTCCTACACTAGTTGCCTCACCAAGGCTGAAGAACCTAGTCCGTCCTACTATTTACCCATAGCTGGAGGGAGTATAGGGGGGTTCATACCTTTCCCAAGGGTATTTGCCCGAAAGTGAACGTAATAGCGCGACTGGAGTACGAACTCGCGTACTACGATTCCGCAGTGCATCGCTTTAACCATTACACCACGAGGTGATTCAGACAGGTGGTTCGTGTTAAATTTGTTGACATTATCAAATATATATATATATATATAATTTGAGAGAGAGAGATAGAGTGAGTGACTGAGAGAGAGAGAGAGAGAGAGAGAGAGAGAGAGAGAGATTGATAGATAGATATTTTATTAGGTAGCGTTATAAAATTACATAAGTTAGTGTTTTTCCACATCAGGATTAGCTGAAGGCCTTTCTTAATTTCATGTGACTTATTCTCTGAAAGGAATTCTTGTCTGTGAGGATAACAAGTAGTATGGTCAAATTTCAGTTTCTTGCACCATTCCCAGTTGATCCTCTGGTGTCTCCTGTCTTGCATAATCTTGCAATCCTTTTGCATTAGTTTGCTGCATTTGCGTATTATGTGATAATTAACCTTTGTCTCCACATAACCTACTCTTGTGATTCTGATGCCTTCTACCGATTTTTGCTTGAATACAATTGGTCTTTATTCTGTGTAATTATTAAAAAAAATTCATTTTATCTATTAAGGTTTTCGCCATCTTCAAGTCTTCTCGAGTGCAATTTTGCCAGTTTTTTGCTTGAAATATCCATGCATATATTTTTCTCTGTTTCCTTGTTATCGTTGTTTTTCTGTTCGTAGACATGTCCAGGTCTTCTTGTGCCCGTTTGTCACTTCGTACACCAATACATTTATATTTCTTCACATTTCTGCAACCTTGTTAGTGTTTATCTGTTTGTTTAATGCTGTCAATACTGTTAATTGCCAATGTAATTAGTCTTTCTTTGCTTTTTATAATGCAATCTTCATTTCCTTATATTGGCGTATTCACGCAATACTCAACGCTGGTGAATCCTCTTCAACCTTCTTTTCTAGAAACATAATTTGTCTTTTTCATCTCTCGGATATAAGGCTTTATGCATCATCATCAACTTTCTTTTTCAGGTCCATTTCTCTGAATTCCTTTCTTATCTATTCTGTGAATACTCTTGAGTATCTACGAAGGTCGTGTGTATGGTTACCCCAGTGTTTATCATTGTGATGAGATTTTAGCTACAGAATTTAATTCCTCATTCATCATAGGTATCCATTTTTGTTCAGTGCTTGCGAGTCTTTCACGAGAGTGTGTGATATTTCGCTTATATCTTAATGACAACAAGTCTCATCAAGTCTCTTGGACTTATCTCATTATTCTAGCTGTTCTTAACAAAGGTGTAATTTGGATGATTCCAATTTTTCCTTTTATTTCCAGTTCCTTTAGTTTCCTTTTCAAGCCCCCGGGGACAGTTTCTAACGAACTAATTTTAATCGGTCTCTGCTTCACCTTCGTGTTTCAGGATTTTTCAGCTCTTTAGCAAGATTAAAGTATTTATCTATCTTTTCTTTTTCTTTTATTTTTAAGCAGTTGGTTGTACAAATATAAGTTGTCAGTATCGTCAAATTTTAATCTCTTGCAGAATTCCCTGTCGATAAAAATTCGCACCGCGTTATACCTATTCATTTTGAACCAGTTTGTTGCTTTCGCTTCTTACGTAATTACCTTTTTAATCTCATCACTTAATGTGAACTTTCTATTCTTCTTCACATTATTTTTGCTTTGATGTAATTTGTTGATTATTACATTCATATTTCGACTACTGAAATAGGTTCCATTTCTCTCCTGAGGATTCCAGCTTCATCGGCTCTCTCGTGCGCAATATCTATTGTTTGTTGCTCGAACTATTCATACAGATTTTTTCCCTATTTTTGCTGACTAGATTTTGTCATCTTCCTGTTTGTCACAAAGTTATTATGTTGGAATTGTGGTTACTACAAGTTGTAATAACACATTATTTTTTTATTACTCCTTATGATTTTTTTTCCAAAAAGCTTTAGCTGATGGTCTTTCACTGGAGTTTGAGTGATAGCAAGTCCCCACTAGCTTCGAGCATTCTTCTCACTATTCTGGTCAACCTCAAAAATGTTGTTTGGATTGTCTAGATTCGTACTCCAATTGCCCACTCCTATAGCCCCTTTTAAAGCCTTTGGGAATTATTCCAATCAGTGTCACTGTCACAATCATATTCCATCTTTTTTTTTTTAATTCTCAAGCAAGTTCTTAATATTTGTCACTCCTTTTGTTTTCGTCGATGTTCATTTTGTGTTTCACTGGGATGCCAGACTCACTATTTGGCAGGTTCTCCTTTTTCTGGTTTTTTTTTTGTTTTTTTTTTTTGTTTTTTGTTTTTTTGTTTTTTTTGTTAATTATCACTAGGTCTGATCATCTGGCCAGGATTTGGTGATCTATTTCTATATTCAAATGGCATTGAATTTTGTTCTCTTATTCCCCTGGATTTAATCTAGTTTGTGCGGATACTATTTGGTAATATGATAAAATTTCACAATCCCTAGGGGTTATCTTCCTCACCTAATTGTGTCTAGTCTTGTACTCATTTTGGGCAAATTTCATGCATTCACTTTGTGAATAATTGTTTCGTCTCTATCACAACTTAACAATACTTGCTATTCTGTTGCTTCTTACGTATTTTCATTTTAAAATAAGTAAGCTGAACATAGTCAGAAGCGACCCGAAGACTCCCTTTTCGATAGATATTACATTTAGGCGTTGGGCAGGGCGCTACTTCTTTCCCTGAACTGCTCCACTTACCCTTGATCCTTACCTTATACTGCTGAGTATTAAGCAAAGACGATAGTTGGCCCTGAAGGTGTTGTTTTCTGCTGTTTTTCTTTTTTTTTTTTTTATTATTGTTTGAATAAAACCAAACAAAATTATCAAGCCGTTATGGATTGGACTCTAATTTCTATTTTGCTTTACGCTACAGCCTTTAAGGACTCTCAACAATGTGCGTTTCACTGGGTCAGCTTATATATACATATATATATATATATATATATATATATATATATAATGAGACTTTTTGGTCATTTATAAACGATGTTCACTTTACACTTGTTAACCAGTGATGTATACACTTTAAAGGCATAACCTCCATGTCAATTCCTGGTGAGTCACTGAGGCTCTTTATTAACAATCTTCTCCCTTCGTGACTTTCACCATTTCAAACACCACATGCACAAGACTGACTTTCTTAAAAGATGCCGCAACAATCAAACCGTAGAAGAAAATCGTGACTCACTGCTTCAGTAATTTCAACTGTCGTAGCGAAAGTCGTGTTTTCCGTGCGCAAATAGCTACTTGCATAGAAGTGGTCTGACTGATGGGTTTGTTTATTTATTTAAAATAAAAGAAAGGAAGAAAAAAGATAAAAAAGGACCAGGCGCGAGACACCCGAGTGCTCTTGGCGCCGATATCCGTGCTGTCTTTCGACACATTAGACCGCCATTTTTGACTTGTTTAAACAAGCCATAGCTTTTTATCCTTTTAATACTGCACAAGTTTATTTCTTCAATCATGTATATATTTACAACAGTAAACGCTGAAACTAGAGGTAAATTTACTATGAACTTATTCATCAAAACACTATATATATATATATATATATAAAATGATGTTCGAAAAGAATTACCTGACATTCATTATCTACCCACCTCCCGCTCTATGTCTCTGTCTCTGTCTGTCTGTCTGTCTGTCTCTCTCTCTCTTAATACGTCCCTCTCATCCATCACTCTTAACAGGTTATCTAGACTGCATCCAGTGTTCGCACAAAACTGATATATGTAATACATTGCTAGTCGTGTAACACCCAGGCGTCATTGTGTATTAGTCCATACGAGAATGTCACTTATGAGTTCGGCTTCATCACTGTATTGGTTGGTATGTGTGATGGGAGGTAAGTAATCTAATAGCTGCTGTTCATTAGATGAGTTTTACCTACTTCTCGAACCGTATCCAACATTTCTCAATTCATCTTACTTGGATGCTTGTTAGATAGTTGGCAGGTTGCAGTATAACTACTGTTTTTTAGGTTGTTGCTTCATGGATTTCTTTAAAACTGTTGGTAGCATTCTTTTCTTGTTCCCATTTAGCTTTTTCTCTATGCGTTTCTTAAGTGTCCTGGTGGTGCAGCAATACAGTGGCACTGGCACGGCCACAAAGAAATACCGTTTTATTCTATAGGAGTGATCAAATATCCATTTGATCGGTAAATTATCTATATCAGTCCAATCCTTCGCTTGGCGTATGCTGGCATAACTCTATGTCGATGAGAAGTTCCTACGGAGAAATGTAAATTGTTCTTTTATCTTCAGAGTAGAGGTGTCTCCTTCTTGTATGAAATGCATATACTATTTATTTGCGATGTTGATGTTGTTTGGTTTGGTTTCATGACATATCAACCACTATAGGTTATGTAATGCCAAACCCAGTGTGACGGTGTCGGGGCATGAAATATTTATCCCAAACGGGAGTTGTTTTTTTTTCGCACGTGTGAAGTCGGGGCAGTCTGGCACTTGATCCCTCGCAAAATAAGTCCCAGTTACGATTCCTTCTTCGGGCACATGGGAAATGGCAGATAATGTGGGGTTTGATTTGGGGCTAGACTGGCCGCCGCTGGCAAGGGGTTACCAAATTTTTACGTTACATACACCCACCAGGCCACTTCGTCTTCCTACCACCCCCAGGATAACGGAAGATGTGGGCCCCTGGGTTTAGATATAATATTATTATTTATCGTTGTCGACAATTTAAATTTCCCGTGTAATGTTTTTAAAGGCGAATAAGACATTTAGCGAGAATAAATTGAGGCGAAAATGAAGCTAAAAAGGAACATGCAAAAGAAGGCAACTCGATAGGCAATCAACACAACGAATAAGTTTCGACACGAGGGGACATTTAAAGTATAACAAGATTTTTAATACATGCTAACACAGACAAATATTAAGGTGCCGGCTATATTACCAGCAGACAATACCAAATACTAATGTCTTTCTTTCTTCCTTTTTCTTTTCTTTCTTCTTTCTTTAAATTGAGAGAGGGAAAGAGAGCATACAATTTCAATACTTAGGAAGGGTGGAGGGAGAAAACGGTTTTAAGTTTTACTTAGCTTTTTTGACGGGTTTCTTCGCAGAGTATTTTCTTTAACGGGGTAACAGGATTCTGTAGAGCTCAGCTTGAAGGCATCTGTTATCCCCTATCCAAGAGCTCTATTTCTGTTTCTTCGCCCGGAGTTTTGGCATGAGATTCGCACATCCTTTCACGATGACCTCCGTCCTAAAAGCTGAATTCTTTCTTTTTCTATTTCCTCTGACGAAAAGGATACTACTTCCGGCTTTAGGGTTCTGGCTAATCATTTGGCCTCTTTCCTCTTCCTTCACCTCCCCCTTTCATGCCATTCATTTGGGCTACTATACGGACCTCTATGTCCCCTTCTCTATCCATCCGGTCACAGCGTGTAAACATCTCTTGGCTTTCATTATGACCTTGATTTGTTACTTCGGCCGCGAGAAATTGACCCACATTCCTTATTCCTCTTTTAATAGTCAATCTTTGAGACCTGTTAATTCAAATACGGAGGGGTATTGGGAAATTTATCTTACCTCTCAACTCTCGGTGGCAGACCACGTGACACCAGCGTTTACGCATATATTAGATATGATTTGTAAACACATTCTGAAGATAACATTCTTAAACGAGTCTGATCTTTTCTTTTGACTCAGTTATATGGCCATAAATATTGCTACGTAACAGTCGCAGTTTAACATCAGTCATTTGCTAGTACACATAGTTTGTTCGATTTGACCCATATATAGGATTATATCAAGTATTACCACTCATTAAAAGAGAACTCTACATTCCCCAAATTTTCAAGACTGGAACTCGTTTGATGACATTTTACTTCTCTGCAAAGATTCAGTTGGTGTATTCTACAGCCGCTATTTACTCCTGACTATATATATATATATATATATGTGTGTGTGTGTATATATATATATATATATCATCACTTCACGCTGATATCACGGTGTCTACTGACTCTCTCTCTCTCTCTCTCTCTCTCTCTCTCTCTCTCTCTCTCTCTCTCGACATACGTCCCAAACATCTATCACTCGCGGTCGGAACTTAAGACTGGATCCAGTGTTAGTAAAGGGCTCATGTATGTTAGTCCTTGCTGGTCGGCGAAATCTTGTGTGTTCATGGGTTGTAGTCCATCCGTTATGAGTGTTTCCCTACTTCTCTAGCAATACATCCAATGTCTTCATTCATCTTATATGCATGGTTTGTGAGATGGGAGACAGGTGGCTGCATAACTGATGTTTCTTATCATGTTGCTCCAGGATTTTGTCAAAACAGTATGTAGCATTCTTATGTTGTTCCCATCTATCTTTTTGTCTTGCCGTTTCGTAAGTGTCCATGTGGTGCCACCACTTAATTCGTGTTTGAGTTTTATTCAGTGGCTTATCAACTTCTTAGGGATATTTGATCTTAAAATATCCTAAATTTGTTTTGACATTAAATAAGTTTTAGGGTTTAGCGTAGTTTTTATGATAGTATTTGATTTTCGTGAAAAAGTTTATTTGTTCAGATTTTGTTGAAAAGGCATTTTGTTTTTAAAGAAAGCTCAAGATGTCCTCTGGTTTGGTGTTATTGAAAAAGTCTCTTTCGTTGCGTGTCTGGAAGTATTTGGAGTGAGTTTGTCTGAAATTGTCTCAGCTTAAGAGAATATGTTTGACTGTGTGGGGTACTTTGCACATAGAGCGTATTTGGTGGTCTTTCCTTTTTAAGAGTTATTAGTGGGTGATGAAGGTGTGGCAAATGCGAAATCTCTAATATATCATCTCTTCTTTTTAGTTTCTTTTGCAACCTGCCGCCCACTTACCGATGGTATCTTGAAAGTAATGGGGCTTGTATTTCTTATCGTCCAATGTTTTTGACATTTGTCTTCAATAAATTCGTTGATAGTTGGATTATGATTAGTGTATGGTATTTTTGTATTGGATATGTCTATCAGGAGTGCTTTTTGCAGCTTTGTCCGCCCTTCCATTTCCATTAATAGCAATGTGGCTTGGTATCCTAATGAGAAGGAAGGTAATATTTTCAAGAAGAGAGAACATTTTGTTTAAGAATTTTATGATGAGAGGAATTAATGTATCTTTATTCTGTCGAGTCAATTTGACTGATATGGAGTCTGAGTAGATAGGCAATTCGAACGATTTGCGGTTAGTTATAATTTTCATGACAAAGTCAATAGCTATAACTTCTGCAGTATCATATTTACCAACCCCTCCGCTCGGGCAGGATATGACACAAGGTCAATTTTTTAAGCGGAGTTTAACAGGTTTGAATTCAGAGTTTTCCTTCACCTAGACTACTTGCCTCACCAAGGCTGAAGAACTTAGTCTGCTCTACTATTTACCTATAGCTGGTGGGAGAATAATTGGATTCATACCTTTCCCAAGGGTATTAGTGCTATGTGAAATGCAATCAGTCTCGTCCGGAATTTGAACTCGTGTCACCGTGTTCATTTCCTGCAACGATAACCATTACACCACGCGCAGTATAGACTGTTGATTTATTTGGTAAACGTTTCAGTGATCTGGGTTTTGGAAGATAGCAGAATAACCAACTTTCATTCCCAGTTTAGATCCCACTCTATAAATGTGGTGATGATCTGGAAAATAATTTTGGATGTTAAGGAATTTCTCTCTGAAAGTGATAAGGAATGTTTTGATTTCCGATAATGTGCTTAGTTCTAGATTTACTTTTGTTTGGTTTATGTTCCAGCATACTGTTTCAAGGTAGATGATATAAGGTATTATGTTGGGGTTAATTTTTTATTTTTTGAAGGTTTTGTATTCTTTGATTAAGAAGTCTTATAGTCTTTGATTTATTTTCAAACAGGTCTATGCATTCAGTTTTCATGAAGCAATAATAGGCAGGAATTTCGGCGTATAAGATGAGCTTTGACATAGTATAAGAGGACAATTCCATATTGGAGTTTGGTAGGTTTTTAGGGCATATAAACCATTTTGATTTTTTAATGCAAAATTCTGTATATATATATATACTGCAAACACATTTTGTAGATAACATTCTTAATCGAGACTGAGATCTTTTTTAACTCAATTAAATGCTTTCAAGTATGGTTTTATAACAGTTACAATTTAACATCACGTATTCGTTGGTACACTCAGTTTTTCTTTTCTATTTGACCCATAGGTAGGACTATATCGGTTACTACCACAACGGGAGAGAGTGGACCTGGAAGCAATGTTATATATGTGTCTTTCCTTTCTATATCAAAAGAAAATACCTATAGGTAATTTTTCATGAAAATGATACAAAGAAAAATGAATGATTTATATTATGGGCTTCTATAATGAAAGTTTTATCTCCATCAAACTCATGAATTGTGATTATAAAATGTGTAGAGTATTGACATACACACTCAAGAAGCTGCAAAACATATAAGTTATCCTGTGGCTTGGCAAACTAAAAAAAGATTGGTCTTCTTTTTGGTGCCGAAAGTTAAATTTTCGGTGAAAGTAGAATTCTGGGATATTTTAGTTTATTCTATAATATTTTTTGTATTTTATTATTTCATTTATTTTGAACTTTTTTGATTATTAATCATAAAAATAGGAATCAATTAGGATGCAGTAATGTTCATATATATTGTAAGGGATATTTGAATTGATGAATATGCGTAAAATCTGTTGTTGTTTTTTTAATAACTCTGTAATTAGACAAAGTGTACTGCTTCGAATGTAAAAAAAATGTCAGCTATTAGTCTATGGAATCCCTTGTCCAGCCCCTACTCTGGGTTAAATTGTATCATTACTGTTCTTTTACAAGTATGGCTTGAGCAGTAAATAACCAACGAAGGTTGATATGCCATTAAAACAAAGAAACCAAACAAAGTAGAACTTATAACTCATAAAAAATGTATTAACAAAGAATTAAGCTGACTGTTTTCAAGTGTTTGCATGAATGTAAGTTTATAGATATAAATCGTGTAAAAACTTTGCTGTTTTAATAGACAGTTAATTTTCTTTTTCAAATTCAATCCTTGATAGCGTTTGATATATTTATTTCTTTGAATATCGTATGGGCATAGACACAATTCTGGAACTAAACAAAACTAAACAAAACCTATCTAGCGTATACATATTTACATGAATATATTTACATATTTGCATGCGCGCGCGCACACATACAGAGAGAGAGAGAGAGAGAGAGCGAGAGAGAGTACATACTCTATTATGTACAAAAAATCTGCCGAGACCAGATGTCGTCACTGACAGTTAACTCCAATGGGGCCTTCACAGTCAAAGTCCTGGAACTAAAAAAAATCACATCCAATGAAAATTAACAATGTTCTGGATATGACACAAAATAATTTGTGGAATGTAGTGTAAACATTAATTGCTATTGCTCCCATATTCACTCTGAACCGGAGCGGTAGTACCTGATAGAGACCTCTCTATGGGTCAAAAATACTGTTTGATATTCCAATGACTGATGTTAAATTGATTTTTTAGAAATAGACTTGTTTGACTATTTAACTATGTAAACGAATGACTCTTTGGGGATAACCGTTTTTTACTATCTTTTCACATAAAACTTTGAAAAAAAACTCTCTTTGCTCTGAATTATGATTCAAAATATATAAAACGTTGCGGCAATGTAAAAGTTTTTACCTTACAAGTTTAAATACAATGATCGTTTAAATAATGAACGTGTAGAATAAAATTGTTTCGCAAGTTGCATATTCATTAGATCTGGTACGAAATTAAATAATTTTTACTTCGATCAAATCGCTATTTTATTATCTAGTGAAAGATTTAAAACTGTCTTCAATGTTGAAAGTGTTATTGACAAAGTTAATGAGACGGTTCCAAAGTTATTTTATCTAAATTGAATTTTACAATTTCATTTGTAGATTTAAAACGTTTGATGATTGACGAATATACGCATTAGTTTTTGTTAATTAATAGATGTATTACATATTCTCATTTGCTCAATTTTAATAAAAGTATACTCCAATCAATAATGTCCTCTTTCTGCATGACAATGCTCGTCTACATACAATCATCAGGACTAAGGAGACAATTACCTCATTCTGGTGGACAACTTTACTGCACCCTTAAGACTTACCATATTTAGCGCCTTCAGATTATTATCTCTTCGGGACCGTGAAAGAGTGTTTAAGAGACAAATATTATGCCAGCGACAAGGAAGAGAAAACTGGTGCGATAATATGGCTAAAAAATGTCAACACGATTTTACAAGGCAGGGAAATATGCTCTAAATCAAAGTTGGATCATTTCTATTTCGAGAAACAGTGACTAGGGTGAGAAGAAAGGTATGTGATCCACAAAGGACCGGCTTCATTTTGATGAATGATACAAGTTCCCGTGTCCGTAATTATTCCTGCACTAGATAAAAATGTGTTTTTTACTCATTATCATATATATAATTGATCAATATACGCAATTCTCGGAGCTCTTTATATAAAATAATCACAAACGCAGTTTCAATCACTCAAACAGATGGAGTTAGAATCAATTAATATATCACATTCTAAGTCAAAAATAGTTAACCTACGTCAACAAACGATTGTGTTTTGAGGATGTGTTTTGGTTTGGGATAATTTGGTTAGTTTTAGTTTTACTGTTAGTTGGGGACATTGGCCCAGCGGTTAGAGTGTTCGCCAATGGCCCGGTCGACCTGGGTTCAATCCCAGGTCGAGTCATACCAAAGACTTTAAAAATGGAACTTGATACCACCTTGCTTAACACTCAGCATTATAAGGTACGGTTCAAGGGTAAAGTGGAGCAATCCAGGGAATGGAGTAGCGCCCTCCCCTACACCTTGGTGTAGTAGCTATCGAAAAGGGAGCCTTCGGGTCACCCTCGACTAACTTAACCAAATTAGAAGATATTTCATTTAATGTTGATGAAAATTTTACTTTACTATTTTCATTTTTACTATTGTAGGGTTGATTTTTTTTAATCGTTTTTATATATCTTTTATTTGTTTGCTCGGTAATAAATTACAATTATGCTTTGCAGACAAAATAATAAATTAATTAACAGGCACTGAATTATACTAAGCGTTTTGTGTAAAATAATATATATATATATATATATATATATATATATATATATATATATATATATATATATATATATATTATTTTACACAAAACGTTTTGTATCGTTAAGTGCCTATTAATATGAAAACTATATATATATATATATATATATATATATATATATATATATAGTGTATCACAAAAGTAAGTACACCCCTCACATTTCTGCAGATATTTAAGTATATCTCTTCATGGGACAACACTGAAAAATGACACTTAGACTCAATGAAAAGTAGTCTGTGTGCAGTTTATATAACAGAGTTAATTTATTTTCCCCTCAAAATAACTCAAAATATAACCATTAAAAGCTAAACCCCAGCCAACAAAAGTGAGTACACCCCTAAGAAACTACATCCCTAAATGTCCAAATTGAGTACTGCTTGTCATTTTCCCTCCAAAATGTCATATGACTCATTAGTGTTACTAGGCCCATGTGTTACTAAGCCCATGTGCATAGGGAGCAGGTGTGTACCAATTTTTAGTGCAGCTCTCACACTCTCTCATACTGGTCACTGAAAGTTCCAACATGGCACCACATGGCAAAGAACTCTCTGAGGATCTTAAAATACATATTGCTGCGCTACATGAAGATGGCCAAGGCTACAAGAAGTTTGCCAACACCCTGCAACTGAGCCGCAGTTGCTAAGATCATCCAGCGTTACGGTCGTAGGTCGTTCAAAGAAGCTGAGCGCACGTGCTGAGCGCTACATCCAAATGCTTTCTTTGAAAGATCGGCGTAGGAGTGCGGTCAGCATTGCTGCAGAGATTGAAGAGGTGGGGGGTCAGCCTGTTAGTGCTCAGACCATACGCCGCACTCTACATCAAATTGGTGTGCATGGCTGTTACCCCAGGAGGAAGCCTCTTCTGAAGACGATACACAAGAACGCCTCCAAACAGTTTGCTGAAGACATGTCAACAAAGCAGATGAATTACTGGGACCATTTCCTATGGTCTGATGAGATGAAGATTATTTTGTTTGGTTCTAATGGCTTCAAGCATGTGTGGCAGCGACCAGGAGAGAAGTACAAAGATAAGTGTGCCATGCCTACAGTCAAGCATGGTGGTGGGAATGTCATAGTCTAAGGCTGCATGAGTGCTGCAGGCGTTGGAGAGTTATATTTCATTGAGGGAAACATGAACCCCAACATGTACTGTGAAATACTGTAGCAGAGCATGATCCCCTCCCTCCAGAAACCGGGTAGCAGGGCAGTGTTGCAGCATGACAATGACCCCAAACACACTTCCAAGACGACCATTGCTTTACTGAAGAGGCTGAGGGTAAAGGTGATGGACTGACCAAGAATGTCTCCTGACTTGAACCCAATAGAACATCTTTGGTGGATCCTCAAGCGGAAGGTGGAGGTGTGCAAAATTTCAAATATCTGCCAGCTCCGCGACGTCGTCTTGGAGGATTGGACGAGCATTCCAGTGGCTACCTGTGAAGCTCTGGTAAACTCTATACCCAGGCGAGTAAAGGCAGTTATGGATAATGATGGTGGCAACACAAAATATTGACTGTTGACATGGTGTATGTTGATATTGACAACTTTCCCTAAGGGGTGTACTTACTTTTGTTAGCAGGGGTTTAGCTTTTAATGGTTATATTTTGAGTTATTTTGATGGGGAAAATAAATTAAATCTGTTGTATAAGCTGCATCCAGACTACTTTTCATTGTGTCAAAATGTCATTTTGTCAGTGTTATTCTATGGAGAGATATACTTAAATATCTGCAGAAATGTGGGGGGTGTACTCACTTTTGTGATACGCTGTATATGTATATATATATGATAGTTTTCATTTTATCGGGACTATTTAAATTTAATATTCTATTTTGAATATTTTAACTACCCTGCTTGGAATTGTTCCCAATTCCGGATTTACTGGATTTAATACTGCCTTATTACTTTTTAAATGCCTTCTTTATAGGTCAATCATCAGATAGAGAAACATTGATATACTGATTTGCAATCTTTCTCTGCATGATGATTGTCGTATAAAGACGGCATGAAAACAGTGGTCGAAGATAAGCTTCCATGCTATTAAATATACATTAAAAAAAATAATGTATATTCATTTATTATTATATGATAGCTCTATCCCAGATATTGAGCATTCTCCAAATTATACCGTATTTGGTCTGCCACAAACCCACCGAGTGAGATAGTGAGCACAATACATTGTTAACATATATATATATATATATATATAACCATGTTTTTCAACCTGGAGACTTCAAGAAATTAACTTTATTTGTCAATCCTTGAAGCCTTTCTGATTTCTAATTACCAACCTGAATTGTGTATACAAAAACAATTATATATACTGCTTCTTTTTTAACAATTCTTTTAGACCACGGAAAATCGATACTATTACTCGCATCCGGTAACTTTTTTTTTTTTTTTCAAATTTCCTTCTTTCATTCATCATTTTGATTGGTTACTGCCCGAAATTTAGATTCTTTATGTATTAACTTACTTATCACGGTTATAATTCTCTGAAAAGACGTAATCTAAACAAAGGGTTCATTTTTTTATTTTAAAACGTTTTAATCGTTTTAAAAATTTTTTTTTTTTAAATTTTATCAATCTTAAACATGAATACGCTTTTAAAAGCATTGCTATATATATATATATATATATATATATATATATATATATATATATATATATTAGGATAACCTTGACTTGGTAGTGGTTAATAAATGTGTAATTGGTTAAACTACGGTAATACAAAGAACCAAAAAAGAGATATATTGATAGTGTGAAATACTATGCAGTTGAAATTGCTACATTATAAAACAGTCAACCTATCCATATATGTTTAGTGCTGCTGCTGCTGCTGCTGTAGTCATCTTAGCTGATAAGAACAACATCGGTGGAGTCATTTGTATAGTAATCTGGGTTGTTGCAGTGGATTTCTTTCCTGAATGTCAAAGATGCTTTTCTTGTGATTTCGCCTCCGGGTGATGTGATTTCAGTATTTTCTGCAGTTTTTGTTTCATCATTATTCTGCCTGAGGGTAGTAATATGCCAATTTGCAATCTTTCGATGTGCATACACAGATTCAAACATGAACAAGCTTTTTCATTCTCTCTCTCTCTCTTTCTCTCTCGCTCTTTCTCTCTCTCTCTCTCTCAGCGACTTTCTCTTGTAATATCACACCCACTCATTCTCGCTCAATCTCTCGGTCAACCTCTATTTCTCTATCTATCTCCCAATCACTGTCACATTCTCTCTCTCCCTGAATCTCTCTCACATTCCATCTTTTTCACAGTTCCTCTCTCAATCTCTATCTCTCAATCCTTCTCTCTCCCTCTCTCTTTCAATCCGTCTCTGTGTCAATCTGTCTGTCTGTCTGTCTGTCTGCTTCACTCTCTCTGTCTCAACTTTTCCTAAGATATCTACCAATCTTCCAGGGCTATCTCGCCATTAATCTCTCTCATTGTCTCTTTCTATCACAGTTTCTCATTCCATCCATCTCCCTCAATACATCTCTCAATCTTCCTCTCTCTCTATCTCTCCATTCCTCTCTCTCTCTCTATATATATATATATATATATATATCATTCAATCTCTTTCTCAGTCCTTCTTTCAATCGCTGTCTCTCAATACACCTTCCGCGCTACTCTCTCTCTCTCTCTCTCTCTCTCTCTCTCTCTCTCTCTCTCTCTCCGAACTGTTTCTGTCGTTCAGTGCGTTCGTTCTTTAAACGTTCATACTCACTGACACAGGCATCCGTATTTTTCCCAACTGCTTTTATACAGAAATCCAAGCCTGTTTACAATCAAATAAATACGCTAAACGAAAAAAAAGTTAAAACTAGAATAGGTGTCACAATTCGCACAAGATTAATTGCAAAACAGTATTAATAAAAGATCACATCAATACATCAACATGCGTAAAGGTTTAAAATAATGGAGCAATCAACAGTACTGAAAATACATGAACATTCGTTGCTAATGTTATAAAAAATAGTAACTTTCATCAAAGTGCTACGATTTAATTTTTCCTCTCTCTCTCTCTCTCTCTATATATATATATATATATATATATATATATATATATATATTATGACGATATACCCCACATCAATTTGAAGACCGACTTCCGCGTTGTGTTAATCTGATTGATATTTTGCAGATGACGCGTGATTCAAAGATGCCGCGCAAAACTCCCTTCCTTTGTCATGCGAGGATCGATCGATGTTAATGGGAGGGTCTGATTGGGTGAATTGACCATGTGATGAAGTTAAATCGTTTGCACCAATAATACCACTTGATAACCACGTCAGTCAGATGATATGCTTTGAAAAAAAGCTGTTGTGATTTTATCTAGCTCACCAAGGCCGGAGATAAAATATTATGAAAAGACTGAGCGAAAGAACAGCTTTGAAATCTACTTGTTATCATATTGGCGATATCAAAAGAACCAGCAACAATAAAATGTAGAGATTACACCTATAAACTTTTTGCCAGCCTTTCATAACTGAATGAAAATTTAAAATTTATTTGTTTTGAACATTGTGGGTATCGCAAGTATAATAATGAGTGTTCTCTGTGAGCTAAGTAACAAGTATTTATGTAACTTCTTTATTCTCCTCGTTTGTTTACTATTAATATGAAAAAACCTTTTGCAGAAAACAAACGATTTTACCATTCTATTTCACACCAAATAGTATTTCATTATTTATTGAATTTGTTAACCTATAGTTTTGTGTTTGTTCAAGGGTTAGCAAATAAAGTTATCCGTTGTCAGCGTGAGTCGTGTTATTTTTTTATTCGTGGGTTTGTGTCATTATTCTATTTTCGATGGTTTCCTGTTGTCTCTCGAAGCTAGATTGTGATATTACATCGGTTGTTTCCATTAATATTCCCGACTTCTGATAGAACGAAACAGTCTGTCTGTGGATGACAATATATATATATATATATATATAGAGAGAGAGATAACATGAATATGGTTCATTAATTACCCAAAGTTACTTATAATGAAAAATCCCTTGGACAATCCCGTATACTTTTTGTTCACAGAAGATTTCACTCGAAAATCTAAATAAAAGAACTTACCAGATAACTCCAAATAACAAACCAGAAAATCATAATAATAATAATAATAATAGACAAAATTAAAAAAGAATATCACAGGAGAACTAGAAAACTACTCGAGAGAGACCAAACTCTCCAGCAGAAACCTTATCAAAGGAATTAATACCTGGGCTGTACCACTCGTTAGATATTCCGGACCTTTTCTTAAGTGGATCAGAGATGAACTTAGACAAATGAACCCAAGACCAAGAAAATTAATGACCATGCGTAAGGCATTGCATCCCAGAGTCGACGTTGACAGACTATATGTACCAAGAAAGGAGGGAGCATCGAAGACAGCGCTGACGCATCGATACAACGGCTTGAAGATTACATAGGAAAACACAAAGGCGGACTGATTACAACCATCAGAAACAATACTGACAACACGATGGACAACAGAATGACAATAACTGGGAAACAAAAATGGGAAAAAAACAAACCTATGGGTGTTTTAAACGACTCATAAACACCCTCTCACACCAGAAAACCTTGACCTAGCTAAGAAAAGGAAACTTTAAGAGAGAAACAGAATCTCTCCTAATAACAGCACGAAACAACGCCATAAGAACAAATCATATCAAAGCGAGAATAGATAAAACGCAACAAAATAGCAAATGTAGGCGATGCGGCGACAGAGATGAAACCATCAATCACATAATAAGCGAATGCTGCAAATAAGCACAGGAGTATAAGACGAGACATGACTGGGTGGGCAATAATATAATAATTAACAAAAAATAAGAAAATTTGCAAAAATATCGACTTGCTGTCCCGGCTCACCACAGAATAAAACTGAAAGGATCTGAAAAGAAAGATAAGTACCTTGAACATGCAAGAGAATTGAAAAACTATGGAACACGATGGTGACAATTATACCAAATATGATTGGTGCTTTTTGCACTGTAACGAAAGGGTTATTAAAGAGATTGGATGACTTGGAAGTTGGCGGACGAGTGGAGTCTAACCAAACGACAGCATTATCGAAGACGGCCAGAAATTGTGAAGAGCCCTGGAGACTAGATGAGATTTGTTGTCACTCAAACTCTAGTGAAAGAGCATCAGCTAATGCTGATATGAAATACTCTAAAGGAGTAAATAATAATTAGACTTTTTCTGTGACCCGTTTTAGCGTTATCCTTGAGAACACCAGGTCACATCTGTGTCAGGTGAGAAGATTTTAAACAACCTTTGGGTCTAGTATAGCCACACTATATCAACCATGATAAAAATGTTGAATCAAAATATGACACAACGTGGGACCCAGAAAACAGGGCCGGCAGTCAAGATCGGCAGGAGCTCTACTGATACTAACCGTCATCTTGCGAATGTTGGATTTTTTTCAGGTACACGGATGACAATATAAGGAACCACACAAATCAGAGACCCAAACACAAAACGTGGACTAGGGAAAACAGTGAACTTGCAGTACATCGCTATTTTAGGAGCAACCCTACACAAAGAGGAAATGATAGAGATCTAGCAAGAATATGTTAGTTTCTTGAGAACACGCTGACCAAGTTAGGGCGATAATAAAGAAAGGTTGGTTTTCTGACCTTGAAATACTCGAAATACACCAGAAAATAAATAATGAACAAGATCTTGATATGATATCAGACACACCAAGTATTAACAAACAAAAACAGTCTAACCGAAAAACCGCAAAATTCGAAAAATACAAACGTCACACAACCAAACAACACACAAGAAAACACTAACACAAGAACAAAAAGTATATCTCGAAAATTTAAAGAGAATTATGAACGGGGAAAAGACTACCTTATCATCATCAAGAAACTTAGAATGGAGAACAGTAAAGAAGTAAACGGAAAAAATGAATCAGTACTAACTTATATATCACCAAATAATATAACCGAATTAAACGAACTAATGTATGCAGGGGCGAAATTCGTTTGTGAGAAACTTGGGATTCCCTTAAAAAGCACGAAGAAAAAATCAATACCAGGATGGGAAATTGGACTGGGAACGCAAATAAAATCCACGAAAATAGGCCGAAATGATAAAACAAACGAAAGACGCTGAAACATTTATAGACAAAAAGGAAAAGGCAACACAAGAAAAAATAAGTTTAGAAAATAAACCAGAAAGTACTGGTGGAGGAAGGAAGATTAAAGAGATATCGACAACGGGTAAACCAATACAACCAAAACGGGACATTACAAAACAACAAGAGAAAATTCTACCAACAAATCGAGGGAGATGACACGAAAAAGATACCGACAACGGATTTAAGAGTAACCGAACAATTTTGGACTAAAATATGGTAACCAACTAAAATATAGTAACTCAAAAATGCCAAATGGATATGCAATATGACAAAAGAATTAGAAGAGCTCAAAGAAGGCCCCAAAAGCGGAAATACACGTCAATTTACTCAAAACAACACAAAAAATAGCAAAATTGGAAAAACGCTATCCCACGATGGAATACAATTATTCTCATCCAAGAAATTTACCTTCATTCACAAGAAACTAGCACTAGAAATGAACAGATGCCATCTAGGAGCACACGTACCCGAGTCGATGACCAAAGTTAATACTACATTTATCCAGATGAAACCCCTCATGAGAACTGCTCCAAACAACTACAGATCAATAACCTATCACCGATGGTGTGGAAAACATTAACAGCATAAATAAGGGAAGAAATTTACTACACGTAAACAAGCTGCAGATTGTGCACTGAAGAATAGAAAGGATGCCGCAAAGGATTCAGGGGCACAGGAGAGCTAATTTACATAGCCCACCCCCAAAGAGAGTAAGACCAGACGAAAAAATCTAGTTATGGCCTGGATTGACAACAAAAAGGCACTTGATCTGTTCTTCAAAGCTGGATAATAAACTGTCGCAAAATGTATAAAATATCAGATGAAGTCTTAAACTTTTTCGAGAAAACCATGAAAACCTAGAAAGTGGAATTGACAGCCGGAGGGAGAAACTGAATGGATCTAATGAATCAAGACAAGATTAAAACTCTCGGGGAAAAGGAAATCTATTAATACTTGGACCCTTTGGAAGTTGATATCATCAAACAAGTGGATATAAAAGAAAAAATTAACAAAGACAATTTCTGGAGAACTAGAAAACTACTCGAGACAAAACTATGTAGCAGAGTCATTATCAAAGGAATAAATACCTGGGCTGTACACCTCGTTAGATATTCGGGACCATTTTTGAAGTGAATCAGAGAAGAACTAAAGCAAATGGACCAAACAACAAGAACATTAATGACCATTAGATATTATATCCCAGAGACGACGTTGACAGACTATATGTATCAAGAAAGAAGGTAAGAAGAGAACTCGCCAGGATTGAAGACTGCGTTGATGCATCGATACAACTACTCGAGGACTTCATAGAAAAGCACGTAGGAGGACTGATTACATCCACTAAAACGTTACTGACAATACAAAGACCAACAGAAGGACAATAACTAGAAAACAAAAATGGGAAGAAAAACAAATCTATGGTGATTAATGAGCGACGTCTCACGAGAAAACCTGGACCGGGCTAAGAAAACAAACCTTAAGAGATAAACATAATTTCTCCTAACAGACAACATCATAAGAACTAATCACATCAAAGTGTGAATAAGTAAGATGCAGCAAAATAGCAAATGTAGGTTATGTGGTGATAGCGACGAAACCTTCAAAAATATAATAATTAACACCGAATGAGTATAAGACTAGATACGTCTGGGTGGGCCAGGTGATCAACAGGGAGATGCACTAGAAATATAAATTTGACCATACGAACAAATGGTATATGCACAACCCAGCAGGTGTCATAGAAAATGACACACATAAACTCCAATGGAACTTTGACGTACAGACTGATCACCTAATCACGGCCAGAAGACCAAATCTTATAATAATTAACAAAAAAAGAGAACTTGCAAAATTGTGGACTTTGCTGTCTCGGCTGACTACAGAAAACACTGAAAGAAAGTGAAAAGAAGGATAAGTACCTCGACCTTGCTTGGGAAGATGCCAGCACTCTTCAAATCGGTTGTGTGGCATTTCTACCAGGACAATGCACCAGTCCACAACTCCATCCTTGTCTCAGACCATTTGACCAAAATGGACATCAAGGCACTTCCTCACTCTCCCTATAGTCCAGACCTTGCTCCCTATGACATTTTCTTATTCCCTAAGCTCAGAGGCTGTCGTTATGAGACAATTGAGGAGATGAAAGAGGCTGTGACGAAGTTCATTGACACGCTCACACAAGAGGACTTCCATGGGGCCTTCCAAAAGTATTAGGAATGGTACAAGTGCATTGCAGCCGGAATAGATAACTTCGAAGGGGACTAAAGTTTCATGTGTGTACTATCAATACAAGTGCCCATACGAAAAAGTCTGGAAAGTTATTTAATGATACTCGTATATATATATATATATATATATAAATATATATATGTGTGAGTGTGTGTATGTGTGTTAATGTAGATACACAAAGACATATAAATGAGCTAGTGTACGTGTAAACTCTAGCTGTGGCTAAAATAGTAGGGCAGATTAGGCTCCCTAGCTTAGGCGAAAGGAGAAACCTTGAATTCAGAACCTGAAGGGCGTTGCTCAGTAAAATAAGTGGCCCATTGATGGAGCATTATTTTTTGTCAGATCAATGCGTTGTTTTTTTTTTCAGTTCTTGTTTACTTTTTCTTATTTATTTATTTGCATTGAAAACAAAATCACCATATTGTAATTTTAGGGAGTCAATAACATTTAATTTCTTTTTTTTTTTATATCAATATATATCTTTTCAATCTTCTGTCTGATGATTTCGTGTGCTTTTTTAATGACACATTAAACTGCTAGTAACAGGTGTGAGAAAGCAGGTTTATAATTATTGTTATTATACGCTCAACCCCCGGGGGTGTGAGCACTCATGCGAAGGAATTAACGGCTGCCACATGTGTAATACAAAGCTATTCGAATGAATTGAGCCCTCTCGTATCCACTAAGGCAAACTGTAAACAAATGAAAGCGTCTACATAATGCCTTATAATTCCCGAGCTGACGTATGTCGTCAGGTGGCTGACCGGTATGACACAGAGTCTAACGTAAAGTTGGCGGGTTTCGATCCCATCTTGAATCGTCCTCCGTGTCAAGTCACCCTGAAGAGTTGGGATACAACGAAACTGTGGATGACAATATATATATATATATATATATATATATATATATATGGGGGGGGCTGCAGTCTTTCATTTAAACATGTTTGATTAAATAATAAAGACGCATTTTGTGTCTGTAGTTATATGAAGTTCTTTTCATGTTTCCTGACAAGTCTCTTGGTTTTAGGTTGATTAAATAATAACTTGACAGGATCCTAATAAGATTATATAGACAAAATATATTTTTATTATTTAATGAAACATGCTTATATATATATATATATATATATATAGAGAGAGAGAGAGAGAGAGTGTGTGTGTGAGGGAGTGAGAGAGAATTGCTGTGACGCGGAAAGAGAGATTATCTGTTCATATTTAGGCTAATGAAAAAAATTATTTTCAACATAAATTCATTCTTTACAATTTTATTTGATTAAGAATCCGATATTAAACCCATATATTAAATACATAATGTGTTTTATTTCAGATCTAAGTCTATCTGTTAAGTATGTTTTATTCTACTAATTGATAACAGCTTAAATAAGATGCTCTTGGTAAGGCTAACAGCTACTACACCGTTTGCTTTGGGCACCTCTGGTGGTGTAATGGTTAGCAAGTTAGACTCGCAAACCTACACGAGTGAGTTCGAGTCTCATTGGGTGCCCCATTCATTTGGCCTTGTGCTAAATCGAAGTAAAGACCTTCGTAAATTACTACTACACTGTTTGCTTTACCAAATGCATCTTAGGAAAACTCGGAATTCAAATTTGCTTTGTTCTGCTTAAAAATTGATCTTCTGTCACATCATGTCCGCGGTGGAAGGATTGGATGAATCTGTTAACAAACCCTTCCATACCCATGTGTAATCATCTGCAAGTAGCTATATTTTGATCATATTTATAAATGTCAATATTTGATTTTTAACTAAGATATACCACAGTGTTTCAAATACGCATGTGTGTGTGTGTGAGAGAGAGAGAGAAAGAGAGATAGAGAGAGAAAGAGAGACTGTGTGTATGCGTATATGTCTCATCATCATAACCTCTGCTTCTACTGCTGCAATCAGTGTTACTGTCACTGCTATCGTTAGTAATAAAATCGCAACGAACAACATGTCTGTTTTTGTAAATTTTGTTACCACAAACGTCGTTATCACTGTCATTTGTGTTCATAAGTTGACTGTGACTTATCACCAGTTCAGATGTTGAAAGGGTATATTTTACCAGGTGATTCCAAGACGGGCACACACACACACACACACACACACACACATGAAAAAAAACATAATTTATACAATTAAAGCAAAATGAAAAAACAAATGTTCAAACCATAAAAGAAAGAAAACAAAAATAAAAATACTTTCCCAGTTGGACAATTAGAAAAGAAAAAAAAAGGATATAATTCCTACGTCGAACCACCATTTGTTGAAGTATTGAATACGCTGACAGATTCCCTTGCCGAAGTGAAAGATCTCCCGAAAACGAGGTGACCTGTATATGACACAACACTGAATCTGATTGTGAGGTTTGTATTCTGGAGATCTAGGGAGTTTGGAAAATCCCTTCGTTGTCATTACTTCCTCATCCACACTGATCCCAAGTGGTAGCAGCTGTTAGGAGCTAATCAGTGGATTGAATAAATGTTTTTCAAAATTATTCATAGCCAATTGGACTGTGTGCACAAAAATACTTATAGAAACTAATAAATAAAAAATATAAACTTGAGTGTACAATGAACGAGATTCCGGAAGTTTTACGCATAAAATAAACTTAGATCGCTTGATATACCGTAAACATCAATCATGTGATCAATCAACCAGTCAGATTTTAAAAGATAGAATAATAATGAAAAAAATACATATTCAAATTGACGAGTAAAAATTATGAGGTACTTTTACTTTCTTGCTACAATCATTGAATAATATAAATCTTTTTATGTGGCTTCTCTCAATTGTATATTGTGATTAAATATCCACAGTATTACATATGGATCATGTATTTAACTTTTTAAAATACTGTTGAAGTGCGCTCTTAATCAGTTGCAATATTTAATATGCCCTTCCCACAAAGTGTTGAATTCTCATTTGATCTGTAAGTGGATAAAATGTTGGTTAATGTGTCTAAATCAAAGCGATACCAGGTTAAGGCTAGTCAGCTATGCAACTCGTCTTTGACTGGCGGCAGAAATGTGTTGGACTAAATAACTACAACCGTTAATTATTTAGACCATTTTAGCAAAAGGAGTCGCAAATGATATCCAAAAATAAGTAAAATAGCTATTACAGTTTTTGCTAAGTATCAACTATTATCTATTGAGATTGATGATTAGTTGGTTGGTTGGTTGGTTGTGTTTTATGGCATATCAACATTTGTAGGTCATTTAACGCCAAATACATTTTTATGCAAATAGTTAGTTTTATTTGAAACAATTCAGTTTAGCATGAGTACACAGTTTAATTGCTAAAAACATTTCTATTTCAAGTTATTCATTTTATCCAAACAGTTCTAATTCAGCTAATTCAGTTTAGTATAAGTACATATTTTGTTGACACATAGTTAAAGGCCAAAACAGTTCTATATTAAACAATTCAGTTTAGTGTTAGTACATTTTTAATGTCAAAAACAGTTTCATTTATAACAATTTACTTTTGCATAAGTACGTAGTTTAAATGTAAGAACGGTTTAATTGTCAAAACATTGCTATTTCTAGTTTAGCCAAGCAGTTCTAATTCAAACAATCTAGTTTATCATAAGTATGCAGTTTGTTCTATTTAACCCATAGATAGGGCCCTATAAGGTGCTATCATTCCAGGCCAGAGTGGACCTGGGAGTGATATCAATGGAAAGGTGCTCCGCATTCCCCAAAGCTTCAGCATCACCGGAACCTTACCATCAGAATGTTTAGTGTTATATCCAGGACACTTAGTGGGGGAGGTTACCCCTCTGAGGAGTTGCAGTCGGTGTATTCTACAGCTCCAGCCGACTGGGCAATACACAGAGTTAATGTCCAAACAGTTTTATTTCAGATAATTCAGATTAGCATAAGTACGCAGTTTAAATGTCAAAAAAGTTATATTTTAAACAATTCAATTTAGCATAAATACACAGTTTAAATGTAAAGGACAGTAAAGTCAAGAAACCACGGTTTAGTTCTATTCAACCCAAAGATAGGACCCTTATCAGGTGCTACCACTCTTGGTTAGAGTGGAGGAGGGAGCGATGGCAATAAAGGGGTACTCCGTATTCCCCCAAACTCCAAGATTACTGGAACCTCACCATCAGATTTTTAGTGTCATATCCGGGACATTCATTGTGATGTGTCTTACCCCACTGCAGAGAAGCAGTTGGTATATTCTACAGCCCCAGCCGACAGGGTAACATTAAGATTGAAATTTAAAGATAAAGCCAAAAACTCTCTTGTTTAAACACTGGCTATTTATCGGATGAATCTTAGACAAAATGTTAAAATTCCACCTTTCTATGAAGCAGGTTCTGTTACATAAAAAAGGATTGCCAAGTAAGTTGGTCAATATTCAATGATGCAACTTTTGTATTGATTGTTTGCGTCTTTAAAAGCAGCCAACGAAGCAAAACTAAGTTTTGAAGTCGAAATTAAATTTCTGCATGTTAAAATAAGAAACTTTCTATTCCCTTAGATATTGGCAATGATGTATGTGAAATTAAATATGATGATTAAAAAAAGTATAATAATGTCTTCCCTATTATCAAATTTGTTCTTTATAGTTTATTTATTCATTAATTTTCCCAAAATATTTTACGCTTCGTTGATGAGTATTTTGGTAAAGCTGGAATCATTTTCTGATTAATTGATACTATTATATTCTCTGAGTTTTCTTATCAATGAGAAATAATAATTGATTCATAGCAATTTGTATAATTTCTAAACCGCTCATAATGGGATATCATTATTAACCTCGTGGATAAAATTGTTCGAAATAATCGTAAGTTAGTAGAAATTTAAACCCCAGATTTATCCGCCTAATGCAGACTTGATGAAAACAAATGATGTTCGGATGCCACCAAGTCCGTTTAATATGCTGCGTGAGGAAGAAGACGCTATCCCTAGTCAATTATATTTGCTTGTGGCTGGAAAATACAAAGGATAGACTAGCTTTGTTATAACATATTATGCATTTCTAGTTTCTTAGATAATGCCACTTTTTTTATATTGAACATATTTAAAAGGAGAATTCACGTAACTCAAAAGTTCAGATAGTATTTACTTACCTAACAGTTCAAACAGGAAGTAGAGTCATAAGCCAAGAAAAAGGTAAGCTGAAGAACCCATTAGAACTTTTCTTAGTTTAATATTTGGCAAGGCAAGAAATTAAAACATTGATAGGGCGTTTGATTCCCACTGGGTTTCTCAGACTTTTTGACTTGTGTCAAAAATATTGAATATATGATGGCACTTTCTTTTTGTTTAAGTGTTTGCAAAAGAGGTAAGCAGACTATTTTAAATAAGTCTGAACCTCTCTCTAGTTCCTATATACTTCTGGCATTGTACAACATAAAGTGGGTGGTTCCCGTTGTATGATGGCTGACGTGCTGAACTGCTGCCTTGAAGTAAGCGAGTTCGAACTCCAATCGCGCTATTCACTTTCGGACTAGTATTTTTGGGAAAGGCATGGACTCCCTTATCCCTCCAGCTATGGGTTAAAAAGGATCACTGCTATTCTACAAAGATAGCTTTGACATTAAACAACCCTTGAAGGTTGATGTTCCATTAGATAAAGAAACCAAAATAAGCTATTCTTAATGAATTACTACTTGTTAACTCTTCTTCAACGTCCTCTGTAATTATTTACTAATCCAAACATGGTTTGACACAATGCCTTAAACATGAGGCACCAACTGCTATAAAGAACTTACATTACTTATTCTGAATATACAGTCTTTCTTTTTCTCTTTAAATATTTATAAGAGAAATATGAAACGTTCTTAGACTGACCAAACAGGAAATGACTCAGAAACATGAAATTAACTTGCTATTCTACATTCTGCTGTTTTGCAAATTTGGCATAATTTTCTCAAGTTTCTTTAACCATTTAGAACAACAATTAAAATCAATAACAGACTTAAGGAGATTGACTGTAACTCAAACTCCATTGAAAGACCATCAGTTGATGCTGGTGAGGAAAACTCTCAATGGAGTATGGCAGACTATGCGGTGACAGAGATGAAACCATCAATCACATGATAAGCAAATGCAGCAAATTGACACAGAAGGAGTACAAGGCTAGACACGATTGGGTAGGCAAAGTGATCCCCTGGGAGACGTTCAAGAAATTAAAATTTGACCATGCCAACAAATGGTATATACAAAACCTAGCACCTGTCCTAGAAAATGACATGCACAAACTCCTGTGGGACTTTGATATACAAACGGATCACCTAATCTCGGCCAGAACACCAGACCTTATAATAATCAACAAAAAAAAAAAAAGAAAATCTGCAAAGTTGTCGACTTTGCTCTCCCGGCTGAACACAGAATAAAATTGAAATAATGTGAAAAGAGAGATAAGTACCTTGAGCTTGCTTGAGAATTGAAAAAAAACTATGGAACTTGAAGAGAGCAATTATACCAATTGTGATTGGTGCGTTTGGCACGGTAACTAAAGGATTATTAAAGGGCCTGGAAGATTTAGAAGTTGGCGGCCAAGTGGAGAAAATCAACAGCATTACTGAAAACTGCCAGAATACTGAGAAGAGTCGTGGAGACTTGAAGAGACTTGCTGTCACTCAATCTCCAGTGAAAACCATCAGCTTACGCTGATGTGAAAAACTCTAATAAATAATAATAATAATAATAATAATAATAATAAAGAGAAACGAGAGATAAGTACCTAGATCTTGCTTGAGAACTAAAAAAGCTCTCGAGCATGAAGGTGATACCATTTGCAATCGATGTACCCGGAACAATCAACAAAGGATTCGTTAAGTGACCGGAAAACTTAGAATTTAGAGAACAAGTAGAGACCCTCTAGACTACAGCATTATTAAGATCGGTTAGAATACTTAGAATAGTCCTGGAGACTTGAGGAGACTTGCTGTCTCCCACACCCCAGAGAAAAATCCGTCAGCTAATGCTGGTGTGAAAAATTCTCAAAGGAGATTATTTTCTTATGGTGCCAATAACCTAGTACATATCAATATTGAAAAGTTATTTTTAATTCAATAATAATGACATTTCAAAAAATAGTTTGCCGATTATTTTTTAAGAAAACTCACATTAACCAATAAATTTGATCTGCGTAATTTTCATGAATATTAGATTTTGATTGTTTTTTATCATCAGAAGAGAAAACTGAAGTATATTCGGCTCGATAGACGTTTTGCAATATTTATAAATATTTAGTCGACAGGATATTTCATCCACTTCCCTTACGATCGTAATGATAAACATACCGACACCTGAGATAAATAGATCGAGAGAGAGAGGGGCAGACAGACATACAGACAGAAGGACTGAGAAAGAATGAGAGAGAGAGAGAGAGAGAGATCTTTGTGCTCTAATGGAATCTTCAGACGCAAATTATAAATCGCAGTAAACTGAATTCTGCACTAAATTAAGCTTCAATGTGCGCCAGGTATACCGACGAATATGAAGAAAAGAAATAAAACCGGCTAATGCAAAATGCTCGGAGGCGAACCAGAATTCTTCCGCCGTTCATTGTCACAATGAAAACTGCCAAACGAAGAGGAGGAACATATGCGAGGAAGCCACGCATCAACGCCGCTCTATCTTGATGAACAGCGATAACAGCGGCGTCGGAAGAGGCGCTGTTGAAGACGAGATAACGTTGTCGTCTTTGTCGCTTAGAAATAAGGCTGAATGGCAGCGTCATTGGTAAACGCCAACGAGGAATCAATCTCACACTGCATCGTATTAGGATTCTGTACATTGTGGTGTAGACGGGTATAAAATGTTCTACCGCGACTGTCGCAAGTCGAGTAAGGATGCAAAAATAATAAAAAATAACCTGACGGAATTATTACCTGAATAATTATGTGAAAATTATCGTAATTTATGATGCGCGGTATGGGTCTCAGGATCAATGACTACATTACTGTTTGGACGTTAAATGAGGTAAAAATGTTCGTGCATACATCGTTGCGTATACGCTGGTATTAATTTCTGTTTAGAATAACAACTTAGATAAGTAGATAGGCGGCTACATTAATTTACCGAAACATCCTGACATAATTATGTACAATACACTGAATGAATCCACTGCAGAGGGATAATAACTTGCACACACCCTCAAAAATCGTCAGTCCTGGGTGACATTAAACTGAATATATTAGAGAGGTCCCTATTCTGCAGATCTAGGGGTGAAAGGAAAATTGACGTTTATTCACCATCAAGTTACCAACACACACACACACACACACTTGCAATATATCATATATAGTATATTGCTTGTACTATATATAGTACAACTATTCAGTCACGTAGTAAGTGAGTTTGATAATCAATCGCATTGTTACATTCACTTTTGGAGTAATAACCCTCATTCCGACAGCTATAGACTGAATAGTATCACTGATGTTCTTCTAAAAGGATGGTTTTGGCATTAAATAGCCCAAGAAGGCTGAAAAGCCATTAAAACAAGTTTAGCAAAACCGAATATATGTTCAATATTGGTGATAGAGCATATGCAGTTAGGATAGCGTAGACACAAAGACTATTGCACTTCCTAACAGTCAGTTACATACTTGTGACATCACTAGTCCCTATGTTGTGGGTATCACCTTTGATACTTTTGAGTGAGATGAGGTAGAAAAGATGATCCACTGAGTGGAGCATTCTGAAAAGGAAAATATTTTGTATATGCAGCAATATCATTGTAATTTTGAGATGCGTTAAATTATTTATGGTTTTATGTTTATCTGTCTTTTTTTCGAGTGATTTTAATCATTGATTTACACATAGTGAATGTTTAAATTGAGTCTGAATAACAGCAAGTCTACAAAGGTATCCAGGACTCTTGTCTTCTTGTGACTTTATCAATCCATTGGGTTTTGTTCCAAGTTCACCAGTTACTACGGGCATCATTATCACTTTCACATTCTATATTTTTTTTCAGTTTTCTTGCAAAGTTTAGATATTTATCAATCCTTTCGCTTTTTTTTAGTGTATTGTGTAGTCTGCCGAGATGCCAATATCCACTGTTCAGCTGGGTTTTTTATTTTATTTCATTTTATGGATTATATCTAAGGCTGGTTTATTTACTCCTCTAGAGTTTTTCACATCAGTATTAGCTGATAGTTTTTCACTGGAGTTTGAGTGACAGCAAGTCTCCTCAAGTCTCCAGGACACGTCTCAGTATTCTGGCCGTCCTCAGCAATGCTGTTGTTTCGATAGTCTCTACATGTCTGCTAACTTCCAAGTCCTCCAGGACCTTTAATAATCATTTAGCTATTGTGCCTAAGGCACCAATCACAATTGGCACAATCGTTACTTTCATGTTCCACAGTTTTTTTTTAATTCTCTAGCAAGGTCGAGTTTCTTATCCTTCTTTTCACTTTCCTTCAGATTTATTCTGTGGTCCGCCGGGACAGTAAAGTCAACAATTTTGCAGATTCTCTTTCTTTTGTTGATTATTATGAGGTCAGGTCTTCTGGCCGGGGTTAGGTGATCCGTTTGTATGTTAAAGTCCCATAGGAGTTTATGCGAGTCATTTTCTAAGACAGGCGCCCGGTTATGCATAGACCATTTGTGTGTGGGGTCGAATTGAAATTTCCTGCACATTTCCCAGTGGATCACCTTGCCGACCCAGTCGTGTCTCGCCTTGTACTCCTTCTGTTCTAATTTGCTGCATTCGCTTATAATGTGATTGCTCGTTTCGTCTCTGTCACCGTATAGCCTATATTTACTGTTTTGTTGCGTTTTATCTATTCTCGCTTTGATATGATTCGTTCTTATGGCATTATGCTGTGCTGCTATTAGGAGGGATTCCGTTTCTCTCTAAATGTTTCCTTTTCTTAGCTATGTCCAGGTTTTCTGGTATAAGATGTTGTTTATTAGACGCTTAAAGCGGCCATAGAGTTGTTTTCCTTCCCCTTTTTGTGTCCTAGTTGTTGTCATTCTTTCGTTTATCGTGTTGTCTGTATCGACTCTGATGGTTGTAATTAGTCCTCATTCGTATTTTTCTATGTAGTCTTCGAGCCGTTGTATCGATGCGTCAACGGTGTCTTCGATGCTGGCAAGTCCTCTTCCTCCTTCTTTTCTAGATACATATAGTCTGTCAACATCGTCTCTGGAGTGTAATGCCTTATACATAGTCATTAGTTTTCTTGTCCTTTGGTCTATTTGTTTATTATTATTATTATTATTATTATTCCTTTAGAGTTTTTCACATCAGCGTCAACTGATGGATTTTCTCTGGAGTTTGAGTGACAGGAAGACTCATCAAGTACTCGTTAGAGTTTTTAACATCAGCGTTAACTGATGGTCTTTCACTGGAGTTTGAGAGGCAGCAAGTCTCCTAAAGTCTCGAAGACTCTTCTCAGTAATGTCGTTGTTTGAATAGTCTCCACTCGTCCGCCAACTTCCAAGTCCTGCAGTCCCTTAAGTAATTCTTTAGTTACTGTTCCAAACGGACGAGTTACAATTGGTGTAGTTGTCACCAGCATGTTCATTAGTTTTTTCAGTTCCCTAGCAAAGGTCGAGGTACTTATCCTTCTTTCCACATTCTTTCAGCTTTATTCTGAGGTATTTATGGAAAATTTGTGGAAAATACTAACAGCACAAATAGAAAACGATTTACTACTCTCTAACGAGGATTGTTCCCGGGTGAACAGAAAGGATACCGCAAAGGATCCAGAGGCACAGCTGAATTACTTTACATCGATCAACACATCCTAAATGAGAGCAAGACAAGACGGAAAATCTAGCTATGGACTGGATTGACTACAAAAAGGCATATGATATGGTTCCACAAAGCGGGATAATACACTGCCACAAAATGTACAAAATATCACATGAAGTCATAAACTTCATCAAAAAAGCCATGCAAACATGGAGAGTGGAGCTGACAGCAGGAAAAAGAAGCTTAGCTGAAACAAAAATCCAAAGAGGGATTTTCCAAGGACATGCACTATCACCCTTACCATTCATAATAGCCATGATGCCACTTAACTACATACTCAGAAATTGCACAGTCGGATACAAACTTAGCAGATCGCAAGAGAAGAACAATCATTTAATGTACATGAATGACATTAAACTATTTGCAAAAAAATGAAAAAGAACTGGAAACTCTCATTCACGCCGTTAGAATGTACAGTCAAAACATAGGAATGGAATTTAGCAGAGAAAAATGTGCCATGCTTGTCATGTTAAGTGGCAGACGACATAGGACTGACAGAATAGAACGACCAAATCACGACAAAATTAGAACGCTCGTAGAAAATGAAACCTACAAATACTTGGGTATCTTGGAGACTGACACCATCAAACAAGTGGAAATGAAAGACAAGATTCAAAAACAATATCTCTGGGAACTAGAAAACTAATCGAGAAAAGAACTCTCCAGCAGAAACCTCATACAACGGCTCGAAGGCTACATAGAAAAACACGAACAAGGCCGATAATGGTCATCAGAAACGATACTGATAACACAAGAGTATGATAACAACTAGGAAACAAAAATGGGAAAAAATAACTCTATGGCTGCTTTAAACGACTAACAAACAACATCTCACAACAGAAAACCTGGACCTGGCTAAGAAAAGGAAATCTTAAGAGAGAAACAGAATCTCTCCTAATAGCAGCACAGAACCAATCTTATCAAAGCGAGAATAGATAAGACGCAACAAAATAGCAAATGTAGGCTATGCGGTGAAAGAGACGAAACGATCAATCACATAATAAGCAAATGCAGCAAATTAGCATAGAAGGAGTATAAGACGACATGACTAGGTAAGCAAGTTGATCCACAGGGAAATGAACAAATTTAAGTTTCACCACACTAACAAATCGTATATGCACAACCCAGCCCCTGTCCTAGAAAATGACACACATAAACTCACTCCTATGGGACTTTAGCAAACAAACGGATCACCTAATCCCGGCTAGAAGACCTGACCTCATAATAATCAACAAAAAACAGAAAATTTGTCGTCTTTTCTGTCCTGGGTGACTACAAAATAAATCTGAAGGAATGTGAAAAGAAGCATACGTACCACGACCTTTGCTAGGAAATTGAAAAAGAATCTATGGAACATGAAAGTCACGATTGTACCAATTGTGATTGGTGCTTTTACCACAATGATTAAATGATTATTAAAGTGCCTGGAGGACTTGGAATTTGGCAGACGGGTAGAGACTATCCAAATGACAGCATTACTGAGAACGGTCAGAATCCTGAGACGAGTCCTGGTAGACTTGAGGACACTTGCTGTCACTCAAACTCCAGTGAAAAACCATCAGCTAACACTGATGTTAAAAACTCTATAAATAAGAAAAAATAAATCGAAGAAACAAACAAAAAAGCAAAATAAATAAATAAATAAAACATTAATGACGAAATAAATTAACAAATGATTTATTTATGATTACAGCCGCGTAAAACCCCACACAGTAAGAATAAACAACCCTAATCCAGATTTCCTGCCAAACTAGATCAACTTTCCCCTCAAAATAGTTTATAAACGGTGACCCATCACATAATATTTTCTGGTGATGATTGCTTAAGCGAGAAACATACACTCAATAAGCACGGTTGACTCTGTTTCTACACAGGTTCTATGTTCACCGATATTGAACACTCTTTATTTATAAAAAGTAAAGTTGTTGACTCTCATCGAGAGTGACCCAAAAGTTCTCTCCTCGATAACTTCTACACAAATGTGTAGGGGAGGGCACTACTTCTTTTTCTGGATAGCTCCACTTTACCCTTGATCCGTACGTTAGAATACGATGCTAAGTGTTAAGCAAGAAGGCATCAAGTACCATTTTTTGAGTCTTTGGTATGACTTGACGAATGATTGAAACCAGGTCTCTCAAACCATCATGCCAGTATATATATATATATATATATATATATATATATATATGTGTGTGTGTGTGTGTGTGTGTGTGTGTGTGTGTGTGTGTGTGTGTGTGTGTGTGTGTGTGTGTGTGAATGAATGAAAAAATCGGTGGTGAACTGATGGAAAATCATCATTAAAGAGTATTCAGTAAACACTTCCTGATGATGGCTCCTGGCCGAAACCAGTTTGGATTAATAAAAAAAAGAAATCTGTTTGGATTTCAGCATAATTTTTAATGATGGATTTTTAAACAATGGGTTTATAAATCAAAAGCCCCGATTAATTTTCAACATTAATCTAGAAAGATCTATTGGAAGTCCGGATTTTTTTTTCTTTTTGTGTGTTTGTGTGTCATAGAATAAAACAACAAAAATATTAACTTTGGATTTAATTGAATACCCAATGAATTTCTGAAAGAAGAAAATAATTGCAAAACGAAATTGATTCCTTTTGAACGAATATGTTTAAAGTTTATGCCTATACGCATAAAATTGTTGAGTCAACTCTCAAGAAATTTAACAGGTTTCCCTAATATTTTACGAAACATTGCACAACAAAATGTTATTACACACATACACACACACACACATCTATATATATATATATACATATTGATAGAGAGAGAGAGACAGAGACAGAGAGATAAAGAAAGCATACTTTAATATTGTTGGTGGCTCATGTTCAAACCCGAATAGCAACTCATGGTATATATATATATATATATATATATATATATATATATATATATATAGAGAGAGAGAGAGAGAGAGAGAGAGAGATGGTAATCCTATTTAAATGTCTTTCTCTAATTAACTTGAACTGAGGTACTTCTTTCCTACATTTTTTTTTATCTCCGTTTATTTGATAATATCAATTGGTCAACTCGTAGACAAAATGGAAATGAAAACAGTGCCTTTAGAATATATATATATATATATATATATATATATATATATATGGCGAGGTTGGTGGAGAGATAGATAGATAGATAGAGAGAGAGAGAGAGAGAGAGAGAAAGACAGAGAGAAAGACAGAGAGATAGGGGGGCTGCCTCGAGGTCAAAAGTTGATAAAATGTGGGTGCATTTGCAAATAAATGACAGTGCCATAATCTTTTTTGCATATCAGTTGTCTACATGTTTTACTTTTAAATTTTGATTGATGTACGAAATGGTTTTGTTCTTAGTGCTTTGCAAAAAAAAAAAAATCATGATGCGTATTTGATGAAGATAGCGTACGGCACTTCTCAGACTGATTTTCATATTTTCTGGCACATCAGTTGTGCAGCATCGATTATTTTGCTTCTTCTTCTTCTTCTTCTTCTTCTTCTTCTTCTTCTTCTTCTTCTTCTTCTTATTATTATTATTATTATTATTATTATTATTATTATTATTATTTCTATATCATCTCACTAAGACACTCTTCCGTTGGGCCATTGTTAATGGAACTACATACTGTATTTTCCATCATTTGAAGAAGTGGAGCACTGGAGGAGAAGCTTGCAGTGGATATGTGACCCCTAGGTGAAACACCTGCGGATCTATTGATTGACAGTTGGATGTCATAGGTAAATAGCTCTGGTTTAGAAATCTATGGTACCAAAATGGAAAATGTTTTATAGGGAACCGAATTCTGATTGGGTGGGAGATAGCATATTGAAAGTTGAAAAAGAAGGTTTGGGTATTTAGTTAGATTCTAAAAGTCTGGGTCCAGGATCAAAGTGAAGCCGTTGCATTAATGTGGATTAGCCTTTAGACTCCGGCTTAAAAAGGGACCGAATAAATACATGCAAACACATACATTTAAACACACACACACACACGCACACACACACACACATACACACACACATACATATGGATTGAAATGATACATGGTGGTGCATCTGACAATATGATAGAAGTATGTGGAAAGTTGGATAAATCAAACATTTAAAACCGGTTTAGAGGTGCGATATTTCGTTCTTTTATTGCATTTTTATTTTTTAACAACTTTCTCAAATTGAACCGTCCTTTTATCAAGTTCCTCAGTTGTTTATGAAGATAAAACGTTTCAGTTTGAGAAAGTTCTTAAAAATCAAAAATGAAAATAAAGAACGAAATATCACGCTTCTAAACCGGTTTTAAGTGTTTGATTTATCCACTTTTCCACATATTTCTATTATACCTATATATGTTTAAATCCCAGCTTAAAGCGTCCTAAGTGTCGAGGAACACTGAAGAAGCATGATACAACGAAACAGTTTGTTTGTGGATGACAATATATATATATATATATATATATATATATCAGTGAAATACTTTATGTGGTGAGACATACTACATATTTATTTATGTAAAGCATGCTGCATCACATGAAATGTTTTACTAATTTGTAAGATATGGAGAGTAATGGAAGTTATTTATCACGTTTGAATTTTGAACTATCTTTATAGATGACTAATTGCTGTATAAAGTCGAGAGATCCCAGTCTTCCTAAATTCTTACTCATAGCAGCAAGAAAAAATAATTTTTCTTTCCAAAGTTTACGCCACATACATCTTCATACATTCATACATACATACATGTAAATAAATATATATATATATATATATATATACCGGGACATTGGCCCAGCGGTTAGAGTGTTCGCCAATGGCCCGGGAGACCTGGGTTCAATCCCAGGTCGAGTCATACCAAAGACTTTAAAAATGGTACTTGATACCACCTTGCTTAACACTCAGCATTATAAGGTACGGTTCAAGGGTAAAGTGGAGCAATCCTGGGAATGGAGTTGCGCCCTCCCCTACACCTTGGTGTAGTAGCTATCGAAAAGGGAGCCTTCGGGTCACCCTCGACTATGGTCGCTAACTTATATATATATATATATATATAATTCTATGCGTGTGAGTGTGTGTGTGTGTGTGTGTGTGATAGTGCGTATTTTCCTTATACCGTGAACCTAGGGTTCACATAATGGCATAAAAGTTCAAAAGAATGTCTTTTTTCATATGCCACAGAACAAAAAGAGCAACTATATATATATATATATATATATATATATATATATATATAGTGCAATTAATTGTACTATATACGCTCTGAATGTGAATTTTGTTATACCCTAGAGAATAAATAGGGAACTAACAATAGCCATACATTTGTGCTGAGTTACTATCTGCATATATTTATCAATAAATTGTAGAATTATGTAGCAGTTCGCGATTCTCTATACACATATTTCACGTATAGTTGCTGGATATCGAGTACTGCAAGAAATGCTTACCCTAAAAAGAAATTTGGACAAATATAAAGTCGGAAAAAGTAAAAAAATTCTGACATCTGTTTGATACAAATAAACACAGGCAAAAATCAGTGAAAAAAAATCTAATGCCTCAGAAATATGAAAATATTCTGTAGAAGGCCAAGAGCAACAAAAGACAAAATTATCTGGGGGTTTTGGTGGAGTCTAGTTTCAAAATCAAGTGCTACCAAGACTCATTTATATTTCTTTTTGAACTTATTTTAACTTCTTTCTTTAATGGCATATCAACTATTTAGACTTATTCAATTCTAAATTTATCTTTGTATATGTTTAACAAACCCTCCTTACAAGCATGATGCGACATAAGTTAATTTTTTTGCGGAATTCAAACATGTTTGAATTCAGAGTGTTCCTTTTCATAGACCAGTTGCTATTTCTTTTCATAGACCAGTTGCTATTCAAAGGTATAAGAACCTAGTCTGCCCAACTATTTACCTAAAAATGAAGGGAGTATATTTTGATTCATGCCTTTCCAAAAGGAATTAGTGGTATGTAAAATACAAACAGCCTGTTCCAGGTTTTGAACTCGGGTCAACCGTACTCATTTCCGACGACGATATCCATGAACGGATGTGTACCTCCTCGAGATATCCGAGAATAACAGTAGTGGTTCTATTTGACCCATAGCTGGGGGAATAAAGAGGCTCATACCTTTCCAAAGAGAATTACCCTGAACGTGAACATAATAGTGCTCGAGCGCGCTTACTATGATGTCGTAGAACAGCACGCTTACCAATACGCCACGTGACTTCCCATATTATTTAACTAAGCTACATCAATGTGTCAGTAAAGGTTGAATGTTACAGCAAATGAAATGCTGTCTATATACATTCATAATTATAAAATTTAATGTTATCTTAATTCTTTTCTACAAGGATACAAAAGGATGCCTCATACGGTATGATGTTAAAGTGATCAAGGCTAGCTGGCCATTGTTAAAGATTTTGATATCTACTGAGTGCTCCATACAACTGAATTTGAGCCAAACAAATCAAAGTTTAGTAAAAAACCAAAAGAATATATCAATAATGACTCATACCTAAGTACACACCAGACACACAGAAACGTAGGTATATATCTACCACATAAGCGGAGACACAAATGCAGACACTCAGCCATCATATGTATTCAAATATGTTTGCATTGGTATCCACACACACACACACACACACACACACACACACACATATATATATATATATATATATACAACAAAAATTGAGAGGGCAATAGAATAGACATAAATCTGTATTCATTGATGTTCATCTGTTTTCTACATTAGCTATGGATTAATAGTAGGTCAGAATATGTTTGTAGTTTTGGTAAGGTAAACAATCTAAGAGAAAGAATACTCTGACTTCAAATAACCTGTACTCTGTTTGAAAATCATCCCATCCTATTTTAGTGGAGGGACTGGGTAAATTCATATACTGTATCCAAAATTATGCGTACCAAATTTACTTTCAACGATCCTGATAATTTAATAACGAAAGAAAGGGATGATAAAAACATGTATTTACAATAGATCTACCCATGTGACTTTTTTTAATAACAGAAAACCTACATATCTGCAATATCATTTTGATAAAGAGGGCGCTATATATTGCCACTTCCGGGTAAATAGTTGATTTTTGGTTTGGATTGGTTTTGTGCCATATGACCAAATGTTGATTATTTAAAGTCAAATCCTTGTTATACGAATATATTAAATGCGTATATGATTTGTAAACACATTTTGTAAATAATATTCTTACGAGTATCAGATCTTCTTTGCACACAAGTAAACGGTTTCAAATATTGCTATATAACAGTTTCAATTTAACATCTGTTATTTGTTTGCGCGTATGGTTCGTTCTATTTAATCTATAGACAGGACCCAATTAGGTGCTACCACTCTGGGTCAGAGTGGAACTGGTGTGATAATATGCCGGGTAACGGCACCAAATCTGGTACTATGTTTGTCACTGTAGTCTCTTGAGACCTTGGCTCCCTGACCGCCACATGTGTTTCCATGTAGATGGTTTATCAAGTCCCTCTAAGCCTACATTTTTTGATTTGTTGTTTAATTATATATCAACATTCTTGGGTTATTTAATGCCAAATTCATCTTTCTAAAAGAACAGTGATGTTACTATATAACCCATACCTTGGTTGGAATTGGTGGATAAATCTATCGAAATTGTCCCGAGCGCAATCGGACTTTTTGTAGGCCATCATGTTTGCGTGTGTAAAGAATGTTTTTTCAAGACTTTTATAAAGAGTTTTTTTATGTTTTAATACCATTACAAAATTACATAAATGCGAGTTGCTTAAAACTGAGACACTGCGTTTACGTAATTTTGTAGTGTTTTAAAAATGCCTAAAATATCTCTTTAAAAAACTCCTAAAAAAGCTCTATGCACAAGCAATCAACCCCTGATGATTGCTTATGAAACGTCCGAAATCGCTCGGGATTATTTTGGTAAATTCATCCACCAATTCCAACCTGGCACCGAGACACTTTCAGGAAACTTGAAAGGATCTTAATGAAATTATATTGACAAAATGTATCTTTATTATTTCATCAAAAATGCTTAAGTGAAGACTGCTGCTCAACAATACGTGTAAGATTATCTTAGATAAGTGGATATGCCGTTAGATGTTTAAAATGTTTTGGATATTAAATCCTTTCCTACGTTGGTCCAGTAAGAACAAATGTTCTGATAAAATGTTGCAGTTCGAAACAGTAATATTTGTTTCAAAGAACAGCATTAGACCCATAAGTAATTTTAAGATAGCAATTTAAAACTTTTTTAATGAAAAATTGAATCCTATCATAAGTAATCTATCTTTCAAATTCCTTAACCTGTTTACTGGTTTGAACCAACTAACGAAATACCGAAATCTAATTGAAATTAACTGCTTATAAAATATTCATTGAGTTCATGTGACAGGATGAATTTACTTCAAGGTGAGGACTCGTTATGCAACTAAAATCTCAGTATCTCCCATTCATTTGTATCCGGTTTATGGCGCAATTGATTTATACCACGTTTTCTTTAACCATTTTCGCCAACATATATTCCCCTCTATTATAACCTTCCCTTATCTCCAGTCCGTCTTGTTATCTGTTTATTTAACCAACAAACAGGCAGCTTTGATAATAGGCACCAGCCATCTTCTTTTGTAACGATCCATTTTCAGAAGTACTGCAACAAAAGCCGTTGGGTTAATTTTCCAAAACAAAAGAATGACTGGTTTGTTTGTTTTTTCCCAGATATACTATTACAAACAATCACTTCCCTATGACGATTGCAAAGTTGTCTTCCGATTATTGTATGCGCACACTAATCGCTTTTCTGATTTATTTGTCGTATTCAATGTTTGTAAATATTGATAAGCAAAGAGCATGAAAATACACAGGAATCGAAATGGAAAAAAATCTGTTTGAGACTTGTCACGAACGCATTGTTTCATTGGTTATTTTATTGACATACTCTTTAGTATAGCAAATACACATACACATTCACATGCATGCGTGCGCGCGCGCACACACACACACAAACACACACACACACACACACAAAGAAGTTTGAAGATAAATGTGCACGCTTTTCCTAGAATGGGTAAGGTGAAATATATATTTTCCTCATTTATCCGAATCAAATGGCAGAGACGTTGTGCTTCCCTTTTTTAAATGTTAGATTAGTCCAAACTCTCCACACGAGCAGGATACGATACAAGATCAATTTTTAGTGATGGATTAACAGGTGTAAATTCAATTTTCCTTCTCCTATGTCTGTTCTCATACAATGGTTAAAGTGCCCAGTGTGCAGTTCTATTTACAAATGGCTGTTGTGAGAATGGTTTGATTCATAACTTTCCCAGGATGTTTGCATTTTGGTGCATAACTTTTCCAGTCTGCTCGTATTTGATAAAGCTCTTATCGCGGCATAAGATGTGTGTGTGTGTGTGTGTGTGTGTGTGTGTGTGTGTGTGTGTGTGTGTGTGTGTGTGTGTGTGTGTGTGAATTTCCAACCCTTCATATCCGTGTGTGTGAGCAGTTCTAAAGAATAAGTCCTAGACATGAACACGGGACACTGACCATGTCCACTGATTGTAAGCCTTACATTGTGAGCTCCTCAAAGTAAATCCTACAGTTTTTCACCATACCTTTATTTAGTTAATAACATTCAACTTTCGTAGCACAATAAATCCTAATCATTATTTTCTTTCTTTTATGCTTGATTTCTTACCGATTCTAAAGCACTTTGTTTGACCTACTATTTACCTGTTTCTGGTCGCAGAACAGATGATTTCATGCCTTTTCTTCGGGTATTATCACGAGGTGAAACCCAAGCAGTCCAGTATAGAATTTGAACTTAGAATTCAAACCAGTTAAAGTTAAATTTTATGGATTTAAACGCAAAAGCTAAAAGATATCAACCAAGGATATATTCAGAGTAATACGTTTTATACTTAGTGGTGTTAAAATTTTCTATGTCTAACCAAGGAATGAATAATCTCAAGCAACAAAACATACATACATATCCATATGGCTCTTCTATAAGTCATTTCCCATGTTTTAAAGACACTCTTTTTTACATTGTAAAAAGCTCATTTAGAATACACAGAATGATAACCTTTGTTGGTGCGAAAACTTCATCAAAACCTCATATGCATCTCTGCAGAGGTTGGTTGATTGGTTTTACACCATATCGATCCTTGAAAGTTATTCATACCGAAAACCTGTTTATATATATATATATATATATATATATATATATATGTGTGTGTGTGTGTGTGTGTGTGTGTGTGTGTGTGTGTGTGTGTGTGTGTGTGTGTGTGCGTATTATATTTAGCGCAATGATATTCTTCGCCGGAAAAAATATAATTACAATTTAACCTGATTTCAGTTTTCTTCTAATTGCTTTGTATACACTCTCTATGTGAGTTTTATTATATAAAACTGGATAGGGAATATATAACAATAGCGATACATCGGGAAGTCAAATAGATTTTTATGAAATTCCTCATATATTCTTTATGCGAATAATAGACACCAATTGTCTTTGCACGCTGACTGTATATTACTGATATATATATATATATATATATATATATATATATATATATATATATATATATATATATATATAAAGGAATAGTTTTTAGGTAACAAATTTTCAAAGAGCCAGAGCTAATTTGTTTGTACACACTTTAATGTTTTAGAGTATTGCTATCGAACACTGATAGATATATTTGCACCCTAACCATGATAGTTTTATTTGTACACTGCTAAATGCTTTTAAATATTTCTATCTAACATCAAAAGTTGTTTCAAGTATAGAAAATAATCTGATATTACTATTTTACTCATAGATCTGACAGTAACAGGTTCCGAGTTCGAGTGGACCTAGGAGTAACGGCAATGAAAAGTAAGTAGTTAGTTGGCCGACCGTTGCTGAGGGTAACCCGAAGATTCACTTCTCAATACATACTACAACAAGGTGTAAAGGATAGCATTACACTGTGCCTTGGATTGTTCCACATACGCTTGATTCCTATCTGAGTGTATACTGAGTGTTAAGCAAGGACGCATCAAATACCATTTTTGAGTCTTTGGAATAACTTTATATGGGATCGAACCCTGGTTTCTCGTGCCGTTTGCGAACATTCAAACCATTATGTCAATGAAAAAGTAATCTATATTTCCCAAAAGGCCAGGATTGAAGCCTCAGCCCCCGAGGGTTTGGTGTCATATCCAGGACTTTTGTTGGTGGGTGCACTTATCCCCCTAGGCAGAGACAAGTTGACGTATTCTACAGTCCCAGCCCACTTGGCTGATGCATTTCAATGTAGACGAATATGTTTTCATGAGTAGGGACGATATTATAATGCGAATATGTATGTGTGTATGTATGTATGTATGTATGTATGTAACATCTTCTCCACGGTTACGGTGTGTTTTCATGCGGAGGAAAATTTGTATGAATTCAAAGTTTTCTTTCCCCTAAATTCGTGGCGTAGCCAAGTTAATGAACCCACTCTGACGTACTGCTTACCGATAAAAATGAAGTGGAAAAAGAAATAGATGCATTTGTTTCCAGCGGCATGAGTGAGAAAAGAAAAGCAAACAGCTTCATGAAAGATTGGAATTTAGATCAGCGATTCCATTTCATATGACAATAAGTATTTCACTAAATGTACCTCGTGTATATGCATGTATTTATCAACTACTGAAAACGGGCAGGATTTGACGAAAAATCAGTTTAACAGGTTTGATTTCAGAGTTTTCCTTCTCCTTGACAGGTTCCCTAAATAAGTCTGAAAAATCCTGGCTGTCTTACTATTTACCCATAACTGAAATGAAAATAATTGGATTAATAAGTTTTCCTAAGGTTTTAGTGCTATGCGAAATGCAATCAGCCACGTCAAGGATTTGAACTCGTGTCGCTGTGTCCATTTGCTACGACGATTAACATTACCCCACGGGTACCTCTTGTGAATTTATGTATGCATGTATCCATTTTTTACGACGAAGTCTGTTAAGGGATCATGCATGTATGTATGTTGGTAACTTGGTATTTAAGGCATATCAAACATTGTGCGAAACCCTGTTTATATATATATATACATATATATATATATACATATATATATGTGTGTGTGTGTGTGTGTATTGTCATCCACAGACAGACTGTTTCGTTCTATCAGAACTCTTCAGTGTGGCTAAAAACGTAGGGCGCTCGAAGCCGGGATCGAAACCCATCCAACTTTACGTTAGACTAAGTCTCAGACCGCTCGGACCACAAGCGTACTACGTTTGGCTAAGGGAATTTTTAAGGTATTATGTAGTAACAGTAGCAGCCGTTTGTTTACATTTTTATACCCTATCGGCTACCAGAGCGCTCAATTCTTTCGAAGATCTTTGCATTATGCGAGCGGCGGCCGAAAATTCCTTCACTAGAGTGCTATATATATATATATATAATTTGTACGCTAATAACTGGTATCTATCTCTAGAGTTAAACGAGATGTTTGAGATTACTTTTTTGCACATACTTCAATGGTTTCAGGTATTGCTATCTAACACTAAAAGTTCATTTAGATATTAATCATTTGTTTACTAAGAGTTAGATAGTTTTAAGTATTATTAAGTTCTATGTTTGCCCACACGTAAATACTTTCAAGTATTGCTACTCATCAAATGTTCCTATCTAATCCAAATAATTTGCAAATAGCTATATGGTTTCAAATGATTAATAATAATAATCATTATTAAATAAATGAATAATTCTATTTGACCCATAGATAGGGCCCTAGAAGTTAATACTACTCGGAGTCAGCGTGTATATGGTAGTAATTGGAATGAAGGGGTTATCCAAATTTCCCAAAGGTCTCGGACTGGAACCTCACCATATAATTTATTTTGGCATCTTCTTATATATATATATATATATATATATATATATATATATATATATATATATATATATAAAGTGAGTTCAAATCCTGGACGAGACTGATTGCATTTCACATAGCACTAATACTCTTGGGAAAGGTATGAATCCAATTATTCTCCCTCCAGCTATGGGTAAATAGTAGCGCAGACTGGGTTCTTCAGCATTGGTGAGGCAACTAGTCTACGAGAAGGAAAACTCTAAATTAAAACCTGTTAAACTCCGCATAAAAATTGACCTTGTGTCATATCCTGCCTGAGCGGAGGTGTTGGTAAATATGATATATATATATATATATATATATATATATATATATGTTCATTAGTGGGTAGAGTGTTCGCCAACGGTCCGGTAGACCTGGGTTCAATCCCAGGTCGTGTCATACCAAAGACTTTAAAAATGATACTTGATACCTCCTTGCTTAACACTCAGCAATATAAGGTATGTATTAAGGGTAAAGTGGAGAAATCCAGGGAAAGGAGTAGCGCCCTCCCCGACACCTCGGTATACTCGCTATTGAAAAGGGAGACTTCTGGTCGCCCTCGACTACGGTCACCAACTTTACTTATATATATATATATATATATATATATATATATATATATATATATATATATATATATATATATTCAAATGATATGTTAGTTCAGTACGACTATTTCTTGGATAGTATTAGCTGGTAGAGTGTTCGACAATGACCCGGAGATCGAGGGTGAATCCTAGGTCGAGTCATACCAAATACACAAAATCGGTACTTGATGCCACCTTGCTTAACACTGCATTATAAGATAACGATCAAGGGTAAAGTGGAGTAACCTTCCTCCCCAACACTTCGGTGTGGTAGCTATTGAAAAGGGAGCTTTCGGATCCCCCTCGACTAAGGTCGCCAACTTTACTATTTACTATATATGTATATATATATATGCAAGTGTATGAAAAGGATAACATGAAGAAAATACTGAATCAGAATCTGGATGCCTGAAGAAATTGAAGGCGGATTTTGGAATTTAGTGCAGCATGCAATGAGATGAATCAAGCAAATGAAGAAACACCTCAAGTGTAAAAGGTGATGGATGTGGAGTGATGTAAAAGGAAATAAAGGATGGAACAGACTGCGTTAACGTCTGGGTAAAAGCGGAACTAACAGGAACGATATTACAAAATGTTAAGACAAGACAGGTGTTAGCGTTTCCCGCACGCACCGATAACCACTTTTCTCCGATCCGACCTGTCAGTCGATCCCAACCGAGACTGGCTCGTTCTGAGACAGCTCACTGTCACTAAAAGTGATCGTTCTTTTTTTTTCTTCACGTAGGTCATACTTTGCATTTAGCGTTTAAAGTGAAATATATATATATATATATATATATATATATATATACTTTGCCTTTAGCGTTTAAAGTGATATAGATAGATAGATAGATAGATAGATAGACAGAAAGAAAGAAAGAAAGAGGGAAAGAGAGAGAGAGAAAAAAAATAGAAAGAAAGTGAGAGACAGAGAGAAAGGGGCACTTGTGGTATAATAGTAATTGTCGTAGGAAATGAACACGGTGACCTGAGTTCAAATCCAACACGAGGCTATTTCTTTTTCATAAAATAGTAATACTCTTGAGAAGGCGATGAATCCAACTTTTACCCTCTATATAATAGGACAGAAAGATCTTTAACTTTGGTATGGCAAATGTTCTGGGATAAAAGAAAAATCTGGATTAAAACCAGTGAAACTCAGCTTAGAAAACAATCTTGTGTTGCATACCACTCATTTGGAGGGGTTGGGATAGATAGATACATAGATAGATCATTGTCAAAGAATGCAAAAAATCGTTTAATATAACACATATTCATTTTTCAAAAAAAAGTAGTACCACTACTGTCTTTCCAAAGGGATGAATTTGGCATTAAATAATCCAGGAAGGTTGATATGCCATTAAATAAAAAATAAGAGAGTGTCTAAGAGTATGGATTGAACTAACGTAAAATACATTAGTTTGATTGGCAACGCAAATGCCATGATTAGTTAATTTGGAATCGCTTATGCGCGATGGGGTCCGATAGGCTCAGAGGTAAAGTTTCGACTATGCATTCTGTGGTCACTGGTTCGATCCCCAATGTAGGAGGTCACTGTATACTCTGATGACGAGACTTAATAAGGTCGAAAAACCTGTCCCGTAGTTCCGTATGTCACACGCAGTTTTTATCCAGATTTCTGGTCATATTAATTAAATTTACAATATAATTCCTTTACTTAAAAAAAATGTATAAGACATTGTTTATTTCTTGATCTTTTGCATATAGTTTTACTAAAATAAATAAATGATATGAAAACTGTTGTATGATTTAAATATCTAATAATGATAAACCTTAAAGAAGCATATCTTTAAATCACTATCCTTAATACAAATCATTTATAATTTTATGGAATCCAGCGATGTATATAAAGCTAATACTTTTCATACAATACAATATGACACATGGAGAGGGAATCTAACAGATACTATATCTCAAGGACAAGTAATCCTGAGCGTAATGACAATGAAGGGTTTCTTAACTCTTCCCAGTTCTCCAGATCAGGAGCTTAAACATCAGATGCAGCTTTCTGTGGGCTTTATACCCATCTGAAAAAGAAAGCGTATTTTCAGTTTCATCTTGAGAGTAGTAATTTCTCAAGGTTTTGACAAACATGCATGTACGTTTATGATTTATTCATGAAAAAGAAAGCATTTAATTAGAACAACTAATAATATTTCACACGTGTTAATTTATCATAAGATAACAAATATAAGACTGATTAAGACATTGGTTTTAATTGCATGCGAACCGTCTTGGTTTATTTTATGTCGTGAGGTAAGGGAATCCCTTTCATTGTACCTTATTAATTATATATTTCGTCTTTCTGTTTCGAAAGAGTTTTTTTTTTTTTTTACCCACGGTTCTAACCCATATGAATTGGCCCAGTCAAATGTGGTTGCAGAATACACTGACTACATCTCTGCAGAGGGGTAAGACTCTCTTATGAATGTCCAAGATATGATATTAAATAATCTGATGGTAAGGCTTCAGTAATGCTAGAGTGTTCGAGAATGCGGAGGAACTCTTCACTGCCATCGCTCTTAAGTCAACTCTGGCTTGGAGAGGGGGCACCTGATAGATTCCTATCTATGGGTAAAAGAGAACATAGCTGTGTAATTACACTAAACTGATTTGTTTTCAATAATTTTTTTTTTACATTCAATTGTGTGTTTAAACTGCGTACGTATGCTGAACTGAATAGTTAGAAATTGAACTGTTTTGACATTCAATCCTGTTAAACAAAATAATTCGAAGCTATATGAACAGAAGAGGGTTGATACGCCGTAAAAAAAATCAACCAACCAATGAATACGAATAATTTGGAAACAAATCTATTTAACCTCTAGAAGGGATACTTAGAGATACTGCCACTCCAGGTCTGTGTGGACCTGGGAGTAATGGAATTGACTGAGTTCTTCCCATTCTATAGATCTCCAGAACTGTAAGCCCACCATCAAATGCAGTTTATTGCCATAGCCAGGACACCTAAGAATGAAATACAATCTGCGTATTCTAATTCCTGACAGAAGGCCAGAATAATTATCAAACAACCCAAACATTATGCTGTGAAAATTTCAGATCAAAATTCAGCAGATTCGTCTAACAGGCTACTGATATAATAAACTACCATCTAAAATATCTTTTCCACGCACTGTATCATGATCAAAACCTACAGCTCGTTGCCACACATCACCTTAGAAGCGGCTTTAAAATGCCGACGATCTTGCAATGAACGGCAAGTTGACTGACCAAGAGATCGGCTGGAACGACTGGCTGACTATCAGTTCGATTAAGCGATGAACTAGCTGACAGGCAAACGGACGGAATGAATAGATAAGACTTGTGCGGACACGGCCACTGAGTTTCTTACAGTGATGCTGCCAATTATAAAACCAATGCATCCCATACCAACCACCAATAATATATACACAATTTCTTCTCCAAGGTCATGACGTTATACTTCTCTGCAACCATAGCAACAGGATAGAAACACACACAAACAATAGAGAATGACTTAGGTCGATGAGAATAACTGATGCATGTGGGACTGTATAAATGTCTATATAACTCAAATATTGCTGCCTATAAGCGTCACTTTATGCACACACACACGCACACACACACACACACACACACACACACACACACACACATATGTATATATATATATATATATATATATATATATAGCGTCACTTTATATATATATATAAATTTTATGGTACGCACAGAATTCAAACAGAGAATTTAAAACCGTATATATATATATATATATATATATATATATATATATATATATATATATGATGACGCTTTATATATATATATATATATATATATATATATATATATATATATGTGTGTGTGTGTGTGTGTGTGTGTGTGTGTGTGTGTGTGTGTGTGTGTGTGTGTGTGTGTGTGTAAAAAACTGAAAACAATGATCCAAGTGGAAGGAATGATTTTTGTGATATATATATATATATATATATATATATATATATATATATATATATATATATATATATATATAATTTAAACACCGCTTTTAAGAGCATATGCATACAATGATTAATAGAATATCTTAAAAACGATTCAAACATGCTATTTTCTAAAAGATTAGAACCTTTTTTTATCACACCTCTACCGAAAGTTAAAACCATGACAATTGAGTTTATACATGAGGAATCAAACTTAGGGTAGTGACCGTCAAAAAAGTATATATATATACATATATATATATATATATATATATATATATATATATATATATATATATATATATATATATATATAAATCAATCATGAAAAAAGAGTTAAATGAGCAGACTTAAAGATTCAATTTTTGAAATTATCATTCTGCAGTATTCCAACCGTAACACGAAGTTTTAAGAATTCGAAAGATGGTATCATCACTGCTACTTAAATATTTGAATCAACTCTGGAGAGAGAATAAGTGGATCCATATCTTTGCGAAGAATATAAATGTGTGTTGATCCCGAACTGAATTTGAACTCGGATTGATAATACCATTTTTGTACAGCTAATTGTTAGATTACTCCCTTCAATTTATAATAATATTAACTACAAAACTTACAAAAAACTTAATAGAGTAACAAACGTATTCATAATCTTCACATGACTCTTTTTGGCATTTACGAATCAATAGTAATTGTGTATCAATATCAAAATATTACAAGAATATTTTTATGTTTATAACTGCTCTGACTTATTTACAACGAAATATCACATAATTCCATGATTTACTCATATAGCCATAAATTTTCAGAGAAGAACAATGTACAAAATCTACCTTGAGTAAATCTACCATTAAGATATCAGAAATCGCCTTTTTATATTTTTATTTTAATCTCTAGTGTTATTTATCCTTTCGAGCTATTTTCAAACAGGTTTAAGTTTTAGACCATCTGTACAGTTCATACTTAAGATGTTTAAGTCTCTTGGGATTTTGAGCACTATGAAAATATCAATATGATAGTTAAAATTATCCAGACCACCAAGACTATAAATATTTTTTTTTTATTACGGAGCAAGGATAATAAAATAAACGTCGGTTAGACAACTGCGTCTGAAATCAAAAACCTGCCCATAAATAACCTAAACATTTATTGTCAAAGAAAAAGTGACTGAAACAAGTTCAACACATGAAGGTTTTTTCCTTTAATGGCATATCAACTTTCACGGGTCATTTAATTCCAAAGACGTCCCTCAAGAAGAACGGCTGTTTAACCCATAGCTTGGAGTATAGAGGGGTTCATAACGTTTCCCAAGGGGACGTGTCAGAAAGTGAACGTTCTAGCACAACTGGTGTTCGAACTCACTTACTACCATTCCACAGTCAATAGCTTTAACCATTACACCACGATGATACTCCTCGTGAAACTTTCTCAAGGTTTTTAAAAGATATTTCTTTAAAAATAGCATTTTTTTCTAAAAGAGTTTTCTTAAAGAAGAATCTAAATTTGAATATGTTTGTATACAATCATCAGTTATAGATGTTCCTAATATCTGGTAAGGAATAATTCTAAAAAAAATGAATAACTCGATCCATACTATAAAACATGGTGAAATGGGTGTTTTTTTCTGTTTTTTGTTTGTTTTCTTTTATGTTTTAGCTTTTTTATTTGTCTGTTCGTTTGGGTTTTTTTGGGGTTTTTTTTTTTTATTTTTTTATTTTTTATTTCATGTTTTACTGCTAATCGCACTGGTTCTGTTGAGGGAGTTGACGTAACGCAAAGAAAAATCAAAATCTTAAGAAAAATATGAAGTATTAAAGAAAACTTTTAATATCTAATGTCAGTGTTGCTTTCTTTCTACAAGTCGAGAAGCTAAAGCATATTTTCATTTTAGTTTCAAACCGGTGAAATCGAAATAAATACAAGTGCTAAGAGACTCTATCAAGTAGTTCGAACCAAAAGAATGTAGAAAATAGGTGGCATTGAATTGAAGTGGAGGTTGATCTCTTGACAAACAGCATAATTGAATGACTTAATTAAAACATACCAGGTAAAATTACCACAACGTTTAATGAATTTAAGAAATAGCATATATAAGCTAAAAAAAACGTGGCTATGAATTGAGGAAAAAGATATGAGTAGAATTTAATTTTACAAGCGTAAACTTTTCGTTAAAAATAACAATCAACTTTCTGCATCATCATCATCATCATCATCATCATCGAATCACGTTGCGAGCTGGGATTTCACCTATTCTCTTCTCCATGTGTCCGTATCATCCATCGCTCACAGCAAGTCTTCCAGGCTACATCTTGTGTCCTCGTTGAGCTGGCCTTGGTAAGTTCTTGTTGTTCGGCCAACACTGCTATGTACATAGGAAGGGGACCATAGGAGAACGTCACTTATTCAATCCGTGCTTACGTCTTTAGCTATGTATCACATGTCTTGTTCGTCTTAATTGGATGGTTTTAGACCAATTAAACCATCTGGTTTTAGAAAACAAAATAAGATAGAATAAGAATTTTCAGAGGATATTTAAAATCAATTTTTGCAGATCGGGGTAAGGCAAAAAATCCATTAAATAAGCACCCAAATCCACATTATATGTATATATATGGGGAGAGAGAGAGAGAGAGAGAGAGAGAGAGAGAGAGCAGCAGATAGACATACAGACAAAGAGAAGGAGTCCGAATAGCATTTTGGCTTACGTACTGGACTATGGTATCTTGGTAAGCAAGTTAAAATTCCAGTTTCACAATTATTTAGTTGCTCGGAAAATAAAGTGTAATTTTTAAAAAAAATTATTCCTGAATTAAAAAAATTTAAACAATGTTTTATTCAGTCAAAATATGATCCCTTAACATTACTGCATTTCTGCTATCGATCAGAATGTTTTTTGGTTTTTTTTTTTGGTGGGGGGTTGTTTTTTTTAAGTCTGTCCGATAAAACCTTAACAGTTTTGATGCCAAAAAATATTTGAATGAAGTTTCTACTTTCCCTCTGGAACAGAATGCATTTTTTCGTCAAGAAAGAGTCCAGATGATTGAAAAAATATGGTCGTTGGTGGGTGAGAGATCAAAAGAATATGGTGGATTTGAAAGAAAAAAAAAACAGGTAACGTATTTTTTCCTTTTTTCACTTTTTTCTTTTATTTTCTTGTCTTTTTCTATTTTACTCAAGTCATCAACAACCTCTTAGTTGTCTCTCTCTACGCCTTGCTTTTGTCAAGGAGTTCTCTGATGAGACGTGACTGAAAAAAGGTCTTTTTTTTTAGAACTTACAACGTGTTCCCTATTTAAATCTATTCTACTGTAAATGAAACCACTCTCAATATTTTTGAACGACATTTTTTTCTGAAGAGACGTAGCATTTGCAAAACACTCTATGCGCACATTATCTCGCTTCGTGTGACGTTTTTCTGATTCGCAAACTGAAAATCAATTTCAATATTTCGATAGAGAACATGGGGTTGGGGGGAACCTTTACAGTATAATGACGGGGCATCTTCACACTACATCTACAGGAGTTTCGGAATTATCTCAACTAACTGGAATTAATGCACGGAATGCCGATGTAACTGTTTTCAAGATATTTAACGTTTCACCAATTGTTAATTTCTGCCTTGGTAAATATAATTTCAGCCTCAATACTTTTAAACTCACCTTATATATATATATATATATATATATATATATATATGTGTGTGTGTGTGTGTGTGTGTGTGTGTGTGTGTGTGTGTGTGTGTGAAAGAGAGAGAGAAAGAGTGACAGCGAGAGTGAGAAAGAAGGAGAGGTAATGTTTGCCATGATGAATAGGTTTCAGAAATTTATATATAATATTAATGGTAATAAGGTCTTTTTCAAATTCACCTGACATTACTGGTGGTTGCTTCGGTGGGATACCATCACTCCAAATATCCTGAGCTTCAGCAATATCTCAGAATATCACGATACTTTGTCGGTGGAAATATACATAGCTACTCACTTTGTTAATTACTCTTTTTGGAGTTGATTCCTGGTTTTTGAATTTCGTGATATATTTCTTTTACTCTAACGATTTCTATTTTCAATTTTTACCTATTATAGGGATGCGCACTTACGAAATGGAAACGATGGCCTGAGTTCAAATCATGGATCGAAAATATGGCTAAATGACATGAAAAACTCTGTTATTTAATCTTGGTTAGGTAACAAGTCTAGGAGAAAGAAAAATTTGGAATCGAAACCCGTTTTACCCCGGAAAAATTAACACTGTTTCAATTCTACCCGTACTGAAGTGTCTGGTTATTATATACATAGTATTCTGCTCATTGAACTCGTGGGTAGAGTGTTCGTCAATTGTCCGGGAGACCTGGTCGTGTTATACCAAAGACTACAAAAATTGTACGCGATACCTCCTTGCTTAACACTCAGTAATATAAGGTACGTATCATGGGTAAAATGGAGTAATCCATGGAAATGAGTAGTGCCCTCCCTTATACCTTGGTGTAATAGCTATCGAAAAGGGAGCCTTCGGGTTATCCTCGACTACTGACGCCAACTTTACTTTATTTTGCTGTTAATTTAACTATGAAACAAGTGCACCTAATAAAACTACGGTAGATTGTATTTTTATTAATATTTATTCTATTAATTGTCGAGTAAAGTCAATATTTGCCAATAGATTCACGATATTTTGAAAGGAACTCTTACTCTTAAAATATGAATATTCTTTTTTCACAAACTGAGCAAATAACAAAATCGGAATGTTGATAAGTTCAGTCAATGTCACAAGGAAATCGCTAATTACATTCAGAATCTGATATAACTACCTAATCAGCAACACCATCAAAGTTCAGTCATGTTTCAAGCAAGTGATGTTTAAAGATCATTTTTATAAAATGTCACTTTATTCAACAATTCTTTAAAAAATCTTAGCTGTATCCCAATACTTTTTAACAGCTTCAAGGACAATTTTCAGCAACTGATTAGAGTTTTACAATGTAGGCTCTGAATGACATTTTCATTCGGTGAGAATATAGAAATATTTTTTTACCTATTTCCCCGATTTCATTGCATAGATGCAATGGATTCAGATACCAAATTATAAAACGCGCAGTTGTATAGAAGAGGTTAATATGCAGAGATTATCAAAAAGAATGCATAATTCATTGATGCACATCAGTTTCTGACTCATATTAACATTGTGAAAAAGTCACAGAATTCATAGGAGCTAATTAACAATCAAAGATAACTTTTAACAAGCAGGTAAAAAAGAGTCAATTTAAGGGCACCTTAAAAACTAAAAAAAGAAGTAAACTGTGCATTTATGCTAAACTGAATTGCTTGAAATGTAATATATCCACCACAATACGAATACATAAAATGTTCATATGCTTAGAAATCTCGAAACAGTGACGACTTTCTTTGGTTCAGGTACGAAACGTTTATTTACTTTTAGTTTTTCGGCGCGAGGAGAGAGAGACACAATTTTTACTATGCTTACTGTTCCTACATCGTCCTTCAGTCAACTACCAGCTGAACTGGCCGGCCCTAAGTCCAATCTCAACTCACTGACCCAACAAATGCATGGCGCATCCTGTAGACCCTAGCTGGACTGGCCTTGCCCAGGCCCGAATCTCAACTAACTGCTTTTTTAAAAAATCACCAAAATTCCCAGCCCATTGCTTCCGAGCATGACGTCATTCACACCCCAGTCCTATTTTCAATCTGGGTTTTTTATTATGATATCTGTGGTTGTCACATCCTCCGAGTGTGAACACCTGCACTAAGAGCCGAACAGTTCGAAGCCTAATCAAACCGAATGATAAGATATAACCAACAAAAAAATGATAATATAAAAAACATCATTCCGCAATTATATAACAGAAAGAGTACTGTTTTGGCATTAAACTGCGTATTTCTGCTGAACTGAATTGTTTGAAATGGAACAGTTTTTGTATGCTAAACTGAAATGTTTTAATTAGAACTATTTGACAAAACTGAATTGCTTGAAATTGAATTTTTTTACCAATTAAAATGTGCCCTTATGCTAAATTGAATTGTTTAAAATTGAACTGATTATTTGCATAAAATTTGATTTGGCATTATATAATCTACCAAGTTGATATACCATAAAAACCAAATAAACAAACAAATACCATAAAACCAAATCAAACCACACTTACCCCTCTGCATATGCTAGACCGGTCACTATACCAAGTTTAAAGATCATAGGCTGCCTTACTGTTTACTTATAGCTGGAAGGGTATTATCGTTACGAGAAATGGAGACTTATACATCCTGGATTTAAAATCGAGTTGCCCTGCTTATTTCCTATGACCATAATCATTACAGTGCAAGCATGTTCATGTACATATAAGTGTAAATATTAAATTAATTTTCTATATCTATCAAAAACATTGCTTGATATCAGTGTTAGAGTATATATATATATATATATATATATATATATATATATATATATATGCTGTGGTGGGAGCATCTTCCATTGAAATGTTTTTGTTTTGAATTCAAAAATCAGATGAGTTAAAACAAATTGTCTGTTCATTCAAATACTCATGAAAAACACTTTATATACTTATAAATATGCATGTGGGTTGCTTTGTAAACGACGTGTCTTTGAATGTGAATAAACAAGTTTTTTGTTTATTTTACCGGAAGAAAGAGTAATTAACAAAGTTCAAAATCTCATAGCTTAGGTATTAAAAATGTTTTATTTAGCTCTATAGACTGAAAACAAACAAAAAAACATTTCTCAATTCATCTGAGTCAACCCGCCTCGTAATTTTCTTTTTTTTTTATTTAGTCAATGGAGAAAAAAGACGTTCTTTAAATTTTTAGGTAGAGCATTCTCTGCGAAGTGCAGTTTTGTGTTGGTCCCAATTTAGTCTACTGTTGTAATTTACTAAGCATTTTGGTCAGATTTGGCCCAATGTCGTAAGAATTTGGCACCCATTGAGAATCAAACTCACTTGTATTGGTTTTCTAGTGTAGCTTGCTAACCATTACACGATACAAGGTGCTCATAGATTTACTCTTTTTAAGGGTACAAAAGATTTTTACTGTGATAAGGCACAACGTCTTATGAATGGGGCACCCAAATTTAGCCAATTGTTTTTCAGCTCTAACCTTTTAAATATAAATAAAGATATCGAGATATCACATGGTTGTTTCTAAACAATGGGCAAACGCCCACGTAATATGTACTTTCCCTACAATTATTCCTGACGTAATTGAACTCTGACTCGCCACTTTTCATACCGCAACGAGGTTATTATTTTTTATATTTCTTCTTTTTTTTCCATGTCTTATTTATTTTTAATTTGCTACTTTAATTCTGATACTTCTGGCAGCATGTTCAGAGAATTCAAAAAGAATGTGAACATTTTATTTAATCCTTTCTTCACTTTTCTTATTTTATTTATTTATTTTTTTGCATTCTCTATTTTTATCTAATAAAGCTCTTTATTAGGTTTCTGTGAATGGTAAATTAAATACCAGAAAACCAATAAAAACATTTACTTAGTTGTTTATTAAATCAGAGAAAGCAATGGTCTGATGACTTTTCTGCAGTGCCACAAATATCGAAGTCTCAGTAAAGTCTGAAATACTCTCGATAAAATAACTACTTCTAGTATTTCAGCCAACTTTTAGCAACATCACAGTAGGTTAAACAAAAAACACTTGTTTTGTTATCTAGAAACATTTCTCAATCACTGACCTATACACATTTTTTTGTGCCGCATATGTTTTTAAAACGCAAATTCACTTCAAGGCATGTATGTCATAATATATATATATATATATATATATATATATATATATGCGTGTAAGATTTGAACTGCGACTATGGCTTATAGGGATGTGATCTGGTTCACACACACACACACACACACACACACACACACACACACACACAAACACACACACACAAAATGTCTCTACTGCAACCAGTGGCAGATGGAATTTAGCTTAAGGCCAGATTTTGAATGATGGGCGTTTTGCCAAGAGATTGGCGTGATATACGTTTCCCCAGAACATTATTTATTCGGTGCTTGCTTGAGTCATGCAAATATCAACTGCAGTTGTGTTTATATTTTAAGTTTACGCTATATGTTTGATTGTAAGTGTATGTTAGCTTTTCCTTCTCTGAAATAAGGTTACCACAGAAAATTATTCAGAAAAAAACGGCTAATTATTTCTCCACAGCAGGGTCTCAATAAACGTATGGACACAACAATGTATTTATTTATAAACTCTTCATTTGTATGTACATATTTCATTAGCCAAAATATCATGACCAGTGACATGTGAGAAGAATGACAGCTACTGTCTCGTAACAAAACTAGATGTCATATTTAGAAGTGCATAAACAAGTCCGTCGGTATCAAGCTCTTTCTTTTTAGTTGAGTAAAGCCAATTGTAAACAAAGTTAATTATTTCCCGACTTTTGTAAATGCCAGATTATCATGGCCCAAAGATCACGTCAGCTCATTTCCAAAAAAAAGAAAACACCAAGTTTTAGGTGGTAATCTTCAGTTGCAGTGTGGTGTTGCAGGATCTCGATGAAAGTTGACAGACTCAAACGATGCGAAGCAATGATAATGAGTTCATATCAGGAAAGTGAACAGTCACACAGTCACGGTTAAACATTCTTTATTATCGATGTCACAACTTCTCTTTTACCGGCAACGAAAGCAGAAAGACGTGAGGAGATATTTTCGATTTTGGCTAGTCATTTTTTTAATGGTACATCAACTTTCGTGGATTATTTAATGCCAAATCCATACTAGTAGATAACTAGAGATACTACTAAAATTACGGTTAACTAAATAAGGAGGTTCTTACTTTTCCCAAATGTATTTGTCCGAAAGCAAACGTATCTGTAACACTTGATTTTGATCTTGCTCGCAACGATAAAAATGTCCAGTAAGTTAGTCAGCATTACGAGCACTCCCCTCTCGTTCGTAATGGTTTGGTTGGGTTTTATGGCATATCAAACATTGTTGGTTATTTAATGCCATATCCTGTTTATACACATATATTAAATATATGATTTGTAAGACACACAGTTGAATTACCAAACAGTTTTATTTCTAAAAATACAATTTAGCATAAATCTAAGTATTGCTCTGTATCTCTAAAAATTCAGTTAATGAAACACAGTTAATGATCAAACAATTTCTAACAATTCAATTTAACATAAGAAATTTACTTTCACTCAATCTAAAGTGTCAAACAGGTCTATTTGATCCAAAGATAGGACAATTTCAGGTGCTATCACTCCCCGCCCGGCCATCGAGGCCGACGGCATTAATTTGCTGTTTGCTTTGACGCTAGCGAGTGCTGTCCAACAAAGGCAGACTTGAGACCGAAAGGCCCCCCAGGTTCGGCTGGGCCACCTTCGGGTGGGAGAGCTGTAAGACTGACTCCTTTGTCTTCCTTGTATAGCACTGGACCTTGTTGTCCAGTTTAAGCTATATTCAGACATGCGCGACTGGACTCAGGTTTGGATCCAAGTCCATCTAGGCCCATAAGGCCAACATTGCACTGATTGGGCCGATGACCAGCATAGTCAAGCAGGGCTCGAGCCTCGGCTCATGCCCAACATTCTCCTCCCATAAATCCCCATTATAATTGACCTTCGGCAGGTGCCCGTGGTGTAATGGTTATCGTCGTTGGAAATGGACACGGTGACACGAGTACAAATCCTGGTTGAGACTGAGTGCATTTCACATAGCACTAATACCCTTGGGAAAGGTATGAATCCAATTATTCTCCCTTCAGTTATGGGTAAATAGTAGGGCAGACTTGGTTCTTCAGCCTTGCTGAGGCATCTAGTCTAGGAGAAGGAAAACTCTGAATTCCAACCTGTTAAAATTTCGCTTATAAATTGACCTTGTGTCATATCCTGCCCGAGAGGAGGGGTTGGTAAATATGGATAATCGACCTTCGGGTCATTGACCTTGTGTTAAGTCCTGTCTGGTGGGAGGCAGAGACAAATGCACCCCTCTGAACCGGGGTGGACTCGTGAGCGATGGTAGTACTTCGCATTCCTCAAAGTTCTAGCATTACTAGAGCCAAACTATCATTATATTTAGTGTTATATATTGGACAGTGGTTGCAGAGATGCAGTCGGTGTATTCTACATCCCCAACCGACTGGGCCCTCCTTGGAGGAGTCTTACCTCTCTGCAGATATCCAGTTGGCTCATTCTACAGCCCTGCTGACTGGGCTTGTAATGGCTTGGTTAAGTATGGTTTAGATATTTAATGACATATCAACTTTCGTGTTTTATTTAATGCCAAAGCATATCCTTGTAGAAGAACAGCAGTGATACTATTTAATCCATAACGGGAATGGATAAGAGTGTTCATACCTTTCCAGAAGGTATCTGTGGAAAATTACACATAATGACTAGTGTTTGAACCTCCTTATGTCGCAGTCCAGTCATTTAGCAATTACCCCATGGGAACTTTCCCAGTATTTTCGAGTCGATGAAAGAATAACAAATTGTATCAAACCCTATGAAACGGAAAGTGGTTTGCTTGCTTCGAAATTTAACTGATCACTATATAATTTGGCGGTTAACTAAGTAATTGAGTGCACCTTTCGAAAAATCCCCAACTCACGTTTGCCTGATCCTCACCTACATCGCTAGAATTTCCGTGATTGACCATTTGCAGTCGGTCACAATACCAAGTTTCATGTTCCTTGGGAATAAACTGTGACTACTTGATTGCAGTTGTGAGTACTAACTACTTGTCTTCCGAGGAGGGAAATAGGATCAAACAATAAGGCAATGGGCTGGCCAAGAATTTTCTAAACGATAATAGAACGAAATTTTTCCTGAAAAGTTCAAGTCAATATGGCATACATTTTTAATAGATTTAATGAAAGTGGAAAGATGTTTTCCTCAAGATAGTTCGCTGATGAACTCTGCAGGCATTGAAAGAATCTTCAATGGTCACTCAAAGAACAATGTCATATCAAATATCCTCAGACTCAAAAGTCATTAATCACTGCATACAATATCTTGTGGTTTACACCATATGAGCAGATCTCTTCCCTTGCAACTTTAATGGGTACTATGTCTTTATATCCCGCAATTTCCTCGGACCAACTAGAAAGTTTTTCATTTATTTGTCTTTATTTATCAATAAATTTCTCTGTTATTGCATAGTCAACATTTGCTATTTTGTTGCGGCTTATCTATCCTCGCTTTGATATGATTGGTTCTTATAGCGCTGTTTTGTGCTGCCATTAAAAGAGATTATGTTTCTCTCTGAAAGTTTCCTTTTCTTTGCCAGGTCCAGGTTTTCTGGTGTGAGATGTTATTTATTAGTCGTTTAAAACGCCATGGGGTTGTTTTCCTTCCCATTTCTGTTTCCTAGTTTTTGTCATTCTGTTATCTATCGTGTTGTCAGTATTGTTTCTGATGGCCGTAATCAGTCCTCTTTCGTGTTTTTCTATGTAGTCTTCGAGTCGTTGTATGGATATGTCAACGCTGTCTTCGATGCTGGAAATCCTCTTCCTCCCTCTTTTCTTGGTACATATAGTCTGTCCACATCGTCTCTGGGAGCTAATGCCTTGTGCATGGTCATTAGTTTTCTAGTTTTTTGGTCAAGTTGTCTAAGTTCATCTCTGGTCCTCTTGAGAAATGGTCCCGAGTATCTAACGAGGGGTACAGCCCAAATATTTATTCCTTTGATAAGGTGTCTGCTAGAGAGCTTTTTCTAGCTCTCCTGAGTTTTCTTTTTGAATTTTGTTTTTCATTTCCATTTTTTTGATGATGTCAGCCTCCAAGATGCCCAAGTATTTGTAGGTTTGGTTTTTTCGAAGCGTTCTAATCTTGTCTTGATTTAGTAGTTCTTTTACATCAGTCATATATCGTTTGCAACTTTTCATTACAAGCTTGGCGCATTTTTCAATACCAAATTCCTTTCCTATGTCCTGACTGTATATTCTAACTGCGAGTATGAGAATTTCCAGTTCTTTTTAATTTTTTGCAAATAGTTTGATATTATCCATGTACATTAGGTGAGTGATCTTTTCTTTCAATCAACTTAGTTTGTATATGGCTGTGCATTTTCTAAGTATGTTGTTAAGTGGTATCATGGCTATTATGAATAATAAGGATGATAGAGAATCTCCATGAAAAATACCTCTTTGGATTTTTATTTCAGCAAAGCTTCTTTCTCCTGCTGTCAATTTCACTCTCCAAGTTTTTATGGGTTTCTCTGTGAAGATTATAACTTAATGTGATATTTTGTACATTTTGAGGCATCTTATTATCCAGCTTTGCGGAACCATATCATAAGCCTTTTTGTAGTCAATCCAGTCCATAGCTAGATTTTTTCGTCTGTTCTTGCTCTCATCTAGAATGTGTTGATCTATGTAAAGTGACTCTGCTGTGACTCAGGATCCTTTAGGCATCCTTTTTGTTCCTCAGTGAATAATAGGTGGCTTGTTAGCGAGTAGTAAATCTCTTACCTTATTTGTGCTGTTAATATTTTCCACATCATTTCGTTTGATCATCCAGTCAGGTACTTGTGCTCCTTGTAAACAGCTATTCATTTCTAGAGTTATTTCGTCGTGAATAGAGGTGAATTACTTGAACCAGAAACCATGTATTCCATCATAGCCGGGCGTTTTCGAGTTTGATATTTGTTTAGTGTCTTTTTGAGTAAATCGATGTGTATTTCTGTTTTCAGGCCTCCTTCGAGTACTTCTAGTTCTATTGTGATATTGTTTATCTATTCAGCCTTTTCGCTATGTTTTTTGGTTGCCACATTTTAGTCCAAAATCGTTCGGTTTCTTTGGCATCTGGTTCTTGGTATGTTTTTGTGTCCCGCCCTCCCAGTTTTTGATTGAATTTTCTTTCGTTGATTTTGAATATCCACTTTTTTCTGTATTGTTTTACCCTCTGTCGATATCTCTTTAATCTCCCTTCTTTCGCAAGTACTTTCTGGTTTATTTCCCCAAGTTGTACTGTTATTTTTTTCTCCTGTTGCCTTTTCCTCTCTGTTCCCACATATCCCAGCGTCTTTCTTTTGTTTGGGCATTTTGGCCTGTTTTTGTAGATTTGTTATATGCGTTTCCAGTCGAATTTCTCATCTTGGTTTTGACTTCTTCTTTGTGCCCTTTGAGGGGATCCCAATTTTCTCCCAAACTAATTTCCCCTCAGCATAGATTAGTTCATTAACTCGGTTATATCATTCGTTGATATGTAAGGTAGGACTTGGTTTATTTTACTATTTTCTATCTTAAGTGTTCTCCATTCTCTTTTTCAATGAAGGTAAATTAGTCTTTTCACAATTCCTAATTCACTTAACATTTTTTTAGATTTATCTTTTGCTCTTGTGACAGTGTTTCTTGTGCGAAGTTTGGTGGTGTGGCGTTTTCATTTTCTGAAGTTAGCAGTTCATTTCTATCAGGTTGTTTTTGTTGGACGACACTTGATATGTTTGGTATTCTATTCTCTTGTTTATGTGTTTTCTGATGTATTTTTGGTATTTCAAGGCCAAAAAAAAACAACAACCCTTATTTATTATTGTCCTAACTTGATCGGCAAGCCTTTGGCTTGTTCTCTGAAAACTAGCACATTCTTTCGAAATCTCTATCATTCTTTTCCTATATCCTCTTTGTGAAGGGTTACCTCCTAAAATAGCAGTGTAATGCAAGTTGATTGTCTTCTCTAGCCCACGTTTTGCGTTTAGGTCTCTGATCGTTGTGGTTCCTTACGTCGTCATTCATGTACCTGATAAGAGAGCTGCCAACATTCACAGGATGACAATCGGATTTTCCATGTTGGCTATCAAGAGAGCACCTGCCAATCATGACACCCAAGCCTGTTGCCTGGGTCCCACGTTTTGTAAAATTGAAATTGGACGTTTTTATCATGGGTGGTATATTATGATCTGCGCCTTACACATATGTGACCGAAAATAGTCATGGTGGCTGTTCGTGAACAGCGGGTCACATTATTATTATCAATTTTATTATTTTACGAGTTTTTCACACCGACGTATGTCGATTGTTTCTCACTGGAGTTTGAATCACTGCAAGTCCCTCATACTTCCAGGACTCTTCTAAGTATATCAGATGATCTAAAAAATGTTGTAGTTTGGATCGGCTTCACTCGTCCTGTTATTTCTCTGCCCTTCAGTCCCTGCATCCTGACTGTACCAAGAGCACCAATTTTAATATATATCACTGATACTTTCATGTTCCACAGTCTTCCCTATTCCCTTGCAAAGTCCAGGTACTTATCATTTTTTTCGCTCTCTTACAGTTTTACTCTGTAGACAGCCCGAAGATCAAAGTCCACATTTGAATACGTTTTCTTTGTTTTTTGCTATTATGAGGTCCTGTCGTCTAGCCAAAATTTGTTGATCGGTTTGTGTTTCAAAATCCCACAGGAGTTTGTGCGTCTAATTTTCTTGGATGCATTCTGGGCAGTGAATATACCATTTCTTCCTATGGTCAAATTAAAGATTCTTGCACAATTCACTGGGGATCATATTGCCCACCAAGTCGTGTCTAGTTTTATACTCTTTCTGTGCTAGTTTCCTGCATTGGCTTATGTGCTTAATCGTTTCGTCTCTATCACCATATAAACGACATTTGCTATTTTATTGCGTCTTATCTATTCCTGCGTTGATAAAGTTGGTATTTATGGCGTTGCTTTGTACTTCTACTTGACCCTTCTCTCTTAAGGTTTACTTTTATTAGCCACACCCAAGTTTTCTCGAATCATATGTCGCTTGCTAGTCACTTAAAATGTCAATGAAGTAATTTTTCTTCAAATTTTTGTTCTCTAGTTATTTTTGTTCTTTTGATCTACTAGTAGTAGGTATTGTTTTTGGTAGCAGTTATTAGTTTTCCTTCGCATTTTTCTGTCTAGTCTTTGAATCGTTGTATCGATGCATGAACACTCTCTTCAATGCCGTCCAGTGCTCTTCCTATTTCTTTTCTTGACACATATAGTCTATCGACGTCGTTATCCGTCCAATTTGTATTAGTTCTTCTCTACTCCTTTTCAATAAGAGTCCCGATTGGCTCACGAGTTGGACAGCCCATGCATTAACCTCTTTTTATTAGTTTCATGCGATATAATTTGGTTTCTAGAAGCTTTCTCGTTTTCCTGAAGTACTCCTTTTAATTTTTTTCTTTCATCTTCACTTATTTAATTGTGTCAGCTTCCAATATTCCCAAGTATATGTACGTTTGTTTTCTTCGAGCTTTCTTATTTTTTGTTGATTCGGTAGTTCCGTTTCTTCTGTCATATGTCGTTTCCCGCATTTCATTATTAGCATGACGGAAATTTCTATGCCATATTCCATTTTTCTGTCTTGTGTGTATATTCTCACTGTCTGAATCAAGATCGTTTGACGTCGTCCATGTATTTTGGTAATTAATCTTTTCTTACGATTTACTGTTTGAACAGTGAGATACACAATTACCATTATTGTTTTTGATAGCGATGATGTCACTTAACTACATACACAGGAAATGTACAGGAGGATTCAAACTGCATAAAAATATATTGGGAAGACTGTGGAACATGAAAGTTGAAATATACAGCTCTGGATCTTTGCCTCAGCGAAGTTTCCTCCTCATTTTAACTCTACAGTTTTCCATCGTTTTCTCCATAAATTTTATGACTTCGACTGATATCTTGTACATTTTTAGTTTATTATCAAGCTTATCGGAACCATATAATTTGCCTTTTTGTTGTGAATCCACGCCATTGCTAGATTTTTTTTTGTTTCGTATTGCACTTGCTGAAGATATATAGATCAATGTAGAGTATCTCTCCTGTGCCTCTGGTCAACTTCCGACATCTCCTCTGTTTCTTCTGGGAAGAATCCATGGCTTATTAACGAGTCATAAATCTTCCCCCTTATTTGTGCAGTTAGTATTTTCCACATCATTAGGCACATTATACCTCTAAAGTTGTTTAGGGCGTTTCCTTTAAGACGGTTTCTGGATGAATGTGGTATTTCCTTTAGTCATCCATTCGGTTTGGTTTGCTTCTTTTAAACATCTATTATTATTATCATTATTATCATTATTATTATGGTTATTATTATTATTAATAATGAAACGTAAGAATTTTAAAAATATTTTATAAAGCTAACTGATTCGACATATATCTTTTGTTGATATTTTTCAAAATAAGATGGCGCAATTTTGTAAACAGAAATCTTGTCTTTTGAAACTTTAAAAACCAGTAAATTAAAGTAAATATTTGTCTTCTCAAAATTATTCCCGTATTTGTATTGTCGTCCGAGAAAAAGTAAACATTCATGATATGTGCTTTTATTCCAGAAAAACATACTTTTCTTTTTTCTTATATTAGATATTTTGCAATTCAATGGTAACATCGGTGAATAAATGAATATGATCAAAATGGTGAAAATATATTTGGTGAAAAAATTTTCTTTATATAAATTTTGTCGTACATGGATATTTTTAGCATGGTAGTCTACCAAAATAATGAATCCTTTAAGTGACAAAACTCATTATGGCCAACTTATTGATGGAACTTGATTATCGTTTGCAATGGAAAGATTTTCTGTGTACTTAGTCATGCATTTCCTCAATATTTTCTTTCTTTCTAAGACAAAAATTATATTCCTTCTTATGAATTTAATTCAAAAGGTTTATCGTTCGCCATGTATAATCCTCATGTATAAGACTAAAACAACATATATGATTACTCTTGCAATTTCCATATTGCTGAAGGTTTTGGCAGAATACTCTGCATGTGACAATAAATGGCCGATGTTCACAGAAGCAAAACACAGCTCAACCATCATAATCGTTTCCGCAATGATAGAGAAAAGAAGATTTTTCTTTATTTTTTTCTCAGTGAAGAAAAACGAAACAAACTTAAAAATGACATTATAACATTTATTCTTTTTAAATATAAGCTGTCAAAGAATCCACCTTAAAATTGCATTTATCTCTGTCTCTGTCTCTCTGTCTCTGTCTCTGTCTGTCCCTCTCTCTCTCTCTCTATAAATGTATATATATATATATTAGTGAATGTATTCTTCCTTCAACTATGAGTAAAAGTAGGTGAGACTGTGCTTTTAACTTTCGTATGACAACCGGTCAAGGAGAACGAAAGCTCTGAATTTAAACCAGTTAAACTTCATTTCCAAAACTATTTACTTTCACATGCTACTTGTTAGGTATATATATATATATATATATATATATATATATATATATATATATATATATATATAGATAGATAGATATATAGATAGATAGAAACGCACACAAATACAGGAGGACATGCGTGCATATTTTGGGGTTTGTTTCATTTGGGTTTGGTTGTATTTTATGGCATATCAACCTTTGTGAGTCATTTAATGCTAAATCCTATTATATATATATATATATAGGTGTGTGTGTGTGTATGTGTGTGTGTGTGTGTTTATGTATATGTAAGTTTGTATGGGAATTATTTGTTTAAACGAGCCTGGAATCATTTGTTTATGCACAGTTAAACTGTTTCAAGTATGGCTATCGATACTATGATTGCTATTTAATATTTATCATCCATTTACTCGCAGTGGAATGGTTTCAATTTTAGTAATAGCTATTTCTTTTATCGTTCAGGCTTTTCGAGTTATTGTCTTCTCCTTTATTGCTATATTAACAACGTTTTGGCCGATATGTCCTCCGGCCGTTTTCAGGTGTTTCTTGTCGAACTCGGGAGCCTACACGGAACACAGAACCTCGTCCTTTATTTAATTCACGGAGTTTGCTTGCTCTGATTCCGTTAACCATAAGCGGTTACAAGTGCTAAGTATTCCTGTACTGTTACTCACCTGCAGTTACGATTGAACCGGCAATCTCCAGATGATTTTCACTTAGAACATTAGGCAACCTACGCCTGTAACCGTTAGTTGATGTATCCAGTGGAAAGGAAAATTGTTTGAAGTTCTATTGAACTAAATCGGAAATCGCCCTTCTAAAATGAAATGAATTAATCTTACCGGATCTCAAACGAAACATAAATAAAATCTGTATAATTCTTCTTGCTCATTGAGATAGACATCTTTCAGGAATTAAAATTTAATAAGATTGATATTTTAACGAAAATATATTGTCTTTATTTATATCACGTATGTTGGCTTTCTTGTGTCATGTTCTTGTATATAATGAGATATTGTACCTATTTCTTTTAAGACTTAAAATGCCACGAAAGAAGAACAAGGAACATATGGACGTAGGATAGACACACTCAGCTTTTTCTTTAATTTTATTTTATGGATAAAATATTATGATTAGATTTCGGGATAAAATTACTTTGTCATATAAGCCGACATTATTAGTTTTTTCTTTCAGTTAGGATTATAATTTTTTTCTGATAAAGTTTATTCGCAAAAGTTCAAGATATCCCACTGTGAAGAGAGGAACTCCTGCGGATGCCAGTCCAATGTTCTTTTTTGATCTTCCTGTTCAATTTTAAGCCGGTCTCACACGGTTATACTTCTTAGATTATAATTTATCTAAGTGGAGTGGTAATTTACTAAGCTTTTTGCTTAGATATAGCACAAGGCCGTATGAATTGGGCACCCAATGAGAATCGAACTCATTCGTGCAGTTTTGCAAGTCTACCTTGCTAACCATTACACCGCCCGAGGTGCCCTTTATCTAAGTGGAGTGTCTATGTTGACTTTCCTTTAGATAGACTCTCTTGCTTCGGGGACTATAGCTAGCCAAGAAGAAAACGAAACGAAGTTAATCATATATATATATATATATATATATATATATATATATATATATATGGGATATGAATCACTACTCTTTTTATTAGTATCATTTGAGCATTTAATATATGTCAATAAGCATATAGCTTTTTATGAAATAGCGTTTATATTTTACTAAACGTCAATAAGCATATAGCTTTTTATGAAATAGCGTTTATATTTTACTAAACTAATTATTTACATAAAATCTATTTCCTTTGAAATTCACTTAATTCCTAACTTACATCATACAACTGAAATGGGTAAAGCGTAAGGGTTATCGTCTTAGGAAATGAATTCGGTGACTTGAGCGTAAGCAGAGGATGAAGCTGTTTGTGCTTCAATTCATGCTAATGCCCTTGGGAAAGTCACGAATCGGTCTACTTCACTCCAACACACTCCAGCTATGGATACATAGTAGGGCAAACTATGCTTTTATACTCGGTTTGGTAACCTGCCTGGAAGAAGGGAAACTTTGAATTCGAACCAGTTCTAATCTATTTAAATGAAGTGATCTGTGTCACATTCTTCCTGAGGTGTAGGGGTTATATATATATATATATATATATATATATATATATATATAGTAAAATTAAACTTAGCGACCGTAGTCGAGGGTGACCAGAGGGCTCTCTTTTCGGTAGCTACTACACCGAGATGTAGGGTAGGATGCTACCCCTTTCCCTAGATTGCTCCACTTTACACTTGATATGTACCTTATATTACCGAGTGTTAAGCAAGGAGGTATCACGTACCATTTTTAATGTCTGGGATTGAACCCAGGTCTCCCGGACCATTGGTGAACACTCTACTCACTAGACCAATGTGCCGGTTATATATATATATATATATATATATATATATATATATATATATGTGTGTGTGTGTGTGTGTGTGTGTGTGTTGTCTTTCATCTAATGAGGATCTCAAACTACGGATTTATTGATGTTGGTTCTTATTTCATTTTTATCAATTCATAATTCATACAAAATTCATCCTTTAATAACCCGTCCATAAGAATATGTATTATTCTTAACAAAATTTCTATATAAACATAAATTTTCATATATATCGTTATTTATTTGCTTCGTTAGTCTAAAAAGTAAACTTACACGTAGCTATAAGATACAAGTTAATTGTCTTCACAAAACGCTCAATAGTTTTTACACCTTTCTAAATTTATCAAATATCAAGAGAGAAAGAGAAGCTCAAAAGAATTGTGGGAATTATAAAAACCTTAAGATATTTGGGTTATCCTGTGCATTTAGCTTCAAACTATTATTTGTTGTCGTGAGTGACAAGATCCTCCAGTTAACAATATGAGTTCTTTTATTAGATTGGCTTGAAACACGGTTTGCCTCAGATGAAATCAAAAGAATACAGAGACAGCCAGAAGCCAGGTCACAGTAGGTACAGAAACACTCATATACGCGTGTACTTAACAACCAGACAGAGACATATAGACCGACAAAGACACACACAAGCACATACGCATATGCCCTTGCATACATATACCCACACACAATGAAAATCAGTTCCACACTCAAGCACTCACTTAAACTTACAGGAACTAATACTGGTGAAGACAGAAAACAATCTCAAATACCTCTTTCTTTAAATACGCTCAGACATTTTTTCCATAATCATATACACAGATATGTACATTTGCACATATACAATACGCAGGAGAATACTTACATATATTACTAGTCTCTCTTGTTATATTTCTCTCTGTCTCTCTCTCTCTCTCTCTCTATATATATATATATATATATATCTGTGTGTGTGTGTGTGTGTGTGTGTGTGTTTGTGTGTGTGTTTGTGTGTTTTAAACAAAAATAATAATCAGGAAAGAGTTTTTGCGGATTGATATTATTTTCTTTTATTTATTGCTTCCCGCCAAACTCCATTTTGATGATTTTGTGTGTAGCAGGGGGCACTTGCGTGCGTGCGTGCGTGCGTGCTTATCTATATGGGGGAGTGTGAATGTATTTGTTTACTCTTAATGCATAAAACTACTAATAATCACTTCACAAGTGAAAATGAAACGAATAATTATCCAAGTTTCCATATTGCTCAACATACCCACACCCGAGCACTTCACGATATCCAATGATCTTTAATGACACGCACGCACGAACGCACGCACGCACGCACAGAGACAAACACACAGAGACACCTATATAAGTAAGGACAGCATGTGCAAAGATTCAACAGTACTTGGTTACTACGTTCATCTGCCCTGAAAAATTCGTAGGTAAGAAACTAACAGTTGCAAAGCAATGTTGGCTGTTTCTACGCTATCCTAACTTAAATATATACGCTCTATCAACGATATTAAGTACTTTATAAATTTAGCAAATTACATCATTAATATATATATATATATATACATTAAATGGTGGTTCTCTAAAACTAGTGGACTAGTTCAGCTACCTCGGAATCAGCGTCTCATCTTCGGAAAATCATATCAATACGTAACAAGCGAAGTCATGGACAGATATGGACAGGTTATTGGTTATAAGTAAATCTGACCGATAAAATATACCCAATTTTTCCAAGTTGCGGTTGTGTCCATACTACTGTATGGATGCTGAATAAACGTATTGATCAAAATCTTGACAGCAATTGCACTAGGATTCCTAGGGGTATATTAAACAAATCCAAGTAGCAACAACCCACAAAACAGCAGCTGTATGGCTACCCATCTCCTACCACAAAAACCATCCAAATTAAACGAGCAAGACGGCGGTACACCGCTGGAAGAGTAAGGACGAAGTCATTAGCGACGTTTTCCAATGGACCCCTTCAAACAGACGTGCAAGTATAGGACAACGAACTGCTAGAATCTCCCTTCAGCAGATCTGTACGGATACAGAATGTAGCCTGGAAGACCTGCCAGAAGCGATGGATGGCATGAGAGAGTGAAGGGAAGTCCTTGAAGTAGCGTGATATATATATATATATATATATATATATATATATATATATATATATATATATATATATATATATATGAAGACAATGGTAGATTTTGGTAAATCTGACGAGATGATGAAAATAGGTGGAAGACTGAATATACCAAAACAATGACAACTGATTTAGCAATGATATTTCGTCTCTATTTCAGAATGACTTCATCTGATGAATTCTTTCTAAAATAAAAACAAAACCTCATTGCTAAATCCATTGTCATTGTTTTGGTTTAATCTCTTTTCCACTTATATTTCTCATAGATATATAGATAGATAAATAGATCGATGAGTGTATGTTTTTCTTTATATCAATTTATCTCGGATTATTCTCATGAATCTATGCATACCAATACCTAGTTATATAGATAAAACCTTGATCTAATAATAAAAACGCATTCATTCAACTCTAAAACTTGTCATTTTTGCCTTCGACCGCCGCCTTCTTTGTGTATTTAATTCAGAAGTAAATATCAATTATGTAGGACAATCTGTCACTCGTTTTATCTGTCACTCGTTTTATATATGACCCTCGCTATCGACCTGGTTTTCTTTGGCCCTTTATCTGTCTTTGGCTCTGTTTATCTTGCTTTGGTTTGGTTCGGTTTCGCTTCTTTGTTTAATGGCATATCAATCTTGATGGGGTATTTAATTCCAAAGCAATTCTCGCTGAAAAATACCATGATACTATTTAACCCATTGCTGGAAGAATACCTTTCTCAGCAGTTTTAGACCGAAAGGGTACATAATTGGGCGACTGATATTCAACCTTACACACTATGGTGTCAAAGTCTAGCTCATTAACCGCTACTTCTCGAAGATGCACCCCTCCCCTCTTTCTCTTTCTCTCTCTCTCTCTCAGTTTTTACCTATATATATATATATATATTGACATAGATATATATTATATATATATATATGTGGGGGGAGTGTTTCAGTTTTATGGCATATCAACCTTTGTACGTTATTTAATTCCAAATCCATTTTTATACAAATAAACGGTTTTATTTCAAACAATTTCGTACACAGTTTAATTGTCAAAAACATCTCTATTTCCAGCTATTCAGTTTAATCAAACAGTTGCAATTCAAACAATTCAATTAGTATGAGAATAGTTTTCGTTTACACACTATTAAATTTTAAAACAGTTCTATTTGAAGCAATTTAATTTAGTTCGATTTGACCCATAAATGTGATCCTATCAGGTACTACTACTACAGGCTAGAGTGGACCTGGGAGCGATGGCAATGAAGTTGTACTCCACATTCCTCAAAGCTCCAGCATTACTGGAACCTCACTATCAGATTATTTAGAGTTTTATCAGGACACTCGTTATGAGGATCTTATCTCTCGGCAGAGAAGCAGTCGATGTATTCTCTAACACCATCCGACTAGGCAAATGCGTATGTGAATGCGTGTGTGTGTGTGTGTAATGAACCAAAATGATAAGAAAAGCGGCATATTTCTTTTTTTTTTATTGTGATTATACTTTTTATTCATCCAATGATTATTCTATTGCACCAGTACATTATATATATATATATATATACATATATATATATATATATATATATATATATATATATATATAGATGTATGTGTGTGTATATGTCTGTGTGCCTGTGTGCGCTTTGCTGTGTGTATTTATCTGCGCATAATTGTACATGCAGACAGTCCCTTGCACCCATGTATACTTTAATATGTATATATGCTGAAAAATCCTGCATTCGTTTCCATAAAAACAAAGAACTATGATAACACAATCTCATCCAGATTCATGTGTATATCTACCTCTAATATATCAGCCGTTATTATTCATTGATTCTTAAATGAATTACCACAGGTTATAGATAAACGCACACTACACACATACTCATACCAAACTTACTTAAGCATAATTGAATTTATAAAGAACAAAAAGAGAATTAGCAAGGGACGCACAAACATTGCAACACAAGCCTGGTGTAAATGAAGAATTCGGTCAAATGTACTTTCTATTTCAAATGGTTGTTATTCACAATATTTACCTGGCATTAAGCAATAAAAGTGGAAGTGACGTAGAAAATGGACTGGGTGACCTTAGATCAAATCCTGGACGATGCTCTTTACATTTCACTCTTCATTAATGCCTGAGGGAATATTATGAATACATCCCTTCTCTCCCAAGCAATGAATAAATAGTGGGGAAAACTGAGAATTTTACAAGGGAAACTCTCATTTCAAACCAATTTTATTCCGCTCTAAGAAATAACCTTGCAATGTCGTTCAGTAAATACATCCCAAGCATTCTGTTTGAGTGTGGTAAAAATAAATTAGCTAAGCTACATAATCACATATATCTCGTCTAAAGCGTGTAATGATTATTTTTATGTTTTATTTAAAGATACATGAGACCCCACAAAAAGGAGAATGCGGACCGGTCTGTTCTGAGACGAAAAGAATAGTTGCTTTTTTGGATTAGTAGTTCATGATGGATCTTTTAAATTTCCATTAGATCAAGTATCTACTTTATTAAACGTATTCAATTTATTTTATGAAACACACACACACACACATATATATATATATATATATATATATATATATATATATATATATATATATATATATATATATATATGCGGGAGCTGGAGAAATCCGAACTGAAGAGGAGTCCATTGACATAAATCATTTCAACATTTTTATTCTATTCTGCGTGGAAGGCAAATTTTTCTTTACTGCAGTAGCCCGAAGGATGATAAAATAACTTGGAGAAAACAATCTGATAGGAAAAGGCTGGCATTAAAGCTTTCTCTGAATACCCTGAAAATACCAGTATTATTTGGCACCAAATCAAGACTGCAAAGAAGAAGAGAAGAGATTTCGTTGTTGTTTAACTTGATCTTACCAATGCATTTTTTCACAGATTGGGGCATTTTTGATTTCTACATAGTACCAGAGACCATTACTAAACTCGCCAAGGCATATTTCAAAGATCAACAGATCGGCTTTACAACTCCATGAATTACCACAGCATGGCATCTGTTGGGAATTGGTATAATGGTTTGATGCACCATCTTCCTTTTGGCTTCACCATGGTAATGGAAGTCCTTACAAGGCACTTTAAGTGAGTGGTAGGTGAACTACTGAAGACCCGAGGTTGATTAGAATCCATTAGTGTTTATATTGAGGATAGGAAACCCATAACAACGTTAGTAATTTGTATAAAGTGCTTTCTAGAAAAGCTCCAAGATAGTATCACAAGACACTTCATTAACATTAAACCTCTGCAAATCAAGAAACATTAGGAAGCAAAAAGAAAGAACACAGATTTTTCATTAACCAATAACCTCTCCCAAACGTGTCCGAAAAACCAATAAAAAAACATTATAAGATGGTATAACTCAAAACTAAAAGAAAATAATTGAATATCGGGGATTGGACAGTTAATAATTGATGGTCTGCAGATCATTGACCAAATATTTTTTCTCGGTTAGTAGAAAATCTGATGCCTGCAGATCAGATTGTTACTCCGACTTATATGGTCACTAACAAAGTACGATATCATCCTCGAAAGAGTTTTAAAAAATAGAGAAAACAACAATCACTTACACAATGAAATAATTAGAGACTCATCGACTCCTGATAACGGTGGTCCTATGCGAACGATTCCTTCTAGAGCTGCTACAGTCTAGCCTAACTGAAGAATAAAAACGAGCTAAAGTGAGGCTCAATTTGACGCAGACAAAATCAAAATATTCATCGATATTGACAGCAACCCTGACCCTAGTAAATGGAAAAAAGTTGACAGCAATATCTTCAAGTCACCACAGGGATATTGTGGATAAGATTCAACATTATGGGAATGGCTTTGCAATCGGGGAAAAGCTACTTGCCTGACACGAAACAGAGAGGTGAAAACTGGTTGTGGACTGGATTCCCATGAAAGAGGAAATGACGAGGTGTGCAAGAACTGTGTCCCAGACTAAACTAGGTCAATGGATGATATCCTTGGAGGTGAAAATATGTTTGACCCAGGGAACAAAAATAAAAGGAAATGCACTATGTTTCTAAAGTAAACAGGGCGCAATTGTTCCCAATGGAAGTGTCACGGAAACTACATAGATTTTGTTGTGATGCTGGCAAAAGTAAGACACGGGGAACACAAAAATGTTGATAGATAAAATATATATTCAAGTAACAGAAACAAGATACAAGTGAACGCAGTTAAACAGTAGTTAGTTAATAGAATGCTGAGAGTCCAGTGGGGTAGAGACTATCCGTGCACTACGGAAGGGCTATCACACGTGACACAGTCACGTGTTTCTTGTCAATTCCCTCTGACGTTCTGTTGACGTGTATTCATGGAGGAGGGCCAGTCCATTATGTAGGGAGTACAACAGATGTCATACCAGAAGGAAGCGTGATCACGTATATTGGGTGGTTAGCATGCAAGAGGGAGGCATGTTCACGTGCAATGTATAAATTAGAAAGTTTGAAGAGATGTGACCAAGAGAATTTGCTCGAACGACAGGAATATTATTTAACCTGGGAGATTTCGACTCGAACAACAGAAAGGCAGAAAGTTTTCACAGAAGATTCGTTCCGTCCTCATCCCTGTGTGAATATAGCTCCACCATCTTCGACTATGCCTTACCTTACCCGTCCGGACATTTTGAATTATAAAAAAGAAGCAGGTTATGTTTTTATACATCGGCATTTTCGACTTTTTCTGGAATACAGCAAATATTCAAAATTTCAGTCGGTGAGACTTGTAAGAAAGGCAGTCAGGAAGAGTTATCTTCCTGGTCCGATCAACTTATATTGTTATTATGGATGTCTTTTCTTTTTAGAATACAGCCATAATCATATCAAATTAATTCGAAATACGAAGTATAATAATACTGTAATATTTTCATATCGGAAATCATTGTTTCATTTTTACAGGTATCTTTTTGAAATCAAGCAATCTAATATAACAGATTTTTGTAGGTTTTAGTGGTGGTGGAGGGTTGTGGCCTCTCTGTTGTTTGAGCGAGTTCCTTCTACTTTTGCGTAAGCATAAAGCTTTGTTTTTGTTTTGTTTTATTTGGTTTGTTTTTTTTCAAATATTATTGAATAAAATTTCAACTCTGGTTTTTATTTCTGCCCTCTCGACTTTTAAGATGTTTTTTCCTTTTGGAGAAAAAACGAAATACATGTTAATTAAAACTGGATAAATATATCCACGTCAATATGAACAGCTTAGTTTATATATATATATATATATATATATATATATATAGAGAGAGAGAGAGAGAGAGAAAGAGACATAGAGAGGAAGGGATTGAAAGCATATTTATGTTGAGGAGCACCAGGGAATGTGGACACCCATTCATTGCCATCGCTCTCTGGTCAACTCTGGCACAGAGTAGTAGCGTCTGACAAAATATTATCTATGGGTGAAATTGAACTAAATCGTGTACTTATTCTAAATTGAATTACTTGAAATAGAACTGCTTTGACATTTAACTGTGTGTGGACAAAAGCTATCCTTATAGTAAAGTGAATTGTTTGAATCGGAACTGTTTAACTAAACTGAATTGTTTGAAATAAAAATGTTTTTGACAATTAAACTGTGTACATATGCTAAAATGAATTGTTTGAAATAGAAATGTTTATTATATAAAAATGGATCTTGCATTAAACAACCTAGAAAGATTGATATGTCATAAACTCAAACAGGCAAAGAAAGAAAGAAAGAAACAAACAAACGAAGAAACAAATTTATTGTGTGCAAACTAATAACGACTGCTAAATAGAAATAATGGAGTCAGATATCAACTTGAAAACCATTTAACTATGTACTGATGAAATTATTTGTGTTAGCTATACTTAAAACCATTAGTTGTGTGCAAATAACTGAGGTCAGGCTCGCTTAAAAATAATGTCACTGTTATGGTTAGAACACGGATGTCTAGCCGACAAACACAAGAATTAAAATGGATTGTGCAACAAGAAGCCACGTGGTACGAGCCACTATTCAAACAAACAAACAAACAAACAAATCAAAATAGCCCCACGTTCCCAAAGAATAAGAGAAGCTACATCAGCACTGATGGTATAGCTCACCATTTCTCAAGTTGCATTAAATTTTTCAAAATTCAAAAACTATCTATGAGATTATCATTTCTATCATCATTTGACCAAAACTTTTTTCAGGAAACCTAGTTTCATTGTTATAAGTAGAATCTCTATGACAAAATAGATAACTGGTTGTATTGCCCGTGGTGTAATGGTTATCGTCGTAGGAAGTGGACACGAGTTCAAATCCTGAACGAGACTGATGGCATTTCACATAGCACTAATACCCTTGGGAAAGGTATGAATCCAATAATTTTCCCTCCAGCTATGGGTAAAATAGTAGGGCAGAGTAGGTTCGTCAGCCTTGGCGCGGCAACTAGTCTAGGAGCAGGAAAACTTTGAATTCAAACCTGTTAAACCCCGCTTAAAAATTAACCTTGTGTCGTATCCTGTCCGAGCGGAGGGGTTGGTAAATATGGTATTGCAGTTTGAACTGCAATCGTTCTATTTCGTTCACTTACGCACTAAAACCTTGGGAAAGGTATGAACTCCAGTATCCACCCAGTTGCAGGTAGAATAGTTAGACAATTCTTCTTCTATAAGACTGGGTTTGGCATTAAATAAGCTATGAAAGTTGGTATGCAATTGAAAGCAAAGTAATCTAAACTATTTTTTTTTTAAGTACAGATAACAAATTAGGAAGTATGCATGTAAATTCACCCAGCTTTCTTTTTTGGAGGGAAGAATGTATCGCCCCATTTCTTTAAAATACGACTTGAGTTAGAATCTTCATTTCTACAGAAATGAAGTGATATATCGCAATGGGAACCGTGAGTAGATTGGCAGCAATTACACTTTCTCCAAATGTAGTTATTGATTTTCAGTGTTTATATCACTCTAAAATGGCAAAACAACACAATTCAGTTGTGCAAGATTTATATCTATGATAATTTAATTTCTTTTTACGTCTTTATTTTTCTCTCTCTAATTCAATGATTGTTTTTTTTTATAATTCTATGTCCTTACTCTCTTTTGTCATTTGGTCTATGACTATTTTCCCCTTCCTCTTTTCCACTTATGCTTCTAAAACTTGGTGCATTCACGTTTATATCTTTGTATTCAATATGTACACACAGCATACGTTTTATTTTAAAGTGTTATAATGCTCTGAATACTCTCCATATGTAAATGATCAGTACACGCCATTTTTCTTCTATTTCGCGAATGAATCTACTTGGGGGCTATCATTCACTGTGCGTGCATGTGTGCACGAGTAGACATTTGCGTGCGTTTATGCTCATTATCTCTCTTCCCTACACTTCTTGTGCATCCCCCACCCACCCCTATTTCAACGCCGGTCAGATTGTGTCCAGTGTGCTGCCCACTTAAGAGTCCATTCATTTTGCCCTTCACATGATTTGGCCAGCCAATGACCGGACGACGTTCCATCAGATTAACACTTCATTATGTCTGAACATGTTCTGAATGCCCAGGTAGCATTACCGCAAGAAATTATTCATTTTTTTTTTTATTCACTTATGGTTTGGAATATTTTTCCGAAAAGAATGAGGACAAAGAAGAATATCAAGAAATGATTTTCTGTCATTTTTTTCTTTTTCAAGAAGTGAGTTATCGTTGATCAACGTTCTGTATGCATGTTACAAATTTCTCCTTGATGCTAAAACTATAATACAAATAATGCTGAGACAAGCACCAAGAAGAACAATAAGGAAAATTAATAATGATGATGATAAGAAGAATTAGATGTTGAAGAAAAATATGACAAGAAAATTGTGTTAATAGAATCTCTTTTCAGAATAATGATGAGAGCCCGAAGGGAAACGACATCATCAACATAAACAATACAATAATATAATTATCAACTAAAAAAAACTAAACAGATAGGAAAATAAGCAAGATGAAGTGAACAATGAAAAGTAGCGAACAAAAAATAAATAAAGAAAGCGAGCAAAAAAAAAGTGCGAAACAAACTAAAAAACCTGGTCTAAAAACTGCTTGATATCGACATTAAAAATATGAAAGAGATGAGATAAGAACATTTAGAAAGATTAAAAAAAGAAAAGAAAATAACAAATAATTCGACTATGATAGTGAATGGAAGTTTCAGGAGAAAAAAATAGAAGAAAAGTCTATAAGCAGGGAGGACTGAAAAATACGTAATAATACATAAAAAGTGTGCATACAATGAGAAAAAAGAAGCATGAAAAAGATCAAAAGATCATACTTATGATAACACTTGTAAAAAGATGGTTTAACAATGGGAAAAGAAAATTAAGAAAAGAACAAACATCATCTTGGTGTTTATGATGTTCATAAAATAATTTCTACATAGTTAAATCTGATTATATTAAATGCACAAGTTAAGTTATTACTTGGAACGAGTTAATTCTAATTATAATATTTATCTAATACAATTAAATTATGATCGTTTAGTATTTATTATTTGTATGCTGTAAGAGTCTCGATATCAATCAATTCATTATTTATGAATCTGCAAAATAAACTGGATAGAGGTTTGGTTTCTTTGTTTAGTGACATATAAACCTTCGTGGGTTATTTAATGCCAAAGGCATTCTTGTAGAAGAACAGTTGAAGTATGATTTAACCTATAGCTAGGAGGATAAGGGGTTCATACCTTTTCCAAAGGTATTTGTCCGAAAGTAATTGCACGACTAGAGTTCGAACTCGCTTATTACGATTCTGCACTCCATCGTTTTAACCGTTACACCACGAAAACATCCTCAAACTGGATAGTACCTATTTTAGAATGTACTCGTATATAACAGACACCATAACATGTAGGTAACATTTTTGTTTAAAATATGTGAAAGTCACTCATCAATACGATGAGCACAACCAAAGTTGTACAAACGATTTTAAAAGTTCAATGGGTCTTTTCAGTCGTTCAACTCGTTTCGACATCGTAAAAGTTTTATCAGGCAACTAGTCTAGGAGAAGGAAAACTCTGAATTCAAACCCGATAAACTCCGCTTAAAAATTGACCTTGTGTCACATCCTGCCCGAGCGGAGGGGTTGGTAAATATGGTAAAAGTTTTATCATTCTCTAGTGATACATTGATTTGATTAAATTTAACTGTACAGAACAACGCAGAACTTCACAAACTACTTTTATTCTAACCAATTATTCACGGTGCCTTTTCTATAAACTGAAAGTTGTGTGTGTGTCGAATTTTACCCTTTGTGAAACAATAGAATATTAAGTCTAAGATGTTGCTTAATTTTATCCATTGTCAGTTTAAGGATTAAGAAACAAAAGATATGAAAGTTTGACGTCTCTCATTTCGTTTCCTTTCATTTTCAATCTATTGCCGCTTATTACTTGATTAAATGTGTCATTTCTGATACTACTCAAATTACACTTGCAATTCTGTTGCGCAATATAAATTTTTCCTTCAGAATATTTATTTCTTTATGGCATTATTGTGTGTTGCTGTTAAGAGAGATTCACTTTCTCGCTTGAAGTTTACCCTTTTTAGCCATATCCAGGTCATCTCATGTGAAATTTCTTTACTTTACCGCTACACTTATATATACACTTGTTTTCTCTTCCCATTTTTGTTTTCTACTTTTTTCTAATGGCTTTTCTATTTGTCATTCTTTTTTTTTCTCTTTATACTACTGTTACAGGCCATTGTAATAAAACGTTCTTGTTTTTTTTTTCTTTGCATATTCCTCTAGTCCCAAAAATGTAGCATCTAAGCAATTTACACTGCTGGTGTGTCCTCTGCCCTTCTAATTCTTGATACATAGAGTCTTTGGTATATTTCGGATGTAATGTCATGCGCAATGACATAGATTTCCATTTTCCTTGATATCTCTGTCTGAGTTACCTCCGTGTCCATTTTAAGAAGGGCCCAGAGAATCTAACGAGGGAGATTGTACTGGTATTTATTCTTTTAATAAGATTTCTGTGCCAGAATTTATTTTCGAGAAGTATTTTTGTTCTTAAGTGATACGTATTTTTTTATTTTTTTACCTTTACTTTTAACCTTGTTTTAATTATAGTTTTGCTTCTAAATTTCTTCTGTAAGTATAGTTCTCTCTTTTTTTTTTTTTTTTTTGTTCTCATTCATATGTTCTAATGTTTTTCACATGGGGAATTTCTATTCATTCAGTTGATTCTATTTTTCTCTTTTTGATCAGAAGCATGCCTCAGGGTTTGTTTTTGGGTTTTTTTTCAAATTCTAAATCTATCTATTATATGTTGATTGAAGATTCTGATAATTTGTTGTAAAGATTCGACTTCTTTTTTAATTCTTATCAAAAAATAAATTATCATCATTATTTTGTTTTTATTTTTGCACTTTGGAGTTTTTAACATCATCTACAGCTGGTGATGTTTCTCTGAAGACAAAGTTACTGCAAGTCTCCTCAATTTTCCAAAACTTTTCTCAGTATTCTGACTGATCTTAACAATGTTGTGGTCTGTATAATCACTATTATTCCCCTGATTTCCATTTCCATCAGTTTCTTTTCTAAGCCCTTGAAAACTGTCCCGAACTCGCTAAGTAATATTGTTATTATCGTCACGTTCATATTCACCAGGATTTTAGTTCTATTGTAAGATACAAGTATTTGTTCATCATTTCGCTTTCTTTCATTTTCACTCCGTGATCAACAGGTACTGCCAAATCCATCATATGATAAGTTTTTTTTTCTTATTAATCATCACTAAGTCTGGTCTTCTATGCATAGAGAATTTTCTTCTATTATAATTATCTTTTAGAATTTTTTCCACTACCGTTAGCTGATGGTCAATCAATGAAGTTTGAGTGACAGCAAGTCTCCTCAAGTTTCCAGAACTCTTCCCAGTAATCTGGCTGATGTTAACAATGCTGTAGTTTGGATGGTCTCCACTTATCCTCCAATTTCCAAATCCTTTGGGGATTGTTTCAAGCGCACAAATTACAATTGGTATCATCGTTACCTTCATGTCCCAGAGTTTTTCTGCTCTCTAGCGCGATCTAGGTACGCATCTCTCTTTTCATTTTCTTTTAATTTGACACTGTAGCCTGCTGGGACGGCAAAGTTCACTATTCACTAGGGGTTTTTTTTTGTTGTTGGTTATCACAAGGTCTGTTCTTCAGGCCAAGATTAAAGGAACAGATCGTTTCACAAAACCCGAGAGAACTTTATCTCATTATCTAGGACTCATTATCTAGGACTTGTTTAACTCTATTTTGTATGATGAAATTTAACCTCTGGCTATATTCCCAGAGAATCGCCTCTCTAAGCACAGATGTATGTAGTCTTATACTTTGTTGTGCTAGTTCGTTGCATTCGCTTATTCTTTGATCGGTTCATCTCGACTACCACCTAACTTACATTTGCTCTTTCGTTGTGTCTAATCAATTTTTACTTTAGTGTATTTGTTCCTATTGGCTTTGTTTTCTGTTGCTAAAAGATTAAGTCATGCCCAGGTCATCTCGGATGAGATTTGGTTAGTTTGCGGCTTGAAATCTCTATACAATTGTTTTTCTTCTCAATTTAGTTTTCTAATTGTTGTTATGTTGATTCTTGTGGTATTTGGTTTGTTTTGGGCCACTCTAAGTAGTCTTTCCTTGTCCTTTTTTTATGTAGTCTTCAAATTATCTTATGGATGCTTCAACACTATTTCGAATGTTGGTGAGTTCTCTTCCTTCTTCTTTTCTTAATACACATAATCTGTCTATGTTAACTCTCTTATTTTGTCATTAGTTTCCTTGTTCTCTGGTCTACTTGCTGAAGTTCTTCCCTTATCCACTTCAAGAATTTTCTCGTGTATCTTAGGACGGGGCAGCCCAGATATTTATCCCTTTGATGAGATATATGCAATATTGTTTCTTTTGAGTAGTTTTCTCGTTCTCTTTAGGTGGTATTTTAAATTCTTTTCTTTTGATCTCCACTTGCTTGATCGTTTCCTCTTCCAATATTCCCAACTACTTGTAAGTATCTTTGTCTCCGAGCGTTCTGATATTTTTTTGATTTCGTACTTCTATTCCTTCCGTCACATGTCGTTTTCCGCTTTGTATTATCAGCATGGGACTTTACATTATCACAGCCTGGATTAAAGTTTCTTTTTTTTTTTCATTTTTTGCAAACAGTTTGATGTCGACCAAGTACATTTAGTGATTAATTTTCTTTTATTTTTAATTTAGTAAGTCTGTATACACCCGCACATTTACTAAATATGTGAGTGGATGGTATCATTGTTATCATTAATAGTAATGATGATCGCACATCTCCTTGAAAGGCACTTCTGTGGATTTTCACCAAGTTAATTTTTTTTCTCCAGCAAACAATTCAACTCACCAGTTTTTTTCTGTTTTCCTCTATAAACTGTATTATTTGTCAGCTTATAGTGTTCTCCCCGAGAATGTTTTGATCAGTGTATAGTAGAACTTCTCTTCCTGTTTTCCCTTCTTGTCACTTTCTGTTCTTCTAGGAACAGTCCGTTGCTTACTAGCGAGTAATAAATCTTCTCCGTAATTTGTGTTGTTAGCATTTTCACCATCATCGGTAGGCACGTTATGGGTCTATAGTTGTGGGGCATTTTTTTTGAAAGGATTTTTTGGATTAGGGTAGTTTTTTCATTAGTCATTCATTTGGGTATATTTGTTTCTTCTAAACGTATTCTTTTCGATATCCAGTCTTTCGTGGATCGAAGTGAATTTTTTGCCCAGAATCCATGTATGCCATCATGGTCTGTTGTTTTCCGATTTGGTACTTTTTTGAGTATTTATATGGGTGAATCCAGGGGTATTTTTGCTTTGGGGTTTCATTCAAGTCCTTGTAACTGTTTTTCCACGTTGGTTATCCATTCGGCTTTTCTGTTATGATCTCTTCGTTCCCAAAATTTCCTCCAATATTGCTTTGCTTCCTTTACAATTGGTTGTCAGAATGACTTTGTGTATTCTCCGCAACTTGCGGGTGGAACTTTCTTTTTTTCTTTGGAAATGTTCTATTTAGTCTGTATTGTTTGGTCTTATCACAAAATATTTTTAGTCTTCCTTGTTTTGCCAATATCGTTTTATCTTTCTCCTGTAGATGTATTGTTTGTTTTGTTTATTGTGTTGCTTTTCTGTTTTTGTCCTATCATATTCCTGCGTCATTCCTCTCTCTTTGCATTTTTGCTTGTTATCGTAGATAACAAGCAGATTATTATTATTATCATTTACTTCATGAGAGTTTTTCACATCAGTTTTAGTTGATGGTCTTTCACAAGAGTTAGATTGACAGCAAATCTCAAGTCATCAGGACTCTTCTCAGTATTCTGACCGTTTTCAACAATGCTGTAGTTTGGGTGGTCTCCACTCATCCTCTAACTTTCAAGTCCTCTAGTCCCTTTAATATTCCTTTAGTTGCTGTATCGAATGCACCAATCACAATTGGTATTATCATCACTTTCATCTTCCATTTTTTTTTCACTTTCTTTCAGTTTTATTCTGTGGTAAGCCAGTACAGCGAAGTCCACAATTTTGCAAGTTCTATTATTATTATCATTATTATTATTATTATTATTATTATTATTATTATTATTATTTCTGATTTCGTTTCTTTCTTTAATGGCTTATCAACATCCATGGGTTATTTAATGCTTGTCGAAACCAGCGGTTGTATTATTTCATCCTAATCTGGAGAAGATTAAAGGGTTTATACCTTTCAAAAGGGTATGAAATAGCGCGAATGGTGTTGGAACTCGTTTACTATGATGTCACTGTCGAGCACATTACCCTCTACTCTACGGTAACGTCATATTATTAATAATAATAATAATAATAATAATAATAATAATAAGAAGAAGAAGAAGAAGAAGAAGAAGAAGAAGAAGAAGAAGAAGAAGAAGAAGAAGAAGTTATATTTTTATAACTACTTTTGTATTGCTATTGTTATTGTTGCAAATGCTAGAAAGGAACACGATTTTAGAAATTATCATAAATTTATAATAATAATAATAATAATAACAACTATTAGTAGTAGTAGTTGTTGTACTACTACTAGTAGTGGTGGTTGTAGTGATCCCCCAAAATGATCACGATTTGCTGAAATGTAAATGCTCACAAGAACTGCGCCGAATTTTTGTAGACGAATTAAATAGCGCAATTACAAAAGCGTTATTGGCCTGCAATGTCATCTCATTATATTCCATCACAGGTTCTATCTCCATCCTTAGTTCCTGGCATCAATTGTTCACCTCTAAATTGCATGATGCTAAACGAAGCATAAAAACACTGCACACGTGTGAGTGATATTTTAGTAATAACTTTGAAGAAAGAATTGTAGTCGACCCATGTGGTTAACAAATGAACCGTTTCTGATTTTATTTTAATGTGTACTTCAGCCCTAAATGTGTTCAGTTTTCTCTTATATCAGCTTCTTTTTTATAACTTCTTTTTCCTGCAAACTATTATACCGTCATTGGTGAGAATTTAGATATAGCATATTTATCCTTAAAATCTCCAACTGACGGTGATCGTTGATGTGAAGTTATTGCTTTTTTTAGTACAGGGTTTGGGTTTCTTTGTTTAATGGCATATCAACTCTTTGTAGGTTATTTAATGCCAAAGCCATTCTTCTAGAAGAAAAGTAGTGGTACTATTTAACCCATAGTTGGGATGATGAGGGGGTTCATCCCTTTCCCAAGGGTATTTGCCTGAAAGTGAACGTAATAGGGCGACTGGAGTACGAACTCGCGTACTACGATTCCGCTGTCCATCGCTTTTACCATTACACCACGAGGACACCCCCACTTTTTTAGTACAGTTTGATTGATTTTAAAAACTTATCAATCCATCTTGGATTATTTTATGCGAATAAATTAAGAAAGTGCATTCATTATAAATTTATGTTTTTATGTAATAGTTTTTTTTAAGTGTTTTAGATTGTTTATTTGTTTGTTTGTTTTTGCAAACAGTTATAAGATATCAAACTTTCTCATCCAATAAAAATGATTCTGAGTCGTATATTTTTCAGTATCTCTATCTAATTATAATAATTATATGGTTTCAATTAATTATTTCTATATAATATTAGTCATTTGTTTACTACTTTATTTATCTAGTTGGTAGATTGTTTGCTAATGGAACGGGAGTCAGGGTTTAGTCCCAGGTCGAGTCATACCAAAGACTCGAAAATGTTGCTTGATACCTCCTTGCTTAACACTCAGCTTTATTAGGTAAGTATCAAGGGAAAAAGGGAGCGATCTAGAGAAAGGATTATCGCTCTCTTCTACACATTGGTGTAGTAGCATTTGAAAAGGGTGCTTTCTGGTCACTCTTGACTAGGGTCGTCGATTTTTTACTTTTACATTCTTATTTAAGTATTAATATTCCATAGTAAAGAATTATAACTTTATGTAACTTTTGTAAAATAGAATGAATTTAAAATTATATGGCATCAAGAAATCCAAGGGAAAATAAATAATTTTTTAAACAAATCGATTTAATTTTAACAAGTACAAGAATTACGGATCAGAGTGGGCTGAATGTCAATGAAGCAGTACTCCATACTCCCGAGAGCTTCAGAAATACAGCTTTACCATAAAATTCAGTCCACAGCCAAGCCCTCGTTTTTATGAGAGGCTTACTGATCTGTTGGAGGTTCTGTGTATTCTAAACCCCTCCAACAGTGGTGGGGGCACAGTTTGATTATAACGCAAAACAGTTGATATTGGGTGAAAAGAAGGTTCGATAGGTCCTTACTGAATATAATCAAGCAAAGGAGTTTCTTAGTTGAGACTGAAGCGTTGGGGGATCAAAACGGGAAACATCTAGTTATTATTCATATTTACCTAACCCCTCCGCTCGGGCAGGATATGACACAAGGTTAATTTTTTAAGCGAAGTTTAACAGGTTTAAATTCAGAGTTTTTTCTTCTCCTTGACAAGTTGCCTCACCAAGGCTGAAGAACCAAGCCTGTCCTAATATTTACCCTGAGCTGGAGGGAGAATAATTGAATTCATACCTTTACCAAAGGGTATTAGTGCTACGTGAAATGCAATAAGTCACGGCCAGTATTTGAACTCGTGTCGCCGTGTCCATTTCCTACGACGATAACCATTACACTACGGGCACTTCCACGTCCAGTTATTATTAAGTGTATCTTTTCTTCCAAGCAATGGATTGCATGAAACAGTCTTCAAACGAGGAAGAAACTATATAAACTGGTGAGAGGACATGCTTTATATTACACACATTTGCTTATATGCATTTAATATAATTAAGTCAGCCGGGTTCGATACCAGTTTGTAGCATCTCGCGTGTTCAGACACACAGAACAGTTGTGAGACAACAAAACAGTCTGTTTGTGGTGACAATATATAAGCTCCCCCAACCCGCGTGTGTTGTGCACTCTAGTGAGTAATTTGCCGGCTACTTCAGTAGCTGAAATACAATAGCTCTTCTCACGAATTGAGTACACCCAGTAACCGGTATCGAATATATAAAAAGATATTTTTTTAAATTCCTTCACTAATACAAAAAATGACGATGACTGTTGGGTAAGATATCCGACTGTGTAGCCACTCTGAAGAAATGTGATACAAGGAAACAGTCTGTCTGTGGATTGCAATATATATATATATATATATATATATATATACGAAGGTTATAAAAAATTTAAATATTCTAAGCTTTACATTGACAGAAAAGCATAGCTAAACATTTTTGTGGGGTAACACACAACTGCTTCTTGTAAAATCATCAGAATTTGAATTAGTTTTTGAACAATCATTCTCTCTCTCTCTCTCTCTCTCTCTCTCTCTCTCTCTCTCTCTCTTGATCTATATATATATATATATGCAACAAATTTGTTAAAATTGGATAAGCATCATTTATGTGTGGACAAGAAATTACTATTCATCGTATATTTTGAAAATGTACACACTCACACATCGATTCATCGACTCATATACGAGAACAGCGAAAGAGAAGGAGAGAGAGAGAAGGCGAGAAGAGAGTGGATCGTAAGCATTAATTGAAGAACTCACATATGAAGGTTTTCAATTTTCTTTATCTGCCTTTGATAAAGAGTCCAAAATTCACATCCATAAAAGAGGACCACTGCACTTTTCTAGTATGTCTCCCTGAGTCTCAAAAACTCCTCCAGGTATACCGTAGGAGTTGCACTTAGTCTAAAGATTATCTTCGGGAGAAATCAAATCGGTTACCAGAGTTTAAATAGTAAACGCTAATATCCTTAGGAAAGGCATGAATTTATCTGTTCTCCCTCCATCTTGAGGTAAATTGTAAAGCAGTATAGCTTCCCTAATCTAGGTAAGGTAACCAGACTAGTAAAAAGAAAACGCTGCATTCAAACCAGCTTTACTCCGCTTAAAATTGATCTTGTGTCCCATCCTGCTCATCTTGGAGTTATAACGTTATCGACAGGAGTATATGGTGCTGTGCGGGGATAACTATGTTTAGTAAAACAAAAATGTTTTTCAATGGGCTAAATATGTGTTTCTCACTACTCTCCTGAGCTGAAAAGAGAGTCATTAGAAGGGAAACACTAAATCTCTAGTAAAAAAAGTTCCTGGCACAGTTAGCAGTGTAGAAGATCACGTTGACAGTTTTCTGAGACATCAAAGGACTTATTATTACTGATATCCTTTAAAATGAGTGCAATATTAAATCGTGAACTCCTTATTGAAAATATTTATTTTATTGAATAACCCTCGTATATATAGTTTGTGTGTGTGTGTGTGTGTGTGTGTGTGTGTGTGTGTGTTCCTAGTATACGAGATGTATCAAACAGCACCCTTGTGTGAAATATCTCTGAGTCATTCTAACACACTTTAAGTTCTTCCACCAATCGACGCACCATTATCGTCCCTATCTCCTCTTTCATGTTCCATAATTTTTGCTGATCAGTCGTAGGACCCTCTTTTTCCTTTTTTTTACATACTTTTAGTTCATCCAAGAAGCCCATCGGGACGGCTACATTCACTATTCAGTACGATTCCGTTTCTTTGTGTAAAATAACTAAATCTGGTCTTCTGGACTGGATTGTGGAATCTGCCGGTATCTTTTGTAGAATTCCCTGGAAAGCATTGTCCCTGCCAAGTCATGTCCTTTGTCTCCCTTTGCGGCGCTAGTTTTACTTCATTCATGAGTGATATAATTTACAACCTTGTTCCATAAGGGACATTTTATATTTTTTCCTTTTTACTTATTTCTTGTTGATTTTCATTTGATAAAATTATTTCTTAGACTCTGGTCCTGGGTTACTTCTAAAAGTGATTCTGATATTCTTTTTAAATGCTCCTTGCTATGCAATTCCTATATTGTATCGCTCGCTACTTCCTTTGTTTGCCTTCTGAATTTACCAAAGAATGTTTTTTGTACCTCTGTTATTTAGCTTTTACTACATTTTCTGATTCCTCCTCAGTTGTCCTTGCTTAACTTATTTTGATTCTTAGTTATTTACTTTCTATCTGTTATTATCCTTTCTTTACATTGCAGGTGCAATCCTTTAGTCTGTTTTATATCACAGCCCAGTGTGCTGGGGTTATAGAATACACCAGATTTCTGCAGAGGAGTAAGTCCTACCACCATCACAACGAGTACCCTTGATATGACACTAAACAGTCTGATGAAGAGGCTTCAGTAATTCTTGAGCTTTGGGGAATGCAAAGTACACTTCATTGCCAATGGTTCCATGTCCGCTCTGCCCCGGAATGGTAACACCTGATAGGGTCCTATCAATTGGCCAAACAGAACTGTTTTGATATTTAAACTGTATACGTACAAATAACTTATGGTAATTTGGATATTTTGAAATACAATTGTTCGATGATTAAACTGAGTGGAAACAAATGATTGATGTTTATTTGATTTGTTAGTGATACATGGCATTACTTGGAATCATTTAAGAGTTAGAAAAAGAATGATCGTAAGTTTGTTTAATATGTCATCAACAAAATGTGTTTACAAATCATACATATTGATAAATATGCATAACGTATTTAGCATTAAATAACATAAAATGTTTGATATGCCATAAAAGCAAACGAAAGCAAAACATGTTTATATCAGTGTCAATACAGTGTTCTGTAGTTAAAAATTGGCTTTGTTCTCTCCTTTTTAGTTTTAAGGCACTGCATATTCATTGATTTGTTGAAATCCCTACCGATTTTAGTTGAACTTTTTATAGTAAAATAATAATTAAGTTTACTTCACAATATTTATTATTTCTTTTATAAATAACTTATCTTTTCTCTTTCAGTCTCTCAATTATTTCTTGTTCTTTTGAAATATTTTTGTATTTTTTACTACCTTTCTGTATATATTTTTGTGATTTTTAACTAAATTCTCATATTCTAAAGCAACTATGTCAGTCAGGCTTACTTAATGATAATCGCCAGAATCCAGAGGATTTTCATGGAGGGCTTCTCAGAGAACGTGACGAAATAGGTCCGTGGTGACTGGTGTACTCTATTGTGTGGACGTCAAGAGAGCTAGATAGTATTGTCTCAACCCACATGTACAAATGTTTGTATTTATTGAAACTTAACCTTTGTCAAACCTTTTGGGGGAGGGGAATATTTTAAATACCTATTCAAAGTCTTGCAATTATCTCGTTCATTTCGATTTGTTGCAACAGGGTTCTTGTTTTAAGTCAAAAACATTGTATAATTCAAACTTGCGTTATTATTTCATATGTCCTTTCTGAGAGACCTTAATCTTTTAAGATATTGGAAATTCTGTTGTTTTTTTTTTTTTTGTTTTTTTTTATTCAGTTGATCTTTGAAGATGATGAGCCTGTGATGAGTTTTTTAATTGGAGGGATAAACTTCTATCCTCAAAATTTAGTTAGTTCCCCAGTCAGCAGGGCTTAGAATAAAATGATTGTTTATCCTCCAGATGAATAAGTTCTCCCCTCTTTTTCATAAATTGGTGTCCAGAGTATAGAAGTTAACTGCAGCGAATTGTGATACTCCAGTTTTTGATAACCTTATCGTTTGGAGTTGTAAGATACACCGACTGCATCTCTGCAGAAAAATAAGACCCTCCAATGACTCTCCTGGTATGACAATAAACAATCTGATAGTGAGGCTTCAGTAATGCGGAAAATTATGCAATGCAGAGTACCCATTCCTTGATATTGTTCCCAAATCCACTCTGGAGTTGTAACACCTGATAGGGTCCTATATATGGCTCAAATATAACTATATGAAATTTAAATCCTGTGCAAATTAAGACTTATACTAAATCTAAATGTTTGAAGTAGAAAGGTTTGATCATTTAACTGTGTGTAAACAAATGACTGATGTTTAATAGAATCGTCAGTGATACATAGCTATACTTGGAACTATTTCAGATTTCTGGCAAGATCCAGGAATATCACACTTCGTTTTCTTGAAGTTTTACTCTATGGTCAGCTAGGACTGCAAAAGTTACCATATGACAATTATTATCCCTTCTTGATAAAGTTTAAGACTTTCTCTGATATCTTGAAGATTTTCAGCCATTCGGTTATCCAAGTTACGATAAAATGTCTTATTCCATTTTGTTGTTTACAAATTTCATGGCTACATTTTTTCTACTTTGATTTTACCTCACTGAGAATGTGCTCGTTTAGATATAATAGGTCATTTTATCCTTTGCATCATCGTTGTTGCTCTTCAGGAAATAAACTGTGTCTTTCCAGTAAGGAAGAGATCGCTTCCATTATTTATGCAGTTATTATATACCACATCACTAGTAAAAAAACATTATTAGTCTGAGATTGAGTAAGATATTTTTTTGCGGGTAGAGGGCATTTCTGGATCTCCATAGTCATTTCTTTCGTCACCACTTCGGGTATCATTGTCTCTGGTTTGCATTTGCTCAAATGCTGAGAAAATGTATCGTGGATGAACGTGAATTTATAGAGCCAGAATCCATGTATCCTTTTACGGCCTTGTATTTTCCAATTTGCAATTTCTTAAAGTGTTGTTCTTAGGGCATCCAGTAATATTTCAGCCTCTAGGCCTAATTAGGTTCCTTTTTAATAAATTTTCATCATTGTTATATAACAAGAATACTTATTATTATATTGTTTACTCCTTTAGAGTTTTTCACATCAGTGTTAACTGATGGTTTTTCACCGGATTTTGAGTGACAGCAAGTCTCCTCAAGTCTCCAGGACTCGTCGCAGTATTCTGGTCGTTTTTAGCTGTGCTGTCGTTTGGATAGTCTCTACCCATCCGCCAACTTCCAAGTCCTCCAGGCCTTTTAATAATCTTTTAGTTACTGTGCCTAACGCACCAATCACAATTGGCACAATCGTTACTTTCATGTTCCACAGCCTTTTTAGTTCTCTAGCAAGGTCGAGGTACTTATCCTTCTTTTCACTTTCCTTCAGATTTATTCTGTGGTCCGCCGGGACAGCAAAGTCAACAATTTTGCAGATTCTCTTCTGTTTTTGTTTTTTTGTTGATTACTATGAGGTCTGGTCTTCTGGTCGGGATTAGGTTATCAGTTTGTATGTTAAAGTCCCATAGGTGTTTATGCAAGTCATTTTCTAGGACAGGTACTGGGTTGTGCATATACCATTTGTTTGTATGGTCGAATCGAAATTTCCTGCACATTTTCCAGGGGATCACCTAACCGACCCAGTCGTGTCTCACCTTGTACTCCTTTTGCGCTAATTTGCTGAATTCGCTTATTATGTGATTGATCGTTTCGTATTATTATTATCATTATTATTATTATTATTATTATTATTATTATTATTATTATTATTATTATTCCTTGAGAGTTTTTCACATCAGACAAAGATATCGTCTGAGCTGCGCCAACACAAACGGAAACGAATTGCTACGCATCGTGTCACAACAATATTGTAGTTTGGATGGTCTCTTATCGTCTTCTTATTTCGAAGTCCTCATGTCATTGTACTAATCCTTTAGTGACTGTACCGAGCGCACCAATAACAATTGTTATCCCTGTCATCTTCACGTTCTATGTTTTTATTAGTTCTCTAACAAGGTCCTGGTACTTATATCTATTTTCGCTCTCTTTAGGTTTTACCCTATGATCAGCCGGAACTCCAAAATCCACTCTTCGGAAGGTTCTCTTATTTTTGTTGACTATCAGTAGGTTTGGTCATCTGGCCAAGAATAGTTGATCCGTATGTATCTCAAATTCCCAGAGTATTTTGTGCATTTGAATTTTTAGGACGTATTCAAGATTTTGCATATACCATTAGTTCATATGTTCAAATTAAAGCTTCTTGCACAATTCTCAGTGGATCACCTTCCCCACCCTGTTGTTTCAAGTCTTAAACTCTCTTGGGGCTAATTTCCTGCATTCCCTTATTATGATTCATCGTTTCGTCTCTATCACCATATAATCTACATCAATTTTTTGCGTCTTTTCTATTCTTGCTTTGATATAGTTTTTATGGCGTTATTTTTTGTGTGCTGCTATCAAAAAGATTCAGTTTCATTTTGAAGGTTCTGCATTCTTAACCTTGTCCAAGTTTTCTAGAGTGAGATTTCGATTGTTTGTCGCTTGAAATATCCATGTAGTTGTTTTTCTTAATATTTTTGTTTTCAGGTTATTTTTGTCCTGGGTACTGATGTTGCTTCTATTGTTTCTGGTCGCTGTAATGAGTCTTCCACTTTTATTATTACTGGTATTATTCTAATGGTTATTTTTTTATTTTATTTACATATCATCTGTTGATATTCCAGTTAGATGCCTGCTCTCTATGCAGATTTACAGAATATATTTACTCGTTTGAAAATGAGTAAATACATATAAACCACTTAGTAATTAAACAGAATTTAACGGCATGTAAATTGTATTCCTACAAATTTATCATCAGCAAAAGCCTTTAGTAGAATTATCTATCTATCTATCTCTGTGTGTATGTGTGTGTGTGTGTGTGTGTGTGTGTGTTATATGTCTGTGTCTGTGTGTTATATATCTGTGTGTCTGTGTGTGTCTGTGTGTGTCTGCTTTCAATTTAGTAAAATATATCTTTCGTAACCAAGTGTGGGAATGTTTTGGATTCAAAATGAAAGAAAAAAACAAATTATATGATGATGTTTTTATGTAGATTAATGACACACGGGAAATAATAAGTTTATTCACCAACAGAATTTTATTTTCAAATAAATGAAAATAACATAATTTTTTTTTCGCGAAATATATCTATCATTATTTGACGGGTATCATTATTTTATGCAAAAATATTATTAATACATCAATTAGTAATATTTTTCTTTTCTTTCGTCTTTCGGTGTTGATATGATTCTCTTTTCAGCTTTTGTGACAAATACAAATATACAACAATTGGATCATTATTACTGAGGTGAATGCGAACGAAGATTCAGCATTGTTATCGTTAAGTTACAAATTGGACGAAAAAATTTTAACCTTCAAGACGGAGGATTTTAACGTTATTGTGTACGCAAAAATCCATCTAAACACACCACCATGTTTTCTTTATCCTTCAACTATTTAAGTATTTGAAAGATATTTCACAAACAAACCTATCTCTAAATTCTGACATTTTTTTAAAAAATAAGATAGCAAACAAATGAACACAGGGAACTTAAAATGTTATTATTTAACTATTTGGGAGTTTTTCATACCAACTCTAACAGATGAATTATACAGCATCTAATCGAAAGGCAGTGGAATGAAGAGACCGAAAAAAAATTTTCTTTATGAAAATATCACTCGCCCTTTTCTATTACTGAAAGGGTCAAAATTGTCTGTAAGTGTGAGCGACAGAGATATACAAAGGATTCGGACTCATTCAGAACCCCACTAAGTTCTTCTTCAGCTTTTCTGCAGGTGGCAACTACCCCCTACCCCTACCGCGGGGAACTCCATGAGCGGCTTCTGCTCTGACTTGACTGCCCTTCTGACGGACGACTGACCGACTGACTATTCTGTTTTGAGGTTCCTGTGTGTGTGTATACAATCATAACTCCTATGCATTCCAGTAATACTCCCGACTGTCAACCCAAGTGACCCCCTTCCGCTATTCTCTTGTTTACACAGCTGGAACATCCTGTTTTAGAAATCCTCTAAGTGTCTGTCAGGGTCAATATGTAACATACAATGTGGAGTTCTAAGGGATATAGAATATGTGTAGATCGGTACTTTTCCCTGTTTTCTCTCGAACCCTCAGTGGTAATACCTTTTAGGTGTCCATTCATGGGTTAAATAGATTAGTTTAAAACATAATTGTATCTTATTGGACCATGTGCACAAATACTCTTAAGAAATAACTACACAAAAATAAGTAAGTATAAACCTATAAGGAAATCTCCTGGGATAAAATAACCACAGAATATTTTAGTAAGTTACACATCAAACATTATCACTTTATGATCATTACCAAATTGCGCTGATAGCATGGATTCTCCTGAATCTCTCTCTCTCTCTCTCTCTCTCTCTCTCTCTCTCTTTCTTTCTCTCTCCCTCTCTCTCTTTCTCTCTCTCTCTCTCTCTGTGTCCGTCCCTATATCCATCCCTCCCGGCAGTTCTTCCAAACTACATCATGTATCCTCACAGAGCTGATGGAAATAAGTTATTGCTGGTCGGCACAAATTGGTTCGTTCATGTGTTGGGATCCATAGAAAAACCTCACTTAGGAGTTAATCCTTGCTTCTCCAGCAGTATCATCTAACAGGTGATTTTTTTTATTGGAGACTGATGGACGGCAAACCTCCAGGTCTCATCTAAGTATCTAACTTATTTTAACTAAGTTGTGGTCAAAAATGATCTCAAATTTTTCTTTGATCTCAAGTTCAACCAGTCTATTTTCCAAGTTATTGTGAACTTATCCAAAATCTTTAGATATATTTGCAATCACTGTCCCCTTCATCTTCCAAATATTTTTCAGCCCTCTGATAACGTCAAGGTCTTTGCGAGTTTTTCGTTTCTTAATTTTCTCCCTTTCGATAGCTGGAAACAATAACTCTACTATTATGATTACCTAATAATTTAACTAAGTGCTGGAAAAAGATCACATTCCAATTTCAAGGATTGTCTAAAGAAGTATTGAAAATGCAAAATTGATGTAGAAGATTGCTTCGACGGAATTGGCGATGCATTTTTCATTCAGGAACCCAAAATCTAAAAAATAATGGCGCTCAATATGCCTTCCTGATATGATTCATTTTCAAGGTTGATCACGCCCTAGCCCCAGGATATCGTCAACATTATTCTAGCAATTGTTTCGAAAATACTTTCCGCTAGAAGACAATCTTGAGAACTGTTCCAACGGATTCAACCACGATTTTTATTGCCATCATCTTCTTAAACCCGATTACTGATACTTCTATATTTTCAGAAAAGCTAGCCTCATGGAAAGACACTTTGATAACGTAGAGACAATCTATTTTTCTCTCTCTCACACACTGTCTCTCTCTTTCTCTCTGTCTGTCTGTATGTCTTTCTGTTTGTCTGTTTCTCTCTTTCTCAGTCTGCCTGTCTCTCTTTCACCCTCTCTCTCTCTCACTCTCTCTCTTATTCTCTCTCTCTCTCTCTCTCTCTATATATATATATATATATTTGTCTGTCTATCTATTTGTCTCTACCTATCACTGACTCTCAGAGTCTCTCTGTCTCCTTTTTTCCTTCACTCTGTGTGTTTGTCTGTCTCTTCCTATATCTCTCTGTCTTTGTCTATCTGTATGTCTCTCTTTCTCATGGATTCTCAGTTGATAAAAAACAGCAATTAGTTACACCCCCATCTAAACCAAACGATGATATAATTTTTAATTATGCACATAACTGTAAATGATAACAATAAAATATGAACGTGAGGACACAACTATAAGCATCGACAAACACTTTGCATCAATCGCAAAGAAATTTAAAGAATTAAAAATTAAAATATAGTTCGCGTAGTAAGCAGAGGCTGCAGAATATACTGACTGCATCTCTGCAGAGGGGTTAAACTCCCCAACGTGTGTCCTTGATATGACACTAAACAATCAGATGGTGAGGCTCCAGTAATTCGTAAGATTTAAGAATATGGAGTACCCCTTATTGCCATTGCTTTCAGGTCAACGCTGTCACGGAGTGGTAGCACCTCACAAGGTCCTATTTATGGGTCAAATAGAACTGAACTGTGTAATTATGCTAACCTGAATTGTTATAAATTATCTGTTTTTACATTTAATTGTGTGTATACAAAAAACTGTGTACTTATGCAAAACGGAATTGTTTGAAAGAGTACTTTTTGATAATCTGTGTGTAAACAAATTACGGATGTTTAATTGAATTGTTTGAGATACATAGCAATATTTGGGACCCTTTAACTTTGTTGACATGTGGAATAGTTTGAAATAGATGAGTTTTTGCATTTAACTGTGTGCAAACAAAAACTGTATTCAAACCAACGAGTGTGTGTAAACAAAATATTGTACTTATGCTAAATTGAATAGTTTGAAATTAAGGGAAACCATTTAACAGTGTGCAAAATAAAACGAGTTCAAGCTTGTTTAAAAATATTATCTTCAAAATGTGTTTAGAAATCATATATTTAATGTATGAATAAAAAAGGATTTGACGAAATCTTCTTCGTCACTTTTATCACGTTATTCTGAAAGGAACTTTGTAACTCGATAATAGCGATTTCGCTAGATGGTTTGGTTTGGTTTCTTTGTTTAATAGCATATCAACCTTTGTAGGTTATTTAATGCCAAAGCCATTCTCCTAGAAGAACAGTAGTAGTACTATTTACCCCATAGCTGGGAGGATAAGGGGGTTCATACATTTCCCAAAGGTATTTACCCGAGATTTCGCCTGAACTAACGTTATACATCTGTGGGAAATGAAAGTGATTCGGGGCCATTGGTAGTGTTTGGTTGGATTTCTTTGTTTAATGGCATATCAACCTTTGTAGGTTGTTTAATGCCAAAGCCATTCTCCTCGAAGAATAGTAGTGGTACTATTTATCCCATAGCTGGGAAGATAAGGGTTTCATACCTCTCCCAAACGCGACTATAATATGAACTCACTTACTACGATTCCGCAGTCGAGTGCTTTAACCATTAGACCACGTGGACACCCCCATTGGTACGGTCTCAAAGGCCTTGTAAATTGACTGAGAAAACCATGGATCAAAAGATGAATCGTCAATTAAGACTATAACCCTTCAAAATTGATTAGGATACATTGAAGAATCCCGAAGATTTTAGGAGACTTGCTATTACTCAGATCAATGAAGAACCACCATATACAGCCTTGAACAACTCTCAGTAATAATCTGATTTCTGTTGGTAGCTTTCTTTGTTACAGTAATACAAAATCAGTATACGGTTTTCCGATATCTATTTTCCCACAATAACATCTAAATTCTCTAATTTCAAGAATAAAGCAATTTTTAGTCCAGTTTGATAGTTGACAATAACTCTTGAGACTCTTAGTTTGTGTTCATCCTGGAAATAATGATCTTATTTTATATAATGTTTGGTCGTAGAAAAAGCGAAAATATTACTAATTGGATTGCGGTATTACAAAGTCAAACGAAACGTTATTTTATCCGTGTCATTATAATATGCAAAAGACTTCAAAAGATTGGATTAATGGATAAAGTAAATCTGGCCAAGCAATCATGTAATGTCATTGTAAAGAAAGAAAATCTATGTCACAATGAATATTGTGGTTCTATCAGATCACTGGATGGAATTGAAAGATTTTGAAATGGGGAATGAATAAGTTCATATCATAAAAGAAATGAGACACTCCCGGTGTATGCATGTGACACATGCGATTATCATTACTAAAACTGTTGGTCTCGAAAAGTTGCATGCACACAATCAAAAAAAAATTGCTAAATAATCAGAAAACATGAAAAGAAATCTTCATTTTGATAGGGATGATATAATTTTGACTACTTATTATGTCTATGATTCAATAGCGATTAACATTTAAAAAGATAAGATAATGTAAATCTTTAAATGAATAGAGGATTTCTTCAAATCGTCTTTTACGTATTTTAAATCATAAGAATGACAACTAATTAAATACATTTACCACTATCATCACAGTGACTTACCTGCATCTTTCTTTTCTATTCCTATTCAATTATAAATTTCATAATGATGACGTCTGTTATTGTGTTGAAGGAAAAGATAGAAAAAATTGTAAAGGATTCCAACTACAAGAAATATTCTTCAAGACAGAGGTGGCTTGATGGATCTCAATCGTTTGCAGACCATAGAGTTATGCATTTATGAATGTTGTTCAATAATAATAATATCAATAATATTTTGGCCGGAGTGAGGCTCGAAAAAGGAACGAATGGCAGACTTGAGGCCGTAGGGCCACCAGTTTTGACTAGGCTACCTTAGGGTGGGTGAGCTGCATTATTGAATCCTTTATCCCCCATGTATAGCACTCGACCTTGCTGTCTAGTTTAAGCTATAACGAGACGTCCATGCCTCGACCCAGATTCGGGTCCAAGATAACCTTGGCTCATTAGACTCACATTGCACGAATTGAGTCAATGAGCTACACAGATCAGCAGGGTTCGAGCTTCGGTTCATTACCGACTTACCCATCCCCTTAATCCCTACTTTAATCACTGACCTTGTGTCAATCCCTGTCTGGTGAGAGGCAGAGGCAAATATCATTAATAATTATAATAGAAATATGTGTCATTGAAAGGGGGAGAAAGAGGTTTCATGAGCATTAAAGATTGCAGGGACGCATCAAGTTAAGGACTTTAAAACTGAATTTAGAAAAATAAAGACAAATAACGATAGACCGTAACAACAATGACAAAGTAAGACAACTGGAAAGAAAAACAACTGAATTGATACTTTAAGAGAGAAACTAGTAATATTGCAAACGAGAAGAACATTGCATGGGTATGAAAAAGAAATTTCAAGAGAGAAACTGGATCTCTTCTAATAGCAGTAAAAAAAAACGCAATATGAGCAAATTATGTTGAAGCCAAAATTGATAATACGCAACAGAAGAGCAATTGTATGTTTTTTAGAGACAGAAATACAATGGTTTATTACATCGTAAGAGAATAAAACTAAGTAGCACAAAAGGATTACAAAACTAGGTGTCACTGCGCGGGGAATTTAGTCCGCCGGGAATTGTGCTAGAGATTTATATTAAGATTTAATGTACGAGATTTGATTTAAACATACAACCAAATGACATTTGCAAAAACCAGAGTCCATCCTAGAAAATGAATGTTACATATTGACCCTCGACCGAGTCGTCAATCAAGAGATGCACCTATGTAAATAAGCAGAAGCAGGTGGACGTAAAACAAAAATATAACCAGGACACAGACGGTTTGAGTCAGTTCCAGTTCCAGTTGGAGTTGGAGTCAGTAGGGGACAAGATGCCGGCGTGAGAACAGCTTAGAGACTGAGGGCTTGCGGTCCTCAGTGACCTACGGTTGAGCAACCCAGCCAAGATGCGAAAGAAGTGCTGCTTTGGTCAGAAGAACTTTGGGTCAATATGTAGCAGTCTGTCCCCGTCTCCAACTCACCTCTCACACACAAGCATCATCAACCCTGTCGAGAATGAAGTGTGAGAGTTATATTTTTATAAAGAAGTGTATTCGTTCGTTCATTGAAGTCGTCATTATTGTTGACTATGTTTCCCCATATATTTGTATCATGTATATGTATGTGGCTATACAACATGAAGTGCTTAAAATTCTATGGATTTTAAAATACAAATTGACCACCGCATCCGAAGATCTGAATACAAGGAGGCACCAGCGTCCTATTTACCTTTGGAACCAGGTGCATTTCCTGTTATTTTTGTTCTCAGGATCCAACTTCAGTATCTGCATCGACAACTCTATCAAGTACTTTAATCGTGGACGTTTCCGTGGCTTAGTGGCTTAAATGCAAGAATGACATAGTATTAAGTGAGTTTGAAACCCAGGTGATAGATAGCAATCACTTTCGGATTAATAGCTTCTTATGCCTTCAGCTATGAGTAAAAGTATTTTTCAACAAAAGGCTTTCATTCAACAAATATTGATTTTCTTCGTTCGAAATGTGTTGAGAACAATCAAAATATGAATAAAGAGTTTTGTCTCTCTTACCACTTATGTTCATCTTTCGCATATATATCATCATCATCATCATCATCATGTCGTGCCACTAGCACGGATATCCCTGACCCTCTCTCTCCACGTCTCCCTATCATTCATCGCCTCTGGCAGGTCTTCAGGGTTACATCCCGTATCATCACATAGCTGCTGTATGTATGTTCGAGCTGGTCGTCCTGCTTTTGATTGGCCATATGTGGGGGTCCACAGGAGTACATCACTTACGAACTCGACTTTGCTTCTCCGGCAGTGTCCGGCATGTCTGGCTCGTCTAGCTTGGATAGTTTTAATGATAGGTGGTAGGTGACCGTATAGTTGGTGCCTTGTGGGGTGTTGCTGCCTGGACTTGTTCAATATTGCTCTTAACATTCTTGTATAATTTATATATATATATATATATATATATATATATATATATATATATATATATATGAATTATGGAAATGAATCCGACAAAAAGAACAAAATAGAAAAACAAAATATTCAAATTATGATGGTGTAGTCGACAGATTTCGGTTTTATCAAAACTTAATCAGGAAAAAGACTCACAATTGTTTAGTCATCGTTATTTTTTTTTATCTGTTACGTGACTGGAGCAGGCAATGATATCTAAAATCTGTCGAATTTATTTGAGATAAAACGGATTGAAAGAGGATAAGATCATTGTCAGATTTTTTTAGATGAAGGCATTGAATGTATTAATAAGGGTTACAGAAAATATTTGTAAAAGACGAAAATACTTTTTATACATCCTACAAAATGAGTAAATCTTCTATATTTACCTTAATAAGATGCTCTCATTGACTTTCAAAATTACAGATAATTTTATTCGTGTTTTTTCAAGAACAACTTTTGTAGCAGCTCATTCCATTAATTTGTCCGGTCACATCCATATCACTAGCATGATTTTTAACTGTTTCTAATTATTTTATGCAGTGTGCAAAACTTTGTTGTTATACTTTCTTGTATATTCTGCAGTTTCATCATTCTTCTCGACGAAATGGGCTATATTTACGCTTCGTAGATATCACTATGTTTTTCTTTATATGTTTCTTTTCGAATACGTTTATTTTGGCAGCTAAAATTAGGAACAATTCTCTTCCTATTTTTTTTTATGTATTCTGCCAATAGATCATTCGACTATTTTGTGAGAAGTTGTGCTTATGTGTCATTGGATTTCTCAACTGATTTCTTCATCTTCCCATAATTTACTTCCGTGTTGATCCGTTGTTTCTCTTCACAACGTCACTTGCTTTGATGTTTAAAAGGTTTTCTTTCTTTGGTTTTCTAGTATCTAATTTCAGTTCTGTAATTCGTCTATAGTGAATTCAACAGGCACCAACTGTTGATGGAACTTATCTCTATTTTCTTTTGAAACAGAATCTAAGGGAGTCCCAATGGTGTATTTGTTAACGAGCTACACCGCGATATCATCATAAGTGAGCTCAAACTCCAGTCGCGCAGTTACATTCACTTTCGGACTTATAAACTTTGGAATCATTTGAATCCCTTATCTCTTGTGTGTTAAATAGTAGTTATTCTCTTGTGTGTTAAATAGTAGTATCACTATTCTTCTACAAAGGTGGTTTTGGTTGTAAATAACCTACGAAGATTAATATGCCATTAAACAGACAAAACTTAATTTCTGGGATATAGACACAGTCATTGATTCTGTGGTCTATCAAATCGACGTTTATGTTTTCTCTTAAGTCCAGCATGAGAGGGTTTATAATAGTCAATAATAGATACAACTCCTTTTGACGACATGATTCTTATTATTCATACTTTTTGGGGTTTTTTTTTCAGTTGGTTTTAACTAGTGTTTTTCATCAAAGTCTCAACGACTTCAGGATTTTATAAGTTTCCAGGATTCTTTTGAGAATTCATGCTAATCATGACAGTATTTTGGTGTAGCTAGTCTCAATTTCTCCTCTATTCAAGCCTATTTTTCACACACACACACACACACACACACACACACACACACACACACACACACACACACATATATATATATATATATATATATATATATATATATATATATACATTTTGACCTCACCCCATTGCATATACAATATATTATATACCCTCATACATATATATATATGTAAAATGCACCCCATATATATATATATATATATATATATATATATATATATTAGTGTCTGTGTATGTCTGTGTATTGTGACACTCAGTATTTTTTTTTTCCTCGCTGTTTTTCTCCTTTTTCTTTTTTTTCTTTACTTCCTTTATCTTTTTTCGACTTGTGTAGATAGAGAAGATCATATTTCAATGGTCTGATGTTGGAGTCCACTCTGACCCGAAGAGGTAACACGTGATAGGGTCCTATCTATGGGTCAAACACTATTTATGTATTAATGCTAAACTGAACTCGTTGAATTAGAACTGTTTTGATGTATAACTGTGAGTAAACAAAAACTGTACTTATGCTAAAAGGAATTGTTGAAACTGAACTCTTTATATACATAGAAATCGATTGGGCATAAATAACCTACAACTGTTGATATGCCATAAAACCAAACCAAAACAAACAAAACGCAGAATGTAAATGTGAAAACCCATTCTATGTAGCAATATCATTCAAACTTAGTCCACTCAACTAATTTAATTCACTTAGTTACACGCTCAATCACTTGTTCATTTAATAAATGAATGATAGCTTCATTCACTTGTTCATTTTAAATGCATTAAATGAAGACAGGTATTTTAACAGATGCATCTCATGACCACTCACAAGCCTTTTTTCAACGAGAAGAATCAAGAAATTCATCAATGTTTTAATGCATTCTTATGATAAAAATCACAATAAACTTCTCGATAGAATATGTTTTATGATATGACTCCACACATATAATCAGCAAGCCCATATTGTTTTCTTAGTCTGATTTTTGGAGACATTTCTTATGCTTTTTCTAATCTTTTTTTCGATGTAATCTTTAGAAATCCCCACACTCATCTGATATTAGCCTATATCTTATCTCCGCCAGTCGCGCTTTTTCGCAATCACTGCTTCACTTTTCACTATTATGTTTAATTTTACCTTCAGATTTTTATATTTTCCATGCATTGTCTCAGCACACACACACACAACACACACACACACACACACACACACACACACACACACACACACACACACACACACACACACACAAATATATATATATATATATATATATATATATATATATATATATATATATATATAAGAAAAAAAACAAAGACCGGTTAATTCATGATTATAAATTTATTTCGGTCCCGTATTTTCAGTTTCTGGTATGAACCAAAAAGCATGAAAAAAAAATGTAATACAGGACTTCTTCAGACCCAATGGATAATTAATCAAATTCAAATTTAAATCTAAATTTAAATTTAAAAAAACAGAATAAACACGTGGGGTGTAGGGGGGACAAGATTAAGAAGTTACCTCCTCGTTTTATTGAATTTCCGTTTTTATTTTAAATTTTAAAATTTCTTCTATCAGTTATATTTACGGTAATTTAACTTTTTTATTTATTCGTTTAGTTTATTTTCTTTTCATGTTAAATTCGATGATTAACTTTTAAAAGAAATATTAACGCTTATATCAATTTCGATACCATTTAATTAGCTACCTATTTTTTATGTGCATATGTTGGATGCGTTTTTTGTCCTGGTTTCACTATTTATTTCTATGTTTTTAAATTTTTATAGTTTAAATTTAGTCTTATGTCTACATCTAGCTATCAATTCGCTTCTCTTATTTTATAGACAGACAGACTGACACAGATAAATAGATAGATAGATAGATACGACGAGAATAAAGTATAAGATATTTCTCGTAATTATTTGAACAAACACATAATTTTCTTTTAAACTTTTGAAAGCTAAAAGAAAAGTAACAAGCAATGCGAGTGAGATTTTATTTCATGAAGACTTCGCCGTTCCAGCAGAATGTCATGGCAAAATTAAAATCTTTCAAGGGATTTGAAAAAACAATTTAAAAAAAAACCCAAAAAACATGAAGATGACAGTGATACCAAATCCCTCGAATAGTTAAAAAAAAACTTAGTAAAGAGACGGGTCGAGCAGGAGATCAAAGAGACTGATACAATCCAGTAGACCGCAGCACAACGGGGATTGGAAAAATATTTAGGAGACTGCTCGAGAGAAAAGGAAATTGTATCGAACTCGGACTGCAGTGGAAACCACCAAAATAACATCAACAAGGAATCCGAAAATGACTTGAGACACTCCAGATCACAGTACTGTTATCAGAAACTGAAGACCCTTGTGACTTGAACTCAGGGGAGGCCAACTGTTAATACAGGTGTTCAAACGCAGAAAGAGTATACGAGATGAATACGATAAGTTTCCAGATTTTTTCATATTGACACTTTTATTAATAGTACACACATGAAACTCGAGTCACCTTCGAAGTAATCTCCTCCGGCTGCAATGCACTTGTTGTGCTGTTCCCACAACTTCTAGAATGCCCCATGGATGTCCTCTTGTGTGAGCGTGTCAATGACCTTCGTCACAGCCTCTTACATCTCCTCAATTGTCTTATAACGACGGCCTCTGAGCTTAGGGAAAAACCAAAAGTCACAGGGAGCAAGGCCTAGACAATAGGGAGGGTGAGGAAGTGTCTTGATGCCCATCTTGGTCAAATAGTGTGTGACAAGGAAGGAATTGTGGACTGGTACATTGTCACGGTGAAAATGCCACTGACCCGATTTGGAGAGTGCTGGCCTTTTGCGACAGAATCTCTTCCTTGTTGTATAGCCATGACCATGATTAACTATACAAACACATAATACATATACATATATACATAATACATGTTGAATACACACCGACGCAATGAATGGCATGTTTGATCGTCATTAAGCGAAAATAACTGTCATGCAGTTCAGAGGTCACTCTCTTCCGGGGCATCAGTCTATGAGTGTATCATGGGATTTTACCTTGTCCCATTTCGTCAGTCAAATCCGCGTACGCGATTTCTTTCGATTACTGGCCATTGGAATGTATCCCTTCCTTCTGATGCATCACTTTGTAATGGCATGTTTGGCCGGGTCGAAGGTCAATATACAACATTCCTGAACTCTTTTAAAACTTCAACATCGTATAACTAAACCTAACTTCATTACTCCTCCCACACCTCTCATCATCCCTCACAGACTCCCTGCCTTCCTTGAATCTCTTATGCCACTCAAGAACTGATGCTCGATTCAGGCAAGATGGTCGAAAAGAAGTCTGAAGCATTCCATACGTTTCTGTGGCATTTTTTCCAAGTTTAACACTCAACTTTATTGCATATCGTTCTTCTAATGTGTCAGATTTCATATTTGAAGTTCACCAGCTGTGACAATCAGGCTTTTGTAGGGTGTATTCCAATTGCTGCTGTAGCCGTTTATTTGAACTGAAATTATAAAAAATTGGTCAGTCATCTCATATGATGTGTATCAATAACATACTAAAATTTCAAGAGTCTACGATAATTTTGAATGCCCATACGAAAAAAGTGTGGAAACTTATCGTATGACCCTCGTATTAATAAGGACGCAGATGTCGAGAAGGGATACACGTTTTGTGGATGCAACAGAAAAATAAAAAAAGGGAGAATATGATTGAAAAAGAAAAATATTCGATGAAAATAATTATAGAGAAAGCTAGGGTGCATTAAGGTTAGGGTTTCGCCAATAATAACTGATAAACTAAAATAGTAAGACATTGAATTTTATAGTTTGAGGGATAAATCTCTGAATAACGTCGTTATAAGAAACAGGGGAACCTCGAAGTGTGATGGTTAATGCGATGGACCTCGGAGACGTAGTAAGCGAATTCGAACACCAGTCTTGCTATGACGTTCATTTTGGGACAAATAGCCTTGGGAAAGGTATGAACCACCTTATCCTTCACTCCATGAATTAAAAAGTACCACTACTTTTCTTCAAGAAGGATGGCTTTGGCATTCATCATCATCATCATGTTGTGCCGCTAGCACGGATATCACTGACCCTCTATCGCCACTTCTTCCTATCGTTCATTACCTCCGGCAGGTCTTCAAGACTGCATCCTCACTTAGATACTGTATATATGTTTGCGCAGGTCGTCCTGCTTTTGCTCGACCATATGTTGGGGTCCATAGGTGTACCTCCTTTATGAACTCGTTCCTGCTTCTCCAGCAGTGTTCTGCATGTCTGGTTCGTCTAACTTTGATAGTTTTCGTGATGGGAGACAGGTGACTGTATATTTGTGCCTTGTTGAGTATTGCCGCCAGGACTTGTTCAATATTGCTCGCAACATTCTTGAGTAATTGCCGTCTAGCTTCTTCTCTAGCCGTTTAGTTAGCATCCAAGTAGTGCATCCATACATCAATATCGATCCGACCGCTGCCTGGAAGAAACTGCGTTTCATTTAATCGGTCAGGTCTGATTTCCATATGATCAAATGCCTATTGATAGCTGTTCATGCCCTCGTTAGTCGCGTGTCGATGTCTTTTTCAGTTGATGAGACACTGCTTCCTAGGTAGGTGAATTTGTCTACCAGTTTCAGAGAGGTTCCGTCTAGTGTGGAAATGTCACCTGCTTGATTATAGCACATATATTCAGCTTCGTGTACATTAACATGAAGGCTAATGCTTGTGGCGGATCGTTCCAAACTATGCAGTAGTGTTTCAGCTTGGTTGGGTGTATTCGCCAGTAACGCTATATCATCTGCGTAGTCGGCGTTGGTAAATGTTTTTGCGGAGTAACTTCTGCTTCTGCAAAGAAACTAAACCTCTTTCTAAGAAAATTAGAGTTCTGCATCAATAGGTATAAAGTTTTCATTCTTTTTTAGAAATATTTTTCAATATCTTGATTGGAGTCAATCAAAAAGTCTGATAAGGAGAAATCATTGTTATGTTCTGTTGCCAGTAATTTTTAACTCCTTAAGAAAGAAGTTAATTTGAATCCGTTGCTTCTTAAACTTAAAAATGTTCACTGTAATTGTTGACAAAAATACTTTATTTGTATTCCCATGAAGCATGTGTCACATTTTATGGCCTTTCAGAATATAATCCTTCAGTGAATAGTCGTAAGTACTTGATCAGGAAGTATTTTTTTATTGGCCTATATCTTTGTCATTGTATGAAACTGCTCGACGTTCATCATAGCAGTGACAGTTTTTTGAACAATTATATATATATATATATATATATGTGTGTGTGTGTGTGTGTGTGTGTGTGTGTGTGTGTGTGTGTGTGTGTGTGTGTGTGTGCGTGTGTGTGTGTATTATTCCATCAGGATTTTATCAAAAACACATAAGAGGATGGAAATAGGTTTAAAATCCTAATGTGACCGGTTTTGTTTTTTCTTAAAGAAATATATATATATATATACATATGTGTGTGTGTGTGTGCATTTTCCTTGAACTTGATTATTAATGATTAGTTTTGTTAAGAAGATCTATTCCCACAAAATATTTTCTCGTATATCTTCTGTTTTCTCATGTCTTTATGTACGTTTGCTAAGAATGAAGCAGGAAAATTCTATAGTAATATAGTTAATATTGTATGAATATAGTTATTTACTTTATTTCTCAGCTTTGAGTGAATATTTGATGCCGATTGGAAGATATTACGAGACAAATGACTGATTGGGCCGGGTGGCACGAGAAAGGAAGGGAAACAAGGAAACCTGTGCAATCACTAAGACTTGAAGTTTATGATGATGATAAAGATGAATATATTTACTTATTTAATATAATATGAATATAGTCATATAATCTCAAATTCATATTTACTCATACCTTTTTGTATAAAAATTCCCTGAGACCCTACCTTGGTATCTTTTAATATGAAGATCACAACGTCTTTTCGTCGCCAACACTTATAATATCAGATCCAGTCATGCAATAATATTGCTGGGACATTTTCATTGCCCACATTCTTCCCAGATGTTCTTTTCTTTTTTTTTTTCTTCATTTTACCAAAGCCCAAGAATTTTATTCCCTTTTCTATTCTGTTCTTTGCATTGGCAATCAGCTGCTGCCATTTTTGAGTTCTCTATGTTCTTTGGCCATTCAGCAGAACGGTCAATGGTTAACGCGAACCGGGCAAAGGGCATACAAAATTGTACGATGCTGCGTGATTGTGTGAAAGAAAGCAAATAAGAAAAGAAAGAGAAGGTCTGATTTTCGGAGGGGGGATTGATAAAGAGGCAAACGTAAGAAAGAGCGGTATTGTGAGGATGAAGGAGATGATGATGATGATGATGATGATTCTGTGGGTAAAGAATTGATAGAGTTAGCGCTTAATGGATGTTGGGGGCGAAAGGGAGCAAGATGAAAATAAGATTAACTTGATTGAGGAACGATTAAAAAAAAAAGAAAGAGCGCAAGGAAAATAGCAAAAAAAAAGGAAACGACAAATAAGATTTTGCGAATAAATGTGAAAGGGAAAAAAAAGAAATTAAAGAAAGGTGAAGGATTAATAAGAAGAAAACATGAAGGAGAAATGAAAGAAAATAAAGTTGTATTAGAATACGTCCCTCATGTTTTTGATAGCGGAAAGAATAAATATAAAACAGACAAGAAAATGATGAAATAAAACTGCTGAACAAAAGAAATGAAGTCTAAAAGAAAAAAATGAACCAAAGAAAAGAATTCAAAAAGAAAGTGAGGAACAAGAAGAATATGAAAGAATTATAAAATCCGTCCTTCACATAAGGAGTTTTAGTCTGATAAAATGAGGAGAAACAGGAAACATGGGACGGGGAGAAAATTTTAACGTGAAGCGAAAGAAAATAATAAAGAAAGATATTGAAAAACAGATGATAATAAGAAAAAGACAATAGCAAACCGAAGGAAAAAGAAATGAGAATTAAAGAAAGGAAGATTGATATGTTAAAGATATAAGATAAAAAAAAGAAAAAGTAAAGAAAATAGACGTGATAATGAGAAAAATTAAAGGAGAAAGGAAAGGATTTCATCATGATCTTCTTCTTCTTCTTCTTCTTCTTCTTCTTATTATTATTATTATTATTATTATTATTATTTACTCATTGAGTGTTTTTTACATGAGTTTTTGCTGATGGTCTTTTACTGGAGACTGAGTGACAGCAACTCTCCTCAAGTCCCCAGTATACTTCTCAATATTCTGGCCGTTCTCAATCTTGCCGTAGTTTGGATGGTTTCCACTCGTCTTCAAACATGAAGTCCACCAATCCTAATAATAATCCTTTAGTTACTCTACCAAAAGTACCAATCACGAATGGTACAATTGTCACATTCATGTTCCATAGTTTTTTCAGTTTCCTAGCGTGGCCGAGGTACTTATCCTTCTTTTCACTTTCTTTCAATTTTATTATGTGGTCTACAATTTTGAAAGTTCTCTATTTTTGTTGATTACGATAAGGTCTGGTCTTCTGGTCGAGATGTGTTTGAAATTTAAGTTTGACCATATCAACAAATGGTATATGCACCACCCAGCAGATGTCCTAGAGAATGACACACACAAACTGCTATGGGACTTTGAAACGGATCACCTCATCTCGGCCAGAAGACAAGACCTTATTGTAATCAACAATAACAAAAAAAAAAAAAAAAAGAGTGAGAACTTGCAAAATTGTACTCTTCGCTGTATTGACTGATCACAGATTAAAACTGAAAGTGAAAAGAAAGACAAGTACCTCGGCCTTGCTAAGGAATTAACAAAAAAGACTATAGAACATGAAGGTGACGATTATACCAAATGTGATCGGTGCATTCGACACAGTAACTAAAGACTATTAAAGGGACTGGAGGACTTGAATGTTGGAGGACGAGTGGAGACCCTCCAAACTATGGCATTGTTGAGAACGGCCAGAATAGTGAGAAGTGTCCTGGAGACTTGAGGAGACTTGCTGTCACTCAAACTACAGTGAAAGTACCTCAGCTAACGCTGATGGGAAAAGCTCTAAATAATAATAATAATAATAATAATAATAATAATTCTTTAACAAGAATATAATGAAAATATATCTATTAAACTAAAGAAATGAAAAGAAATGTAAAACAAAGTAAGGAACGAGAAATATATGAATGAATAAGAAAATTCTTCCTTTGCGCAATTCCCTAAGTTCAAGTAAAAGAAAATGAAATGAAATAGGGATCATGGGAGAATGAAAGAAATAAACTGGAAATAAAGAAAATAAGAAAAGAAAGATATTGGAAAAGAAAAGATAACAAGAAAAAGAGGATAAAACAGAAACATAAAATACAACTAAATAAAAATAAATAAAACTCTTCAGCTTAGGGTGTGGAAAAGGCTCGATGCACAGCATCTCCTTTACAAGCAGCCAATGTCCATATAAGGAAAAAAAGGCGTCATAAAGGCCGAACCATTGATTTCCATTGAACCACGGGCCCAGTAAATACTGCTTGGGACCTGCGTACCATAATGCCTCTTTTTTCCGGCCGCAACCACCACAGAAACCAGCGCAGAAACCCACCCTAACCTTCCTGGTTCTTCGTCCATCATCTTTCCTCTTCTCTCACCCATCCGCACTCTTCCTACCGCCCTCACCCATCAGGAAAATGGACCGCATTCATGTACACAACATTGCACAATCAACCAACTTATACAGAACCTAGCTGCATCGTGTTGTACTAAGAAATACGACAGCCCTGCGCAATAAAATTTCAACCAGGTCATATATATCGCCTGTCAGTATAGCTCTGTACTGCCTGGCATGAAAAAGTGAACCATCACTCAACCATTGATTGACATATTATATAACATTATACGACCGAGGTCATCATCTTCGTTTTATTCAATTTCTTAATTTATGCCCCCTTACTGATCTCCATGTCACCTCCATGGAGCTACTTAGAGCATCATCTGTTTATTTCAATGGGCTTTTATATGATCGTGCTGTATCGTCTATAAAAATATGCAGCTCTTTTGAAATCAGCGTGTTCCTACTGATTATATTACAGCTGCAGTTTGTTGTATCTATCTGGCAAATATTATAAGTGAAACGCAATCAATGGTTTTCGTTCTGTCCATTTTTCTTCCCCTTTTGTTACGCAAGATTTTTGCAATTGAATAAAACTTCACTTTTCTATTATAGTTAACGACCTAACTTATTTAAGGTCGACAAATTACATCAAGTGTACATCGAACTGATTACAGGAATAAGTACGAGACCCTCACGTTACTACGTTTTACTCTAACAAATACATTATATTATACTCAATAATGCTGTTTTCCTTATATGACCCTAAAAGAATGAAATGAGTTTTGTAAGAACCTATCCAAAGATATGTAAAATAATCCCTGGCAAAAATATGGACTCACGGTTCCCAGAAAATATTCATTCTTTATTTTTAATCCACGAAAAATCTGATTGGTTTGGTTTCTTTTTTAATGGCATATCAACCTCTGGAGGTTATTCATTGCCAAAGATATTCTCCTAGAAGAACTGGAGTGGTACTATTTAACCCTTAGCTGGAAGGATAAGGGGGTTCATACCTTTCCCAAGGGTATTTGCCAGGAAGTGAACGTAATAGCGCGACTAGAGTACGAACTCGCTTACTACGATTCCGCAGTCCATCGCTTTAACCATTACACCACGAGGAACCATTGAGGTATATATGAAAATGCATTGCTAAATACAGGGATTTAAGGAAAGAATAACTTCCGTGTGTGCGTGTGTGTGTGTGTGTGTGTGTGTTATTCTGTGCATCATAACAAATTTAAACCCACATATGCCCATCAATCATTTTGACATGCTTTTTACTTTATATCTATTTTTATTGCGTGGATTATACATGAAATCCCCAGATGAAGATATTTTACAAAGATATCTTTCATATTACTCCAGAATACATTACATTTTTTTTTATTTCACATGTTCCTTTTTATTTTCCAAAGATTCTTCAATCCGATATTTATCTTTCATAGTACATATTATATAACCCTCCTTTTACCTAATTGAATTTTGTCTCTGTAAACTTTTGGTTTTCTAATTCAGTTTCCAATAACTCTCTCTGTTCCTCTTTGTCTGTTTCGTATTTTAAATTCTCTAAAAATCTTTATCATCTCTTTTCTTTTCATCCTTTTTTCCACAGCACTTTTTGAGTTTCAATTTCTCTGTAATTCCAACAATCATTTTAGAATTCCTGATCTTTATTCTGCTGGTATATTTTTTTCTTTTCACACATATAAAAGTTTCAGGTTTTCTTTTCACTTCGTCTTATAAATACGTTTGCAATTTTATACGCTTCCAATTTACTCTTCTTCTCTACCTATTTTTCCTTTTCATTTTTAGTTTTTAAACTTCGCTTTCTCTTTCGCCTTTTCATATGTATCTTTTACGAGTTTAATTTTTCTTTTTTTTTTCTTTTTATTTATGACTAGACATTTTAGAAAGCTAATTGGAATAATATTCGCCTAAAAAGCCAATAGAATAGTTTTGATTGTTGTAAATAACCACCTTTGTAGGATAGAAAACAGAGAACACCATAATTCACACTGACCGAAGTGCAGATATGTGCTGATATATATTCAAGAATCAAGTATATGGCAGTTACTTTACTCCCGAAGTCAAATAGAAAAGGTAGAATCTTTAAAGTTGAATGTCGAAAGAAATCCAGGGTCATTAAAACATTTATTGGATCGCATGCAGATAGGGAAAATATTTAGTCGAGGGTCTACTCACCAAACATTAGTATATTCGTGGTCTAGAAAGACTGAACAAATGGTAAGAAAGATGCGTATATGATTTAATAGATACATAATATGCATACAATTACAATGTATGGTGAGGCAAGTCACAAAGTTCCAACTGATCGAAAAATAAAGGCAAAAGTGAGCGAGAAAAGTTTTGGGGGAAATGTCATGTTACAATCTGTTAGCCGCGTTACGGAAAGGCACGTTCTCCAAATGATTGTTAATCTGTTGTTTTATGTTAAAAATAACTTCATAAAAAAGAACTATTGGAACAAAACCTGCTTATATCTCACTGTATACTTATTAGGTTTCATTTATTTTTGCATCTGTTTTTGTTCATAATATATTTCTCTCGAACTATACAACTAGATAAGTTGGTCATTCATTTCTTTTTTTTTTCTTAACATTATTTATTTAAAAATATCCAGCAAACCATCGGCATTCGGCCTTGAATCACTTCTCTATAAAACTAGAAAATGTTATACCAAATCAGCAATACGAGGAAATGTGAATTCAAACAATCAGGACATGAGGCTGTGTGTTATAAAAATAAACAAGAATGATGACTGTACTGTGTATTACTCTAAACTTCATCTGAAGGTTTGGATCCAGTTCCAGAGACCTGGGGAGTTTGGAGCATCACTTCATTGCCCTTACTCGAAGGTCTACACTAATCCCGATTGGTAGCATCAATCAGTCCCATCAATGGCTGAGAAAGAAGTAGTTGAGAGTTATTCATATTCGATAAGACAAGCGCAATTTCTAAAAAAATGTAAACATGAATATACAATGAATACAATTCACAAACTCCTTGTCATAAGATAACTCTAGACGGGAAGACAACTGAAAATCAGTGAATGAATCAATCAAGAATGAAAATGATAACTATAAAAGTAGAATTTGTTGTTGGGTAGGAAATATTACATCGTGGTGGGAGGTTCCTGATTCGAGGAAAAAGTCAAACGTTCTTTTTCATTGTGAATTTTTTTCTTAATAATTCAGAATTAAAAACAAATAAACATTTCATCTGGTTCATTTTCCTGCAGTTGTAAACTGAAAATGTAAAACAGTGAATATATACCCGCTGTCATTTAAGAAAAACATAGTTATGAGTAATAAACATATGATTATAAAAACAACTAAGTAGATGCCTCTTCAAAAAGAATACTTAAGTTTGAAATTTTATGATGTTCTTTAATTAATGAAAGGTATTCCATTCGCACACGGCATATCAGTGTCTAACAGTTCAGTTAACGACATAAACTGCTTATTTGCTGATTAAGGTAATTTTATTTTTAGGGATGACGGCTCGTATTGGGATAGCTCCTTTTTGGATGAGATTATAACAGAAAGAGGATGTGACGAAGAATATCGAAATAGAGTTGTGTCAACTTCTGCTTTACAAAGACTATAAAGGAAGCAGACACAACTCGCACTATGGCTAACGGGCTTGGCTGTGACATTTTATATAGCGAGTTCGAACTCTCATCATACAATTTAATTTTTAGACTAAACCCTTGAAAACGTGATGTAGACATTGATCCCTACTGTTTGGGGTTAAATAGGGCCACATCCGCTCTTCTACTAGGATGGCTTGGGCATTAAAACCACACAAACATTGATATACCATAAAATAAAGAAGAAACTATCTGAAATATGATAAAGAAAAGGTAAAATATACGTTACACAGTAAGTATCTCGTACTCGACAGACTAGCGTAGTGGCTAACGTGCTGCACTGTGACACCGTAGGAAGCAAGTTCAAAATACGGTCGAACTATTATGTTCATTTTCGTACTAATATTCTTGAGAAAACTATGGACTCTCTAATCCCTCCATTAGGGGATAAATCGTACAACTACTGTCCTTCTACAAGGCTGGATTTAGCATTAAATAACCCACGTAGGTTGAAATGGGATTAAACAAAGAAACCAAACCAAACCAAAGTAAACCATCAATAGATAATGTTTTAGTTTCTCAACGATTCTGTTACATATTTTCCGTCTTTTTCATTCACTTTTTTTTGCTTATCTAGTTACTTCAATGTAAGAATTTTTTATCGCAATTTCGTAATTACATTTTCTTTTGAAAGTTATGTCTTATAGTAAAGTTTTCTTTTTGTTCCTTAACATTTTCCCTTGTTTCCTTTTACTTTTTTTTCATACTTCTTTTCATAACTTTACTTTCTCTATCCAACAGCTACTATTTTTTTCAGTTTTTTTTGTCTATGTGAATTGGCGTCATACTCAGCTGTCGATTTCAAGACGTCCCGCTGGGCAAATATCTAATCAGCTCATTCGAATATAATTTTATATATTTCCTACTTGACAGAGATCTTCCAATCGTTTCCTTCACAATTTTTACTTCAAATTTAACCATTATGTTCTTTCTCAACCATTCATTCCTTAAGATGTATTTCGGACCAGTTTTACTTCTTGCTTCCATATCTATTTTCTTTTTCTTTAATATCTTTCTGTCCTATTTACTCATTCATTTTTCTCTATTTCAGTCTTGAAAATCTTTTTGATTTGATTTTCAAGGAGCAATACGTTTTACTTAGTTTAGATACTGTTACTTTCTTCTTTGTTATCTCATCACTATTCTGTTGCTATTTTACACACATACATACATACACACATACACACATACATACATACATACATACATAGATACATTAGTAGTTATTCGTCTTTGGTAAATGTTTCATTTAGGATCAAATGATCAGAGGTTAATTTCATTGGCATGCTAACTCGTCTAGGATTATTTCATGCCTGAAATTAGTGAATTGCTATGATTGAACATATATATCTTTTTCATCTTGTTGTTTCGTAAGAGGTTTTTAACGCGACTCAATAGATTACGATTATTTTTAAGCAAATATATTTGACGCATTGATGGGACATTATCAGTTACTACCACTGCAAATCAGAGTGGACCTGGGACTGATGAAAATGAAAGACTACTTCACACTTCCCAGATCTCCATCAGATGTATTTTAGTACCATATTAAGGACACCCCCTTTTTTGATGGGGGGTTTTATCCTTTGCAGAAAATACTATTAGAATACCCTAATCCCTGCCGACAGGCTCAGCAAACCTTAAGAATCTTTGATTCTATATATTCTTTTTATTATTTTAAATGTTCCTGTTTTCGAACGAGTAATCGTCCCGTCGGCCGGGGTTGTTGAACTTACTGACAGCATCGCTGCCAAAGCATAAAACCCCTAACCCCACCACAAAGAGTGTCCTTGTCATGACACTAAACTGCATCTGATGATGGGATTCTGTGACTTACAGCTTTGGGGAATGTTGAGTTCTCCTTAATTGTCTTTACTCCCATGTCCACTGTGATCCATATTAGTAATACTTGTTAGAGTCCCATATACGAGTCGTATATATATATATATATATATATATATATATATATATATATATATTCAGTGGAACCTCAATTGCCAATATATTTCGTTTCAAAATTATGGTCGACAAACGATTTATTCGAAAACTGAAACAATGCTGCTCGGGCCAACTTGGCCAGCCGTTCGACCATATTAGGTTGGCCTCAACAGTCAATCGCGCACGTTCGTTTTCATCGGATCGACTCCAGCGTTCTTACTGCTTAGTTTTTTTCTATCATTGAGGTATTTTGACACAATTTTTTGCGCGCGATCGTATGTGTGTGTGTGTGTGAAAGTTTGGTAATGTATATATATGTTTATTTTGATCTAGATCTATTAAATTACTTGTTTATTTATGTATATATGGATATGTATATATACGTATATATATATATATATATATACTTGTGTATATCTATCTGAATGTATATGAGTATGTGTACATATATATGTATATAGGAATGTGCATGTTGCAAGCAATATAGAACAAGTCCTGGCGGCAACACCCCAGAAGGCACCAACTATACGGCCACCTGCCTCCCATCACGAAAGCTATCCAAGTTAGACGAACCAGACAAGCAGGTCCCTGCTGGAGAAGCAAGGACGATCTCATAATTGATGTACTCCTATGGACCCCCACATATGGCCAGCATGAACATACATCCAGCAGCTATGTGAAGATACAGGGTATGGCCCTGAAGACCTGCCGGAGGCAATGAACGATAGAGAGAGGGTCAGGCATATCCATGCCTACAGCACGACATGATGATGATGATGATGATGTATATATATATATGAATATATATAAATATATTGTATACATATATGTGTATATATATGTAGGAATATATGTATATATATGTATACGTATATGTATGTACATGTACGAGGATGATTAAATAAATTTCCAGACTTTTTTCGTATGGGAACTAGAGCTTCATATGTGTGTACACACATATTAAACTCTAGTCCCCTTCGAACTAATCTCTTCTGGCTGCAATGCACTTGTTGTACCGTTCCAACAACTTCTGGAAGGTCCCATGGAAGTTAACTTGTGTGAGCGTGTCGATGACCTTCGTCACAGCCCCTTTCATCTCCTCAATTATCTCATAACAATACCCTCTGAGGGAATAATCAAAAGTCAGGGGGGCAAGGCCTGGACTATAGGGAGAGTGAGAAACTATCTTGATGTCCATCTTGGTCAAATAGTCTATGACAAGGATGGAGTTGTGGACTGGTACATTATCCTAGTGGAAATGCCACAGACCGGATTTGAAGAGTGTTGGCCTCTTCCGACAGAATCTCTCCCTGAACTCCCTTAAAACCTCAACTTAGTAACCCTAAACCTAACCCTAAACCTACGGCCTAAAAACTCTGGGGTATTGACTTCATTACTCCTTCCACACCTCTGATCATCCCTCACAGACCCCTTGCCTTCCTTGAATCTCTTATGCCACTCAAGAACCGATGCTCGATTCAGGCAAGATTCTCCAAAAGCAGTCTGAAGCATCACATACGTTTCTGTGGCATTTTTTTCAAGTTTAAAACAGAATTTTATTGCATATCGTTCTTCTAAAGTGTCCACACGTCCAGATTGCATTTTTGAAATTCACCAGCTGTGACAATCAGGCTTTAGTAGGGTGTATTCCAATTGCTTCTGTAGCTGTTCATTTGAACCTGAAATCATAAAAATTGGTCAGTCATCTCATCACATGCATAGAAATAACATACTGAATTTTTAAGTGTCTACAACAATTTTAAATGCCTGTACAAAAAAGTCTTGAAACTTATTGAAAGCACCACGTATATGTTTCTAAATTTATACATGTATATATTTACATGTATATACATGCTTGTATTATTGGTTTCTTTTTTTAATGGCGTATCAACTACTGCGGGTTATTTAATGCTAAATCCATCCTTGTACAGTAACTGCAGTCATTTAATTTAATTCATAAATCGAGGAAGAAGTGGGTCCTATTCAGTTCCAAATTATATTAATCCTAAGCAAACGTAATTTCGCGCACAGGTATTTCGATGCCAAAATCCATCACTTCAGCACTTACTCTCCGGACACTATTTCGTATGTAAGTATGCATATATGTAATTTTAATGCAACAGAGGGTTATAGGTAGCAGATCCTTTTATGCAACATATCTTTTGTAGCATGCTGCTCTGTTTTTGTTACACACTATTAATAATTGATTGATTGATTTATAGACATTAACCCATGTAGGATTATTTTAGTTCCAGAGGTTAAGGAATTGTGTTCATTGTACCTTGATATTTATACTTTTTGTGTTGTTGTTTCTTAAGAGATTTTGTTGGACACGGTGCAAGTAAATATGAATAATTTTATACCGATTTTTACCACTCCGGTTCTGATGTGACCTGGGTGTAATATCAATGAACAGATACATCAAACTAGCCAGATCTCCAGAACTTGAACCTAATACTCAGATGCCATTTTGTGTTACAACCAGTGCGATATTCTAAACCCTGCCAACAAGGCGGAGTTATAATATTAGCAATTGCTGAATAAGATCGCAATTCCATAAGTTTGGCATTAGCATAAAATTAATTTTTCCTCTTATAATAAAAGAGTGTACTTTCATATATTAAACGATCAGAGTATCTTTCGCTGAGAATCAGTCGTACAATATCCTAAATTGAAAGTTGAAAAAAGATAGCTATTAAAATGCTTCTTTTTAAAGGAAATATATAACTTTATGAATAATATACATCAATGAGCAGAAAATAAAATAAAACTCCTCAATAACCTAATGTAGAAAAGTTGGTGACCTTAGTCGAGGGCAACCCGAAGGTTCCCTTTTCAATAGCTACTACACCGAGGTATAGGAGAGGTTTCTAATCCTTTCCCTAGATTGTTCCACTTGATCCGAACCTCATGATACTGCACGGAGGCATCAATTACAATTTTTTGAGTTTTTGGTATGACTCTACCTGGAATTGAACCCCGATCTGCCGAGCCATATGCGAACACTCGAACCATTCTGTCAACATATATAAAGCCACCGTCATTACAGACCAAATCTTAGCGCTTATATACCATTGCACATTGTTATGTGTTGTATTTGAAAGCAATAAAGATATCAAGTGCACGACATTCTCAAGAGAGTTTCTTTAGAAACGATGTATAAAGCGATTATTCAAAACATTATAATCACTGAGTTAAGATGTTCATATTCAGCTTTGGGTGTGAGGTTTTAGTAATTTTTTGTACTTGAGGAATCGGTATTCTTTGTCTTTCAGACTGAAGTATTTTCATAAAAAAATAGTAATAATAAGTTGGTTGACCATAATCGAGGCTGACCCAAAGGCCTGCTTTCCAATAGTAACTACACCGAGGTGGGCGTGAGAACACTACTGCTTTTCCAGAAGTGTCTCACTTACTCTTGACCCGTACTTTATAATGCTGAATGTTAAGAAAGGAAGCATCAAGTATTATTTTTTTATTATTTTGGTATGACTCAGCCTTGAATTGAACCTCGGTCTCCAAGACCATTATCGAACACTTAAATCTTTATGCAAATGGGCCGGTATTTCATAAATAATATTGATAGTCTAAAGAAATATTTACCCTATCCTAATTAAAGTAATGCCTGTGTTGTGCTGGTGAACATTTGCTGGAATAAAATATCTATGATGACAGAACTCGGTTAAATTTTTTATTTGGCTTAGACGTGAGCAAAAAAAAGATAACACAACAGGCTAATGTATGTCTTAAATATATTCAAAGTATGTCATTTAAATGAGTTGCAATAAATGGCGTATTCTTTTGCATTCTTACATGTCGAGTTAAATCAGGAGAGGATTTCATATGCGTATATACATTCGAAGAGTATGTGCTATTATAGAATTAACTATATATACACACACACATATATATATATATATATATATATATATATATATATATATATATAGATATATATAGAGAGAGAGAGAGAGAGAGAAACATAAGTAACATTAGAAAAGGGAAAATGATAAATAAGAACTTATAATGGGTAACTTAATCTATATACTAAATTTTATTAAGAAATATTTTTATTAATTGTCATAGTTATTCTTGTCCTTTTTAATTGTTAGACTTTTTAAAACTGAACTCACTGGATACATCAATCTACTAAACAAGGAAACTACACGACAACAATATGTTAAAGAATAATTACTTGGTGAGATTCGAACGCATGTCCAAATTTTCCCGTTGCCCAGTCTGCTGGGGCTGTAGAATACACCGACTGCTTCTCTGCAGAGGGGTATGACCCCCCACAAACGAGTGTCCTGGATATGACAATAAACAATCTGATGGTGAGGTTCCAGCAGTGCTGGAGCTTTTGGGAATGCGGAGTACCCCTTCATTGCCATCGCTCCCAGGTCCACTCTGGCCCGGAGTGGTAGCACCTGATAGGGCCCTATCTATGGGTTAAATAGAACTAACAGCATACTTATGCTAAACTGAATTGTTTGAGTAAACTGAATAGCTTGAAATAGAAATGTTTTTGACAATTGAACCATCATCATCATCATCATCATCATCATATCGCGCTGGTAGCACGGATATCCCTGACCCTCTCTCGCCACTCCTCCCTATCGTTCATCACCCTAGGTAGGTCTTCAGGACAACATCCTGTATCCTCACATAGCTGCTGAATGTACGTTCGAGCTGGTCGTCCTGCTTTTGCGCGGCCATGTGTGGGGATCCATAAGAGTACATCTCTTATGAGTTCATCTCTGCTTCTCAAGCAGTGTCCTGCATGTCTGGCTCGTCTAACTTGAATAGTCTTCGTGATAGGGGGCAGGTGGCCGTACAGTTGGTGTCTTGTGGGGTGTTGCTGCCAGGACTTGTTCAGGATTGCACGCAGCATTCTTGTGTAATTGCCATCTAGCTTCTTCTCCAGTCGTTTTGTTAGCGTCCATGTAGTGCATCCATATAGCAGTGTCGATATGACCGCTGCCTGGAAGAAACTGCGTTTCATTTTATCGGTTAGGTCTGATTTCCATATAATCGATAGCCTATTGATAGCTGTCCATGCTTTCGTTAACCTCGTTTCGATGTCCTTTTCGGTTGATTCGACGCTGCTTCCTAGGTACGTGAATTTGTCTACTAGTTTAAGAGGTGTTCCTTCTAGAGCGGAGATGCCCCCCGTTTGGTTATAGCACATATATTCCGTTTTGTGTGCATTAACATAGAGGCCTATGCTTGCTGCTGCTCGTTCCAAACTATGCAGAAGTGTTTCGGCTTGGTCAGGTGTATTTGCCAGTATCGCTTTGTCATCGGCGTAGTTGGCATCGGTAATTGTTGTTGCGGGGTATCTTCTGCTTCTTTTCTTCGTCAGTTCGAAGCCATTCTCTTTGATTTTGTCAATCGATGTTCTAAGTACGTAGTCTAGACAAATGATAAAGAGGTACGGGGCCAGCGTGTCCCCTTGTAGTACTCCTGCTACAATGTCAAAGTATTCTGTGTCTCCATCCGGTGATCGTACTTTTACTTTGGTGTTTTTATAGAGAATCGTTATTGCCGCTACGGTTTCTTTAGGTATGCCGTACGCTAGTAGGATTTGTTCCATCTTTCCTCTGTGAATGGAGTCGAAAGCCTTGGTAAAGTCGACAAATATTAATGTCGCTTGTAGGTTCTTTGCCCGTACACCTTCAATGATTCTGCGGATGGTTAATATTTGTGAGGTCGTGGATCTATTTCTTCGGAAGCCATTTTTTTTTTTTTCTAAGTATGTTGTCGATTTCGGGTTCTTACACTTAAACTGCGTGCTTATGCTTAACTGAATTATTTGAAATAGAACTGTTTTTCGACATTAAAACTGTATTTACACTTAACTGAATTGTTACATATAACTGCTTGAATAGTTTGAAATGGAAATGTTCTTCACAATTAAACTATGTATTAATGCTAAACTTAACTGTTTTCAATAGAACAGATTATTTACATAAAAATGGATACAAAGGTTGATATGCCATAAAACCAAACAAACTAAACCAAACCAAATTTTCCCAGTGTAGCATGTTTCAGAGTAAAAAAATGACTTTGAAATATTACAATCTCGTTTTTTCTAATCAACCTGTTCTAGCTTAGATTCTTAGGAAAACACACACACACACACACACACACACATACATATATATATATATATATATATACGTAAGCATTATGTCACGCCGCCAGTACCGATCTCCCTGGCCCTTTTTCGCCACCCATCTCTATCGTCCATTGCTCCCGGGAAGTCTTCAAGGCTACATCCAGTATCGGCACACAATTATTGTATATATGATCTAGCTGGTCGTCCTGCCTTTCTTGTCCACGTCTAGGGCTGAACGGGAGTATATCACTTATGAGTTCGGCCTTTCTTCTCCAGCAGTGTCATGCATGTCTGGTTTGTCTGACTTGGATAGATTTCGTCATGGGTGGTTGGTGGCCATACATCTGCTGCTTTGTGGGGTACTGCCCCCAGGACTTGTTTAATTTTGCTCTAGTGTAATTGCTGTAAAGCTTTTTGTCCATACATCTTGTTAACGTCCATGTAGTGCATTCATAACGCAGTATCGACAAGACCGCTGCTTGGAAAAAACTGCGTTTTATTTTATCGGTCAGGTCTGAATATATATATATATATATATATATATATATGTATTGATAGATAGATATGTATATGTATATGTAGTAAAGAATATATATATATATATATATAGCAGGAGTACTACAAGGGGACACGCTGGCCCCGTACCTCTTTATCATTTGTCTAGACTACGTACTTAGAACATCGATTGACAAAATCAAAGAGAATGGCTTCGAACTGACGAAGAAAAGAAGCAGAAGATACCCCGCAACAACAATTACCGATGACGACTACGCCGATGACATAGCGATACTGGCAAATATACCTGACCAAGCCGAAACACTTCTGCATAGTTTGGAACGAGCAGCAGCAAGCATAGGCCACTATGTTAATGCACACAAAACGGAATATATGTGCTATAACCAAACGGGGGGCATCTCCACTCTAGAAGGAACCCCACTTAAACTAGTAGACAAATTCACGTACCTAGGAAGCAGTGTCGAATCAACCGAAAAGGACATCGAAACGAGGTTAACGAAAGCATAGACAGCTATCAATAGGCTATCGATTATATGGAAATCAGGCCTAACCGATAAAATGAAACGCAGTTTCTTCCAGGCAGCGGTCACATCGATACTGCTATATGGATGCACTACATGGACGCTTACAAAACGGCTGGAGAAGAAGCTAGATGGCAATTACACAAGAATGCTGCGTGCAATCTTGAACAAGTCCTGGCAGCAACACCCCACAAGACACCAACTGTACGGCCACCTGCCCCCTATCACGAAAACTATTCAAGTTAGACAAACCAGACATGCAGGACACTGCTGGAGAAGCAGAGATGAACTCATAAGAGATGTACTCTTATGGATCCCCACACATGGCCGCGCAAAAGCAGGACGACCAGCTCGAACGTACATTCAGCAGCTATGTGAGGATACAGGATGTTGTCCTGAAGACCTACCTAGGGCGATGAACGATAGGCAGGAGTGGCGAGAGAGGGTCAGGGATATCCGTGCTACCAGTGCGATATGATGATGATGATGATATATATATATATATATATATATATACATATATATATATATATGGAAATATACATACATATATATATATATATGTATATTTATATAGATTATGTATATATATATGCATATATATATATATGTATGTGTGTGTGTGTGTGTGTGTGTGTGTGTGTGTGTGTGTGTGTGTGTGTGTGTGTGTGTGTGTGTATTTTTATGGATATATGTATATATACATGTACATATTGATTAATGTATATATTCATCTCGGCTGTATTGTAGCAACGTTTGCTACATAAGTCCGTTCTCTTATCCGGAAAACAACCTCAAATTTATCGCGCTGCGTATGTATCTTTACACACACATACACTAAGCACCATTTACACATCCACACACAATAATTTGCAACTATATCCCCCATGCACACACACTCACGTACACACATAAAGATTTGTATACACTTCGAAAGGTTTTTGACTGTATTTTTTATTTTTTCGATTTCTTCATTGACTTTCGTTGTCTACCTGAATTGTTGTTTGTAAAACTTCATGAAACCTGAGGTCGCAGACAAACTTCCATGGCATTCAGTATATAAAATCTAATATATATTTATTTATCATTATTATATAATATCTTTCTCATAGATATTGAGCACTCTCTAAAATATATTGCACTTGTATCGCCACAAACTCACAAAGTGAATTAGTGACAACCAACACTTTTACAATATATATATATATATATATATATATATATATATATATATATATATATATATATATATTAAAACAAATAAACATATGGGATGTAATTTTAAGTTTCATCTGGATGTTAGCACTTATTTTCTAATCCGTCCTATTTCGCTATTGCGGTATATTCACGTCCCAAGTGTGTTACATAAGAAAAGTAACTAAGGAATTAATGGAAAAAATATTAATCAAAATTACCAACTATTTCTATAGTGTATCTTATTTTACTATCGGAGTAATGGTGATTATTTCAAATCAAATGTGAAAGGAAGTATAAAATACGCATATAGTTTTCCTAAGTTATATCAGATTGAGAAAGGTTTCAGTAAAATTATGTTGTGTTTGTTCTAATGGAATAATGGTTAAGACGATGGGCTGCGGAATCGTAGTAAGCGAGTTCGAACGCAAGTCGCGCTAATACGTTCACTTTCGAACAAATACCCTTGCGAAAGGTATGAACCACATTATCCTTCCAGCTATGGGTTGAATAGTACCACAACTTTCCTTCTAGAAGGGTGACTTTGGCATAAAATAATCTACAACGGTTGATGTGCCATAAAAGAAACCTAAAATTATATTCTTAAAATGCAATTCAATAAAATATAACCCTATTACAATCACAATAAATAGAAAAAAGCTCCGCAAGTGTCATCTTATCAAAATAAGTTTTTTTTTTTTATGCCAAAATCTAATCGGTTTGAGTATCGACTATTCCTGTCCCGTTCAGTAGTGAAAAATAACGGACCCAGACTTTTGATAATTTAAACGTTGAAACAAAAATATAAGTTCCGAATTTTATTACGATAATCAAGTTTTATCCTTAAAAAATACAGGATCTTTCCAATCTTTTTAATCCAAATTAGTTGTATATGTTATACATAAGTGTGTATTATACACAAACTATTATGAACATTCTTTTATTCTCAATTGATAATTCCTTGAAGCCGACAAAAAACTAGTCTCTTAAATAATTATTCCATTTTTTATCTTCTGTAAAAAAAGTTCTCCAGAATTTTGGATCGTCATAAGTTGGAACAACGAAAATATTATAAACGTCGGAATTGAACAAGAAAAAAAAAACAAGAGTAAAATTTCGAATGATCAAGTGATTCTTTGAGAAGCGAATTGTACTAGGCCCTTGAGGTGTAATAGTTAACACGCTATTACGTTCATTTTTGGATAAATACCTAGGGTTTAAATAGTAACACTACTGTTCTAAAAAAAAGGATGGATTTGGCATTAAATAACCCAAGATGGTTGATATCCCATTTGATTACAAACAAACAAAAAACCGAAGTGAAGCAGCGGTGAGTCTATTCCGTTATCAAGTGCGTGATTAAATGGTAACTGCCGATATTGAAAGCAGCATGAATCCTGTGTGCTAGACAAGACAAAGCTTTGAAATTGTTAAGAATAGAAATTGTATTAGAGAAAAATTGATTGGGAATCCGTATTTTGTATAACACGTCCACTTTGCTCGTTCGATTATTCTGTTTTTAAATCGGATGACAAGGATCAGTTTCATGTTATACTTCTCTTTAATTATGTGGCCACGTTTCTTAATCTGTGTTGTTCCGTGAGTCTCTTTTTTTTACATTTATTTTACTTGTTTCAACGTATTTTTATTTCTTATTTTCCTCCTTCAGGTTTTTTTTTTTATCAATGTAAAGTATTCACTGAGCGTCTCTTAGTCTGATCAAGGAATGGAACCTTATATTTGAATTCAGATTGAAAAAGTCTGGATTGCATGTTGGCTAAATAAAAAAAAAAAAGCCCCTAACAGTTTAAAATGCGGCACAATTTTACTAAAGTATACGACTTTATCTATCACCACTACTAATAATACTACTAATCTTTTAAGACTTATTCGATGAAGTTTGGCCCAGTCGGCTGGAGCTGTAGAATACGCCGACTGCATCTTTGCAGAGTTGGAAGACTTCCCCAATGAGTGACCTGGATATGACACTTAACAATCTAATGGTGAGGTTTCAGATATGCTGGAGCTTTGGCGAATTTGGAGTACCCTTTCTTTGCTATCGCTCCCTGGTTCACACTGGCCTGGAGAGGTAGCACCTGATAGGGTCCTATATATAGATTAAATAAAACTGTTGGACATGTAAGCTGTGTACTTATGCTAAACTGAATCATTTGAAACTGAACCGTTAATACATTTTGATTGTAAGTAAAGAAATACTGTACGTATTCTAAAAAGAATTGTTTGGAATAGTTGAAATAGAAGTTTTTATATCTAACTGTGTGTAAGGAAAAATTGTACTTAAACTAAAATGAATTGTTTGAAATAGAACTGTTCGAGTATTTAACCGTGTGTAAATAAATGATTGATGTTTCATTAACAAAAACTGTGTACTCATGCTAAATTTAATTGTTTGAAAATAGAACTGTCAATATTTAAAATTTACTTAGGTCAAATTGAATTCTTTAAAATTGAACTGTTTTGACATTTAACTATGTGTAAAAAACATAATTAAATCAGTGACTAACTATGTGTAAACAAAAAAACTGAACCTATGCTAAACTGAATTGTTTGAATTTAAGTGAAGCTATTTAATTGTATGCAAAAAAGAGCTCAGGCTTCTTTAAAAATATTTTCTACAAAATGTGTTTAGGAAGCAAATATTTAACCTATGTATAAAAAGGATTTGGCAGTAAATGACCAATAATGATCGATATGTCATAAAACCAAACCAAACCAAATTGGTAAAGTTATCTCCGAAGATGTTGATTTTAAATTTTCTTTTTAAAAATTGTACCATAATTGTACCAAATCAGTTTTTGTGAGGTTAATATTTTCTTGTATTTTTCATTTTCACCTAAATTGTTAGAAACTTCATTATGAGGGACTGACAGAGACAAAGATAGATATAGACTGACAGATACAGACAGCGACAGAGAGACGCAGATAGATAGATAGATAGATAGATAGATAGATAGATAGATAGATGTGTGTGTGAGAATAGCTATCCGCCAAATTTTTATGAAAACTTTGCTGGCTTCTCAACGAAAGTTGATCAAGCTTTTATTGTTTCTATTGGAACATGTTAAAATCAAATTGATATCATCACTAATTATATATTACCAAATTCTACAGCCTTGGAAAGCTGTCACCCCCCCAAAAAAAAAGTTGCAACAAAGACAAAATTTCAACACGTCTGTAGGCCAAATTCAAAATTCACCGCCAAAAAGATTGCATAAGCATAAACTTCTTCTGGTTACATTGTGTCAATTCCGGTTGATTTTACTAAAAAAAAATCCTAATGATATTTATTTGAATAGGATAATATATCACATGGGATAATAAAATCCTAATAATTTTGATTTAGTGAAACATTATGCATGTTTTAATTGT